>CM076580.1:1150260150-1150920221 GCA_034641835.2 Pinus albicaulis
ATAATGAAATGCATCAAAGTGCATGGAAAGAAAGTCCACATGTGATGCATGTAGTATCTTTTTATTAAGCTCAGAAACTCTAGTCAAGAAGACTCTTCCATAGGAATATATGACCTCATCAATCACCATGTATCTATCATCTCTCTTCATGTCATCAAGAATCATGCAAGAACTAACATCCTTGGAGTACTCTACCAAAAGTTGAGACCTCCAATATGGATCAACCCTCCTAAGAGACAACGTTGAAGATTTGAAATGTGAAGCTCCCCACATGTTGTTGTCTTCTCCTTTGATATCCCACATGCCAAAGTCATCCTCCAAAGTGCTTCCATGCCCATTATGCAGCTACTCATGCTCAAATAGAAGTGGTGGACTTTGGAATTTGGCCTCCCATGAGAAGCTACCATCCAAAAATAACCTCCTGATATTGGCCATTATAAGCATGAGTGGCCTCTATCTACTCCAATGTATGGAGGATCCATTCCTCAAGGAAAGTACCCTCTATTTCTCCAAACCCATGGAGCAACTCCCTTGCACCATAGTGGTGTCATCCCTCGTCACTGCTGCAACTTTTGTCAGCACATAATATGTAGTGAGAGTGGGAAATGCTGAAAATGGGAGAATGTCTCCCTCCTCCTTCAGTCTACTTGAGACTCTCTGCACTATAATGGACCCCTCCAAAGTATCCACCCCCCTAGGATCTAAGAGTGGTGCAACCCCATGTGAAGCATCTCTCATTATCTTCTGATCTGGTGGTCTCCCTGGTGGAATGCCTCCATGCAGTGAGACATCAATGTGAAGAGTAGACTGCTCATATGGATGGACAACTTTGTCATTTCCATCACTGTGAAAATCGGTCTGCCTCTTTTGTGCATCACCCTTCTGACATAGATAGGGGTGTGTGATCCTCATCATGTGATACTGATCATCCTCCCTATCTTCTCCTTCCGTCTGTAAGGTTTCACAATCATGGCGTTCATTGATTGTGCCTTGTCCTCCACATATGAAATCTTCAGGAACTTCCTGCAATGATACAAGAATTCCTCTTGTTGGAGAAATTTATCCATATACCTCTGCATGAGGTGATATACATGCTCTAGATATGACAACGATGTTGTCCCCAGCCTTCTCTTCCTCTTCAATATGAAAAGGAAACTTTTCAATAAGAGGATCCTCTTTTGAAAAGAAGATTTCCCTGCCCTCTTTTCCAGGAGAATGAGGTGCGGATATTGCCTTTAGCAAGGTGTTATGCAAGATGTTAGCCTCTTCAAAAAATTTATGAAGTGGAGTTGGGTTTACAGATTTCTCCAATACATGTAAAGGTTTTGTTTGTTTGGCCCCACCAAAGATGTTTCTGAATGTTTTCCATCAAACCTTTCCACTAATATCCTAGTGAAATTTGAATAAGAAGAAGTATTTGAATTTTTTAATGAAAGGACTCAAATATCCACCAAGCATAGGCCTTACCTCCAAAATGCAGCACTGCAAATTTGATGGCTTCATCTTCAGAAACTTGGTGCTGCTGCAAATAGTTGTCTAGCTCCTCCACCCAAGCTCTAGTTGAACATTTAGTTGAACCATAAAAAGTAGATAGAAAAAATCTACCCATATCATGTTGCTTGCTCCTCTCTGCCTTGATCTTGCAAAACTCTTGGAATTTGATGTGATCTTTGAACCTCTTATTTTGAGATTCATATTCTTGCAAATAATCTCTAAGAGTCTCCATCTTTGGCATTTCTTCTTCCTTCCTCCCTCTCATAGTCAATATGGGCATAAGACTGCGCTGTGAATCATGGTGTCTGGCTGCATTCTCACACTCATCATGTGAAAATATATAGTTTTCTTTAGATTCAAACTCCCTTGGAGATTCCTTACACATCTCCCTCCTCATCATCTTGATATCTCCACGAATGCTCTGCATAGTTTGAAGAAAACGCTTTGAGAGCCTCTCTTCCTTCCTTCCTCCAAAAAATGGAGTCATGTCTCTTTTTTCATTGTACGTCCCTTCTTATTTGATGGAATCTTCTCCTTATGGTGACATATTGTCTAAATGCACATGCTAAGCCAATATTATGCTCCGATACAACTGTAATATTCCAAAATGGAAATTGCAGCAATATAGCTCATAAAATGAAAGAAGCAGCAAGTATTTAACACATGAAATCACGAGATAAATATAGAACCATATTATTAATCATATATGAAACAAATAAGTACAAAAAAATGAGGCACAATCCATAGAATGTGATCACACAAGCCTCCAATACATAGACACTCTCAAAAGTGAGATGATGCTACAACAAAAAATGTTGGAGAGATACTTCAACACAATTATATTATGAAAAAATACATCTAGAGGTGATACAATGATGTAAAAATATAGATGAAGGCCCCAATATAATCTAAATCTATAGATCCAAGCACTAGATCAGCTTTCCAAGACAGCCCAAGAGGGTTTCCGGAAAATGCACACAATGTGCTAATGTAAACTATAGACCTAGGGCTAAAGATATGCTGTGACAACTAAAATGAGAAGATATTTCTGAAGCTGATGTATAGAAATATAGACCTAGTCCAATAGATCCTCTGGATGAAAGAATGGCTCCTCCATTGAAGGGATCACCTCTCGAAACAACCATTGCAACTACCCCTGCAACCGCTCCCTAAAATAACGTAGATTTGGGTTGAAACTACGCTGTAGGGAACAAATTCTCCTTAGCATACTACAAAATATTTCTATAAATCTCAAGGGGCTTCTTTACATGCCTTCCAATGGATGGAAACCCTCATCCACTGCAAAACTAGCTCTGAAGACACCCTATCTAATCCTCCACTACTGCACCCTGCAACATAGCACAACAACCTGCAAAAATTGTGCTGATGAAGAAAGTTGTAGCTTGGTCTGAAACCTGAATGTGGAAATGAAATGCAATACTATTCCAAGAGGCCTCTCAAGTAAAGAGGTGGGATTCCTGCTCAGAAACACCTGGTGCTAAACAAAACAACAATCTCAACTAAACAGTTGAAGAATGCAAGAAGTCTAAACAGACCACATACAAAATAATAATCCAAAACATAACCTCATATGGCTAGCATCCTCTTCCTTGTATATATTATGAGCTTCCTTTCTCTTGGCCCCACTCAATTAGGTCATTTCCTTCATGAAATCAATCTCCCTCCAAAACTGCATTATTCCTCAATTAATCTCCACTCCTCCATACAACGTTGTTGACTTGGTCAAAATTACTGAATCAACATGATCCAACCCCTGTTCACACTTGGAGGTGCTTTATTTAGCAAATGAAAATGTCCCCTTTCACACTTGAAGTGATTTTATTGCTGTCTAGGAGACTTATGGGCCTCCCCACCCACTTATTCACCTACCTAGTGATAAATCAAACTATAATATTCCATTTAGTTGAAGGTTAAATTTTTGGAATATTACATAGCTAAAGGAAATTAGCAAAGGAAATGGCGAGGGCCTTGGAGAGAATAAATTATTTTTGTCACATTTATTTATGAAAATAATGGAAAATATTAGAAAAGGAAGGTGAAAGGTCACACGTTGCATGTGAGGAGGAAAATAATGGAAAATGAAGAAAATAGAGGCCTCATCTATAAAATGTCTTATGAGGATGAATTGGTACATATTTTTTTAGTTTAGTTTTGGATATCTCTCATTATTATCTCTCTCCCTCTATCTTTCACTCACTCTTGGACACTTATAGTTTTTTGGAGCACTTCGTCATTAGAGTAAGAAAGGAAAATAAAGCAAGAAAGGAAGAGCAAGATAAAGCATATACAACAAGACTCTTTATAGGTATTGATTTGTATGTGTTATTTCCTTTCTAGATCAGGAATGCATGGTATTGCGTGTGGTTATTTTTTGTCTTGGCATGTATTTTTCTAGGTGGAACGGCAGTGTTTTCAGCCTAGTCTTGACAGTTCCGTATAGCTTTTATGAGATGGGTTTCTCATGCTTTAGTTGAGATGGACTGCTGGATGGATTCAAAGTTGAGTGAGATGTATATCTAGAATGACAAAAAAATGGCCTAGTTGTCTTCAAATCAGACTATGGATCATGGTAAATCCATTGGCCTAGTAACCCCTGAGCTAGAATATGGGTTGCTGTAAATCCAGATTTTGTGCCTCAGTGGACCTAGGCATCCTTATCGGTGAATGACAGGATATACAGTAAATCCAAGAGGTATATTGCTCTTTTTTTGGCCTAATAGTCCCGGGATGGGATATATGATAAATCTCGAAGAGTGGGTCTCGGTGTAGGGCCGAGTGATCCCTCGATTCAACTGTGGATTACAGTAAATCCTAAGAGACTAGAAAGAACTCAAATTACTCACTTTGGAGGTGGATAAATCTAGTATACTTCATGCTTCTTTTTTTATTTTTGGTTTATTATTAGTCCCACATTCATGCATGGAATATGGCACGGGGGTGATTAGCCAAAGAGAGATTTGGCTCAGCCAATCTATGGTTGGCTGGAACGTGGAAATCCCATCTCAAGTTGGTTTTCATATTCATTAATGAGAATATCATCCCTTTTTTATTTGATTTATAAATGTACTAGTTTATATGTGGATCCTATTTTTGTTGTATCCATGGTATTTTTGTTGTTATTATGCTTGTTATAAGCATATATGTTGAGAGTGATGATCTGTGGCTCTTTCGATGTTTTTACTTGTAAATGGATGCACATTGTATCTATGATCAAATATATTATATTGCAGATAATGATGTAAGGGAGTAATGCTTCATAGAGATTCTGAGATAAGTATGAGACCCGTACCCTCAGATATGTTGATTACACATGTAGCTCTAATGTTTGTGATATGTTTGAAAAAATGTTTGTCATGACTAGGAGGGGTTTGGATGAGTTATTGTTGATGTGGTTGCTTACATATCATTTTCCTATTGTTATTTATCATTTCTGAACTTTTCATGAAGTTATGGGTAGACCACGTGGTTCTAGGCCTAAAAAGGGGGCTCAAATCCTTGGGATTCTAGAACAAAACTAAGGAACTAGGTCCCTCGATGTTGGCATGCAGTGTTATTCCTACATCTATAGCCTTCGCGATGCTGGCTTGCAAGCATGTGTCTTCTTCTATGGCTGAAAGAGGTCAAAATTTCAGTGTGACCCAGGGGTAAGAGGCTTAAAAGGTTGGGTTACCTCCTGGGGGTTTTATTATTGATGTACAATGTTTGTTTGAGGTTTATCCACCAGTTTGACTTCCTTCAGGTCACCTACGAGGTTGAACCTTATCATTGTTGCCTCTCGTCACATTTTTACCCTAGTTGGATGGTTACTTGGGTAGATGTTGGAGGAGGGTATTGCGAAGGGCTCGTTGTATCATTCAGAAAGCGAAGCAAGGAACTCCTAATCAATAATAACTTTGCCTCTTACCTATGGGTTTCAACTTTGGTGTTCTAAGAAATGAAAATCTGGTTGACTTCCTTAGGCTCTAATTAATTACAGATTGGGAACCCTCTACTCTTTGTTGGTTCCTATTTTTTCCTGAGTTGTTCGAGGATTAGGGTTCGATAGAGTGGCTTCCTAGAGAAAGTAACCTACAACTTGATAGATTTATCACTATTTTTTTTATGCTAGAGTCAAAGGGAGGGGATGAAACACAATCCCCATCAATCGATAGAGATTAAATGTGATATTATGTATGTGGTTCAGGTTGGAGTTGAGTTATACCATTCTATGTTTTTCTCCTTCCCTGGAGTTTTCCTCATTCCAGAGTTGGCATACCAACAAATTTTTGACTTCCAAATCGAAATTGTCAATGTACCTACACTCTTGCACCTCCATGGAATATACTGTGAGGCAAATGTGTGGTGATACGTCCACATCAAACCACTCTTCCACTTGGCGAGGCTAATGATGGATAGGTGGATGTCCACATCATCTGCTACCTCTACTAACTCCACCCCATTCTCACACTATAGTTTCTTTCGTATGGAGGCCTATCATTCTGTGATTTCTACATTGAAGCCTCCTCTTTATATATCCCTGATCCTTTCTACCTTCGTTAGAGAAAAACACTTGTAGAGCAGAATGTTTTATGGAATGTGTTAGTTCCTGTGAAATTGAGATAGGGATGGAGATATCCTTCGATATCTAGAGTAATGGTTTAGGATGTAATCATGCGTCCTTATCTCAGCAGTAAAAAATGAGACTAGAATCACATGGCTCCCATTGGATCTCAATTTTTAAAACCTTGCGCTTGCCTGCCATGAAGACTCTAATGATCGTTAGTTTGGGTATAGACACCAGGATCTAAGAACCTCTACAAAATATTACTTTGTATTCACTAATTTATTTATTTATATATTAAATCTAATTTATTTTCTATTTTTTATTCATGTTTCCAAATAATTCAATAACTTAATCATTTATTTTTTGCTAAGATAGTAATGGGATTCTATTATCCTAAAGGAAATATGATTGCATATATATATATATATATATATATATATATATAGTTTATTGCTATACAACTAGGGAAATCAACGTAGAAAAATAATAAGTCTTTCGTCAATAATTAGCCAATAGATCTATGGTCAGGAGGGATAGGGATCTAAAGGTCAAAATTTGTTGGAAAGTGGTGCAGAAAACAACAACAAATCAGAGGAAAAATTGTTGTAAATGAGGTGGCGAAAGGATATCTCTTGGAGCGAAACAGAGTGAACCCTAGAGGAAAACCAAAAAAAAGCTAAATGAGGTGATTTGGATGGATAAAATGCTAATATGAATTAGATCTGAAGGTGAGGTATCAGATCTGAAAAAAGGCTGAACACTCTGAAAATTTCAGACAACCTGCAATGCAAAAACTCTTCCACAAAATGGGGAGGGTACTGAAGCCCTAGGGGGCTAGGTTCCTACATATTTGAGTAAAAAATAACAATTACAGGTCCAAAACAGGCAGAGATAGATGTCAGACAACCCTGAATAGAGGCTCAGACAAACCCAGAAAACTTTTAGAAAAATCCCGCAAAAAGTCCAGGTCACAGTTTCTAACCTGTTTTTAGTAGAGGTCATAGTTTTTGGGCTGAAAGGTCTGTTCTGAAGGTCCAAGTCGTATTTTTTGGGCTAGAAAGTGTGACCTGCACTTCTGACACTCTCGGCGGTAGATTTCAGAAAAAAGTGTCCTCTCAGCTGCAGCTGATGTCTGTCACCTACGCAATAGTTCCGAAAACACACGGAAGTTAGATTTTTTAAAGTTTTAGGGTTTTATACGTTAAAAATGACATCAAGAAAAGAAAAAATAAGAGGCTGAAGAGAAATATTAGGGTTTGAAGTAGCTGGATATGCAAGGATCAGAAAAACGACAGTGGTCGTAATCGTAAACCGATGTGGAGTCGCCAGTTGTTAGTATGAATCTCTATTCCAAGCGTACGAAAAAAGACCACTTTAGCCATGTATAACAAATAGCCCTAGCAGCAAATATGGCTTCTAATATATTCATATTTGCAGTTAGGTGATCAAGATAAATGCTACAAAAATCTAAATCTATGCATTAAAAGACATTAAGCAGTAGAAAAGAAACAAGATTTACTCCATGCATCCAATAGACAAGACAAGAATATGTTGAATGAATTTTGTATTAATGGCACCTAGGAGGAAAACACAGAAGGGTGTTACGAGTTCTCCTCAATGGGATGGGTTCTTGTAAGTCCTCAGCACTTCAGATTTAAAATTCCTCTCTCTTGATGGTGTAGAAAACCCAGACAAAAATGGTAGCAAAATATGACTATGATGGTGGATCGAAGTCATACCAAAAGTATAGATCCGGAGTGATCTTTAGGCAACAAAAGGTGGTGAATGAATGGAAAAACCCTTCTATTTATAACAAAATATTGAGTTAGTCTAGATATTGGTGCATAATTAGAATATTATTAACCAAATCAAGATCGAACATTTATGGAATATTTTATTATATTTGTTGGAGGGAAAAGGAATTTGACCCAAGTCAAATCCCTTTATTTCTAAATAATAAATAACTAAATGATTTATTTATCATTTTAAGGATTTGGTTGAGTAAAAATCAAATAAATAATGATTTATTTAATTATTTATGGGTGATTCAGTGATATTCAACAAAGAATATTATTTAAATAAGGTATAAATTATTTGGACAAATAACCACTCCAAAACAATAGTTTTTTTTTATATATATAAAAGGACGTACAAAAATCGAGGGAGCCATCCCTGCTTAAAAAAAAACATTGCACCTCCATGGGCAGGTTAAGGATATGCATAGAATTCATTCAAAATCTTAGTGACTACAATTTTTTTTTTTTTTAAGATTAAATACATACCCCTTTCTTCGAATGGTTGTTTCTTCATATAGATGGGTGAAGATGATGGATCCTGTATTATCACGTGCTTCATGGAATTTTTCATGGGGATGATCGAGGTACACATTCTTCTCTTCTGTTATTTTAAAGTTATTCAATTGAAATATTTAAAATTATATAATTAATTGAAAAATAATTGAAATATATCTATAGGTTTTTTTATTCTGTGATCCATTGTTAAATTATGAAGAAATCTTTTGGTAATAATCCCATTACAATGAACAATGTCGACGCGTTTCGAACCAAAGATTTAAAATTGAAATAACTTAAAGATTAAATTTTAAATTTTAATATTTTGATTGGAAATATATTTATTTATCTTTTTAATAATTTGTCCTCTAATTTTAATGGAATAAAGTAGAAATTATATAACACTTTTAAATATTTCAAATAATTTTAATTAATAATTTTATAAATATTAAATTTTATTTCATAATTTTTAAAAAATATATTTTGTAATAATTTATTTATCATTTTTAACGGAATATAGTAAATAATGTTATTGTAACTTTATAATTTATGTATTAATACAATGTTATCATTTTTTTATATTTTTTATAATTTTGTTATATTTTCATAGTATTTTTTTTGTCTTTCATTTCATTATACAAGTAAATGAAAATGAAAATGATTTTTTTAATTAAAATTTATAAAATAAAATAATAAGATTATTTATTTATTATTTTTAATTTACATAGAAAATTAATTTAATCATATATATCTGTAAAATTTAATTATATTATAGAAAATATTAAATGTAAATTATGTAAACAAAAAGGTAAAAACCAAAGACAAAAAAAGTTAATCAATCTAGAATGACCTTGGAATTTGTTCATTTTCTTTGACGTAAATAGTTGTGTTCATGCATGAATATATATAAACTAGTACAAACACATTAATAAAATAATTACCAAATTTTAGAGAGCTTTAAAAATTCAACTTAGTTAAAAATATAAATTTAAATAACACATTTATCTCTAATACTTCATTATTAAAATAATCATTTAAATTAACAAAAAATAGTAAAATAACCACCTAATTATGACTACTTCAATTAATTATAAACTAAAAAATCACTATAGATTAATTTAACAATATTAAATTAATTCAATGTTATTCCGTAGGGTTCATAATCCCCTGGGGTTTTAATATTAGTAACTTGGGTTTATTATTCCTTTGGGTTTATAACATCCAATTCTTCAGTTTATTATTCCCTTAGGTTTATAACATCAATAATGTTCACCCATGGTTAATCACAGTCAACCATGGTCCAACGTCTCATGATGACAAAGATTGCCTCGATATCAAAATCAATCATGGTCAAGCATGGTCAAGCATGGTCCAACATTGGATTGTGACAAGGATTGTCTTGAGATGGAAATCCACCTTGGTCAACCATGGGAAACCATGTTTATTTAAGGTTTATAATATGTATCTTAGGGTTTATATACCTTGGGTTTATAATTTTTATCTGTTTCGTTTATAATTCCCTTGGGTTTATTAATCTAAGGCTTCATATTCATCACGTTTAATATTATTCCCTAATGTTTATAATCCCTTGGGTTTTTAGTATTGATCTTGAGGGATTATTATTCCCTCGTTTTATAATATTGATCATGGTCAACCATGGTCAACCATGACCAAACATAATTTTTAAAATCAATTGTGGTACACCATTATCCCACGGTGCATTATGAAAAATATTTTCTCAATATGAAAATCAATCACTATCTCAACTGTGGTCCAACATTGCATTATGAAAAATATTGTCTGAATATGTTAATCATGGTCAAATTTGATCAACCATGGTCAATCATGGTTGACCTTTGTGAACCATGTTCAAACATGTTTTATAAAATCAAACATGGTAATCCATGGTCAATCATGGGCATACGTCACATTGTGACAATGATTGTCTTGATATGAAATTCAATCATGGTTATGCATGGTCAACCATGGTCAAATGTGACATTGTGGCAAGGTTTGTCTAAATATGAAAATATACCATGGTCAACTATGGGAAACCATGCTTATTTTAGTGTTTATAATATTTATCTTAGGGTTTATATATCTTGGCTTGATAATATTAGTCCCTTGGGTGTAATATTATTATCCTGGTTTCATAATATATTGGGTTTTAGTATTAATCCCTTTATTTTATTATTCCCTTAGGTTTCTAATATCAATCCCTTTCATTTATTATTCACTTGGGTTTATAACATCAATCCCTTTTGTTTATTATTCCCTCGAGTTTATAATATTAATCATGGGAAAGCATCGTCAATCATACCCAACCATGGTCAACAATGGTCGAATGTCGAATTGTGAAATAATTGTCTTAATATGAAAATAAACCATGGTTAACCATTTTCGAATGTCACATTGTGGCAAAGATTGTCTAGATATAAAAATTAATGATGGTGAATCATGGTCAGCAATGGTCCAATGCCACATTGTGAGGAGGATTCCCTCAATATGGAAATCAACCATGGGAAGTTGTGTTTATTTTAGGGTTTACATACCATGGGTCTATAATTTTATCCCTTGATTTTATTAATCTAAGGGTTCATATTGCTAGGGTTTAATATTATTCACTTAGGTTTATAGTCCCTTTAGTTTTTAGTACTAATCCCTAAGGTTTATTACTCTAAGGGTTCATATTCCTAGGGTTTAATATTATTCACTTAGGTTTATAACCCCTTTAGTTCTTAGTATTAATCCCTATGGTTTATTACTCCCTTGAGTTTATAATATCAACCATGGTCAACCATGTTTTATAAATTCAATCATGATCAACCATGGTCAACCATATTTAATAAACCATAGTTAATCGTTGTCAACCATGGTCCAACATCAGATTGTGACAAAGGTTTTCTCAATATGAAAATCAATCATTCTCCCAACCATGGTCAAACATCTCATTATGAAAAATATTGTATCAATATGATAATCATGTTCAACCACATCCAACCATGGTCAATCATGGTAAACCTTGGTGAACCATGTTCAACCATGTTTTATAAAATAAAAAATGGTCATCTATAGTCCACCATGGTCGAGTACCACATTGTGACAAGAATTGTCTTGATATGAAAATCAACCATGGCTAATCATGGTCAACGATGGTCCAACATCTCATTGTGACAAAGATTATCTCAATATGAAAATCAACCATGGTTAACCATGTTTATTTTAGTGATCATAATTCAAGTACCTTAGGGTTTATATACCATGGATTTATAATATTTGTCCATTGGGTTTAATATTATTCCCTTCCATTCAATTATCTTTTACAAAATCAAACATGGCCATCCATGGTCAATCATGGTCAAACATGGTCAAACGTCGCATCATGACAAAGATTCTATTGATATGAAAATTAACCACAATGCAGCATGGTAAACCATGGTAAAAAATCACATTGTGAGAATGATTGTCCCAATATGAAAAATAACCAAGGTCAGCCATGTGCAACCATGTTTATTTTATTATTTATAATATTTATCTTAGGGTTTATACACCTTGCGTTTATAATACTAGTCCATTCAGTTTAAAATTATTCCCTCCAGTTCATAATCCATTGAGGTTTTAGTATTAATCCCTTGAGCTTGTAATATCAATCTCTTGGGTTTATTATTCCAATGTGTTTATAATATCAATCAGGGTCAACCATGGTCAAATGCCACATTGTGATAATGTTTGTCCCAATATGAAAATCAACCATAGTCGAACGTTGCATTGTGACAAATATTGTCTTAATATGAAAATCAATGACGTTCAAGCATGATCAACCATGGTCCAACGTTGAATTGCGACAAAGATTGCCTTGATACGAAAATCAATGATGATCAATCATGTTTATTTTAGGGTTTATAATATTTATTTTAGGGTTTATATACGTTGTGTTTATAATTTTTATTCTTTGGGTTTATTATTCCCTTCGGTTAATGATAACACTCCCTTGGGTTTAGTAATCTAAGGGTTCATATTCCAAGGTTTAATATTCTTCACTTAGGTTTATAGTCCCTTCAGCTTTTAGTATTAATCCTTACAGTTTATTAATCCCTTCGGTTTATAATATCAATAATGATCAACCATGTTTTACAAATTCAATCATGGTCATCCATGTTTTATAAAATCAATCGTGGTCGATCATAGTTAATCATGGTCAACAATATTATTCTCTTGAGTTCATAATCCCTTGGGTTTAAATTAATAATAATAATAATGTTAAGTAGTAATAATAATAATTACAATAATGATAAGCCTTCATATAAATCAACCACATTTATGTTAATAATATTAACTCCTATCTACATGATAAATATAATAAAATTTCCAAAATTCATTTAATACGTGGCATGGGCTGGGCCTAGATGCTAAACTAAAGGCAACATAATTTAAGAATAGAAATATATATTAACCATGAGAACATGGCGGTGCCGAGTGACGGGAATGAGAGTAAAAAAGAACTCTCATAATAAATTGTTACTTTGGCTCTTAAGTTAAGACAAATGCCCCGTCTATGAAGTAATAGTAAGGTGATATTTTTTTGGAGTGTTATTAGCGGAAGGAGATGCGACTTAAGACAAAGAACGTAACGGCACATAGAACTTAACGGTACATAAGACTAATGGACAAATCCGTGTTATTCGTGAAAATATTAAGAGTCCAACCTTTGTCGGAAAATGGTGAGACATAACCATTGTATCTGAATTGTGTATTTACACCATGGATTTACAAATTCCATTGGATAGCAGCAAGTAAATTTTTATCAGGTCTATATATATATAATTGGAATCCAGTTTTATTTATAATTTTTTCTTTTGCATTTTGTTAATTTCATATAAATAAGTATAATAATTTGTAATTATAAAATTTAAAAAAGTGGTCAATAAATAGGAAAATAGGAAAATAAACATTAGAAACTGATATAATTTTCTTTAAAGCATTTAAAATTTGGAAAGAAAACACAACTCATTAAAAATAATTCAAAATGTTATTATGTCAATAATATAAATATCAACCAGAATAAAACTCCACATTATTAAGAATTAACAAATAAAGTTAGGTCGATTTATGATGTGAAAATGACAGATCCCTTATAAAGAGGACAGATCAAAACCTTAGTAAAACTCCGCAATGTAATAAACTAGGGAATAATTTCGGGTCAGTGTTTTATGAGAAATTGACAGAGCTCTCCAATGAACAGGACGCATAAAAAAATGAAACAGTTACATGTTAGTAGCGAACTTTACGTAAATTTCCCAACACGACAATCGACTCAAGATCGTGAACTTTAAAATCAAAACATTGAGGGAGAGATAATAAGTAGAAGTTTGCCGGGCAATGGTTAGTTAAATGTTTTAATCCAAAACTTTACTCAGAGAGCGGTGAATTTTTCTTACAATTTATTTTGGAAATAGATTTTTTTGGAGAATTGTAATTTCTAAATATAACTTTTTTATAAATATAAGTGATAAAGTGATAACTTGTCAAGAACAAAAGTATTTTAACCATTTTATCTAACCCAACTAACTTGTACAGATATTACCCAAAGGAAAAAGCTGAAAAATTTAGCCATTGCTAAAAGAGGGAATGTTGCTCAGCTATTAACCATCACACTCGCACGGGCACTGCTCTGATACCAAACCAGTCGACAGAATTTATAAGGACAAGAAACAGATGACCACGACAGGAACTACATTAAATTTTTGTGATACTCTACCCTCTTGTCTAATCTTTTGGACCTAACCTAACCCCACACCTGGCAATAATTCATCCATTCGACAAAATACTATTATCAATCCCCTTAGTATCAACGTTCACATATATTTGAAAACAAAGGCAAGATCACCTAATTCTGCAATTAGAAGCATATGGTCCACTCTTCTAAATTCTTGATATAATAGTTGTTGCATTTGCCAAAGTTCTATGGGAAGGGTTACTGTAGCTGGAGAGGGACGATGGAGAGAGAGAAGTAACATACCGAAGTAATACGGCGTTCCAGCTATGCATGAGGGAGAATGTAACCCTTTGCTTGATAATCATTTAAACCCATGCGCATGTCTTTTAGTAGTGGCTTGTAGCTAAGGCAAACATAATTTTCTCTTAGAGAGTTTCTATCAATGTGACGAAACGACTTTTCCTTTTCTCATTCTTCAAATCTAATTGTTGCGAAAATGATTCTATAAACATGACAAGTCAGCTTTTTCCTTGAGGTTGTCAATGCAAAAATCCAACACCCGCATCTTGGCACCATGCCTGCGAACTTTTACAGCTTCATTAGGTCTAATAACGCTCTTTTTGCTTTCGCTAAATAAGGGGTCCGAAGATTCTTATTCATAAATATGGAATAAAGGGATCCTAATTTTATACATTAATCTAATATTTAATTTAATAATTATTTTAAATTTTTATTTTCGTTATTATTGTATATTAGTAGTATTTCTATTATGTTATTAATAAAATACATTTTACTAATTGTGCTTAGATGTTTATTATTTGGAAAACCAAATCATTAATAAAACAATAAACAAATTGTATAAATAAATACTTCGGAAATTTTATAATTATATTATTATTTAATTGAAAAGCAAAAAAAAGAGTAAAAAAAAACAAAAATCAAACACACCCATAGACAAAATAAATGCAATCATCTTAGCCTATCTTATCTAGTGCTTTCGACCCCACAAAGACTAACGTTCAAGTCTTTAGGTACTTTCTACTTCAATAACACTCAAGACAATTGTCTTCCCTTGCCTATTGCATTCGACTCCACAAAGAGTAACTTTAAAATTCTTCGATACTTTTTACTTCAATGACGCTCATCTTCTTGAAAGCTGAATTATTGTGGGATGAAACGTATGTATCTATGATGTAAGCAAACGGAAAAAGTTGTGTCTGAGTCATCACGGAATTGGATTTGAGTCAATAATGAAACTTCAAAAACAAAAATAATCTCGATGTGAAAGAGAAATAATTACCTAAGAGAAATAATTACCTAAAAGTTATATTATATAGAGTTGTTTTTAGTGTGATTTTTTGAAGGTTTTTCTGGTTTAATTTCTTTAAAATCTGGAAGAATTTATTGAAAACAGAAATTTGATGGGTAACTTGTACAATAAAAGTGTCCTAAGAGTTTTTTAGGGTGCTGAATCTATATTTAGAGTGAAAAAAACTAGTTTAAATAATAGAAATCAAGATTTCACCTCAATTTTTTTCACTGGATTTCAGAACCAGAAATTCCAAAAAGTAGCACGAAAAGCTAATCCATATTATATTGTTAGGATTTCATAAATTATATTAGAGGGATTTTCTAAATCAAGTTAAAGTGAAGTTGGAATTTTTATTTTATTTTATATGTATATTTATTTATTTATAATTATTACTCAATGAGTGTGATTCGTGGAGGGAATGTTTTGTTGAACGGCTTGATGAAGTCACACTAGTCTATTTCTTGTCATGGTGTGGCATAAAATTAGTACATAGGCTTGCTTCTATAACCTCACATACCCTCATTATAAATGCATGGAGCACATTCAACGTGGCGTATGTATGTTGTTGAGCGCAATGATGGTGAGGTGATATCCTCACTCTATTGCTTCTAGTATTCTGATGTAGTGTTTGGTGCGCTTAGGAGTGTTTGCTTGGTGAGCAGGACTATATTTGAACTAGTGGTTGTCCTTTTGAATTTGGCCCTCTAATATAACGACTTTCGGGGTATTTCATATCTATGTCCAGTACTCGTTTGTGGTTGTTGGTATCCTAATAACTAAAGTGTGTGGTTTTAATAAAAGGGGTTTTTCCCTTTTATTTTGGAGGTGCAATATATGTTTCGGTTGTTGCGTATCTTTTTTTTCTGCAAGTTCTTGTTAACTCTTGTTTTGGGGAATTAGGGTTTTGTTGATATAATTGGGAACTCTATATGCTTCTTTACAGTTGGAATTGTTGTTGCTAACGTTTTGTTCGTTCTGTACTCTAGGCATGGTTTAGAGGTTTGTTTGAGTTTTTGGATTTTCTCTGTGGTGCCTTGTGAGTTGTGCTTTTAGGGTTTCATGCCCTTAACATGTAGTGAAGTACGGGTCTTCACATAAATTTGGGCCTTGTGTATGGAGTTTATGTTTTGGTAAAAAATTCAAAGGTTAATGGTTTTTCCTTTTGTTTGTTTCACTGGTCATGGTTTTTTCTTGGGTTTTTGAAACTATTCTCTTGTCCTAGCTACCATGCCTCCTCGCCAATTCATGGCAAGTCACAGAGAAGGAGCTAGTACTTCTAGTATTCATCAGTGTTGGGTTTTTTTCTTGGGATTCATTTTCTTCCTACATTGATTCAATCCCCCTCAAAGTATAGAGGGATATTTTCCTACTCGAATCGAAAGATCTTTGGGATCAAATTTACTTTTCTGATTCAAAAGTTGGAGGACAAGGTTTCAAATGGATTCCAAACCTAGGAAATTTCCAGAAAGAAGGACTGCATTCTCTACATTCTCTCTTTGTACACCAAAAAATGGACACTCTCTTTCGTATGGTATTAAGAGACAAGAGCGTTGAAAATTATAATTTTTTTGCTCACCACGAGGATATCAAAAGCCTTATAAGGTATATAATAATTTTGCTTAGGGATATCGATTCTCGTTTGAATTCGGTGGAAAAATATTTCGTGTGAGACTCATCTTCATGTGATCTTACTAATCCTCCTAGAGACCCTACTCACGCACTTTTCGATCATATTCCTGACTCTACAATTATTTCATCTAATTAAGGATGGTCCCTCTATTCGATGTTTTAATTTCCTTATGTTCAAATATTTTTCATACTACTCTTGTTTTTCATGGTCCTCCCTACAATAATATATCGAAGCCATAAGTTGGTAATGATATTTTCTTCGGCCCACACCTATTTTTTTTTTTTTTTTTTCTATATGGATTTATCTGGGAAAATTGGTGTTGTGGCTCACCTTCTAGTTTATTGGGTCATTATTTTGGGTACATTGCGACTATGTATTCAATCCTTTTCATATGAACACAAATTGTAAACATAGTTAACACCTCATTATCTTGCTTTGGTCCCTAGACTCACAGTTATTTACGGTAGGAAAGGGCTCCTTATTCTATTTTGAAGGATCAAAGTAATGAATGACAGGTGGGTTGATGGCAAGTTTGTGTGCTAGTCTTCAACAAGGCATGGCAGAATTATGGTGTTGGAAATTTATGGTTTTTGTGCATGACTTCTGTTGTAATATTTGTCTGTGGGAAGTGTTTGTTTTCTATTGAATGTAATTTACCTTACAGATATGGAAGGCAAAGCTAAGATATATTAACTTAGGTATGGCTCTAGTCTCATAGTTTTGAAGCCTTAGTTTTTAGTTGTAAATGTTAGATATGTGATCTCAATGTACACTCGACTTTATTAGTAAAAATACTTTGCACAAGTGTGTGTGTGTGTGTGTATATATATATATATATATATATATATATATATATATATATATATATATATATATATATAACTTAAAAGAAGATTAATAATAGTAAACAAAAAAAATAATATAATATTGGTAAATTTTGTTAAAATAAAAATGAAAAGTATAACTATAAAATAAATCAATTATTGGAAAGGAAAATTAAATATCATAAAGTAAATATAAGTTTAATTTGATAGGGTTTTTCTCAAAACTATTATTAAATTTGCAAATGAAACAAAAAATAAAATTATAAAGTAAGTTTAACTAAACCACCATATATCTTTACTAAGTACCAAGAGGGATCAAATATCTCAATATGCAACTTCAAGAAAGGTTTTAGCCTTGAGAGATTTGATACCTCTCATTGTTTGGTTGAACCTTGGTTAAATTCATATGTAGTGGCTCTCAATAATATTAATTATATTATAAAAATTTGGCATCTCTATATATAAAAATATTTTGATTTTTAATATTGTAAAAACTTTTATTAAATATCTATGGAATACCACATAATACTTTAGTAGTCATGAGGGTAGAGGGTTGTGATATATGGTTTTTTTTGCATGTGGTATTGATAAATCATGATATTGTAACAAATCCTATTTAGATGTTAATAATATCCATGTTAAGATGGAGGAGAATATGCATACAAATGTTTTTGGGTGAAATATTAGATTTTGTTTTAAAAAAAATAAAAATTAACTATATATATTAAAAAAAATAAAAAATAAACCAAGTTCGTCTATAAATCTTCTCATATATTTCTCAATATCATTTTATAAATTTTATTGTCCTTAATTTAATAACACAAAAGTTTTCACAATTGTTGAAAAAATATCATCTATAAACTTGATTATTTCCAAATATGTAATATTTTTTTTCCTATGTATTATTTTATTTATTTATTTTTACAAATATTTATAATTTCCTTATATTGTTCAAAAAGAAAGATGGATCAAATATCTCAATGTGATATTTTTTTTAAAATGTCAAAATTAAGATAAGTTTTTCACCTCTAGATATGTGATTCCTGTCAATGCTTCATGAATATAAAGTTAACATAAATCTATCATTATTTTAACCACATTCACTGTACACAAGATGGTCAACATTATATCCATGATATATCTAAAATTATGTGATCATTTGAAATTTAGTCAGATTAGTTGATTGAAAGAGTATTACTAAGAAACATGAGTTTCCACACACATATATATGTATTTTATACCAATAAAATTTGTGGATAATAACGATTATGTATATTTATAGATTTAATATTAAAACCATAATTTGGTGTTTACTTCTTCTTTTTTTTAAATATATAGAGAGTCTTATTTAAAAAGATCAATATCGATTTAAGTTCATCAATTTTTTAGTATGGTGATACAAAATGTATCTACATTTTGCAGATGTATAAGTGTGAGATGACAATCTAACTTCATCAATTTTTAGTATGCTGATACAAATGGTAGATACATTTTGTAAAGTTATAAGTGTGCGATGAATTTTATGATTTGATGTTACTTTGTTTCTTTTATTTAGCTTGCTCATTTTATATTAACTGGTTTCTTTAATTGAATAGAAATACAATAGCATTGTCGAAATACTACAATAACAATGTCGAGTGATAAAAAATGTAAACTAGAAATAAGGTGTTGATTTTATTGTACATACCAATTTATAAATGTATTTATTTCAGCGTATGTGCTTATTTAAAATAAATTTATTCAAATCTGCGTCTGAACTTCTATTTCTATTTTGAATACACGTGAGTTTATGGGAACTTGATAAGCATTTATTTATGTTAATTTTTTTATTATTATTTTACAGTCATTTTTAATCATCAATAAATATATAATCAATATAAATACTATTAATAAATGTATTGATTAGAGTTTTGTCTGAGTCACATTGTAAAAATATTAGTTTAATACAAAGAAGGTGATTTTAAATTTAAGGCAAAAAATTCGAAGATAACCACAATAATAACTATGCATAATTACTTTTATTTTATTCTTCATCATTAAAAAAAATATACATATTTTTTTAACTTTTTATTTTCTTTTCGAAATTAGTGATCCAGATTCATTATCTTTGGCCATTTTAATTTTAACAAATATTAAGCGACATTGAGTCAGCCTTCTAGCAACTCATTACATTGACTTTGATAGCATCACCTAACACATCCTTAACATCACCACCTATCACTGAAATATGATTTGGACGAATTATTAGTATTTTTAAATATATTTGAAAAGAGAAATCCAGTCTACTCATTCTCAGTTCTTTATTTGGTGAATTTCATTGAACACACAGTTTGTATAACTTAGATACGTAGATAAAATTATTATTGACGTAGTTGGTTTAGTAAAATGGATTTAAGAGGAAAATCTTAGCTTCCTGCACTGAACTTTAAGAAAATTTATATATGAATATCATTATTCTATCATTATGGGCTAGAGCCAAAGTTAATCATTTAGGCTAGGGTTACGGGAAATTTATGGGAAAAAGTGGAGCGAAGGTTAGGATTAATGCTAGGAGGGATAGTCGGTTAATCGTCTGGAAAAGCAAATGTAATACCTCAGCTAATCGTTTTCTGCATGAGGCAGGAAGGGAGTATTCTAAGGGGCATTCGGATGATATCAATAACTACTGCCGTCCTCGTCTACATAAATTTTTTATCTAATTTTAATGTTATATTAGAGATAAATCTATATTTTAATTTATATCCTGTATTTACTCAAACTAAAAACCATGCTTAATATCTTTCAAAAATCTTTACAAAACACACAACTTGAAATAGAACAGCCATATGAACTTACCACGAAATAGATGATGCATTTTGAAATAATGTTAATAGAGGTCATATATCCCTTTGAAACAAAGATGTAGGTCATGTAATTGAAATTATCATATAGTATCTGCACTGTTATTTTCGTTTCTAGTTTGAAATATTATTAATGATGTTTTAATTTTCTTCCAAGATTCATTGGAAATGACTCTTCATGATATTCATATTTAAATGTAAAAGTAATGATTATATGTACTCCATTAATTAATCTCGTGGTGTAGTTTATAATGAGATAATATTTATTCATTGATGATGACTATTCTTATAGTGGAAATACAAATCCAAGCTGGAAGGCCAAGAGAAGACCTTGCAGAGATATGGACATGCTCCATATAATTTGCGATTAGTTGTTCAAGTTAAGAAGTAGAACGATGATTTTAATTTCATGTTCTATGGAGGAGAACGTTAAAGGAGTGCTATAAATACTATGGCAAAAGTTTGTGATTGTTTCAAGCCAATACATTTGTGATTCTTCTAGGTTTTTGATGCTGTAAATCCAAGATTAAGATCAAAGTTAGATGGTAAATATTTAATGATTTGATTGTAATTATGTTATTGGTATTTTTATGGGCGCATGAAATTGCAATTAGTGTGTTATATTATTTTATTATTTTTAATGTGGCAACATTTCCCCAAAGTTGTCGGACATGAGTGCAATAATTGTTTTTAAAGTTAGCTAAGAAATTTATATTATCAAAACTTTAGATAAAGTACAAGCAAGGATGAACTAGTTAAGCTCGTGTGTAGGAGGAAAAAATGTTTGCAAAATTCTTATCCTTTCTTGTAGTATGCTCAGGAGAGACCATCTTGTAGTGAGAGTGAAACTAAATGATCTAAGATAACAGTTTTAAAAGGTTCAAGATTGAGACAAAACAAAAACTGTAGATGCTGTTATCACTGAGATATGTGAAATAGCTATCAATGCTAAGAGAAGGTGTAGGTAGGGAAAAACAATCATGGAAATAGGTAATAGGCTTCGAGTGTTTAAATCTTGGCTTGATCATGCTGGGGCTAGTTTTCTCGAGATTGATCCTTTTGAAGTTGGTCATGCTTTGCCTTATCTTTCCATGTTTGGTCTTGCACGTCCAATTATTGGAATGGAAGGGTGTAACAACCATCGTGAAAATTCCATTTAATAAAATTTAGTAAAGGAAAAATAATAACCAAGGTTGATGGGACACTTATTCCAAGCCGAATGTTCGGAAAAATATCACAGTGGGTGTTTATTTTAGTTCTTATGGCTAAAGGAAATTGGTAAAGGAGATGGCTAAGGCTTTGGAAAGGAAAAAGTATTTTTGGAACATTTATTTATGAAGATAATATAAAATAGGAGAATAGGATGGTGAAAGGTCACAAGTTTCATGTGAGGAGGAAAATATTGGAAAATGATGAAAATAGATGCCTCATCTATAAGAAGGCTTATGACGATCAGTTGGAAAAATTTTACAACCTTTTGTCAGTTTAGTTTTGGATCTCTCTCATTATTCTCTCTCTCTCTCTCTCTCACCCTTGGGCAGTTAGAGTTTCTTGGTCCATTTTGGCATTGGAAAAATAAAGGAAACAAATTAAGAATAAGGAGAAAGAAAGAAAGGAGGAGTAGGAATCAAGCAGCTACAACATGATTCTTTGCAGGTATTGATTTTCATGTGTGTTTTCCCTACTAGATTTAGCATGTATGACATTTCATGTGGTTATTTTATGTCATGGGATGGGCTTCTCTAGTGTCATATTTTTTTTTAAGCTGGGCATTTCCATTTTTGTATAGATTTTATGAGATGGGTTTCTCATACTTTGGGTGATCTAGATTCCAGAATGGATTCGAAGTTGAGTGGGGTGGATCTCCAAAATGACAATCACATGACATAGTGGTCCCTAAACCAAACTATGGATCACGGTAAAGCCACTAGCCTAGTAACCCCTGAACCTAACTGTGGGTTGTGGTCAAGTCATATTCTGTGCCTTGGTGGGTCTAGGAATTTTTTTGGTGAATGGTGGGATATACAGTAAAGGAAAGGCGTGGATTTATTTGTGTTGTGCATAGTAGTCCCGAGATGGGATGTAAGATAAATCCTAGAGAGCGGGTCTTGGCATAGGACCTGGTAATCCCTAGATCATACTGTGGATTACCGTAAAGCCTAACTGGCTAGGAGGCACTCGAATTCCTCGCGATGTAGGAAGAGAAAACCAGTAGAATTCATGCTTGTTTGGTGCTTTTGGTTGGTTATGGGTCCCATATTCATGCTTGGAATATGGCACGGGGGCGATTGAATGAAGAGATATTTGGATAAACTAATCTATGGTCAGGTGGAACGTGGTAGTCCCACCTCCGGATGGTTTCTACATGAAATTAATTCCCTTGGTATTTGGTATGAAAATGTATTGATCTATAAGTAGATTCGATTGTTGTTGTATCCATGGTATTTTTTTATTATTATGTTGGTTATAAGCATGTATTTTTTTTAGTGATGATCTATGCCTCTCTTCATGTCTTTACTTATAAATAAACGTACAATGTACCTGTGGTAAAATATATTGTATTGCAGATAATGATGCAAGGGAGAAATGCTTCTAAGTGATTCTCAGATAAGTATGAGACCCCTATGCTGAAATCTGTTGTTTACACCTATAGTTTCAATGCTTGTGACATGTTTGAAAAAAATCCTGTCATGGCTAGGAGGGGTCCAGATGAGTTCTCGTTGATGTGACTATTATTGTATCATCGCCCTATTTTTATTTATCATCTCTGAACATTTCATGAATTTTTGGTCAGAGCATTAGGTTCTAGGCCTGAGAAGCTGGCTCAAATCTTGGGGACGCTAACATAGAACTAAGGAATTAAGGAACTAGATGTTGGAATGATTTGTTATGTTTGCGTCTGTAGCCTCGTTGATGCTGGCTTGAAACCTTGTGCTTGTGTCTATGGCTCATAGAGGTCAAAAGGTTAGTGTAACCCAGGGGTAAGAGGACTTAATGGTTGGGTTACCTCATCGGGATGTTATTGTTGATGTATAATGTCTGTGTGATGTGGTTATGTTGGTTCCACTTCCTTAAGGTCACCTAGGATGTTGAATCTTATCAAGTAGCCCATCATCGCATGTTTAGCCTGGTTCGCCCGTTACTTGGGTAGATGTGGGAGGAGGGTGTTACAAAATAGTATCTAAGCCAAGTTAAACCCTTGGACTAGATATCCGGTGTGTTGGTCATGTTTTTGTTTTGGTTCAATATGTGTTTCTCATACCTATGGTGTATGTGCTTGTTGCATCCATATTGTGTTGGCCATGGTGGCAGTGGTGTTGCCATGGAAGTCCCGATGGCCTTGTTTTGATTTCATGAGTGTATGACTTATTATGTGTTTCTCATGCTTGTGTATTGTTTGTGCACACTTT
The DNA here is from genome assembly GCA_034641835.2 of Pinus albicaulis. Lineage (NCBI taxonomy): Eukaryota > Viridiplantae > Streptophyta > Pinopsida > Pinales > Pinaceae > Pinus > Pinus albicaulis. Next base: position 1,150,284,232 of record CM076580.1, read on the forward strand.
CTTACATATTGTTACATATTTTACATGAATTTATTACTTATGCTATGTTTACATGTTGGACATAATTTAATGTTATCCCTTTATGCTTGCTTGTAAGTTGTGTGATGTCATATGCTAAACATGCATTGGTCATTCATGATTGGTTATGCATTTCAGGTAGGTGCATATGGTCAAGTTTGCATTGGTTTGATTGAGGTTGTTGTGCATAATGTCATTTTATTCCATTAGTTCATCATGATGGTAATTGTATGTTATAATGCTAATGTGTTGGCTGAGATAGAACAGGAGATGTAGATCTTTAAAGTGAAATTGTAATAATGATTGTGGGGTAAGAGAAGATCGTCATACAAGTTTGCATGCTTGGAATGTAGGTATGTGAATCATGGTTGTTGTAAGAATTAGGGTTACTTATATATTTATCATTCCATTATTATTATGGTTACATATGTGATAAATTCTAGTTGATCAGTGTAGTCATATACATTATAATTATGTGTATTCATTTCATTTGATTTATTTTATGGTTCCACACATTATAGATGTTAGTTAATTAGTGTGATGAGAGGACTATGTGTTGGTTAGCCAAGCATGGTATTAACTTGATGACTAGGTTATCTATTGTTGATGAGCATGTTATGTGTTAACTTGTAATTAGCTCAATGATTATGTTACATGTTTTTGATGAGCATGTGATATGTTAACTTATTTTTGTTATACATTAGTTGAATTGGTGATTAGGATTATTTCACTAATATCTTGATGTTATATGTATCATGTTAATTTATGTTGGCCTATGTATATGGTTAGGGTTATTACATTAATTTATGAGTCGATATAATTATGATAATGTGTTGTAATAATCTAGGTTGACTATGCATCCATAATTTTTATGCATGAATGACAAATTTTTATGAGCTTATGATGTGAAAATGTTAGTTAGTTACTATTATGGATATGATGATATTATTTGTGTTTGAGCTTATCTGTTGTGAAGTTATACCTTGTGAACTGTATTGATTGTACAAATAAGATAGCCTCTCCCGAGATGCATTAAGGTATGAGTTTCTTATGTCATGCAATTTGTGCTTAATTGTTTGATTATGTCATCTATCGGGTGTTCAATGTTTAGTGTCTATTATGTCATATAGTTCATTTATCTAACATGTTACTTTTATAGTTTTCTTGAATGTTTGAAAATTGCATGATATGAGTATATGTGCTTCTAAAATTGCAGGAAGGAATGATCTTTCTTTAAGATGGTTGTGCTGACACATATGTGTTGAGATATTTGGTATATACTTGACTATAAGTATGTGATAGTTGTATAATTATGTATTATTACTGATGAATGTGAGTTGACTATTAATTATGATATGATTGTTAGTATTTTCAAAAAATAAAAATAAAAAAAAATAAAAAAATTAGGTAATAGATATGATTTCTTGATATTTGGAACATGCCATTGAAACGTGTGAACAATTGCATGACAACATACTTGGTATTAGCATGAAAAGGTAATATTTTATGTTTTTATATAACTAACATATGGGTCACATGATGGTACATAGGAAGACTCGATTGCAACAAAGTAAATGGTAAAAGAAATGAATTTGGTAAGAATTCCTTGGGCTATGTTTGGAAACCCTAATTCCAAAAAAATAAGTGCTTTGCATGGAGATAGTAAGTCCCCTTAACCTTGATTTTATCTCAAATTATGTAGATATGTCCTACATTCATGAACATGTATTGGCAGGTATAACAATTGGTTTCTAGTTATAGCTATATTTTTCAAGGAATTGGAGTTCATTGAGAGGTGTACATTTTGAGTTGCAAGGCAGTGTGTTTGGGCACAAAAAGGTAAGGTAACTAGCATGGTTTTACTGTTTATTTTTTCACTAAAAGTTATGTTTCTATGATAGTATGATGCAGGGGATTCCATAACAAAAGAGACTTCCATGAGATCTTGAAGAAGGCTCAAGTTGAACTTTCCTATGGAAGTACTTGGAACCATGGGGATTGATTCATGGAGTTTGTAACTATTATTTTCCTATTTGTCTCTTGTGATTTGTTTCTCTTGATTTTGCAGTATTTATTGCATATAGTGTATGTCCATGCCAGTTTTTTGTGGTGTCCCATTGCTTTTTGTTTTCCATGGTCTTATTATTGTTTGTTCTTGTTATTGTCTTTTATGTTTTGAGAGTCTTGGGGATTGGCTGGGAAGAAATAAAGTTGATGGGTTTGGGGAAGTGTTCTGTTGTACCCAATAGGTAATGAAAGACTCAAATGAAGCTCGATGCATGAGTAAGCACAACAGAAGGTAAGAATATGACAACCAGATGGACTGGTTGGGTCTAGTGAGGTAAATGGATGGTGACTGTACATACATGATAAAATTAATCAAAAAGAAAAAGTAAATGGATTTGAGTCGTTAGAGGCATTGGTTAAGTTGGGAACCATGGATTTCAATGTTGTCCATGTTTTGTAGAAATAAGAAAGTTCTGTTAACCTAGATCTTATGATATTTAGTAATTATGATGCGATAATGATTATGTTGGTGTTAATATATGTATACATGTATGTATGGATGGATGTATGTCATGCGCGACAGGTTCATCATGGATCATATTTGTTTGATGCTAATGTTTATATCTGTGTGTGTGTGTGTGTGTGTGTGTGTGTGTGTGTGTATGTCGTTCTCTCACACGATGATGATTGTTTTATGCGAATGATTATATATGTATGTATCTATGTATCTATGTCACTATCTCACAGGGTTTTCAAGGATCATTCTTGTGGAGGAATGATTTCCTATGCATGTGAATGTCAAGAGGATGTTCCTCATTATGAGGAATCAAGTGGCAGAGTATCCTTAACATACATATGAGGCCATCCTCATGTGGACATGGATTGATATTATATGCTTCTACTACTACCATTTTTATGTTATGGATAGGTAATACTGAGGGGTACATCAACGAAGTGAAAGTAGTGTGATATGCGACATGCTAGGATAATCATAAATAGTGGAAAGACACTAGAAGAAAGGGTGCTTATGGGGTTAGTATGTGGTCTATGAATCTATATATGTTGCACAAGTTGTATATTTAGCAATTGTACATATGGTGATGTGTACATGTAAAATATGTAGTATTGTGTACCTATGATGTCATATTCCTTATGTATATAAGGTGTTGTGTGTATATTACATATGCATTGCAAGGTCTAGATGGTTCTATGTAAATGTTCGATATGTGGTGCTATGTACGTATAGTTCTATGTACATGTCGTATATATAGTGCTATATACATATGATGTTGTGTGTGTGTTGTACCTATGGTGGTATCTACATATGGTGTTGTCTTTATGATTATTCAAGTGGTTCAGTGTGCATGTGGTGTTGTGTACATGTTGTACATGTGGCGTTGTGTATAGGTGGTGGCATGTACATGTCATGCATGTGGTGTTGTGTACATTTTTTTCATATGATGTTGTGTACATGTGGTATTATGTAAAAATTGTATAGGTCGTGTAGTGTACATTTGGCGTTGCATACAATTTGTACAGGTGGTGTTATGTACATGTGATGTTATGTTCCTATTATGAAGGTGATGTTGTGTATAGGTGGTACTACTTACATGTTCTGCAAATGGTAGTGGTATGCGTGTGGTATGGTCTACATGTCATACATGTTGTGTTGCAGGCATGCACTACTATGCATTTGCATGGTGTATTTATGGCACCATGACATGTGTATTCATTGTGTTGTAATCTGTATATGTATATGTATTTTGTTGTATTGTACACCGAGTGTAGGTGTATGTGTTATATGTCAGTGTAGGCATAGGTATTTTGTTGTATTGTACAAGGGTTATAGATGTATTGTGTGTTGTTGTACACTGGGTGTAGGTGTATGTGTGGTGTTGTACATTGGGTGTAAACAGATGAGTTGAACACCTGACGTAGGTGTATTTGTTGTGTTGTACATGGAGTGTAGGCATATGTGTTATGTTCTATGCTAGATGTGGGTGCATGCGTTATGTGTTGTTGTATGCCTTGTGTGGAGGTATGTGTTGTGATGTACATTGTGTGTATGTGTACATGAGTGAAGAGAATAAAGGACACTAGGTGCTTTCCGAGTGTGGCAACCAATCTGGTATGTGTATAGAAAGAACGAAGGTAGAACTAAGGACCAATCAACGATAAGTATCAGTATTTTATTTCTATTTATTATGTATATGATATGTGATTCTCACTTATGATGGTTACATGTGATTTATAATTATGGTTTCGAGTGATCTCATGTAATTCATGATTTTAATTTACAACGATTGTGTTTTGAGCTAACCACATGTGATATGTTTATACATGATGATTTGATCAAATAACTTGTTTGAATTTTTGTGATATGAAGTAAATAGGATTGCAAGTGTACCTTATTGATGAGCTACCAATGAGGTATGATGTGAATTTATTTGAATTTATTTTGAATCTAGTGGTAGTTATGTGCTTGGTATAGGAAAGCAGGAAATTCCTGGTTGGGCAGTTGAAACTCACTGTGAGAACTAGCAGCATCAAAAAAAGGAATTGAAACATGAAAATCTACATTGGTAAAGCACTCCATGAGTAGGACCATTGGGGGACACTGGTACCCAATAGTGTCCATTGATTTCCATAAGCATTCTTTGACTGGTATAACTGTTTTGAGGAAGGTATATGCATTCATTATTTGAACTTCGGATGTGAGAAATCCTTTACAAGGGATGGATCACCCAAGGTAGGGGATGCCAGGGAACTTGGAAGGTGTGTGACTGCATGGAAGCGGATGATGGGATTTCCTAGGTGATTTTGTATAAGAGAAGGGAAGTTCGGGGATGAATTTATTTTGGTCATTAGAATTTCCATAAGGAATCATGTGCACATTGGGGCTGTGCCCTAGTAAAATGAGTTGGTAATTGTTCACTAAGGGTACAGTAGCACAAGATTGTAGTGTTGGACATTAGATGTAGCCTTGGCTCTCACAATGGATTTTGGACTTCCTGGGAAGGAAGTGAATCGTATTACTACTTTGAGGGTGGAGGTCTAAGCCTCTAGATTCCCTTACTAATGATACCATCATCATATCCTTTCATTTTTTGGTTTAGAAAATGTATATATGTGTATGAGTGTATACTATTGTAATTATCATAATAAGTTGCATTATAAATATCTAGTGCACAATATAATTCCCATGATGATTTTTTTCTTTCGAGAAAGTTATTCATTTTAAATACTAGAATGACCTATATTATAAATCTCCATAGGAAATGTGTTTTATTTTCAATGTTTCTCTAGTTTGTAGGTGTCATTGAATGCAGAGTACGGTGTTCCCCCAAGGGGGAGGGTTCTGTAACATCCCTTGTGAAAATTCCATGTGATAAAAGTTAATAAAAGAAAAATAATAACCATGGTTGATGGGACACTTATTGCAAGTTGAATGCTAGGAAAAAAATCCTAGTTGGTTTTCATTTCGATCATTATAGCTAAAATAAATTAGCAAAGGAAATGGCTAAGGCCTTAGAGAGGAAAAATTATTTTTGGGACATTTATTTATGAAAATAATGGAAAATAGCAGAAAAGGAAGGTGAATGGTCACACGTTGCATGTGAGGAGGAAAATAGTGGAAAATGAAGAAAATAGAGGCCTCATATATAAAAAGTATTATGAGGATCAATTGTACCTATTTTGTCATTTTATTTTTGGAGATATCTCATTGTTATCTCTCTCCCTCTATCTCTCACTCACTCTTGGAAACTGAGAGTTTCTTGGAGCACTTTGGCGTTGGAGTAAGAAAAGAAAGTAAAGAAAGAAAAATGAAGGAGCAAGCAAGGAAGAGCAAGATAAAGCATATACAACAAGATTCTTTACATGTATTGATTTGTATGTGTGATTTCCTTGCTAGATCAGGAATGCATGGTATTGCGTGTGGTTATTTTCTGTCTTGGCATGGGTTTTTCTATGTGTGAGAGTGTTTTCAGCCTAGTCTTGACAATTCCATATAGCTTTTATGAGATGGGCTTCTCATACTTTAGTTGAGATGGATTTTTGGATGAATTCAAAGCTGAGTGAGGTGGATCTCTGAAATGAAAAACAAATGTCCTAGTTGTCTCCGAACCAAAATATGGATCACGGTAAAGCCATTGGCCTAGTAACGCCTGAGCTAGACAATGGGTTGTGGTAAATCAAGATTATCTGCCTCTATGGGCCTAGGAATCATTATCGATGAATGGCGACATATACAGTAAATCCAAGAGGTATATTGCTCTTTATTTGGCCTCATAGTCTCGGGATGGGATGTATGATAAAGGTCGAAGAGTGAGTCTCGGTGTAAGGCCTAGTGATCCCTTGATTGAACTGTGGATTATAGTAAAGCCTAAGAAACTAGAAAGAACTCAAATTCGTCACTATGTAGGTGGACAATTCTAGTATAATTCATGCTTATTTGGTTACTTTTGGTTGGTTATGAGTCCCACACTCATGCTTGGAATATTGTATGGGGGTGATTGGCTAAAGAGAGATTTGGATCAGCCAATATATGGTTGGCTGGAATGTGGAAATCCCATCCCCAGTTGGTTTCCATATCCACTAATGAGAATATCATCCCTTTTTTATTTGATGTATAAATTCACTAGTTTATATGTGGATCCTATTTTTGTTTTATCCATGGTATTTATGTTGATATTATGCTTGTTATAAGCATGTATGTTGACTGTGATGATGTGTGGCTCTTTCCATGTTTTTACTTGTAAATGAATGCACATTGTATCTATGGTCAAATAGATTATATTTCAGCTAATGATGTAAGGGAGTAATGCTTCACAAAGATTGTGAGATAAGTATGACACCCCTATGCTCAGATATGTTGATTACGCCTGTAGTTTCAATGATTGTGAGATGTTTGAAAAAAAGTTTTTCATGGCTAGGAGGGGTTTGGATGAGTTATTATTGATGTGATTGATTTCATATCATTTTCCTCTTGTTATTTATCATCTGTGAACTTTTCATGAATTTATGGGTAGAGCACTTGGTTCTAGGCCTGAAAAGGTGGCTCAAATCCCGGGGACGTTGGAACAAAACTGAGGACTTGGGGCCCTAAATGCTGGCATGCAATATTATTCCTACATCTATATCCTCCGCAATGCTAGCTTTCAAGCATGTATCTTATTCTTTGGCTCAAAGAGGTGAAAATTTTAGTGTGACCCGAGGGTAAGAGGCTTGAAAGGTTGTGTTACCTCCTAGGGGTTTTATTATTGATGTACAATTTTTTTTTGAGGTTTTTCTGCCAATTCCACTTCCTTAAGGTCACCTACGAGGTTGAATCTTATCATAGTTTCCTCTCGTTGCATTTTTACCCTGGTTGGACGGTTACTTGGTTAGATTTTGGAGGAGGGTATTGCGAAGGGATCGTTGTATCATTTAGGAAGCCAAGCAATGAACTTCTAATCAATAATAACTCTACTTCTTACTTATAGGTTTCAGCTTTGGTCTTGTGAGCAATGCAAATGTAGTTCAATTCCTTACGCTTTAATCACTTACAGATTGGGAACCCTCTACTCTTTTTTGGTCCCTATTTTTTTGTTGAGTTGTTGGAGGACTAGGGTTCGATAGAGTGCCTTCCTAGAGAGAGTAACCTACAACTTCATAGATTTCTCAATATTTTTTTGATGCTAGAGACAAAGGGAGGGGACGAAACATAATCCCCATCAATAAATAGAGATTAAATGTGAGAGTATGTATGTGGTTCAGGTTGGAGTTGAGCTATACCATTCAGTGTTTTTCTCCTTCCCTGGACTCTTCCTCATTCCATAGTTGGTAGACCAACAAATTTCAGACTTCCAAATGGCCATTTTCAATGTACCTATGCTCTCTAACCTCCATGGAATATACTATGAGGCAAATGTGTGGTGATACGTCCACATCAAACTGCTCTTCCACTTAGCAAGGCTAATGATGGATAGGTGGGCATCCAAATCATCTGCTACCTCTATTAACTCCACCCCATTCTCCCACTATAGTTTCTTTCATATGGATTCTTGTCATTCTGTGATTTCTACATCGAAGCCTCCTCATTATATATCCATGAGCCTTTCCACCTTCATCAGATAAAAACACCTGGAGAGCGGAATGTTTGATGGAATGTGTGAGTTCCTGTGAAATTGAGATAGCGATGGAGATATCCTTCGATATCAGGAGTAATGGTTTAGGATGTAATCATGCATCCTTATCTCAATAGTAACAAATGATACTAGCATCACATGGTTCCCAGTCGATCTCAATTTCTAAACCCTTGTGCTTGCCTGCCATGATGACTCTAATGATCATTAGTTTGGGTAAAGACACCAAGATCTAAGAACTTCTACAAAATATTACTTTTTATTCACTAATTTACTTATTTATATATTAAATCTAATTATTATGTCTTTTCTATTCATGCTTTAAAATAACTAAATAACATAATCATTTATTTTTTACTAAGATAGTAATGGGATTCTATTTTCCTAAAGGAAATATGATTGCGCATATATATATATATATATATATATATATATATATATATATATACATATATATATATATATATATATATATATATATATATATATATATATATATATACATATATATATATATATATATATATATATATATATATATATATATATATATATACATATATTATTGCTATACAACTAGGGAAATGAACGTAGAAAAATAATAAGTCTTTCATCAACCTAAGAATAATGAAAACTATTTTTCAAAGAGATATAAAAAGTAATAAACCGAGAATTTGATAATATTGGTATCAGGAGACTAGCATGACTGAAAAATAATAATAAATAATCTACACATATTTAAAATCATACAAAAAATTGTTAAAGGCATTAGATTTTTCCCTGGAGTGTGTTGTGCATACATAAAATATAGAGCTATATCTTGTTGGCTATGGCTATTAACCTAAATTTATGTGCCTTGAACTAGAGCTACACCTCATATAGTCATAGTATAATTTTTTGATAAGCTCTATTTATGTCCATCAACACCTTTCCTTTCCCATTTTTAATGTGTCTCTACAAGTAAATTTTTTATGTATTCGTTGTATTTACCTTTATTTTTTCTAGTGTCAATAATCTAATTCAAAATTTACTCATTGATATCTACATCATGAATGAATCTTCGCTCAAGTATCAAAACTCCTCTGATATCTGAATCTCATATAGAATATAAATGGGAGTTCTCTATGAGACACTTGTGCCCCTTACTATACATGAAAATTTGTTAGCCCCCCTCTCCCTCATCAACTGATTCTACCTTATCTACCTCAAGGAAAAATGGTTCATAATAAAACAATAAACCTTGAAAAGAGCCAATGTTGTGATGGTAACTCATAGAGTAACAAACCAATAGAGGCCTACAACTATTGGTGAGCCACTCCTTAATCTTTCTACCATTTGAGAGGAAAATGAAAAAATTGAAAAGGTTGATTGAAATGTTGTATGAGGTCTGTTACATAAATTATTCACATATACTTGATATTAGTAGAACCAAAAATGACAAAGAAACTAATTGAAATGCAAAGAATTATTTATGAGTTTTCAACATATGAATCACTTGAGCAAACAATGTCTAAAAAAATCCAAATAAAAATTATGGGTTCCAATTGAAACTCCTTTTCTCATTTTTTTTTGAGCTACCTCTCTAGCTTATGAAAGATGTTAACCACATAATTTCACTATTCTTTTCTATTCTATAGAGAATTCCCCCCTTATAATTTTGGGAATTGCAGGTACTCCTACACATTTCTACATAATTATTTTCACCCATTAATTTTACCATGGATATGCCATTTATCTCAATGGTTTGTGTGTTATGTGAAGGAATGGGGGCTTCACTCAATGAACCTCTAATATATCATGTGTGATCATATAATATTAAACAATACCCTTAATTTGAGTACATATTGTTAAATTCCTATAAAAATTACATTATTTAATCTCCTACGAATATAAACTTAATACACGTTGACAATTTAAAAATCTCCTACCTTCACTATATATTATAGGTATCCATTTTTTTCCTTAACCTTTTTTTATAGAACTTTATATTTTTTCATTAGTTTTAAGCTCCATTTTTTATACCTATCAATATAAAACAATTTATCACTATATATCTCTCAATATATCATGTCATTTTTTCTTCATTATATATCTCCAATATAAACGTATGTACTGTATACTATTGTATTTCTTCTGTAGTGAAACCCCATGTGAAACCCCATACGTGAAGGCCTTTAAGACATAAACGTGGAGCCATGACTCTTCGAATCACTATCACTCTATGTAAAGAACCTATTTCTAAATTTAAAAAGAATAAGTTTCGCAAAACCCTTTATAATTATATTTAAATTTAAAATTTTATTTTGAATTATGTGGTTTTTATAATTATATTTTATATTTAATGAACTTTGTATTCCTTTTAGTTTTGACCTGTTATTTTTTAACCAATCGATTATAAATTGTAATTTATTATTGTGTTTGAAGCTATTTATTATGAAAGTTTTTTCAAATTTTTAACATTGAAAACATTTTTCAATGATGAAGTCTAATTTCAAAACGTTGAAAATTATTTAATTTTAATGTATGGTTTACTTTTCAACCTATTTATTTTAATGAATGATTTTATCCCGTGTTTCGAATCTATTTATTCCGAAATATCAAAAGATGCTCGTATGATAATGCATGTAGTTTAATTCAAAACATTGGAAATGATTTTAAGTTTAATGGCTGGTTTACTATTGCGTTTTGAATCTATTTATCTTTCAACTGATAATGAGTGAAGTGTAAATCAAAGGGAGAAAATTGATTTTAACTTTAATAAGATAAAGTTATTATAATACACTCAGGTTACCATAATACAAGTATCCAAATATTTATATTAATAGATTTAAAACTAAAACGAATTTACTTACATTATATTAGAAAATTCGATTTATATTTATTTTACTATAAATAAATAACATAATCAATTAAGTTTATCTTTGGAATGTCACATTGATTAAGCCTGGTCAATAATAATTAACATTCTCAATAATAATTAATATATAATTTTAATGACATTTAGTATTATTTTGTTATTTTTATTTTATTAATAAACAATATAAAATTTAATAATAATTAATATTTTCTTTCATTGTTGGAGATTGTGATATCTTTCACTTACACACTATACATTTAAGAAAAATATGTTTTTAAGTCATGGGAGGCTTAATTCAACACGATGTTTCGATAATTGTATTATATATAGTAATCATACAAAAGACAATGCACCATCGCCAAGGTTGTGAACATAAATTGGGTTAACTCTTGCAGATAATGATACTATTGCTTGTGACACCCTTTTCCCACATTTATCTATGTATCCGACCAACTCGTGAAACATGCGATGAGAGGCTATTATCACATTAGAGGAAATTTCAACCTAAAATTCGCCTCCTAAGGAAACATAATAAAATAATAGTAAAAATAATAAAATAAGAGTTATGAATTTTGGAGGGAAAAGAAGAAAACTATTTTTTTTTTTAAATTGTATTTTCGTCTCACCTCCTTATAGGTTTACTTGAATTTCATGTTTAGACACTCATTAGATGTGGAAGTAAATTCCACATCGAACGAGTACCCATTATGCATACTTTTATGAAGACCCATTGTTAGTATGAATCTTAATCGCAAGCATACGAAAAAGACTCACTTTAGCCGTGCATAACAAAAAACCCTACCAGAAAATATGGCTGCCAATATCTTTAGATCTGCAGTTAGTTGACCAAGATAAATGAAGCAAAATCTAGATCTATGCATTAAAAGACATTAAGTAGTAAATAAAAATAAGAGTTGCTCCATGCATCCAATAGACAAGACAAAAATGTTTTAACAATTTTTTGTATTTTTTGACACCTGGGAAGGGAACATAGAATGATGTTACCAGTCCCCCTCAATGGGATGGGTTCTTATAAGTCCTCAACAATTCATATCTAAAATCTCTCTCTCTTAATGGTGTAAAAAACCCAGAAAAAAAATGGAACTCAAAGGGAACTCACAAGAAAAATGGTAGAAAAATATGACAATGATGGAGGATCAAAGTCAGACCAAAAGTATAGATCCAGAGTGATCTTTAGGCAAAAAAATGTAGTAAGTGAATGGAAAACCCTTCTATTTATAACAAAATATTGAGTTAGTCTAGATATTGGTGCATAATTAAAATATTATTAACTAAATCAAGATCTAGCTTTTATGGAATATTTTATTATATTTGTTAGAGGGAAAACGAATTTGACTTTGGTCAAATCCCTTTATTTGTAAATAATAAATAAATAAATGATTTGTTTATTATTTTAAGGATGTGCTTGCGTAAAAAACAAACAAATAAATAAATTTTTAATTATTTATAAATGATTTAGTCAAATTTAACATGGAATATTATTTAAATAAGGTTTAAATAAGTATTTCTAGAAAATAATAAGATAAATAATGATTTATCTAATTAATTTTCCTGTTTTGGGTTAAATATGACCAGGAATATTAATTATACTGTTGTTTAACTAATTATTCCTTGAAGAAAATCAAAGAAATGTGGATTTATTCAGTATTTCCTTATGGGGTTTCCTTTTTAGAGCATAAACAGCTTAATAAATGTTGTTCACTAAGTTATTTTTCATAGTGAAAGAAATTTTTCTTAGGGTAAAATTGGTCTTACATGGTGTACTTTGGTCCGTCTAATAGTAAAATGTTAGATGACCAAAAAATGGTTTAACACCCATATTGATAAAATTTGCAGATACATTAAAAAACTTGTTGAAACACGCTTTTTTAATATATATGAAATTTTTATCATGGCGAGTCTTCTCAAAAGTATGCATAATGGGTATTCGTTGGACGTGGAATTTAATTTTGCATCCAACGAGTGTCTACACTTAAAATTTGAGTAAACCTATACTAAGATAAGTAAAAAATACAATTAAAAAAAGTAGTTTTTCTTCTTTTCCCTTCAAAATATTTGCATGTACGTCTTTTTAAATTTAAATAATTTTGATTGGTTTACATATTATGGCATGGAAATTACATGAAATTTTCATGGGCACATTTAGACTGAAATTTCCTCTAATCAATGAGATTCAACCTCCTATGTGACCTTAAGAAAGTGGAATTGATGGAAACACAACATACAAACCTTGTACAACAACAACAACACCCTGAGGAGGTAACCCAACCATTCAAGCCTCTTACCTATGGGTCACAACGACCTTTTGTGATCTTTGAGCCATAGAAGTGGGAACAAGATTGTAAGCCAGCATCCATAAAGCTATAGATGTAGGGATAACACTGCATGTTAATGTCAAGGCACTCAATTCCTCAGTTATGTGTTAGAATCCCCAAAACTTGAGCCACCATGTCAGGCCCACAACCTAGTGCTCTACCCAAAACTTTATGAAAATTTTGGAGATGACAAATAACAACCCGAAAATGATATGGAAGCAGACACATGAATAATAACTCATTTGGACCCCTCCTATCCATGATAGGATTTTTCTCAATTTAACATGTCACAAACATTGAAACTATAGGTGTAAACAACAGATTTGAGCATAGGGTCGCATATTTATCTAAGAATATATTAGAATAATTGCTCCCCTACATCATTAAATGTAATACAATCTATTTTACCATAGATGCATTCTAAATTTAATTAAAAATAAAATAGGAAATAGCCACACATCGCTACTGTCAAAATACATGTTTATAACAAGCATAATAACAACAAAAATGGCATGGATACAACCACAATAAAATCCACATATAAACCAGTTTATTTATACATCAAATACTGTAATATTCCTAATTTGCGACAGAAAATTGGAATATTCTATTTTGTTTATTTTTCCACCTATAGTTTGTAAATAAATAAAAAGTGAGTAAAGAGGGTCTAAACTCACTTAAATGAAATAAGACATCCACCTAGTAACACAACGTTGTGACTTAAGTGGGAGTCAAGGGGGGGGACCCAACACCACGTGGAGGAGAGAGAGAGACTACGTTGGGTTTTGGAGGGAAACCAACACTATAAAAGATGAAGGAGCCTCCTCATTTCATTCATGCTTGGATTATGGATTGTTGAGTGAGACATATTGTCTTCTTTGGCACGCTGGCTGTTTAGCCCGTCTGCTACACTGTTTAGTGCAACCAAGTGTCTCTGTGCGAAGATCTCACCCTTAGCCTCGGGGGACTTCGAGTGCCTGCTCGGGCAAGGTTATTTTCTTAGCATCATCCTCTAGGACAACGTTATTGCTGCAGCAGCGTAATACTGTGTTGTAGGGTGTTGCCGTGGTGACTTTACGACACCACCTCCTTCTCTTGTTTTTCAGAGGGAGAGTCTCTCTTTCCTTTGGAGGATCAGATTGGGAGATATTGGAGCTTATTATCAGATCTTGGCATCAAGCCTATATGTTCTTCATGGTATACTGCGCAGTTCTTTCCCCAGATCTGTGTTATTGTTGAGGGAGCAGCATTCCAAGGTTGTTGGCATCATTTTGGAGTTAGATCTCTGATTGAGGGTGATCCTTGGATTGGCCAACCAATCCAAGTATATTTCTGATCTGATACTGAAGTTTGCTTCAGAAATTCTGAATCATTCTTCAGATCTGCTACAGTAAAACTCAGATCTGCTCCGGCATTCTCATGTATTGCTGAAATCCCCAAGGGGAAAGTAATAAAGAGCCCTTTGGGCATTTTGTCTCATTATAGATCTCTGATTTCATGTATTTATCAGTTGTAGATCTGTAATATAATAAATATAAGCTTCAGCCTCCTGGAGAAACGCTGAAGGGTTTCTGCATCAATCTCTTGTCTTGCGACACCTCAATCTTGAGGGGTTTTCTATAAAAATGTTGTTTAACCTTGCTCAATGCCTTTTCCATGATCCTAAACCTATTCTCTAATTGTTCACAGTATTTTACATCTTATACCTTCAGAAAAAAACGCAGCTTTGCTTCAGTAGAATTCTGCATACTCAAAGTCTTGGGAAATCAGGGTTTTTCTTGACTAGTTGGGAAGGAGAAACTGTTTAATATAGCAAAACGCCTTTGTTTGAGCTGAAATTCGACATGGACGTCCCTCTTGACCTAATATAACATATCCTAGAACCTTGACCCGTCATTTTACGCAGATTTGCTTATACACTCATTTTAGGGCCAAAATCCTCACTTTTCCCCACCTTTTTGCCCCTAAAAGCTGAGTAAAGGTTGCTGCAGTATTTGGAGTGGGTTGCTGAGTATTTCTAAACACTTTTTATGTTGGCTAAAGCATACTTTCCTGAGGAATGCGTTTTTGAGTCATGATCTGCTGAGAATTCCATTTTTGGGATACTACAGTTTGTTGCACTATTATTGTTTGGGTGTTCTAGTTCTATACCACTTGGTGTGTTTATCTCTCACTCTTAGACAAAGTTTGGAAAGGGCCAGATAGCCTCCGGATCTCGTTCTCTTTTAGAGGCGACATATCCGGTAAATGCCCTCCCAGTCAATCTCTGGTTGGGGTTTGGTGTGTTTTTGAGATATCCTGGAAACGAGATATTACAGTGGTATCAGAGCATAGTTCTGGCTTAGCCTGTGGAGCTAGTTATCTATGGCACATATGAGGATCTCACATCAGCATGGTCATATACCCTTTGGAGAGTATTTCCGAGAATGGCAGTCCAAGGGGGAAGACTTCAAAGCAGCTTTGCCCTTCAAAGATTACTGTCAGCTCAGACAGGATGAAGGAGGAAGGTACTATGGTAACAGAGGAGTTTATAGCATGCAGAGTTTAGATTTGCAGCGTACCACTGGGAGATCACCTCTTCCCATGCATGAGGAATCCAATAGTCCCTGTGAGTCTAAGCCCAAGAAGACCGGAACGGTGAAAAAGGAGAGTTTATTCTCATCTCTTTTCAAATCCAGAAGAAATACATCCACCTTTGAGGAGGTCAAGAAGAATGAAGAAAAAGAAGAGGAAGTACCATGCGCTTCCAATTCTCATCAAGAAGAAGAGATCACATCACCTCTTGAGGAGGCTTGTGAAAACGTTGTCACACTCATGGAGGAGCAGCCACATGCATCAACAGTTGGGGCAGCTGACACTTTTGAGGATGGGACTCTTGCAGCTCTACAAGAAGTTCCAAATGCAGATCGAGAGCAACTTGGTTGCACTGCGCTGTGCAACATGGATGGAGAGGAGGTCTCAAGGAGAGATCTCACTGGAGATGCACTTCGAAACACCATGGGGTGCAATGACTTTCTTCCCTTCTCACAAGAGCAGATAGAAGATGGAGGACATCTTAGGATGGATAACATCTCTCATGCTTGTGTTGGACATCCCTTGAGCCATACACATCATGATGGGAGGTTTTTCCTACCACCTATTTGATTCTTGATAGGGTCTCATTGATCCTTGAGAAGTTTATATTTCAAAATCCCATGAAGTGCAAAATTAGTAATTTGATTTGGGAGGATGGTAGCCCTCATGGGAGGAGTACCAGGATGAGGAGAAGAAGGAGGCATCCACAAGTGATTGAGTGGATGGGGATGATGAGCAAGGAGCTAGGAGGCTACTTGCAGATCTGTGATACCAGGCATCAGGAGGCTTGGCTGCGCTGGTTACTCTTGAGGGAGTTTGGCCATCACTTGTACTTGCAGATCTATGATACCGGGCAGTAGGAGGCTTGGCTACACTGGCTACTCTTGAAAGAGTTTGGCCATCACTTGGCAAACACTCTTCCTAAGAGTCAGAGGATGAAGGAAAGATGGCAGGATACTTGCATCATTGAGCAGCATAGAGTATGGATGCATGGTCTTGATATGATACTCATATCATTCATTGTGTCTTCATCGCATGATTGGTATGATGGAGGTATGGGGAGGAAACACAATGTCTTGTTGCTTGGTTTGTTTCTGGGAGAGCAAGGGCAGATTTGCTCTCACACTTTGTAAGATGTTGCAGGAGGAGGAGATGGCACTATCTCCTTGGTCTTTGATGATGATTGGGAAGCACTTCCATCTTGGGAGGTATTCCATATTTTTTGCAACATTATTAGAGGAGTATTTGATAAGGAGCATGTCAAAGAATAGAGCTTTGTATTGACATGAGCTTACTTGCATGAGCTCACAGCATTGTCACCTTGGAGCAGAGACTTATGTATGAAGTGTGACCAGCGTAAATGTGGTGGATCTATAACCCATATGTCCTAGGATCACTTCATATTTGTTTCACTTGATGAACAAAGAGGAGGTAATGATGATAGAGACATCTATGGCATATTCTTCTTGACTTGGGTTCCCAAGCATCAGGATGATTATCTTCTTGCAGCACATGGTTCATTCTTCTTCACAGTGGGCCAAAGCACTATGGAAGACTCGTGTATGGACCCATGCACTATATTAATTCCAAAATATGGTGAGAAGTTTGTTTATACATTCATTGATTTGCACACTCTTACCATTCCTATGCAGTGCTTTGCTTCACAAGGGGGCAAGCTTGTCATATTGCTGCATGAGTTGTATTGGGCCAATCTACATGATGGAGGCAGCCATCGCTTTTGTGGCCTTGGGAAAATGATTTATCACTACATGTATGCTCATTTGCTGCACTATAGCATCTATCATATGGAGACATGCATGATTAACTATGTAAGAAGAAATATTTTTCCTTGTACTTTCATCAAGTAGCAACTTGTAAAACTGCGTTGTACTTGTTTGGGAAGCTGTTGGTACCTTCTTGCACCACATGAAACCTTCAACATTCTCTTCATATTATTTCTTATCATGTCTCCATTTGCTGATATATATCAGATTTGTATGGGAGGCTTGATTATGAGGGAGACACATGAGCTGGATGTGTCTTTGAGTGGGAAGAATTCTCACAATTTCTGCACTACATGTTCTAATGGGAGCATGGGAGGAGGCATGGCCACCGCTACTACATATGCGTTTTCTTTTAAGGTGAGCCATGAGATTGATAGTCATCCATTGTATAGCAATGGGAAAGTGTTTGGTCTCATGTTCTTGTCATATTCAGCCATTTACTATCTGTTAGTGGATGTGATGGATCTTGTACATTGCTTGCCATGTAATTTTCTGAAGTTGTAGTGGATGAAACTGCATTTTATCCTCGTGAGAGATTCTTTGAATCATGTATCATCATGTAAAATCTTCAGAAAACATCTCATTAGGATTATCCATGATGACCATGTCCTATTCTTCATGGATGAATTGTCTTGGGCTAGCTTGTTCTTCATTGTTGGAGGGACCTTCTTTGGAGGATTGTTCTTCACTTTTCCATTGGATGGAAATGATTTTGCAGCTCAGGATCAACATGCACTCTACACTTATCATAAGTGGAGAGGAGGACAGCATGAGGTAAGCTATGATGCTTTCCAAGTTCATATTTTTAGCCCACCTTCATTACCAGAGCTTGAGGTGGAAGGAGATTTCCAGGAGTTGCCTTGTTGGGAGGTGGCTCATTTTGTTTGGATGATTTCTTGGGGATGGAGGATCCACATGAGGGAGATGTTCCTCATTACATTCTAAACTCCATGCCTCGAGTGGAGATTCTTCAGTTCTACCCTTGAAGTTGATTGGAGAGAGGTGATGAGTTGGTACACAGTTGATGGGCCAGCTTATATAGTCATAGATGCAGAGCAGCATGGGTCATGGTCTTCATCAGTCATAACCAGAGGCAGTGTGCAGTCTGAGCCATGGGACTTGGGCTATTATTGGCCATGGTGGCAATGGGATCCAGGAGGATTATGGGTTGGCTGGTACCATGAGAGCTCTATTTGGGATCCTGGCATTGAGAGATCCCTTCATATTAGGGTGATGCAGAGGATAGAGAAGATTCAGTGGCACATCTGGGACCCAGGCACATTTTGCAGTATCGGTGGAGAGCATCAGCTAGGAAGGAGACTTGTTCAGGCAGTTGCTTGAGGGCAAGCAACATTTTTCCAGGGGGGACTGTAATATTCCTAATTTGCGACAACAAATTGGAATATTCTAATTTGTTTATTTTTCCACCTATAGTTTGTAAATAAATAAAAAGTGAGTAAAGAGGGTCTAAACTCACTTAAATGAAATAAGACATCCACCTAGTAGCACAATGTTGTGACTTAAGTGGGAGTCAAGGGGGGGGACCCAACACCACGTGGAGGAGAGAGAGAGACTACGTTGGGTTTTGGAGGGAAACCAACACTATAAAATATGAAGGAGCCTCCTCATTTCATTCATGCTTGGATTATGGATTGTTGAGTGAGACATATTGTCTTCTTTGGCATGCTAGCTGTTTAGCCCGTCTGCTGCACTGTTTAGTGCAACCGAGTGTCTCCGTGCAGAGATCTCACCCTTAGCCCCGGGGAACTTCAAGCGCCTACTCGGGAAAGCTTATTTTATTAGCATCATCCTCCAGGACAGCGTTATTACTGCAGCAGCATAATACTGTGTTGTAGGGTGTTGTCGTGGTGACTTTACGACACCACCTCCTTCTCTTGTTTTTCAGACGGAGAGTCTCTCTTTCCTTTGGAGGATCAGATTGGGAGATATTGGAGCTTATTATCGTATCTTAGCATCAGGCCTATATGTTCTTCATGGTTCTTTCCCCAGATCTGCGTTATTTTTGAGGGAGCAACATTCCAGGGTTTTTGGCATCATTTTGGAGTTAGATCTCTGATTGAGGGTGATCCTTGGATTGGCCAACCAATCCAAGTATATTTCTGATCTGATACTGAAATTTTCTCTAGAAATTCTGAATCATTCTTTAGATCTACTGCAGTAAAACTCAAATCTGCTCCGACATTCTCATGTATTGCTGAAATCCCCAAGGGGAAAGTAATAAAGAGCCCTTTGGGCATTTTGTCTCATTATAGATATCTTCTTTCATGTATTTATCAGTTGTATATCTGTAATATAATAAATATAAACTTCAGCCTCCTAGAGAAACGTTGAAGGTTTTCTGCATCAATCTCTTGTCTTGCGGCACCTCAATCTTGAGGGGTTTTCTATAAAAATGTTGCTTAAACTTGCTCAATGCCTTTGCCATGATCCTAAAAATATTCTCTAATTTTTCACAGTATTTTACATCTTATACCTTCAGAAAAAGTGCAGCTTTGCTTCAGTATAATTCTGCATACTCAAAGTCTTGGGAAATCAGTGTTTTTCTTGACCAGTCGGGAAGGAGGAACTGTTTAATATAGAAAAACGCCGTTTTTTGAGCTGAAATTCGACAAGAACGTCCCTCGCTACCTAATATAATATATCATAGAACCTTGACCCGTCATTTTGCGCATATTTTCTTATACACTCATTTTAGGGCCAAAATACTCACTTTTCCCCACCTTTTTTCCCCTATAAGCTGAGTAAAGGTTGCTGAAATATTTGGAGTGGGTTTCTGATTGTTTATAAACACTTTTTATGTTCTATAAAGCATACTTTCCTGAGGAATTCGTTTTTGAGTCATGATCTGCTGAGAATTCCATTTTTGGGATACTACAGTTTGTTGCAATGTTATGGTTTGGGTGTTATAGTTCTATACCACTTGGGGTGTTTATATCTCACTCTTAGACACAGCCTGGAAAGGGCCAGATAGCTTCCGGATCTCGTTCTCTTTTAGAGGCGACATATCCGATAAATGCCCTCCCAGTCAATCTTTAGTTGGGGTTTGGTGTGTTTTTGAGATATCCTGGAAATGGGATATTACAAATACCAAAGGAATGATATTATCATTAATGAATGTAAAAACCAACCAGGGATGGGACTTCTATGTTCCACTTGAACATATATTGGCTGAGCCAAATCTCTCTTCAGCAAATCATCCTCGTGTCATATTCTAATCACGAATTTGGGACTCATAACCAACAAAAAATAAAGAAAAAAACACTAAAACTACCATATTTATCCACCTACACCGTCAGAAATTCCATTGCCTCATAGTATCTCAGACTTAATCATAATTCACAGGTTTATCGAGGGATCACTACACATTACACTCAAACTCACTCTCGAGGCTTTAGCATACATCCCATCCCAAGACTACTAGGACCAACGATAGGCAATAAACCTCTTGGATTTAGCGTATATCTTTCCATTGATCAACAAGGATTCCTAGGCCCATAGAGGCACACAATCTATCTTTACCACAACCAATAGTCTTGTTCAGGGGTAACTAGGCCAGTGGATTTACCATTATCCATGGTCCAGTTTATGGACCACTACGTCATGTGTTTGTAATCTCAGAGGTTGACCCCACTCATATTTGAATCCTTCCAGAAATCCAGCTCAAATGAATTATAATAAACCCATATCATTAAAGCTATACATAAATGGAAAGGGTAGGATGAAAAATATTATGACACATGGAAAAACCCATGCCATGATAGAAAATAACCACTAGAATATCATACATTCCTTATCTAGCAAGGAAATCACACAAAAAAATCAATACCTGTAAGGAATCTTGATGTAGCTGCTTGATACTACTCTTTTGCGCTTGCTCCTTCCTTCTTATTTATTTATTTTCCTTTCTTTTTCCAATGCTAAATTGTTCCAAGAAAACTCTAAGTGTCCAAAAGAGAGAGAGAGAGAACAATGAGAGAGATCCAAAACTGAACTGACATAAGGTGAAAGTTAGAAAAAAATATTTTCAATTGATCCTCATAAGCATTCTTATTAATGAGGCCTCTATTTTTTACAATTTCAATTATTTTCCTTGATTTTCCTCCTCACATACATATTGTGACCTTTCACCTTTGTTTTCTCCTATTTTCCATTATTTCATAAATCAAAGTGTCAAAATTCCATTTTTCCTTTCCAAAGCCTTTTGCATTGTCTTTTCCAATTTCCTTTAGCCATAATAACCGAAATAACCACACACTAGGATAATTTTTCCCAACATTAATCTTCGAATACGTGTCCCATCAACTGTGGTTATTATTTTTAACTTATATTATATAGAATATTTGGTAGGCCTGTTACAGGACCCTCCCCCTTGGGGGAACACAGTCCTCCATGTTCAATGAGACATACAAAATAGAAAACCTCTTAAAATAAATCATATTACCTATGGACCTTGATAACACATCTCTTTGCAGTATTTAGAATGAATAACCTGCTCAAAATAAAAAATCATCATCACAATTATACCATGTAATCTAACTTTATAATACCACTCATTATGATATTTACAATAATACACACATATACACATTTTCTCAAAAATAAAATAAAATATTAATATGGCTATATCATAAACAAGGGAATCCAGAGTCTAACACCTCCACCCTTGAAGTAATACCACGACTACACCATGCACATACATAGTATTTCTTGGCCGCAACACAACATGTATGAAATGCACACAATACCATATGTATCTCAGTACCATATGAAAAACATGTATATAGCACCACTTGCACACAAATCTACCTACACAACCTGTGCACAACATCAGTTATACATGGCACCATTTTCACAATGTGTATACAATGTGAAATGTACACTACACCACCTCTACAATGTCTACACAATACCACATGTACACAAAATCACATGCGTGACATGTACAAAACACCACATTTACAACACGCCACAAGCACGACATGTACATGAAAACACCTGCACATAACACCACGTGTACAACATGTACACAAAACCACATGTACAAGCATGCACCCAAAACCATATGTACAACAAACATACAACATGATATGTACAAAATACTACATATGTTACATGTACACATCACCATACCTACAATCATTGAATACACAACATCCACAACATATACACAACAATAGTACTACACATCCATAGTCCACACACTGACCCCACAAGAAACCTTGCTTCTAATTTCTTTCCACTATCCATGTCTATCATAGCATGTTGTTGTTCACACTAATTTCACTTTTTTTATGTACCCCTCATCATTAATTATCCATAACATAAACATAGGCATAGTACAACCATATAATAACAATTCATTTCCACATGATACTAACCTCATAGACCTATCAAGGCTACTCTTCCACTTGATTCCTCATAGCCATGAACTTATTCTTTCCATTCACTGGCATAAGAAATCATTCCTCCACAAGAATGATCCTTGAACACCCTCTCATACAATTACATAGATAAATAGATAGCTACATATATAATCATTAGCATAAAACAATCATCGTCCTTTAATTCACACACACACAAATATATAAAAATTTAGCATTAAACAACCATGATCAATGACGACCCTATTAGACACGACATACATACATACATGTATATCTATATAAAAATCAACATAATCATGATCACAAGACAATTGCTAGATATCATAAGGTCTAGGTTAAGAGAAATTCATTTATTCATGTAGAACATGAAAAACATTGAGAACAATGGTTCCCAACAAAGCCAAGGCGTTTAACACCTCATATCCATTCACTTTACCTTTCATGTTACCTTTCTTGCGATTGTTTTTCCATCACCCATTTGCCTCAATGGACCCAGCTAATCCAACTAGTGTCGTATTTCTACCTTTCACTGCACTTACTCATGCACCAAGATTTACATGTGTTTTTCATTTCCTGTCAGGTTCCATTGAACTCTCCTAGAGCTCCAACAACTTTCATTTTTCCGAAACAATTCCTAGACTCTTAAACAAAAGGAAAGAATGAGAAAAAACAAAGAATAAAACCATTAAAACCTAAATCAATACAAAACTGCGACAAAGTGGCATAGCCATGCACTAGACGTAATCAAGACTGCAAATCAAGCACAACAAAACATAAGAGACTAAAAGAACAATACTATCAAGAAACACCATGAATCAATCCCCATGGATTTCCAAAGCTTCCAAGGGAATGATCAGCCCGAGCCTTTTCAAATATTTCATGGCAGTCTCTTGCTATGCAATCCCGTGCATCATACCACCATAAACACAAAAATGTTAGGGTACATTATAAACATAAAATATATGAGTTACCTTACATTGTTATGTTAGACACACTGTCTTGTATCTAAACATATACATATAGCATCTTTTAAGGGACTCCAATGCCTTTATGAATCCAACTATAACTATAAACCATGTGCTATACCAGTCAAATACATGTTCATAAATATAACACATAGTCACATAAAACCATACACTATTAAGGTTAGGAAAATTCCTCTATGCAGAGCACTCATTGATTTTGAATAAAGGTTTCCCAATATAGCTAAAGGAGCTCTTACCCAGTTCATTTATTCTACCTTTTCCTTACCGTAATTGAGTCTTACTACATGCTATCACATTAGCGAGCTATTAATTATATAAACAATTAAAATTTTACCTTTTCATGCTAATACCAAGCATAATTCCCTGCAACTATTTTCACATGTCAATCACATGTTCTGAATACCAAGACATCATATATATTAACTAAAATAAACATCTACCAATACTAACAACCATTTCATAATGAGCTAATAGTCAAAATCATAATACTACAAGTATCACCTACTTATACTCAAGTACACATCAATTGTCTCAATACATAGTGTGTTAATCCAACCATCTTAACACAATATTATTACTTCATGCAATCTTATAGACGCATGGTCATATCATGTAGTTAATCAAAAATTCAATCATCATGTAAACATACGATGCTGGATAAATGAACTATATGACACACTCAAACACTCAAACACCAAATAGAAAAAAGAATCAAACTCATAACTTTATGTATATTAAGGGGAGGCTATCATCCCCCCACTATAAATCTAGATTATCATGATATAAATTATAAACATATAAAATCAAACATAAATAAGATCATGATATCCATAACAATAACTAACTAACATGTTCATATCTTAAAGTCATAAACAATTTCCGTTCATGTGTAACAATCACATATAAATAGTCTGTCTAGATTAGTATGACATAATATTACAAGATATTAACTCATCCCTGAATGTCATAACCCTAACCATTTTCATAAGAAAATCCAAATTAGTATGGTGCATATAAAATCAAGATATTAATTCTATAATCATAATCATCAACTCAACTAACATATAACAACAACAAGTTAACATATAACATGGTCATCAACATGATATCACATAATCATTGAGCTAACTACGTGTTAACATATAACACATTCATCAACAAAATATAACATATTAATTAAGTGAATTTCATGCTTGACTAAACAATGCATATACCTATGATCACACTAATTAACTAACATATATCATGTATGTAAGCACAAAATTAATAGAATGAAAGGAATACACATAACCATAATGCATATGACTATGGTCATCAACTAGCATTTATCATACATGTAAAAATAATAAAAATAGGATCACAAGCATATAAGTAACCCTAATTCCTAAAAATCCCATGAATCACATACTTGCATGCCAAACATACAAACTTTTATGATGATATTCTCTTACCCCAATCTCCATTGTTACAACGTCACTTGAATGATATGCATCTCCTGCTCTATCTTAGCCAAGACAGTATCATAATAACATAACAACATCATCATGATCACCTAATTGAATACAATGACCTAATGTACAACAACCATCACCATGAAAATTAATGCATAATAACATATCGACATTGACCTGCATAACAAATTCATATACAACAATAAACTCATGAAGACACATCCCACCATCAACCATCACATGGAAAAATCAATAAATGCATGATAAAAACCATACAAATCAAACAAGCACATTGATTGTAAGCATACGGAACACATATGCAATTGACTTGAATGCATGACGAACACACCTCCCAAGGAGAGCGTAACCATGCTTTGATACCACCCTCTAACACCCTCTTCCCACATCTACCGAAGTAACCATCCAACTGGGTTAAACATGCAATGAGAGGCTACTATAATGATATTCAACCTCCTAGGTGACCTTATGTAAGTGGAACCAATGGAAAAACAAGATACAAACCTTCCACAAAAAATAATGGAGGTAACCCAACCATTTAGGCCTCTTACCCCTCGTTCACACTGACATTTTGACCTCTTTGAGCCATAGACATAGGAACAAGCTTGCAGGCTAGCATCCAGGACACTATAGATGTAGACATAACACTTCATGCCGACATCTAGTGACTCAATTCCTTAGTTCTGTGCCAACGTCCACAGAATTTGAGCCACCTTTTCAGGCCCACAGGCCAGTGCTTTGCCCAAAACTTCATGATTTTTTTAGAGATGGTAAATAACAATAGTAAAATGATAAAGAAAAAATCAAATCAATAATAACTACTATTGACCCCTCCAACCCATGACAAGTGTTGTGGTACATTTGGCAATGGGTGGACGAAAAGCATTATGTTTGGTAGGGGAGATTACTTTCCTCCAAGCATGTAACAGGTCAAAATGATTTTTTAGATGGTTAGTGAAAAATCATAACATGTAGAAAAATAAGTAAAAAACATAGCATGCTACAATAGAGCAGAAAAAGGAAGAAACAAATACAAATAAAATACGATCTCTTATCGAGTTAAACAAACTAATAATACCAATAGAGAACTCTTCCCCTTTTATTAGTTGCTAGCTGTTAAAAGAGGTAGGACTCTAAAACTCTAGCAATGAATCCTTAGAGCTATGGAGATTTAATATTCAAATCAAGGAGGGATCTTCCCTTAAGCTTTTTGTAAGCCTCTCTCTCTCTCCTCGACGGGTGGTAGAATAAGGGGAAATTAATGAACTTCTTCTCTAGGATTGAGATGTTGGATGGCCAACAACTGAATACTTCTACTCCTTGTTGTTTGGACAACACAATGTTTGTTTTCTCTTTAGAGATTTCTCCGGCATAACAATGTGTTCTAAATTGTTATTCCCATGGTGGTATTTTATAGGAAAAATTCAAATTTCCCTCCCTCTCTTGGTACAATTGTGGAAGGTGACACAAGAGCAGGAGGTTGATTCCATTGTGTGCTACACTTGAGGCCTCAAGGTGGATCTAAGGTGGTTGTACTTGGTGGCCTTGAGTGGAGAATATTCTTCCGTAAGTGTTGCGAGTGGTCCCGGATGGTGACTTTCCTCCATACCCAGGATCGTGCAACTATTTAATGGATAGTCGCAAAGGTCTTTGCTACTATCAAATAAAAGACCACCTAGATCACTTAGGGGTCGGTGTTTAGTATGCACTAGTTAATAAATTTTTCCCACTTGACCTTAGGAAAAAAATAATTTTTCCATATTCTATAATGTCTTTCTTCCTTTTTATCCTTCTGCTTGACATTTCTTGATGTCTTTTGCATGTATGATTTTTCCAGCTGATAACAATTTCTCCCTAATGTATGAGGTCTAGGAAGAACTATACGATTCAAAAATAGATTATAGTTTCTTTTTCGCTGTAATCTGCTTTGAGAGAGAGAGAGAGTAACTTATGTGAAAAGCTGAGGTTGGAGACCCCTTGCCATGAGTAAAAGAGGGACCATGTTACGTTGGAAACCCTGCAAGAGATAACATGAATAAAAATTTTCTATAAAGGGGGCATGTCCCATGCCCATGATGCTTTGGATAGTTAAAACCTATCTCGATAGATAAATATTATGTCTATGTAAGTTGTGTGGTAGTGACACCCGCTTATTTGGTTGATTATGACGATTGCTGACTCCCTCGAGGTGCTTTTTTTCTTTGATAATAGGTTGAATGTAGTGCCCACATGCATAATATTAGTATGTAGTATTTTAGAATAAATTCTCATTGTATGCGTGGGTTAATGAGCTGGGGACCTTACGATGTAAGAATTTCGAAAGTGATTATTATGATGGCACGCGTCTTCGACGAATTTTGACGAAGTGCAATGGTTGTGATGTATGATACCACCTTGAGATGAAGGCTTGTGTTGTAGTAGAATGTCGGGAGGATCGATGATCTGAATGGGCAATGATTACTCCCATAGTGTCATAGGAGAATGCCCCTATCTAGGTGAGGAGCCATCCAAGGTACTTCTTCCTTCTTGGAAAATCGTTGTTGAAGTTGACAAGAAGGGGAGCCTCAACCGACTAAGGGAAGTATTGATACAAGGGACTAGAGTCTCGTGATATTGAAGGTGTGGGGTAAGATAGGTTAACATATGCATTATGGAGAGGAATGGCTAAAATTGATGATGGGAGTTTAGCGACACGAGGTCATAGCTTGTAAATGCAAGTGGCGATAGTCATAAAAAATTTATGGTGAGGAAAGCCCTAGAGTTAGTAGGACGTCCCGGGATGGGTATATGTTTTTATGGATGTCGAGGTGAATTTTGGGTAAAGAATGTGAATCTCTAACCAAGGGTGATTAGGAGCTGGTATCCCGGGGAGAAAAGTGGATGGATGGGTTGGGTGGTTCTCCTAAGAAAAAATTATTTGTACACTTGCGAAAAATAATATAAAATGGCTTTGGATGCACAAACACAAATATAGGTGCCCCCAAACACATGAAAATGATCACTCACTAATGATGTGAGGAAGGTGTTTTTTGTTGAGGGTGGGGGCCGCATTGATTAGTCTCGAGGCGAGAGTGGTGAAGTGGATGGAAAGTATCACATATGGGCTATGATCTATGGAGGTATGATAGGCCAAATGCGAGACATGGTGGTGCTTGTTTGATCTTCTTGCGAAAATGGTAGTCGAGGGAAAAGGGTTTTATCGTGATATGGTAAAACTTGACTTGATGCATGATGGATGGATGAGCATGAAGTGCTTCTGGACTTGTATGTTGTGTCCATGGCATCATATTCTTTAATGCATGGTATACTTGAATGATGGATGCCATGGAGGGTGAGGCTCTACTCACCAACGAAAATGTTTACCATGTGCAAGGTGTGGTGATGATAAACATGGTCAAGTGACTAGACCCTATGGTCGAGTCTTGTGGAGAAATGATGTGAGGAGATGAAAAAAATTCTTTGAGGAGCCTATCATGCTAGTGGTAGAATGATACATTCTCTTGAATCTGTAGTGGGTCGAGGGCAATAGGTGGTTTGTTGTTCTTTTAACACCTACAACCAATACTCCAAGTGAAAGAATATTTTATATTAAAAATATATTGTTAAATGTTTTGAAAAAAAATGATAAGAGAGGCCATACCTTTTGCGGCTGAAAAATGATTTTTTTCTAGGGCATGAAGGTGTGAAGCATTATTTGGACATGATGAGATGCCAATCAGCATGTGTTGCCTTGAGTTTTTCAATTGGGTGTTTTGAGCTCCCCATTATGGTTTGTCGAATAATTCGAAAAGGGAGATATATGGGTCAATATGGCTCATTTCAGTTCATTTGTGTTGTTTGAGAGTTGTGAGGTTAGAGTTGATCCCTTGTTTGTCCAACCTTTCTTGTCGTTGCGGTGAGCCTATGTACCCAAGATTCGTGCCGTCAATGCCGGGTAGGCCTTGAACACCCAAAATTTATTTTATTTTTCATATTTTTTCTACGTGGGAGGGGGATGGTACATACAAACTAGGCTTGTGTGGATACTTATCTCTTTGTAGGCTTGATCACGCAAGCGATGAAGGTACACATGCACATGTCTCGTTGGAAAATAAATTTCTCGAAATTTATGCACATGGCACAACTTTTGGGAAAAGAATCGCACGTCTGTTCTTGTTATAGACATGCGAAAATTGTGCTTGTGTAGAAGACATGCATGATAATGAGCCGTGAAAGATTTTTTTGGTTAAAGTTTTGAATTTTTGGTTTTTTAGGTCAATGGTGTGGTTGTTTTTCGGTGACGGGATGTTGTGGCGAGAGTGTGATTGGTCGACTGCGAATAGGCATTTGTGGCACAAGATCACAATGCCGTGAAGACGTCTAGCATAGTGGGGGCTTCGAACTTCTTGGAGAATGAAATATTGAGGACTCAAGATATTCGATTTGCTTCTTGGTCGATGTTGGAACAAGAGGCGAAAAGGGATGGTGTTATGGGGTCGAGATGTAGCCATCCTTCGGGAGATATATGTTTATTTTGTGACCGTATATGCACGAGGGGGTGAGTATCCATCGATGGGTGGAGAAGCATCCATCGGTGGTGAGTATCCACACCCACTCCCTCCCTCGGGAGGTGAGTATGCATCGGTGGGTGGAGAAGCATTGTGACGATGAACCTCTTTCTCGGTGTTGTCTCCTTATTGCATCAGTGACCGACTTTGCTCAGTGGTGTGCCTTGGATATGATAATTCGGTTGATAGGGTATTTTTCTCCCAACAAGGCTATAAGACCAATGATTGGTGTCATCTGAGCCACCTGAGGGGTGGGAATTTTTATGACTTACCACACCATGTATATGATAGCATGGTGATGTAGATGGGGAAGGCCTGGGGTGGGTCCAAAGCATTCACCTATGGCAACATCCTATGCAGTATTATGTTTGAGAGGGTAGTCATGTTGTTCCCCATTGTGCATGTCCCCATTGCCCATATCATGATCCTAAGATGCGACGGTGGGCGCCAGTTTTCCCTAGTGGTGGAGGCTGTGAGGTGGGTTGCTAATGGGATGCGGAGATAGAGGAGTGGTTCCTAGAAAACCCATGGATGTTCATGGACTACCCATATCTTTGGGATGGAATTCTTGGGTGATCCGAATATGGCTCTTCCCTCTCGGTTACATTTTGGGGGGGGCACTGCGGGTATGATGTTTTTTATGTTTTTTACTGCATCTTTGAGTTTTTACAATGTGTATATGTATATGTCTATTATGGTGAAATTGACACTATATTTTTTTTCTTATGCGGATGGAGGAGTGGTTGGGTGTCCAAACGCCGCGCTTGGTGGGGGCATCAACCACCAAGGTGCCTTCCAAGTGGAGCTACTCGTACCGAGGTTGGGGGGTGAGGTGATGGAATTGGGCCCTCAAGGGAGGCTAGTAGTATGACTCGTTGCTCGAGTATGTCATTGTCCTTTCTCATCTTTCGAGGCGACGGAGGCACGAGTAGCAGAAATTGCAAGACAACTAGCTATTTGAGAGGCTTGGTCGAAAGACTTAGAAGATGCTTGGGGTTGGGTGGAGTGATTGACCTTGGGTATGCCGAAGCCCAGGTTTTTTTATGACCTCGATTATGCATGGCTCAAAGTGTTCATGGCATGAGAGAGGACATATCATCCAACACTACACCAAGTGGCGCTTTTCAGTTTTGGTTGTTGCACCTATACTAGCTCAGGTGTGGCGGTTGGTCTAGAGGATCCACCTAGTGGGGCTCGGCCCCTAAAGATGTTTTGTATTTAGGGATATGTGCCCATTATGAGGATTCTTACATTATTTTTTATGACATGTATATATATTTTTTTCAGCGACTTGAGAGTCAGAGACATGACTTGTGTATTTTGACTCACACATTTTTTTGGTATATATGCGAGACATTTATTTTTGGAGCTCTTCATGACGTGTCTATGGCGAATTTGTTTTATGGATGTCCCTGTATCCTATATGGAGATATATTTGTTATATTTTTGTGTTTTTCTATGGATGATGGTTTATACGAGATGCGTTCAAGTCTAGGATGTGATTACCTATGTGATCAACTATCTGGTGTTTGATTTCTTGGTATATTTGTAGAATGTAATATGATCAAAATTGAGCAGATTAATCTTTGTGCATGAAAATATTTTCGTAAACAGCTGAGAATATTGCACTTCAAATTATTTGTTTAACTGCGTGAAAGCCACTAGCTAGGAATCGAGGTAGATACACAAGTGGATGATGCCTTGGTCGAAGCATCGCTCACGAGCCCGATGATGATGTCATATTCTACCGGATTATTGGTGGGTGATTCAATGCATACTCGTCGGTGAAGAATGGTGATCGGGTTATAATAGTAGATGGCCCGTGTGGTTGCTACTATATTTCGAGACCATCCAGATGCTCGCATCAACGAGTCCAAAATAAGGAAGAGTGATTCATCTATTGACACCGAGGGAATTTTTTAGCACAAAGTCTTGTGATGATTTTGATATAGAGTTTTTTACATGCATATTATCTCTAGGGTTGAGAAATCTCCTGACCCTTATGGGTATAATTTCTCTGGTAAGAGCCCATTAACGAGTTTCGCTAAGGCATGCACCATCGGGCTCCGACAATATATGCGCCCCCCTTCAGAAGAAATTTCTTATGACGTAGGGACCTTTCCACAAGATGCTGAACTTATCACGTCCTCGGGCCTCTTTTGCAACATCATAGCGGAGACTAACTATCACTTATTTAATGAGCGAGGGGTGATATTGCAATTGAATGATGCTTTTTACCTGTTGTTTATGAGCCTCTTTATGTTGGAGAAACTATCGTCAATTTCTTTGTCGAAGTTCTCTACTTGCACCAATCTTTGTTCTAAAGGCTGGGTAACATTGAGGAGTTTGACAATAGCGTGTAAGTTTGGGATTTTATGTTCTATGGGAATCACGGCTTCGACCCCATACACAAGTTGGAATGGTGTGAATCATGTTGAGCTTTTAACTACCGTGCGGTATGCCAACAGGGCGAAGAAACCATATAGTGCTAGTTTTTCTTATGGTTATTCACCATATGTTGTAATATTGTTTTAATCACTTTGTTAATAGCTTCTACCTATCCATTGTCTTTGGGGATAGATATGGTGAAGTGAATTCATGTGTGAATCCTAGGTGGTGAGATAGTTCCTAGAAAATTTTATTTCAAAAATGTTTTCCGTGATCGGAAACTAACTCTTTTAGCCACACCGAACCGGGTGATGACATCATTGAACATAAATCAGTGTAGTAGTTTCTTCCATGTTGTCGTATGTGAGCATGTCATCTACCCATTTAGTGAAGAGTCAATGGCGAGAAAATAATTGTTTGTGGTTTCTAGATGGCATGGGGTTGCGAAGTCATGAATTCGATCCCCCATTTGCAAAGGACCAACTACAATGACCGGGTGCGGGGAGCGGGAGGTGATATTTCCTTGTGGGTGAAATGTTGACATTTCTCACATATTTTCTTTGATGCGATGTAGTCATGGAATAAGAGGGGTAAAAATATCCTCCCTACGGAAATACTCAGGTGTGGTAGGCATTCGGGAGTGGTGGGAAATGCAAGCTCCACTATCACAATCATTAGGGATTGCTCGGCTTTGTCGTGAGGGAGGCATAAATGTAGGATTTTTTCGATGCCTCACCAGATAAAGGACATATCACGAGGAGGGGATGTCGGGGCCTATGTGGCATATGCGCCCACATTCGTCACGTGTGAGCTTTGGTTTAAACTTTGTGGGTTCATAGGAATAAGGGTATATATTTGTACCAGGATCATAAATTGTCACTAGAAAGAGATGTTTGTCTAGTAGTGAGTTGTTGACTAGTGATCCTTTTTGTATGAATTGGGAGTTCGGTGGATGAACTTAGCTAAAATAAAATATTTCTTGCCATTTTTCAAAGCTAAAGCGTCATAAGTCAAAGCCCAGTGAGTATAACTATCGGTGAGGTGTATTTGTGGTTCATCAAACGATGGGTTAGTAGGTATCTCATGGGGTTGATATCTGTAGATGACTTGTTGTAGTCTCAAGATCTATGTAGCGAAGCTTTGGGGCTGCATGTATTAATCCTAGGGTAGTCTTCGGACCCATACCTAAATGACTCGACTATTTCTTCGACATAATAAATTATGTGTTCTTTACCATCGGGGCCTTCTAGATTAACACACTAAACTAACGGTTTACAATCTTATAGATTATAGGGTGTAGTATTTGTCGTGAGTTTGGTGGGCCGATCAATGTACTAAATATAATGCATCTTTCGGTGATCTCGAATAATTGTTGGGATTGATCATCAATTAACTTGGATATCTTGATAGAGGAGGCGTAGGGGAATCCCTCGAGCGTAGGTGGCGTAATGTGGGACAAAGCACCTTAGGAAATTGAGCGTTTCCTTGCAAGATTTGGATTTTCTTGAGGGTTCAAGGTGGTGGCACACCTATTTGATGGCTTGGACCTTGAGCGGTTCCTCTAAATCCCTTTTTGGAAAACTATAAAACCTAAAAGTTGACACGCATTCATGCAAAGTATGCACCTGAGAGGATTCCAGAGCGTAGGGTTGTATTGTCGCCATATTTGGAATACCATTGCAAATGTATTTGATATGATCAGATCGCTTCTTGGATAGAACTATGAGGTCATACAAGTTGAGTGAGGATAAGGTAGGGTTTAGTTCATAGAAAGATATAGTTCATGGCTTGTTGGAGAGTGGCTCAAGCTTTTTTAAGACCGAATGGCATAACCTGGTATGCAAAAAGTGCCACATGGTGTGGTGAATGAAGTCTTGTATCGATCGCAGTGACGAAATTTGAATTTGGTTATACCTTGAAAAAACCATCCATGAAGGAGAGGGCCTCATGTCTAGTGCAAGCATCGATGAATTGGTCAATGAAAAAAGGTAGGGTTGTTTTATTTAGGGCAAACCTTGTTCAAATATCAAAAATAGGTACAAACGTCAATGGTGCTTTCTTTCATAGCGGGAACAAGGTTGGAAACCCATGATGTGTACATTGTGCGATAAAACAAACTTTCCGAAGCTTATCAATCTCTCATTTAATTTTTTTCAACTTAGATGGGGTGAAATTGACATTGTTACGGCGTGCGTCGTATGTCGGGCCAAGTGTCAATATGGTGCTATACGATAGTGGGACTGAGCCCATCAGCATTTCTAAATAGTCTCATGCAAATATATCCGTATATTCTTGCAACGGGATTTTGTAAGAGGTTTCTTCATCTTAGAACATGCACCCCCAATGAGATTTATTCAATTTTTTTCGAGGATTTCTAGAGATATTTACCTTGATGGTTGGTAAAATATTGGACATGTTCCTCTTCGAATGCGTCGGGTGCCGAATAGGATTTTACTAACCAATTTACTTTCCCATATGGAAGGACATCTTTCAATTCGATCACGTATATTGGTTGCTTTCACGGGTTGTTAGGGTTGAACGTCTTTTTGGGAAGAAAAAATGAGCGGTGATGTATCGCATCCCACGTATACTGAGTTCCTTCATGGCCTCCATTATATCCTCGTACGAGTGAAAAGAGGATTCTAATGGGTAGTGAGTTTTCATAAGGCCATGAGGAGTTGATTCGGTCCTAACGGAGCTGGTCAACGAAATCAATAGGACTCCACAATTGATGTGGTGGAACCAAATGCGCTTGAGAGGGTGCATACATATTGAGTTTTCCACCATCGTTGGTACTACTACTCTCGTAATTGCAGTGATCTCACAACGGCAATGGTGGATGAGAAAATGACAAGAGTCATGGTTCCTATGCATGACGAGATGAATCTTATGTGATGTTGTGTGTAGTCAACGTTGGATGGGGAGAAATTTCTATTGTGGTAGCTTGCATGGCCCGCAATTTGAGGTTTCTCACAAGGCATACTAAGAGTACTTGCACTTTCCTAGATTTGGAAATTGTGCTTGGGTGCAGGAAGGGAACCCTAAATGTTTCCAATAAGGGGAATGACTCTGTTTCCCATAGTTATGATTAGTGAAAAATGGTGCATGGTATCATGGTTATTGCTAGCAGATGGTATGAGAACCAATGCTACTTTTTCTTTGAATTTTTTGGTTTTGGGAGGTCTATCTCCTTTTTGAGGTTTAGACTTAACCTCTGCTCTTGCCGCTCGTAGCCTTTAAAGATACTCGCTAATTATTTGTATGGTGGAATTGTGAGAAAATCCACAATAAAAATGTGTGATATTCTCTTGATTAGAAGATTGATCGCAAGGATAGGGGTGGCCACGTGAAAG
This sequence comes from Pinus albicaulis, assembly GCA_034641835.2. Taxonomy (NCBI): domain Eukaryota; kingdom Viridiplantae; phylum Streptophyta; class Pinopsida; order Pinales; family Pinaceae; genus Pinus; species Pinus albicaulis. The sequence continues at coordinate 1,150,320,081 of CM076580.1, forward strand.
TGTTTGTAAGGTTCTTTAGTTCCTTACATTAATTGATTTGGTGAGTCAATTTATCACATAGCCCACATGTAGATCTTGGCCGTACATGGGCCTCGCTAAGATGGTGTGTTAATTTTTTCACTGTGTAATGCTTTGGTATTGATAGGGAGAGGTTGCCTAGGGGGAAATTATCCTTGAATTAGGTTCTATTTTCTCTCGATTGATTATATCTTGACGCTTTTCGTTTCCAATAAAGCGTATGATGTCTATTAGCGGGCACACTTGGGGGATGTAAGTACATTGTCAAGTTTTATTGCTGCCTATAGTGAGTAGACAAGAATGTCTTTCTTGTGTATTCTCTTCCCTCTAGGGCTGGTGAAGTGATTGGATACCATCCGTGGAGAAATTCTAGGTCCAAGAAATTTTTCTGCTAAATGGTTACATGCGTTGCATAACACACAAGTTGGTCTTCTTCGTGAAGGGTGATTGGGGTGACGATGTGCCCCCCTGCCTAGTCGGTTTTCTGTCGGGAGGAAGAGAATGGATCTTCTTGTCACATCCTCTTAAGTTACGAGCTTTCCATGGATTCCATATCCGATCCATCTCCTAGAGAGCGTAATATGGCGATGTGTAAATAGTTAACGCCGAATGAAATCGGGAGATATAGTGGCAATGACATATTGGGTGATCGCCATAACATACACGATATGAATATCGGGCTGCCCATGAGATGATGTAGTGCACGAGAGTTAATGGGATACCATCTCTAAAAACATCTATAGGGCTACACATTCAACGATGAAATGATCATGTTCATCATAGAGTGCACAACATTGGACGCAGAGGTGGAGGGATAAGTCGAGGTGGAGGTTGTCTCTTAGGTGCTTGCCTCACCTATTGTTGGTATAATATGACTCGAGGTTCTTCCCTATCTCGTCTACATGGGGTGATTTGGGGGATCCTCTGGTATGATTGTTCTAGGGAATGTAAGGCATCCCTATATTGCAAAATGTTTGGGCAATAATGAGTGTAATTCCTATAATTGTTGCAAATAACACACGCATGGTTGGTGCGTAATGAATTTCTTGATGTGTGGTGGTTCCTTTTTGGGAACATGGGGCCATACATTTTTGGAGCTTATAAGAGGTTTTAATTCATCTAATTCCAGGAAAATATTGGTAGTATGGCCTACAATATTACATAATGCACAAGGTTGCGATGCCCTTGGTATCGAGAGTTTTCTACTCTTTTTTTTCCTTTTTTTGCGGTTTCTTTCTTGCGTTTAGCACAGCCAGAAATTGCTACGGGAATATATTCAGATGGTGTCTCCTCCTAAGAGAGATAAGGGTTATTCTTGTAGATTTCATGCGAGGGCCTCCTAGCATGGGTCGGTGGGACCAAATACTAGACAATTATCATGAAAGACATGTTTGGAAATTTTATTGTTTCCAAGACTGTGATACAAAACCGAAAATGGAGGGTATAAGAATGGAGTTTGGGAGATGGAGATAGGGTAGTTGTTCCGTTGGCCTCAGCTTTTGTTACTACTAGTCTCCGTCTCCTAGTTGGTTTCAATGTTTGATGATAAGATCATGCACACCGAGGCCCTTGTGATATAAAAATTGCGGATGTATGAAGGGGGGTCACCTATGAATGATACAAGGATTGATGATGGTTTGAACTAGTCGGGGCCATATTCTTGGTACAGCACAGTGACTCTATAGATGTGTCTACATAGGGTAGAATAAAATCGGTGGCCGATCGTGGGTGATTTGTCATGGTATGTCAATTGGTCCACGGTGATGATTTGATCCTTATGGGGGAACATCATCACACGGAAAACAAAGGATGATATAGAAGACATGGCATATAACTCTACCCAAGGATTATATTGTAGTTAAGTTGAGCATCGAAGATCTCAATATCTATTAGTACCATTTTTTTAGCCAAAGCTAACATGGACATTATGATAGAGACCAATGGGAGCATAAGGGTTCCCATCGTGTGCTCAGCCTCGAGCGTGTCGGATGGCTTCGTTTCGAAGATCCCAAATTTACGCCAAACGATTTTGGACATGATGCATCTAGATTCACCCTCGTCGATGATAAATTGGTGTATAGTGATGCTTTGCAGCGACATGAGTGTCCTAGGTGACCAATGAGGGGGTGGCTTTGTCTAAGGAAAAATCCATTAGGCACGAATCAAAAGGGTCGATGGCACCTAAGTCATAAAGTAACTCTTTTCATTACTTTGGGGAATATTCCATGACCTCTAATATCGACATGGAAGCGAGAGATTTTTGTTAAATCATCCACTATGCTATAGATTGTGAGCCAGTTTCGCAGTGGTGTCCCTCGCATTGTTGGACACTTAGATATCTTTCGCATGGGTTCAATCAGGTTATTTTGATATGGTCAACGGTGCAGAGTAGGTGCACTCGTGTTGGCCCCCTAATGAGTTGGTGTCTAGGGTGGCATCATAGCTTTAATTCCTTGTCCGAAAGAACCTCTCCTCGCCAGATCATATATATTTTGTGGTGCTGTTGTTCCAAAATAATTTGGGGGTGTTTATTGATGTTTGGTTCTAACCACCCCTTAGTGAGTGAAGGGCTCTTGGATTATAGCGATTTGCTCTGTGGGTCCCCCTTGTCCTCGGATACCACAAGTTTCTTTGGCTCTCAGGGAATTAGGGACAACGACGAGTGTAATGGAACACCCACCTAAAATTGCACGAGAATGGTTTCCCCATGATGGCCCTCTTCTTATGCCTTGGGAGTTGTTTAGCTCCTAGTTGACGATTTTGGTCAAAGGGTTTCCCTCAGGCCTCAAGATCCTGAAGGGCCTTGTGTCTTTACTACCCCTATCCAGAGTCCCTGTTTTGTTTATTATTAGGTTCTTTTCTTGCGGCGTTCATAGGATTATTATGATTCTCCTGGTTGTAATACCAGCGCATATGGTCCTAAGAAAGGGGTTGCAGAAGTTCACCGTTGCATTGTTTTGCGGTGGTGGGTTTGTGCTGGGAAGGGGAATATTGGGGTACTATCCTGGTTGGTATATGGTTGTTAAGTATCTCTTGTGTCGGTGTTCTAGTTTGCATCTTTGGGTTCCCTAGGAGGGAGGTATAGTCCTCCTCGCTGATGGTGGTATGGCGACACCCTATTGGTCATATTCGAGAGGTACGGAATGACTCAAGCAATAGTTAGGGTTCATGATGTTGGTTATGATCATATGAGTAACCTATTTCACCGGATAATTCCACCTAGGTGACGTTGGTTCAATGAGCCAATAAATCCGTTTGTAGTATTTGACATGTCTGGGAAATTATTCGTAAGTTTATAGGCACGAGGCGTTAGGGAGGACATTGTAAATGTATCATGGATAGGTGTATATAAGTTTGAGGCGTTGGTTACTAATGGCATCCTCCTCCGAGGTGGGTCATTGGGATGCCACATATTTTGAAATTTTTGTCAACGAGATTCTTCAGATAGGTCCATTAAAGCTCTATCAGCAAGTTTGGCTTTGCACAAGCTTCGACATCACCATGTTCATGGATATGGTACGAGATATGGACAACCAGATGTTTCTCTAAAATGAGTTAATAACAAGTTCCTAAATCATGGTGTGATGGGTAGATAAAAATGTGTGAGGAATGCAAATAAGCGAGGGCACTAAAAAGGTTCCATGCAAACGCGAAGGATGCTCCACATACCATTTCGTGGCAGGGTTTAGTTAAGGTGCGCTGGAAAGAGTCTTGGTTGAATAGTATGATCAATAATACTCTGTGATGACCATAGGTGGAAATTCATAACATGATTTCCATGAGTACGCTTGCTTCCCTTCAAATTTTTGAATGTCCAAAGGGAGCTTCATGTGCATGGGGGCCAATTAGGGTTGTGCACAATGGGATCATTAGATTTAGCTTTGATAGATGCGGGAGAGTTTAATAATGCTAGAAAAAGAACTAAGTATTTAGTGCGATTGTGTATTATGAAAACACATGAATCTAGGGGTGGTTTTGTATGGGTGCACAGGGATATTACCCACTTTTGCGTACCTTGCTATGTGTTATGCGACTCCCCTAGAGGGGTAGCACTCCCTCGGCCCTTGCAGGGTTGTGGGAGGAGTTGTGTGTGGTGACCCCTGTGTTTCCCTGCAGTGTGGTGTTGGGTGACCCTTGGGGGTTTCCAACTAAATATTCCCCGATAATGAATGAAAAAATAAGGGTGGTTGTGTGTTGTCTTTGACACCTAAATGGAGAAATACTTGGAACTCCACTCTCTAATGGGAGAAGGTCATAAAAACATCTAGATCGATGAGGTCCTGTTGGGTTTGTTATGATGTTGGCTTGGTTTAATTTTGGAAATATTTTTGGTTTTCGAGAGAGAGAGATTATTACCAAAACAAAATGTGATGACATACATATAAAAAAATAAAGAGGTAATTTTCTCCCTTAGATGAAATCTATGTGATCCGTCAGAAAAAAATATTGTTTTTATTGTTTCGCGTATGATACTCAAAAATCCTAGAAAGACTTAATCATCCTAACACACTAAAATGTAGTTGGGCCCTTTTGAAGATATATTTTGATGAGCATTGGAGCTAATTTCAAAAGAATTAGTCACACCTTTGAGCGACTGAAAAATCAACCAAGGTAAAGGTATGAGGATCTACTAATGTCGCGCTATCACCCTATAGGGAAGGATGCCCTAGATTTGGCCACTAAACTACCATCATCCATGTGAGCGTTCAAGTCTTGACCTTCTTGGTATTCCGACTACCGGTACCGAGCACTACATGGGTCGAGGTAGTCCCAAATAGTACCACATGGAGTGGGCCTAAGCTTAACCACCTCACCGAATCGAGTCTCTGTAGCACTCAAGAATTTCGGTTCATGGGGCGGATGAGACATATTTTAAATCCTAAATAGTCAACATCTATTTGCATGAAGAATGACCATGCCAACTTATTGGATTCCTACCCCGATGGTCCTAACATGAACTATAATTACGTTTGTGACCTCCCGTGGAGAGAATTTTAGTGAGTTCAATTAGTGGTTATTTTTAGTGAGTCTTAATTTTGCTTAAGGTGTGCCTTGGTGAGGTGGCGTGAGAAGAGAACCAAGGTCGTAACTTATTAAAGCTTCATGTTTATAGGTGAAATGCACTCAAAATGTTATAGTATTTGGATATGAAATGATCCTTTACACTTCTTTCCTAATTACACTACATGTGAGTTGTTCCTTTCGAGAAAATAAACAATGTGCGGATAGTGGACCGCTTACACTTTTTCCTAGTTAGACTAACTTTTGCCTATAGTGAGATGGAAAAACTATCTCAAGAAAGCCTTCATATGCTTTTTAATCTCATAGAAGAGGTGTGATGGTGGGAGAAATATTACTTGCATTATTTTCGATACTTGATCCTACTCGAATCTAATGCAAAAAATTTAAAAATAACTAATGAAAAAAGCATGAAAACTAGCTAAAGTTGGTGGATGTATGGGCCACTTACTTTCCGCTTATTAATCCTATGTGTTTGGTGTCTATTATTAGCAACTAGTTCATTCATATAGCATGTGTGATTTAAAAGACACTTACTTTACCCCTACTTGAACTATGTGAACTTGTGATGATAACAAACTAAATTAAAAAAATATAATATCTAAGATAAAGTTCAAGCAAAAACATGTCCTAATCGATTAAGAAACACAGAACATAGAGTGATGGAAAATATATTATGGTTTTACAATCACTTTAAAATTGCTAAATATGAATAAAAATTAGTGACAAAGGTGTGCACTAGTTTCCACGCGTCTTATTTTCAAACAAGCGTGCAATTTGCTGAGTATGTATGAGTCGAACAGCATGGATTTGTTGTGCACAAAAAAATTTCATATCTGACTGAATGTCTTCATGGTGGGTGAATGAGAATCACGAGGGGAATAAAGAATGTGCTCCTAGGGTAAGCATGGGTAGGAGAGAGATCCTACAAACAACGACCACTAGTTTTAAGAAGAAGAAAGAAGTGGAGTTGACAATCATGTTGTAGTACATTTGGCACATGGGTGGAAGAAATGCACTATCCTTCGTGGGAAAGGTTTCTTTCCTAAAAGCATGTAATAGGTCAAAATGATTCATTATATGGTTAGTGAAAGATCACAACATGTAGAAAACTAAGTACAAAATATAACATGCTAAAACGGAGGAGAGCCAAGAAACAACAAATACAAATACAATAAAAGGGCTCTTATCGAGTGAGACAACCTAACATACGAATGAAGAACTCTTCCCTTTTCATTAGTTGCTCGATGTAAAAAATGAGAGTGGGATGCTAAAACACTTGCAATTAATCCTTAGAATCTATGGATCTCCAATATTCAAAGCAAGGAGGGCTCTTCACTTAAGCTTCTTGCAAGACTCTCTCTCTCCTCGATGGGTATTAGAATAACGAACATCCGATGAACTTATTCTCTTGGATTGACATGTTGGATGGCCAAAAACTGAATCCTTCCACTCACTACTTGGAAAACACAATTTCGCTTTCTCTTGGGAAATTTGGCCATCATAACAATGTGTTCTAAATTGTTCTTCCCATGGTAGGGTCTTTCATAGGAAAAATTTAAATTTCGCTCCCTCTCTTAGTACAAGCTGTGGATGGTGACACATTAGTAGGAGGTTGATTCCATTGTGTGCTACACTTGAGAAACTCCAAGGTGGCTCCATGACAGTTGTACTTAGAGGCCTTGAGTGGAGAATATTCTTCCTTCGAGTGTGCCAAAGATGTCCGGATGGTGACCTTCGCCATACCAAATATCGCATAGCTTATTTGAGGGATGGTTGTGAATATATTTGCTACTATCGAAGAAAATTCCCGCAGATCACTTAGGGTAACTATTTTCTATGCACTATTGGATACATTTTCTTGATTCACCTTTGGGGAAAATTTAAATTTTCTAGATTTTCTAATGTCTTTCTTCCCTATAAATCCTTTTTCTTGACATTTAATGATGTCTTTTGCCTATATGATTTTTTCAGTGGTAAAAACAAGCATTTCCTTAAACATGTCACAAACAATGAAACTATAGCTATAAACAACAAAGTTGAGCATAGGGATTTGATACTTATCCGAGAATCACTAAAAATTATTTCTCCCTTACATCATTAGATACAATACAATCTATTTGACCATAGATACATTTTGCATTCAATTACAAATAAAAACATGGAGAGAGCATATATCACTACTATGAAAGCACATGCATATAACCAACATAGTAACAAAGCTGAATTATCATGGATGAAACAACAATAAAATCCACATATAAACAAGATAGTTAATACATCAAATATCAAAGGAATCGACTTCAGATTAATTAATGCTAAAAACCAACCTGAGAGATGGGACTTCCATGTTCCACTAGACCATAGATTGGGCAGAGCCAAATATATCTTCATCCAATCACCCCCATGCCATATTCCAAGCATGGATCATGGGACTCATAACCAAGTAAAAGGAACCAAACAAGCCTAAATGCTACGGAGTTCTCAGGACTAAACAGTGAGGGAATTTAAGTGCCTCCTAGTCTATAAGGCTTTACCGTAATCCAAAGTCGGATCCATGGATCACTAGGCCCTCACAGCGAGACCCACTCTCTAGTATTTTCCATACATCCCATCCTGGAACTACTAGTCCCAATGGAGAGAAATGCACCTCTTGGCTTTACCGTATATCCCATTATTCACGGAATTGATTCCTAGGTCCACAGGAGCACACAATATGGGTTACATCAACTTGATGCAGTTCAAGGGTTACTAGGCCATCGACTTTACCATGATCTCAAATATGGTTGAGGGGAACACAATGCCATAAATTTTTAATTTTCAGCGATCCACCTAGTCACCTTCAAATCTATGTGTCAATCAATTGAACCGAAGTATGAGAAAATCATCTCATCAAAACTATCTTGAAATCGCAATTCTAGGTTGAAAAGCACTCTCACACTGAAAAACCCATGCCATGAGAACTGCCATGAAAAACCATACGCTTAGATCTAGCAAGAAAATCATAAAATAAAATAAATACCTACAAAAAAATCTTGTTGTTTTTGTTTGATCATACTCTTCCTTTCATTTTCCTTCCTTCTTCTTGCTTTCTTTCCTTTCTTGTTCCAATTCCAAAATGCTCCAATAAAAATCTATGTGTCCAAGGCTTAGAGAGAGAGAGTGAGAGCGAGAGAATAATGAGAGAGCTCCAAAACTAAACTCGAAACATTTTCAGATCTTGCAAAATTATCCTCAAAAATCCTTTTTCTTAATGAGGCCTCTATCTTCTTTAATTTCCATTAGTTTCCTTCATTTTCCTCCTCACGTGGCACATAGTGACTTTGCACCTTCCTTTTTCTCCTGTTTTGCCATTATTTTCATAAATAAATGCACCAAACCTGTCATTTTTCCTCTCAAAGCCTTTTCCATTGCCATTTACAATTTCCTTTGAAAAGAACCCGAAATGAACACCCACTAGGATGTCTTTTCAACATTCAGCTCGGAAATAAGTGTCCCATCAACCATGGTTATTACTTTTAACTTTTATTACATGGAATTTTATTAGGTTGTTACATTATTAATGGCATCAGCATGATTAATTCCATTAATGTTTTTCCAGGGATTTTCTTTTTCAGTGATTGATAACTTAATACAATTGATAATGATATATCTTAATTTAATTAATCATCACATGGGTTTAATTGCAATTAGCATGGTTTATTATAATTAACACTAGTTTTATGCGGCGCGTGGGCACCACCTATCTCACATTATCCTTTTCTTCATTTTGAGGTTTAAGATATCATGGCACTTGGTAATGTATTCACCTTTGATCAAATAGGGTGGCATATCAATGTGATCAAGATCCTGGGTCGGGACATAAGGTCACTACTCGGGCTTCATTCTCGGGAGTTTGTCTCATTTTTTTATCAATGGAGTTAGAAATATCCTACGGTCAATATTGCAGCAATTCGGCATGGGACTAATGTTTTCTTCCGAATCCATATTAATTTCTCCTATTCCCCATGCCATGGAGAATCATACAAGTCTCAAGACCCTTTCTCCTAAACGATGATTTTTCCAAATTCACCACGAGCTCAATTCTACATTTCCGCAAATACAAATTTTTCAATACAACTCACAAGGTGAGTAAAAGGGACTAGGGTATTATGTTTTTAATTATGGATCTGATATTATTATTTAGTTTAAATTAAGAAGTTTTCGCACATATTCCCTCTTTATTTCAATGCGTAATCATTCTTTGGAATTGAGGAGCACATTATTCTAGGTAATTTCCTTGTTGTGGTTCTTGGATCACTTTCCATGATTTATTTACAAAAATATTTCCATTTAGAGAACACTTGTTTGTTATGGAGTAGTTAAACTTGTCAATTGACTTGTTTACCCCTCTTTTTCTATGCGGAAGGAAGCTTGAAGTTTAACCTGAATTTTTGACTATGGAATTCTACGAATATGGTCATTACTCTTTATGATTGTTCCTCAGTGGGTTTTACAGCATTGTATATTAAGGTTAGGGTTGAACTGCGACAACTCTCTCCCTTATCATATTTTTTATATGTTGTAGGAATACTCCCAAAATGGAGTTAAGTATCTTTGTTGTTTTGAATGTTTTTAGAGTTTAAAAAGGCTGGAACCGAGTTTTTCAAGGTTCACGGTGTAAACGATATTTATGTTATCTTGGTTTCATGCATTGAACACAACACGGTATCCATGAAATGTTATTAAATTAAAGGAATTACTTATGCGATTGAATTTTTAGTTTCCTTTTAGTAAATATTTTAATCTAGATTTTGGACTTATTATTATTTGTACAAATATGTCACAATGCAATATTTAGGTTTTCTTTCTATCTATATAGAAATTGTATTATGCTAATCTCTATGAATGTGTATATTTAATTTTCATTATTCATTATCTATTCTATATTTTAACGGGTTTGGCACCACAATTTTATTAATAACGGCTCCCTAATTGAAGAATGAGGTTTAGCTTCCCGAGGGTTTGTCACTGGTGGCCCTCTTTCAAAATTTCCTAGGGACTACCGCTTGGCCTAGAGTAACCTCTTGTACATATACGTAAATACACGAAATGATGGGTAGATTAAATTATGCAGAGGGTATTTTAGAATTTTTAATATTATAATATTTTTCTTTCTCGGGGTTCAAAACCTTGTACTTCATGATGTGCATATGTCATGTTGCTATGTTTATATTATTAACTTACTTTATTTCTCACTTAAACCGTGATTAGTTCTAAGAATGGACGCGTTTATTTCTTGCTTCTTGTTTCATTCTACTAACTTGTTCCAAAAAACAATGATAAATATTACTTTTTATCTCTTTTGTTAAAAGAAAGAAAAAAACACACGCACACATAAAGCTCTAGTATATAGAGACAAGTTTGTAATGTCAAATTAGTACTAGGCATTGTATAATCACGTAAAAGCAATCTTATAAATTCAGCATATACAGAGTTTGTGTTCACGAAAAGTCCGCGGGGTGTCTAGTCGACCCAACCACAGGGAGGTGGAAATTATTTCCTTCTCTCCTCTCCCAGAAATCTTGTGCCATAATAGTGACGAAAGGTTAGTAACATAGTACGAGGTGACTTCTCAAGTACCAAAAGCACGAGGTTTGAACTCTGAATGTCGAGATTTTTCCACTCACTCAAAGGCCAACTCGAATTTAACTTGGCAACTTCTGCCTTTCCACATCACACATCTCTGTGTATTTTTCCGATTCGAAAAATTCAATCCTCTCCGTAGATGGTCCCTATAATGTTCACTTAGAAGGAGATAAAGCATTTTAGTAGTTCCATTATAGCTGGCCATGCTAAAAGAAAGGTCTCTTTTACTTCGTGACTTCCCTCCATGTGTCTCATGATTCCACCCTCTTAATTCCTGCTATTTTAAAATTAAGAAAGATACATTAAAACCAAATAACCTGTAATTTGCGTCTCTGAGTCTCATATCATACTCCACTAAAGTCGTAAGTTTTTGTTTACATCCTACAAAAGTCAGCTACCAAAGTTGCTAAAAAGCTATTTCTTGTTCTTACTGTAGATTAAATAAATAAAATATTCAAATTTATTAATTAAAATTAAAAATTAAATTAATATATATATATATATATATATATATATATATATATATATATATATATATATATATATATATATATATATATATATATATATATATATATATATATATATATATATATATATATATATATATATAATTACTCTTCTCGTCTATTCTTACTTTTACTCTGTCATTATTAATCATTAAAATTTATCCTGCTGTTTCATCGTTAAATTGACATCTTGTCATGATTATGGATCCATTGTTGCAATTCAAAACAGCGAGCGAATGTTTCTTTTACTACTACTGGAGGTAATGCTGGTAAGCTCTTAAATAAACAATAACCATAGGAGCTTGAAAACCATATATTAAAAGTTGCTCACAAAGTTCACACTATTCGATGTTAAAGTCTCACTACCTCGCCCTCACAGAGGTACAGCACTTTCGTGTTGGGTCATCTTATTCCATGGATAACTCATGATAAGATTCCTCCACCAAACAATTCGTCTCCACGAGTGACCCTCTTCCAGGAATAAAGGATCCTCCATTGCACCTTAACATCGCGTGATGGATCACTTCGTAATATTGTTTCTCACCACTCAGAAAATGTTAGCGGGTCCTACCAAAGAACTATTCATCCACCTTTCAAACGAACGAGGACAAACCAACAATCGATCAACATCAAAAATGTTCATATGTGACAGATATAATCAATTTTTTTATATATTTCTAGATATCACTTCGATGAATCACATGTTTGGGGTCATACATATATTATTTTAATGAGTGAAACATGGAATACATTCATGGATTATTATATGACTAAGAATGTACTAATGCGGTATGTATCACTAGCACAATACGTTTTAATGTCATAAAAGATTACAAAATTTAGGAGTTGGTACTCGCACCATCACACACAATCTCAAAAGTACTGCTCTTTGGTTTTATTCTTACACCAGTGTGGTCCAACTCTAGATCCACGATAAGTACTTTTTTATCAATGCAAGGTCTTCTAACTGATCCACGTGGATTTTAGATTTGTGTACGACCTTTTTCGGTACTTGCACCCATTTCCGGCTTTACCATGTTTGGTTCTAGCGTTAGCTTGTCTTCAAAGGATATTCGATTAATCATGCGACTTTGAGTTCTCTCCCATTTCTAGCTTACACGTCAAAATTGATATTTAATGATTCTTGGTAACTATTATTATATGTGAGTTCACGCAGTCTGCAGGTGCTCCTCCAAATTACGAGTTGTTGTATAACATACATCCTTAAGCACATCACATAGCATGATTTACGTTTATGCTATCCCGGCAATTTGAAGGCGGTGTGCGGTGTTGAAATGGATTTAGGATCCTAATGCTGTGCGGAATAGCTTTCAACTTGGGTGAGTTAACATCTCTTGTCTCCATGTGACCACCTTTCGGTATTCTATGCAATCTAAACGCTTTACCTCAGCGAAAAATATCAACAAATTTGGGTGAGTCCGATAGGTAGAGCGGAACATGTATAAAATGGGTCTCATAATTTCAACGACTACCATGCAATCGAAAGATAATTGTTGCTTATTAGATACGGTGGTCATCATTATGAAATTAATCGTAATAATTTCACTTCCAGGTAAAGGTATTGGTAAAGGATGCTTACAACCCGATGGGGTGTTGGTGTTCCGCATTTAACTTTGCTAACACTCCAGCCATTTTCGTGAAAAGTACTCAGCAATGTCGCTTCCTCATTCTTGGCCAAAAATCATAACTGCACATAATAAAGCTGAAATAATTTTTTTGTTCACGTGATGATTGATTTTATTGTTTCTTATGTGAAATTCACCTAAAATATGTTGTCTAGCGAAAATCTAATTTAGGACACATATATTCTTCCTCTAAAGGTTATTAATTTATTCTCCCAACATAATCAATTTTATTTGCATTAGACTTGTACGGTTTCTTGCCACGAGGACTTGTGTCGAGGTCTCTTTGGTGAGCCTCTTTGATCTATTCTAAAGTTCTACTCTACCCAGTGGTAATGTAATTCCATATATATAAAATCTAGCTCGCCCACTTAGTGCATCGGCATGCTTTTGGTTTTCCTTTTCCTTATAAATTTTTGTGTCAAAGCTCAAACTCGCTAAGAGCTGCACGCCATCTCACCTATCGTGCATCAGAGATCCCAGGCGCATAAATAGCGTAGTCGGACTATTCTGTGATATCTGTCATGAATAAAAGGTTATCTCTATTGGGTTGTGTCTCCAAACTTTTAAACGCATGAATTACCATGATCGTTCAAGTCATGAGGCATAATATACTTTTCTCGCTGTTCTAACATTCCATACTGTCATAGGCTACACATGTTCCTTCCTACGTCAGTATGACTTTGGCTCCTGCTTGCAGCATGCATACAAACTAAACGTTATTTGTTTGGGTCAACATTTTTTAGAATGTGGCTTAGTGAAATAGCCATCAAGTGTTTTAATTATTCCAAAGCTTCTCTAGTCACTCATTGGTACGCTTGAAAATTTTATCCCTTCATGCTGAGAGAGTATTAGGGTAAGCTATTTGGGGAAAACTCTCATTAAAATAGCGGTCATACCACCAAGCCCATGAAGGATGTCGAATATCAAGTAACACTGGGCACATGCCAGGTCCATTATGGTTATGATCTCTTTTTGGATCGTATCTATACCTTCAACGATACTGAAATGCGAAGTACTAGATTTGATGCGCGTAAAAATCACGCTTGCTAAAGTTTAGCATATAGTTGCAGTGCCCACCTCGAAAACATTTTACTAAAATTATTTCATAATTTGTCTTCGTGTTCTTTCAAATTTTTGGAGATAAATTATAATGTCATATATAAATATTAGAAAAAACTTGCATCTGGAAATGGATGAAAAATACCATGAATCAAGCTCATAAATCTTGTTCGTCCGTTGGTTATCTCAAAGATAATATAACAAAATCATAAAATGCTTGTGTGGGGTCTTAAATGTTTGTGTTATAGATATCTTCTTCCTTCATTCTAATATGATGGTAAATCCATCTGATAAATCAATATTTGATCATCTGCAGCGACCTTGAGTGAAAACAAATGTGTCAATTTGATGCGGTTGAAAATTTTTTAACTTTCAATTTATTAAAGAAACTGCCTTTAGTCGAGCAAAAGAGTCTTAAATTTACATCATTTTTCTCACAAATAATAATGCCTCTGTGGGAATACGCTTGGAAAAATATGTCTTTTTTTGAGGAGACTCTTGCAAATACATGTTGAGTTACGCCCATAATACTGGAATAGTCATACCATATGGGGGCCTTGATATAGCGAGGACACCTAGAATTAGCTCAATTTTAAAATCAATTTTAGCAAGGACACAAGAGCAGGAGGTTGATTCCATTGTGTGCTACACTTGAGGCCTCAAGGTGGATCTAAGGTGGTTGTACTTGGTGGCCTTGAGTGGAGAATATTCTTCCGTAAGTGTTGCGAGTGGTCCCGGATGGTGACTTTCCTCCATACCCAGGATCGTGCAACTATTTAATGGATAGTCGCAAAGGTCTTCGCTACTATCAAATAAAAGACCACCTAGATCACTTAGGGTTAGTGTTTAGTATGCACTAGTTAATAAATTTTCCCACTTGACCTTAGGAAAAAATAATTTTTCCATATTCTATAATGTCTTTCTTCCTTTTTATCCTTCTGCTTGACATTTCTTGATGTCTTTTGCATGTATGATTTTCCAGCGATAACAATTTCTCCCTAATGTATGAGGTCTAGGAAGAACTATACAGTCAAAATAGATTATAGTTTCTTTTCTGTATAATCTGCTTTGAGAGAGAGAGAGAGTAACTTATGTGAAAACTGAGGTTGGAGACCCCTTGCCATGAGTAAAAGAGGGACCATGTTCTGTTGGAAACCTGCAAGAGATAACATGAATAAAAATTTTCTATAAGGGGGGCATGTCCCATGCCCATGATGCTTTGGATAGTTAAAACCTATCTGATAGATAAATATTATGTCTATGTCAGTTGTGTGGTAGTGACCTGCTTATTTGGTTGATTATGACGATTGCTGACTCCCTCAGGTGAATTTTTTCTTTGATAATAGGTTGAATGTAGTGCCCACATGCATAATATTAGTATGTAATATTTTAGAATAAATTCTCATTGTATGCGTGGGTTAATGACTGGGACCTTCTGATGTAAGAATTTCTGAAAGTGATTATTATGATGGCACGAGTCTTCGACGAATTTTGACGAAGTGCAATGGTTGTGATGTATGATACCACCTTGAGATGAAGGCTTGTGTTGTAGTAGAATGTCAGGAGGATCGATGATCTGAATGGGCAATGATTACTCCCATAGTGTCATATGAGAATGCCCCTATCTAGGTGAGGAGCCATCCAAGGTACTTCTTCCTTCTTGGAAAATCGTTGTTGAAGTTGACAAGAAGGGAGCCTCAACCGACTAAGGGAAGTATTGATACAAGGGACTAGAGTCTGTGATATTGAAGGTGGGGTAAGATAGGTTAACATATGCATTATGGAGAGGAATGGCTAAAATTGATGATGGGAGTTTAGCGACACAAGGTCATAGCTTGTAAATGCAAGTGGCGATAGTCATAAAAATTTCTGGTGAGGAAAGCCCTAGAGTTAGTAGGACGTCCAGGATGGGTATATGTTTTTTATGGATGTCGAGGTGAATTTTGGGTAAAGAATGTGAATCTCTAACCAAGGGTGATTAGGGACTGGTACCAGGGGAGAAAAGTGGATGGATGGGTTGGGTGGTTCTCCTAAGAAAAAATATTTGTACACTTGCGAAAATAATATAAAATGGCTTTGGATGCACAAACACAAATATATGTGCCCCAAACACATGAAAATGATCACTCACTAATGATGTGAGGAAGGTGTTTTTTTTGAGGGTGGGGGCCGCATTGATTAGTCTCAGAGCGAGAGTGGTGAAGTGGATGGAAAGTATCACATATGGGCTATGATCTATGGAGGTATGATAGGCCAAATGCGAGACATGGTGGTGCTTGTTTGATCTTCTTGCGAAAATGGTAGTCGAGGAAAAGGGTTTTATCGTGATATGGTAAAACTTGACTTGATGCATGATGGATGGATGAGCATGAAGTGCTTCCTGGACTTGTATGTTGTGTCCATGGCATCATATTCTTTAATGCATGGTATACTTGAATGATGGATGCCATGGAGGGTGAGGCTCTACTCACCAACGAAAATGTTTACCATGTGCAAGGTGTGGTGATGATAAACATGGTCAAGTGACTAGACCCTATGGTCGAGTCTTGTGGAGAAATGATGTGAGGAGATGAAAAAATTCTTTGAGGAGCCTATCATGCTAGTGGTAGAATGGTACATGCTCTTGAATCTGTAGTGGCTGGGGCAATAGGTGGTTTGTTGTTCTTTTAACACCTACAACCAATACTCCAAGTGAAAGAATATTTTATATTAAAATATATTGTTAAATGTTTTGAAAAAAATGATAAGAGAGGCCATACCTTTTGCAGCTGAAAAATGATTTTTTCTAGGGCATGAAGGTGTGAAGCCTTATTTGGACATGATGAGATGCCAATCACTGTGTTGCCTTCAGTTTTTCAATTGGGTGTTTTGAGCTCCCATTATGGTTTGTCGAATAATTCGAAAAGGGAGATATATGGGTCAATATGGCTCATTTCAGTTCATTTGTGTTGTTTGAGAGTTGTGAGGTTAGAGTTGATCCCTTGTTGTCCAACCTTTCTTGTCGTTGCAGTGAGCCTATGTACCCAAGATTCGTGCCGTCAATGCCAGGTAGGCCTTGAACACCCAACATTTATTTTATTTTTCATATTTTTCTGTGGGAGGGGGATGGTACATACAAACTAGGCTTGTATGGATACTTATCTCTTTGTAGGCTTGATCACGCAAGCGATGAAGGTACACATGCACATGTCTCGTTGGAAAATAAATTTCCCGGGAAATTTATGCACATGGCACAACTTTTGGGCAAAGAATCGCACGTCTGTTCTTGTTATAGACATGCGAAAATTGTGCTTGTGTAGAAGACATGCATGATAATGAGCCAGAAAGATTTTTTGGTTAAAGTTTTGAATTTTTGGTTTTTTAGGTCAATGGTGTGGTTGTTTTCGGTGACAGGATGTTGTGGCGAGAGTGTGATTGGTCTGACCTGCGAATAGCTGTGGCACAAGATCACAATGCCAGAAGGCGTCTAGCATAGTGGGGGCTTCTGAACTTCTTGGAGAATGAAATATTGAGGACTCAAGATATTCTGATTTGCTTCTTGGTCCGATGTTGGAACAAGAGGCGAAAAGGGATGGTGTTATGGGGTCGAGATGTAGCCATCCTTCGGGAGATATATGTTTATTTTGTGACCGTATTATTGCCTGAGGGGGTGAGTATCCATCAGTGGGTGGAGAAGCATCCATCAGTGGTGAGTATCCGCACCCACTCCCTCCTGGGAGGTGAGTATGCATCGGTGGGTGGAGAAGCATTGTGACGATGAACCTCTTTCTCAGTGTTGTCTCCTTATTGCATCAGTGACCGACTTTGCTCAGTGGTGTGCCTTGGATATGATAATTCGGTTGATAGGGTATTTTTCTCCCAACAAGGCTATAAGACCAATGATTGGTGTGTGGGCCACACGAGGGTAGGAATTTTATGACTTGCACCACACCATGTATGGAATAACATGGTGATGTAGATGGGAAGGCACAGGGTGGGTCAAAAGCCGTGCACAACAGCAGCATCCTATACGTGTATGTTTGAGAGAGGGTAGTCATGTTGTTCCCCCGTGGCGCCTTTGTGCCCATATACGTAGTCCTAAGATGCGACGGTGGGCGCCAGTTTTCCCTAGTGGTGGAGGCTGTGAGGTGGGTTGCTAATGGGATGCGGAGATAGAGGAGTGGTTCCTAGAAAACCCATGGATGTTCATGGACTACCCATATGCTGGGATGGAATTCTTGGGTGATCCGAATATGGCTCTTCCTACTGGTTACATTTGGGGGGGCCTGCGGGTATGATGTTTTTATGTTTTTCTGCATCTTTGAGTTTTTACAATGTGTATATGTATATGTCTATTATGGTGAAATTGACACTATATTTTTTTCTTATGCAGATGGAGGAGTGGTTGGGTGTCCAAACGCCCGCTTGGTGGGGCATCAACCACCAAGGTGCCTTCCAAGTGGAGCTACTCAGCCCCAGGTTGGGGGGTGAGGTGATGGAATTGGGCCCTCAAGGGAGGCTAGTAGTATGACTGTTGCTGAGTATGTCATTGTCCTTTCTCATGCTGAGGCGACAGAGGCACGAGTAGCAGAAATTGCAAGACAACTAGCTATTTGAGAGGCTTGGTCGAAAGACTTAGAAGATGCTTGGGGTTGGGTGGAGTGATTGACCTTGGGTATGCCGACCCAGTTTTTTTTTTATGACCTCGATTATGCATGGCTCAAAGTGTTCATGGCATGAGAGAGGACATATCATCCAACACTACACCAAGTGGCGCTTTCAGTTTTGGTTGTTGCACCTATACTAGCACTGGGTGTGGCAGTTGGTCTAGAGGATCCACCTAGTGGGGCTCAGCCCTAAAGATGTTTTGTATTTAGGGAATGTGCCCATTATGAGGATTCTTACATTATTTTTTATGACATGTATATATATTTTTTCACTGACTTGCGAGTCAAAGACATGACTTGTGTATTTTGACTCACACATTTTTTTGGTATATATGCGAGACATTTATTTTTGGAGCTCTTCATGACGTGTCTATGGCGAATTTGTTTTATGGATGTCATGTATCCTATATGGAGATATATTTGTTATGTTTTGTGTTTTTCTATGGATGATGGTTTATACGAGATGCGTTCAAGTCTAGGATGTGATTACCTATGTGATCAACTATCTGGTTTTGATTTCTTGGTATATTTGTGAATGTAATATGATCAAATTGACAGATTAATCTTTGTGCATGAAAATATTTTCT
The DNA here is from genome assembly GCA_034641835.2 of Pinus albicaulis. Lineage (NCBI taxonomy): Eukaryota > Viridiplantae > Streptophyta > Pinopsida > Pinales > Pinaceae > Pinus > Pinus albicaulis. The sequence goes on from CM076580.1 coordinate 1,150,339,193, forward strand.
AAACAGTTGAGAATATTGTACTTCAAATTATTTGTTTAACTGTAAAGCCACTAGCTAGGAATCAAGGTAGATACACAAGTGGATGATGCCTTGGTTGAAGGCATCGCTCACGAGCCCGATGATGATGTCATATTCTACCAGATTATTGGTGGGTGATTCAATGCATACTCTGTTGGTGAAGAATGGTGATCGGTTATAATAGTAGATGGCCCAGGTGGTTGCTACTATATTTCGAGACCATCCCGATGCTCCATCAACGAGTCCAAAATAAGGAAGGGGGGAGTGATTCATCTATTGACACCAGGGAATTTTTTAGCACAAGTCTTGTGATGATTTTGATAAAAAAAATAGAGTTTTTTACATGCATATTATCTCTAGGGTTGAGGCCCCCTGACCCTTATGGGTATAATTTCTCTAGGTAGAGCCCATTAATGAGTTTCGCTAGGCATGCACCATCGGGCTCTGACAATATATATGCCCCCTTCAGGAAGAAATTTCTTATGACGTAGGGACCTTTCCACAGTGTTTCGAACTTATCACGTCCTCGGGCCTCTTTTGCAACATCATAGCAGAGGACTAACTATCACTTATTTAATGAGCGAGGGGTGATATTGCAATCGAATGATGCTTTTACCTGTTGTTTATGAGCCTCTTTATGTTGGAGAAACTATCGTCAATTTTTGTCGAAGTTCTCTACTTGCACCAATCTTTGTTCTAAAGGCTGGGTAACATTGAGGAGTTTGACAATAGCGTGTAAGTTTGGGATTTTATGTTCTATGGGAATCACGGCTTCGACCCCATACACAAGTTGGAATGGTGTGAATCATGTTGAGCTTTTAACTACCGTGCGGTATGCCAACAGGGCGAAGAAACCATATAGTGCTAGTTTTTCTTATGGTTATTCACCATATGTTGTAATATTGTTTTAATCACTTTGTTAATAGCTTCTACCTATCCATTGTGCTGAGGATAGTATGGTGAAGTGAATTCATGTGTGAATCCTAGGTGGTGAGATAGTTCCTAGAAAATTTTATTTCAAAAATGTTTTCCGTGATCGGAAACTAACTCTTTTGGCACACCGAACCGGGTGATGACATCATTGAACATAAATCGTGTAGTAGTTTCTTCCATGTTGTCGTATGTGAGCATGTCATCTACCCATTTCGTGAAGGAGTCAATGACGAAAATAATTTATTTGTGGTTTCTAGATGGCATGGGGTTGCAAGTCATGAATTCGATCCCCCATTTGCAAAAGGGACCAACTACAATGACCGGGTGCAGGGGAGCGGGAGGTGATATTTCCTTGTGGGTGAAATGTTGACATTTCTCACATATTTTTACTGATGCGATGTAGTCATGGAATAAGAGGGGCCAAAAATATCCTTCCCACAGAAATATCTGGGTGGTAGGCATTCTGGAGTGGTGGGAAATGCAAGCTCCACTATCACAATCATTAAGGGATTGCTCAGCTTTGTCGTGAGGGAGGCATAAATGTAGGATTTTTTCGATGCCTCACCGATAAAGGACATATCCCATGAGGAGGTATCAGGGGGCCTAGTGACATATGCGCCTACATTCGTCACGTGTGAGCTTTGGTTTAAACTTTTGGGTTCATAGGAATAAGGGTATATATTTGTACCAAGGATCATAAATTGTCACTAGAAAGAGATGTTTGTCTAGTAGTGAGTTGTTGACTAGTGATCCTTTGGTATGAATTGGGAGTTCGGTGATGAACTCAGCTAAAATAAAATATTTCTTGCCATTTTTCAAAGCTAAACTGTAAGTCAAACCCAGGCAGTATAACTATCCGATGAGTGTATTTGTGGTTCATCAAACGATGGGTTAGTAGGTATCTCATGGGGTTGATATCTGTGATGACTGTTGTAGTCTCAAGATCATGTAGCGCTGAAGCTTTGGGGCTGCATGTATTAATCCTAGGGTAGTTTTTTCTTCGGACCCATACCTAAATGTGGGGCCTGATAATTTTTTACTGACATAATAAATTATGTGTTCTTTACCATCAGGGCCTTCCTAGATTAACACACTAGCGAAAGCGGTTTATGATGCTGACAGTTATAGGGTGTAGTATTTGTCGTAGTTTGGTGGGCTGATCAATGTGCTAAATATAATGCATCTTTCAGTGACTCGAATAATTGTTGGGATTGATCATCCAATTTGAACTGGATATCTTGATAGAGGAGGCGTAGGAATCCCTGAGCGTAGGTGGCGTAATGTGGGACAAAGCACCTTAGGAAATTGGCGTTTCCTTGCAAGATTTGGATTTTCTTGAGGGTTCAAGGTGGTGGCACCTATTTGATGGCTTGGACCTTGAGCGGTTCCACTCTAATCCCTTTTTGGAAAACTATAAAACCTAAAAGTTGACCTGCATTCATGCAAAGTATGCACTTGAGAGGATTCCAGTGTAGGTTGTATTGTCGCCATATTTGGAATACCAGCTACAAATATTTGATATGATCAGATCGCTTCTTGGATAGAACTATGAGGTCATACAAGTTGGTGAGGATAAGGTGGGTTAGTTCATGAAAGATATAGTTCATGGCTTGCTGGAGAGTGGCTCAAGCTTTTTTAAGACCGAATGGCATAACCTGGTATGCAAAAGTGCCACATGGTGTGGTGAATGAAGTCTTGTATCGATCAGTATGACGAATTTGAATTTGGTTATACCTTGAAAAACCATCCATGAAGGAGAGGGCCTCATGTCTAGTGCAAGCATCGATGAATTGGTCAATGAAAAAGGTAGGGTTGTTTTATTTAGGGCAAACCTTGTTCAAATATCAAAAATAGGTACAAACGTCAATGGTGCTTTTTTTTCATGACGGGAACAAGGTTGGAAACCCATGATGTGTACATTGTGGGGTAGATAAAACCGACTTTCTGAAGCTTATCAATCTCTCATTTAAGTTTTTTCAACTTAGATGGGTGAAATTGACATTGTTTCTGGCGTACTGGTAGTATGTCAGGCCAAGTGTCAATATGGTGCTATACGATAGTGGGACTAAGCCCTGGCATTTCTAAATAGTCTCATGCAAATATGTCTGTATATTCTTGCAACAGGATTTTGTAAGAGGTTTCTTCATCTTGGGAACATGCACCCCCAATGAGATTTATTCAATTTTTTCAGGATTTCTAGAGATATTTACCTTGATGGTTGGTAAAATATTGGACATGTTCCCTTCTTCGAATGCGTCGGGTGCCAGAATAGGATTTTCTAACCAATTTACTTTCCCATATGGAAGGACATCTTTCAATTCGATCACGTATATTGGTTGCTTTCCTGGGTTGTTAGGGTTGAACGTCTTTTTGGGAAGAAAAAATGAGCGGTGATGCATTGCATCCCACAGATAATTGAGTTCCGTCATGGCCTCCATTATATCCTCGTCTGAGTGAAAAGAGGATTCTAATGGGTAGTGAGTTTTCATAAGGCCATGAGGAGTTGATTCGGTCCTAACGGAGCTGGTCAACCGAAATCAATAGGACTCCACAGTTGATGTGGTGGAACCAAATGCGCTTGAGAGGGTGCATACATATTGAGTTTTCACCATCGTTGGTACTACTACTCTCGTAATTGCAGCAGTCTCAACAGCAATGGTGGATGAGAAAACGACAAGAGTCATGGTTCCTATGCATGACGAGATGAATCTTATGTGATGTTGTGTGTAGTCAACGTTGGATGGGGGAGGAATTTCTATTGTGGTAGCTTGCATGACTGCAATTTGAGGTTTCTCACAAGGCATACTAAGAGTACTTGCACTTTCCTAGATTTGGAAATTGTGCTTGGTGCAGAGGAGCCTAAATGTTTCCAATAAGGGGAATGACTCTGTTTCGTAGTTATGATTAGTGAAAATGGTGCACGGTATCACGGTTATTACTGAGTAGATGGTATGAGAACCAATGCTACTCTTTTTCTTTGAATTTTTGGTTTTGGGAGGTCTATCTCCTTTTGGGGGTTTAGACTTAACACTGCTCTTGCCGCTCGTAGCCTTTAGAGATACTCGCAATTATTTGTATGGTGGAATTGTGAGAAAATCCTGCAATAACAATGTGTGATATTCTCTTGATTAGAGAGATTGATCTGCAGGATAGGGGTGGCCCTGTGAAGGGTGTTTGTAAGGTTCTTTAGTTCCTTACATTAATTGATTTGGTGGTCAATTTTATCACATAGCCCACATGTCGTCCTTGGCCGTACATGGGCCTTGCTAAGATGGTGTGTTAATTTTTTCTGTGTAATGCTTTGGTATTGATAGGGGGGAGGTTGCCTAGGGGAAATTATCCTTGAATTAGGTTCTATTTTCTCTCAATTGATTATATCTTGACAGTTCGTTTCCAATAAGCGTATGATGTCTATTAGCGAGCACACTTGGGGGATGTAAGTACATTGTCAAGTTTTATTGTTGCCTTAACAGAGTAGACAAGAATGTCTTTCTTGTGTATTCTCTTCCCTCTAGGCTGGTGAAGTGATTGGATACCATCTGTGGAGAAATTCTAGGTCCAAGAATTTTCTGACCAAATGGTTACATGCGTTGCATAACACACAAGTTGGTCTTCTTCGTGAAGGGTGATTGGGGTGACGATGTGCCCCCTGTCTAGTCGGTTTCCTGCTGGGAGGAAGAGAATGGATCTTCTTGTCACATCCTCTTAAGTTACAGAGCTTTCCATGGATTCCATATCTGATCCATCTCCTAGGGAGAGGCGTAATATGACGATGTGTAAACTAGTTAACGCCGAATGAAATCGGGAGATATAGTGGCAATGACATATTGGGTGATCGCCATAACATACCTGATATGAATACTGGGCTGCCCATAGGATGATATGGTACACGAGGTTAATGGGATACCATCTCTAAAACATCTATAGGGCTACACATTCAACGATGAAATGATCATGTTCATCATAGAGTGCACAACATTGGACGAGAGGTGGAGGGATAAACTGAGGTGGAGGTTGTCTCTTAGGTGCTTGCCTCACCTATTGTTGGTATAATATGACTCGAGGTTCTTCCCTATCTGTCTACATGGGGTGATTTGAGGGATCCTCTTGGTATGATTGTTCTAGGGAATGTAAGGCATCCCTATATTGCAAAATGTTTGGGCAATAATGAGTGTAATTCCTATAATTGTTGCAAATAGCACACGCGTGGTTGGTGCGTAATGAATTTCCTTGATTTTTTGTGGCTGGTTCCTTTTTTGGGAACATGGGGCCACGCCATTTTTTTTGGAGCTTATAAGAGGTTTTAATTCATCTAATTCCAGGAAAATATTGGTAGTATGGCCTACAATATTACATAATGCACAAGGTTACGATGCCCTTGGTATGCTGGAGTTTTCTATCTTTTTTCCTTTTTTGCGGTTTTTCTTGGTTGCTTTAGCCAAAATTGCTACAGGAATATATTCAATTGGTGTCTCCTCCTAAGAAGAGATAAGGGTTATTCTTGTAGATTTCATGCGAGGGCCTCCTAGCATGGCTGGTGGGACCAAATACTAGACAATTATCATGAAAGACATGTTTGGAAATTTTATTGTTTCCAAGACTGTGATACAAAACCAGGTGGAGGGTATAAGAATGGAGTTTGGGAGATGGAATAGGGTAAAAAAGTTGTTCCAGTGGCCTCAGTTTTGTTACTACTAGTCTCTGTCTCCTAGTTGGTTTCAATGTTTGATGATAAGATCATGCACTCCGAGGCCCTTGTGATATCAAAAATTGCTTCTGGTATGACAGTGGGGTCACCTATGAATGATACAAGGATTGATGATGGTTTGAACTAGTCAGGGCCATATTCTTGGTACAACCTGAGTGACTCTATAGATGTGTCTACATAGGGTAGAATAAAATCGGTGACCGTCGTGGGTGATTTGTCATGGTATGTCAATTTGTCCACGGTGATGATTTGATCCTTATGGGGGAACATCATCACCTGGAAAACAAAGGATGATATAGAAGACATGGCATACATATAACTCTACCCAAGGATTATATTGTAGTTAAGTTGAGCATCGAAGATCTCAATATCTATTAGTACCATTTTTTTAGCCAAGCTAACATGGACATTATGATAGAGACCAATGGGAGCATAAGGGTGCCCATTGTGTGCTCTGAGCGTGATGTCGGATGGCTTCAGTTTCGAAGATCCCAAATTCTGCCAAACGATTTTGGACATGATGCATCTAGATTCACCCTCGTCAATGATAAATTGGTGTATAGTGATGCTTTGCACTGACATGGGTGTCTGAAAGGTGACCAATGAGGGGGTGGCTTTGTCTAAGGAAAAATCCATTAGGCACGAATCAAAAGGGTCGATGGCACCTAAGTCATAAAGTAACTCTTTTCATTACTTTGGGGAATATTCCATGACCTCTAATGCTGACATGGAAGCGAGAGATTTTGTTAAATCATCCACTATGCTATAGTTGTGAGCCGCTTCAGACTGGTGTCCCACTCGCATTGTTGGACACTTAGATATCTTTCGCAGGGGTTCAATAGGCTATTTTCATATGGTCAACAGTGCGGTAGGTGCACTCGTGTTGGCCCCTAATGAGTTGGTGTCTAGGGTGGCATCATAGATTTAATTCCTTGTCTGAAAGAACCTCTCCTCGCCAGTCATATATATTTTGTGGCTGTTGTTCCCGAAATAATTTGGGGGTGTTTATTGATGTTTGGTTCTAACCACCCCTTAGTGAGTGAAGGGCTCTTGGATTATAGCGATTTGCTCTGTGGGTCCCCCTTGTCCTCAGATACCCTGAAGTTTCTTTAGCTCCGGGAATTAGGGACAACGACGAGTGTAATGGAGACACCCACCTAAAATTGCACAAGAATGGTTTCCCCATAGACTGGCCCTCTTCTTATGCCCTTGGGAGTTGTTTAGCTCCTAGTTATGATTTTGGTTGGGGTTTCCCCCAGCCTAAGATCACAGAGGGCCTTGCCGTTTACTACCCCCCTATCCAGAATCCCTTTTGTTTATTATTAGGTTCTTTTCTTGCAGCGTTCATAGGATTATTATGATTCTCCTGGTTGTAATACTAGCGCATATGGTCCTAAGAAGGTTGCACGAAGTTCACCAGTGCATTGTTTTGCGGTGGTGGGTTTTGTGCTGGGGAAGGGGAATATTTGGGTGCCTATCCCTGGTTGGTATATGGTTGTTAAGGGGTATCTCTTATGTCAGTGTTCCTAGCTGCATACTGGGTTCCCTAGGAGGGAGGGTATAGTCCTCCCTGCTGATGGTGGTATGGCGACACCCTATTGGTCATATTCTGGAGAGGTACGGAATGACTCAAGCAATAGTTAGGGTTCATGATGTTCTGGTTATGATCATATGAGTAACCTATTTACTGGATAATTCCACCTAGGTGACGTTGGTTCAATGAGCCAATAAATCCGTTTGTAGTATTTGACATGTCTGGAAATTATTCGTAAGTTTATAGGCACGAGGCGTTAGGGAGGACATTGTAAATGTATCATGGATAGGTGTATATAAGTTTGAGCTGTTAGGATTTACTAATGGCATCCTCCTCCGAGGTAGGTCATTGGGATGCCACATATTTTGAAATTTTTGCTGTGAGATTCTTCAAAAATAGGTCCATTAAAGCTCTATCAGCAAGTTTGGCTTTGCACAAGCTTCGACGTCACCACCATTTATGGATATGGTCTGAGATATGGACAACCAGTGTTTTCCTAAAATGAGTTAGTAACACGATTCCTAAATCATGGTGGATGGGTAGATAAAAATGTGTGAGGAATGCAGTAGCGAGGGCACTAAAGGTTCCATGCAAAGCAGAAGGATGCTCCACATACCATTTCGTGGCAGGTTTAGTTAAGGTGCGCTGGAAAGAGTCTTAGTTGAATAGTATCATCAATAATACTATTGGATGAACACCATAGGTGGAAATTCATAACATGATTTCCATGGTCTGCTGCTTGCTTCCCTTCAAATTTTTGAATGTCCAAAGGGAGCTTCATGTGCATGGGGGGCCAATTAGGGTTGTGCACAATGGGATCATTAGTTAGCTTTGATAGATCTGGGAGGTTTAATAATGCTAGAAAAAGTAACTAAGTATTTAGTGCGATTGTGTATTATGAAAACACATGAATCTAGGGGTGGTTTTGTATGGGGGGTGCCTGGGGGATATTACCCTGTTACGTACCTTGCTATGTGTTATGCTGACTCCCTAGAGGGGTAGCACTCCTCTGGCCTCTGGGGTTGTGGGAGGAGTTGTGTGTGGTGACCCTGCAGGGGTTTCCACAGGTGTGGTGTTGGGTGACCCTTGGGGGTTTCCAACTAAATATTCCCCGATAATGAATGAAAAAATAAGGGTGGTTGTGTGTTGTCTTTGAAACCTAAATGGAGAAATATTTGGAACTCCACTCTCTAATGGGAGGAGGTCATAAGAACATCTAGATCGATGAGGTCCTGTTGGGTTTGTTATGATGTTGGCTTGGTTTAATTTTGGAAATATTTTTTAGTTTTCTGAGAGGAGAGAGATTATTACCAAAACAAAATGTGATGACATACATAAAAAAATAAAAAAATAAAAGGTAATTTTCTCCTTTAGATGAAATCTATGTGATCTGTCAAGAAAAAAATATTGTTTTTATTGTTTCGCGTATGATACTCAAAAATCCTAGAAAGACTTAATCATCCTAACACACTAAAATGTAGTTGGGCCTTTTGAAGATATATTTTGATGAGCATTGGAGCTAATTTCCCAAAAGAATTAGTCACACCTTTGAGCAGCCGAAAAATCAACCAAGGTAAAGGTATGAGGATCTACTAATGTCTGCCCTATCACCTATAGGGAAGGATGCCCTAGATTTGGCCACTAAACTACCATCATCCCATGTGAGCGTTCAAGTCTTGACCTTCTTGGTATTCAGCTACCAGTACCGAGCACTATATGGGTCAGGTAGTCCCAAATAGTACCACATGGAGTGGGCCTAAGCTTAACTACCTCTGAATCTGGTCTCTGTAGCACTCAAGAATTCGGTTCCATGGGCGGATAGACATATTTTAAACTCCCTAAATAGTCAACATCTATTTTTAAAAATGAAGAATGACCATGCCAACTTATTGGATTCCTACCCCCGATGGTCCTAACATGAACTATAATTACGTTTGTGACCCCTGTGGGGAGAATTTAGTGAGTTCAATTAGTGGTTATTTTTAGTGAGTCTTAATTTGCTTAAGGTGTGCCTTGGTGAGGTGACTGTAAGAAGAGAACCAAGGTCGTAACTTATTAAAGCTTCATGTTTATAGTGAAGTGTACACTCAAAATGTTATAGTATTTGGATATGAAATGATCCTTTACACTTCTTTCCTAATTACACTACATGTGATTGTTCCTTTCAGAAAATAAACAATGTGCGGATAGTGGACCGCTTACACTTTTTCCTAGTTAGACTAACTTTTGCACTATAGTGAGATGGAAAACTATCTCAAGAAAGCCTTCATATGCACACCCAATCTCATGAAGAGGTGTGATGGTGGAAAATATTACTTGCATTATTTTCGATACTTGATCCTACTCGAATCCTAATGCAAAAAATTTAAAATAACTAATGAAAAACATGAAAACTAGCTAAGGATTGGTGGATGTATGGGCCACTTACTTTCCGCTTATTAATCCTATGTGTTTGGTGTCTATTATTAGCAACTAGTTCATTCATATAGCATGTGTAGATTTAAAAGACACTTACTTTACCCCTACTTAGACTATGTGAACTTGTGATGATAACAAACTAAATTAAAAAAATATAATATCTAAGATAAAGTTCAAGCAAAAACATGTCCTAATCAGTCAAGAAACACCAGAATAGAGTGATGGAAAATATATTATGGTTTTACAATCACTTTAAAATTGCTAAATATGAATAAAATTAGTGACAAAGGTGTGCACTAGTTTCCACGCGTCTTATTTTCAAACAAGCGTGCAATTTGCGAGTATGTATGGGCTGAACGCATGTGGATTTGCTGTGCACAAAAAAATTTCCTTATCTGAACTGAATGTCTTCATAGTGGGTGAATGGGAGATGCTGAGGGGAATAAAGAATGGTCTTGCAGTAAGCATGGGTAGGAGAGAGATCCTACAAACAACGACCACTAGTTTAAGAAGAAGAAAGAAGTGGAGTTGACAATCATGTTGTAGTACATTTGGCACATGGGTGGAAGAAATGCACTATCCTTCGTAGGAGAGGTTTCTTTCCTAAAAGCATGTAATAGGTCAAAATGATTCATTATATGGTTAGTGAAATATCACAACATGTAGAAAACTAAGTACAAAATATAACATGCTAAAACGGAGGAGAGACAAGAAACAACAAATACAAATACAATAAAAGCTCTTATCGAGTGAGACAACCTAACAATACGAATGAAGAACTCTTCCCTTTTCATTAGTTGCTCGATGTAAAATGAGGTAGGATGCTAAAACACTTGCAATTAATCCTTAGATCTATGGATCTCCAATATTCAAAGCAAGGAGGGCTCTTCACTTAAGCTTCTTGCAAGACTCTCTCTCTCCTCGATGGGTATTAGAATAACGAACATCTGATGAACTTATTCTCTTGGATTGACATGTTGGATGGCCAAAAACTGAATCCTTCCACTCCTTGCTACTTGGAAAACACAATTCTCGCTTTCTCTTGGGAAATTTGGCCATCATAACAATGTGTTCTAAATTGTTCTTCCCATGGTGGTCTTTCATAGGAAAAATTTAAATTTCGCTCCCTCTCTTAGTACAACTGTGGATGGTGACACATTAGTAGGAGGTTGATTCCATTGTGTGCTACACTTGAGGGCTCAAGGTGGATCCATGACAGTTGTACTTAGAGGCCTTGAGTGGAGAATATTCTTCCTTCAGTGTGCCAAGATGTCCCGGATGGTGACCTTCTGCCATACCAAATATCGCATAGCTATTTGAGGGATGGTTGTGAATATATTTGCTACTATCGAAGAAAATTCCACGCGGATCACTTAGGGTAACTATTTTCTATGCACTATTGGATACATTTTCTTGATTCACCTTAGGAAAATTTAAATTTTCTAGATTTTCTAATGTCTTTCTTCCCTATAAATCCTTTTTCTTGACATTTAATGATGTCTTTTGCCTATATGATTTTTTAGTGGTAAAAACAAGCATTTCCTTAAACATGTCACAAACAATGAAACTATAGCTATAAACAGCAAAGTTGAGCATAGGGATTTGATACTTATCTGAGAATCACTAAAAATTATTTCTCCCTTACATCATTAGATACAATACAATCTATTTGACCATAGATACATTTTGCATTCAATTACAAATAAAAACATGGAGAGAGCATATATCACTACTATGAAAGCACATGCATATAACCAACATAGTAACAACTGAATTATCATGGATGAAACAACAATAAAATCCACATATAAACAAGATAGTTAATACATCAAATATCAAAGGAATCAGCTTCTGATTAATTAATGTAAAAACCAACCGGAGATGGGACTTCCATGTTCCACTAGACCATAGATTGGCTGAGCCAAATATATCTTCATCCAATCACCCCCATGCCATATTCCAAGCATGAATATGGGACTCATAACCAAGTAAAAGGAACCAAACAAGCCTAAATGCTACAGGAGTTCTCAGACTAAACCGTGAGGAATTTAAGTGCCTCCTAGTCTATAAGGCTTTACCGTAATCCAAAGTCTGATCCATGGATCACTAGGCCCTACACCGAGACCCACTCTCTAGTATTTTCCATACATCCCATCCTGGAACTACTAGTCCCAATGGAGAGAAATCCACCTCTTGGCTTTACCGTATATCCCATTATTCACCAGAATTGATTCCTAGGTCCACCGAGGCACACAATATGGATTTACATCAACCCAGAGTCTGGTTCAAGGGTTACTAGGCCATCGACTTTACCATGATCCACAATATGGTTGAGGGAACACAATGCCATAAATTTTTAATTTCAGCGATCCACCCTAGTCACCTTCAAATCTATGTGTCAATCCAATTGAACCGAAGTATGAGAAAATCATCTCATCAAAACTATACTGAAATCGCAATTCTAGGTTGAAAAGCACTCTCACACCTGGAAAAACCCATGCCATGAGAACTACATGAAAAACCATGTGCTAGATCTAGCAAGAAAATCATAAAATAAAATAAATACCTACAAAAAATCTTGTTGTTTTTGTTTGATCATGCTCTTCCTTTCATTTTCCTTCCTTCTTCTTGCTTTCTTTTCCTTTCTTGTTCCAATTCCAAAGTGCTCCAATAAAAATCTATGTGTCCAAGGCTTAGAGAGAGAGAGTGAGAGCGAGAGAATAATGAGAGAGCTCCAAAACTAAACTCAGAAACATTTTCAGAAAAAAAATCTTGCAAAATTATCCTCAAAATCCTTTTTCTTAATGAGGCCTCTATCTTCTTTAATTTCCATTAGTTTCCTTCATTTTCCTCCTCACGCGCAACAAGTGACCTTTCACCTTCCTTTTCTCCTGTTTTCCATTATTTTCATAAATAAATGCACCAAACTGTCATTTTTCCTCTCCAAAGCCTTTTCCATTGCCATTTACAATTTCCTTTGAAAAGAACCGAAATGAACACCCACTAGGATGTTTTTCCCAACATTCAGCCGGAAATAAGTGTCCCATCAACCATGGTTATTACTTTTAACTTTTATTACATGGAATTTTCGCTAGGGTTGTTACATTATTAATGGCATCTGCATGATTAATTCCATTAATGTTTTTCCAGGGATTTTCTTTTCAGTGATTGATAACTTAATACAATTGATAATGATATATCTTAATTTAATTAATCATCACATGGGTTTAATTGCAATTAGCATGGTTTATTATAATTAACACTAGTTTATGCGGCGCGTGGGCACCACCTATCTCACATTATCCTTTTCTTCACCTGAGGTTTAAGATATCATGGCACTTGGTAATGTATTCACCTTTGATCAAATAGGGTAGCATATCAACAGTCAAGATCCTGGGTCAGGACATAAGGTCACTTCTCGGGCTTCATTCTCAGAGTTTGTCTCATTTTTTATCAATGGAGTTAGAAATATCCTACGGTCAATGTGCAACAGGTCGACATGGGACTAATGTTTTCTTCCGAATCCATATTAATTTCTCCTATTCCCCATGCCATGGAGAATCATACAAGTCTCAAGAAAGCCCTTTCTCCTAAACAGTGGGGATTTTTCCAGTCCACCCTGAGCTCAATTCTACATTTCCGCAAATACAAATTTTTCAATACAACTCCAAGGTGAGTAAAAGGGACTAGGGTATTATGTTTTTAATTATGGATCTGATATTATTATTTAGTTTAAATTAAGAAGTTTTCGCACATATTCCCTCTTTATTTCAATGCGTAATCATTCTTTGGAATTGAGGAGCACATTATTCTAGGTAATTTCCTTGTTATGGTTCTTGGATCACTTTCCATGATTTATTTACCCCAAAATATTTCCATTTAGAGAACACTTGTTTGTTATGGAGTAGTTAAACTGTACAATTGACTTGTTTACCCCTCTTTTTCTATGCGGAAGGAAGCTTGAAGTTTAACCTCGAATTTTGGCTATGGAATTCTACAGATATGGTCATTACCTCTTATGGTGTTCCTCCAGTAGGGTTTAGCCATTGTATATTAAGGTTAGGGTTGAATTGCGACAACTCTCTCCCTTATCATATTTTTTATATGTTGTAGGAATACTCCCAAAATGGAGTTAAGTATCTTTGTTGTTTTGAATGTTTTTAGAGTTTAAAAGGCTGGAACCGAGTTTTTCAAGGTTCACGGTGTAAACAATATTTATGTTGTCTTGGTTTCATGCATTGAACACAACACAGTATCCTTGGCAATGTTATTAAATTAAAGGAATTACTTATGCGATTGAATTTTTAGTTTCCTTTGTAAATATTTTAATCTAGATTTTGGACTTATTCTTATTTGTACAAATATGTCACAATGCAATATTTAGGGTTTTCTTTCTATCTATATAGAAATTGTATTATGCTAATCTCTATGAATGTGTATATTTAATTTTCATTATTCATTATCTATTCTATATTTTAACGGGTTTGGCACCACAATTTATTAATAATGACTCCCTAATTGAAGAATGAGTTTAGCTTCCCAGGGTTGTCCCTGGGTGGCCTCTTTCCAAAATTTCCTAGGGACTACCCTTGGCTAGGTAACCTCTTGTATATATACATAAATATACCTGAAATATGGGTAGATTAAATTGTCTAGAAGGGGTATTTTAGAATTTTTTTTTTTTTTAATCTTATAATATTTTTTTTCCCCTCTGAGGTTCAAAACCTTGTACTTCATGATGTACCAATGTCATATTTATATGTTTATATTATTAACTTACTTTATTCTCACTTAAACGGATAGTTCTAAGAATACACAGTACTTTTATATTCTTACTTCTTGTTTATTCTACTAACTTATTCCAAAAAACAATGATAAATATTACTTTTATCTCTTTGTTAAAGAAAGAAAAAAAACACGTATACATAAACACAAATATATAAAGACAAGTTTGTAATATCAAATAGTACTAAGCATTGTATAATCACCATAAAAGCAATCTTATAAATTAAACACTTATCTGAGAGTTATGTTCCTGAAAATCCACGGGGTGTCTAGTCGACCCAACCACAGGAGATGGAAATTATTTCCTTCTCCCTCTCCCAAGAATCTTATGCCATAATAGTCTGAAAGGTTAGTAACATAGTCTAGGTGACTTCTCAAGTACCAAAACCCACAAGGTTGAACCTGAATGTCAAGAGTTTTCCACTCACTCAAAGGCCAACTTTGGAATTTACTTGGCAACTTCCTGCCTTTCCACATCACACTCTCTGTGTATTTTTCCAGTTCGAAATTCAATACCCCCTCTCCCTTAGATAATCCCTATAATATTCCTTGGAAGAGGTAGATAACTGTTTTTTTAGTTCCATTATAACTGTATGCTAAAAAGAGTCCTCTTTTACTTCATGACTTCCCTCCATGTATCTCATGATTCCACCCTCTTAATTCCTACTATTTTAAAATTAAGAAAGATAAATTAAAACAAATAACCATAATTTCGTTATCTCAGTTTCATATCAGATTTCCACTAAGTCATAAGTTTTTGTTTACATCCTACAAAATTAACTACAATTTACTTAAAAACTATTATTCTTAAAAACTATTAGATTAAATAAATAAAATATTCAAATTTATTAAAAATTAAAATTAAAAATTAAATTAATATATATATATATATATATATATATATATATATATATATATATATATAATTATTCTTCTTGTCTATTCTTATTTTACTCTTTCATTATTAATCATTGAAATTTATCCTTCTTTCTTCCTTCATTCAGCATCTTGTCATGATTATGGATCCCTGTTGCAATTCAAAACATCGACGAATGTTCTTTAACACTCTGGATAATCTGGTAAGCTCTTAAATAAACAATAACCATAGGAGCTTGAAAACCATAATTAAAATTTACTTACAAATTCACACTATTCGGGGGATGTTAAATCTCCCCCTGCACCCCCCCCTCCCCCCCCCTCACCCCCCCGAGGTAATAACACCATCGTTAGAGTTATCTTATTCCATGGACAACTCATGATAAGATTCCTCCATAAACAATTCGTCCTCCCAGACAGCCTCTTTAGGAATAAAGTTCCTCCATTGCACCTTAACCTGGGTGATGAATCACTTCCTTAATATTGTTTCTCACCACTCGAAAATGTTCTGGGGTCCTACCAAGAACTATTCATCCTGCTCGAACTGAACAGACAAACCAACAATCAGTCAACTCACAATATTCATATTATTGTAGATATAATCAATTTTTTTATATATTACCTAGATATCCTTCCAATGAATCACATGTTTGGGGTCATACATATATTATTTCAGCAGTGAAACATGGAATACATTATGGAATATTATATGACTAGGGAATGCTAAGCGGTATGTCACTAGCACAATCTGTTCCAATATTTATAAAGGTCCACAAAATTTAGGAGTTGGTCTTGTACAACTACCCCATCTCAAGGTACTTTTCTTTGGTTTTATTCTTACATAAATGTGATCCCCAACTCTAAATTCCTGATAAGTACTTTTTTTATCAATGTAAGTCTTCTATTGATCCTGGGTAGATTTTAGATTTTGTCTGACCTTTTTCAGTACTTGCCCCATTTCCGACACCATGTTTGGTTCTAGCATTAGCTTGTCTTCAAGGATATTCCAATTAATCATGGCTTTGAATTCTCTCCCATTTAAAACTTAAAATAGACTGATATTTAATGATTCATGGTAACTATTATTATATGTGAATTCCGCCAGATGTAGGTACTCCTCCAAATTACAGGGTTGTTGTATAACATACATCCTTAGCACATCCCATAGCACTTGATTTACACATTTATTCTTCCCAGCAATTTGAGGCCAGTATGCAGTGTTGAAATGGATTTCAGATCCTAATCCTGTAAAGATAGCTTTCCAAAAGCTTGAGGTGAATTTAACATCTCTGTCTCATATGACCACCTTAGGTATTCTATGCAATCTAAACACTTACCTCGTAAAAATATCAACAATTTGGGTGGTCCGATAGGTAGACTGAACATGTATAAAATGGGTTTTTTTTCTCATAATTTCAACGACTACCATGATCGAATAATTGTGCTTATTAGATATGGGTAGTCTCATTATGAAATTAATCGTAATAATTTCCCACTTCCATTAAGGTATTGGTAAAGGATGCTTACAACCAGTGAGGTGTTGGTGTTCCGCTTTAACTTGCTAACACTCCAACCATTTTCGTAAGTACTCAACAATGTCCTTCCTCATTCTTGGCCAAAAATCATTATTTTTAATAACTGAAATAATTTTTTAGAACCCGTGATGATTTTTATTGTTTCTTATGTGAAATTCACCTAAAATATGTTGTCTAACTGAAATCTAATTAGGAACATATATTCTTCCTCTAAAGGTTATTAATTTATTCTCCCAACATAATCAATTTTATTTGCATTAGCTTGTCTGGTTTCTTGCCACAAGGACTTGTATCGAGGGTCTCTTTGAGTGACCTCTTTGATCTATTCTAGAAAATTAAACTCTACCCAATGGTAATGTAATTCATATATACAATCTAGTCGCCCACTTAATGCATCAGCAACATGATTTTCCTTTCCTTATAAATTTTTTATGTCAAACTCAAACTCGCTAAGAAATGCATTCCATCTTGCCTATTGTGCATCCAGATCTGGCTGCTTAAAATAGCTAGTCAGACTATTGTGATCTGTCATGAATAAAAGGTTATCTCCTAGTAGGTTGTGTCTCCAAACTTTTAACGCATGAATTACCATAGTCAATTTCAAGTCATAGGCATAATATATTTTCTCATGTTCTTTTAATTTCTCATACTCATAGGCTATAACATTTCCTTCCTACATCAATATGACTTTGACTCCTTCTTGACGAACATGCATACAAACTAAAAATTATTTGTTTGGGTCAACATTTTTTAGAATGTGAGCAGTGGCCAACAAGTGTTTTAATTATTCAAAGCTTCTCTATCACTCATTGGTACACTTGAAAATTTTTCCCTTCTTCTGCAAAGAGGTAATAGGGTAAGCTATTTGGGAAAACTCTCAATAAAATAGCGGTCATACCCCACCAAGCCCATGAAGGATCGAATATCCGTAACATTTTTGGGCACATGCCAGTCCATTATGGTTATGATCTTTTTTAGGATCCATATCTATACCTTCCACTGATATGAAATGCCCGAAGTACTAAATTTGATACTTGTAAAAATCACGCTTGCTAAATTTAGCATATAGTTGATGCCCTCGAAACATTTTCAAAATTATTCATAATTTGTCTTCATGTTCTTTAAAATTTTTGGAATAAATTATAATGTCATATATAAATATTAGAAAAAACTTGTCTAGAAATGGATGAAAAATACCATGAATCAAGCTCATAAATCTTGTTCGTCCATTGGTTATCTCAAAAGGTAATATAACAAAATCATAATGCTTGTATGGGGTCTTAAATGTTGTGTTATAGATATCTTCTTCCTTCATTCTAATATGATGGTAAATCAATCGTAAATCAATATTTGAGAAATCTGTAGCGACCTTGAATTGAAAACAAATATTGTCAATTTGGGGCAGTGGGAAATTTTTTTAACTTTCAATTTATTAAGCTTCCTTTAGTCAACAAAGAGTCTTAAATTTACATCATTTTTTCTTACAAATAATAATGGGGCTCCCTATGGGAATACGCTTGGAAAAATATATCTTTTTTTGAGGAGCTCTTGCAGCCACATGTTGAGTTCTGCCAAATCTGGAATAGTCATACCATATGGGGGCCTTGATATAGCGAGGACACCTAGAATTAGCTCAATTTTAAAATCAATCTCCCACTTTGGGGGTATTTCTAAAACAACCTCTAAAAACAAATCCAAAAACTCTTGAATTAACATTTTATTTTCTAATGTGACTATATTGTCCTCGGTGTTTGAGTATCCCACCTAAACAAAATATATCAAACACCCTTTTTCTTACACTTTCCCAGCTGAGAGGCAATGATGAGGTGTAGTTTAATTGGTTTCTTAACTCCCCAGAGTTTTTGTCGAGTATCATCGTTGATGAGGTAGTTGATATAATTATCCTTGCAATTTAACAAGGATCAATTTTCTTCTAACCAACCCATCTCAGTCAACATGTCATAGGAACCTAAAGGTAACATATTTAGATTAATTTTAATCTGCTGATTTTTTAAGGAAACCATAAAATCTGACACCGTAGGAGTCACCCTCCTCTCAATTCTAGTGGCCATTTATACTATCCATGTCTGTCTAAATTTATCAATCCGTAGGTCACATTTTTCTACTAATTTATAGCTAAAGTCACTTAAACTAGCTCCTAGAACTACTAAAGTAAATACAATTTTATTAAACAATTAACCTTCTAGTTGTATCATTGTTAGGTCCCTATATTACTATTTTATTCCCTTATTTTCATTACTGTAGCCCCCTTATTATTATTTTTTTACCCCTATAACTCTAATATTGTTATTATTGTGCCCTTACATTATTATTCTTAGGCTGGCTAAGATTATATTGTGACACGTGGACCGATATATCAAGAAGGAGGTTTCTTTATTTGTATCATCCAGGAATTGTTCATTTATGTAATTTAAAGGAGGTTTCCCCCCTCGAAGTGGCCAAATCCTAAGGCATTGATCTCTCTTTTCTTCTATTTATGGCACTGGTTTCATAACATTTGGAATGAGAGCTTTGGATTCTAGGGTTTTTCTACTCCAAATAGGTCATGTTGGGAAAAGGGGAAAAAATGCGAGAAGTGCTCCCTCCCCTTGGGCATACTCAAAACATTTTACTTTTTCATGCTCTAAAACCCATACGATACTTTCCTGACACAGACTCGCGTATATACGCGGATACCCTTCATAAAACTCATGTATACACAGAGATCTAATTATGCCATTATTCTTCACTTATATAATTCCATCATTTATTCATCAGATGTTCAATAAACAGTAAACATGTGTATTAAGAACAAAATAAATCATCACACATAAGCAACACACATGAACACCAGGATTTTAGGTGGAAACCCAAGTGGGGAGAAAACCACCGCTGTCGTTGTCTCAGCCTTCAATATTTTATTATAGAGAAAACATATTACAACATATGTGCTGGCGCAGCCTCCTACCAGCACGCAGGCACCCACCTGCGCTCGTTTACCAGCCTCTCCTGGAAGGGAGCTACGACCCCCTGCTCTCGTTTACCAGCCTCACGGAAAGGCTGCAACCCCACATTTGACTCTGACCCTCGGCACCTCAGGGATACGTTTCATCAATTTTCACCTTGGATCCAACAACTTCAATGTAGAACACAACTTGCGAGTCACTTTTTCGACATGTTTTCACACTGGACCCATTCCACACATTTAAGCTCAAACTTAACAATTCAGACAACCCAGATCAGAAGAATTTATCATCATGAGATAGCAGTAACACAGCAGAACAGATCAGACATTTTATACTTCAGACTTAGAAAACCCTAGCTTTTCATACGCGCTTTCCTTTCACTAATATCGCGTATATACGCGCTTCCATTCACATAAACCCACGTATACATCTGAACAAACTTCAGAACTAACTTCACAACACATACACGCTTTCTCTTTATCAAATCCGCGTATATATGCACTTCCGTTGTTCCAAACCAGCGTATAGATCTTCAGACATTATAGAGCAGCATTAACCCTTCACGTTAGACAGATGTTCGCCTCATTTTAGATCTAGACATTTCATAAACAGATCTAGAAGATACATTTTAGATCTAGATAGCCTTCTTCATCATTTCTTCATAGTTGCATCAAAGATTCAGATCTATCATTAAACTGTTACTCATTCCATACAGATATACTTCAGAGAGAAGTATTCATTCAAACCCAGACATCTTGCGCCCTTTGCACAATGATCTTCTTCTCCTTATATAGATTAGCATTTTTCAATACCATGAGTCAAAACCACTCAACCTCCGATGGTATTCCTGGACGGGATCAATTAGATAATCTAGCACTCAATACAATGGGCCAATACCATGGTAATGCCCCTTGGTATCATAATTTTAGAGTGCAAAAGGGAATACGCGACTTGGAGTGTTCGTTTCCGCGTGTATACGCAACTTCGCCTCATAAAAACTGCATATATGCTAACCCTGAATGTATACGCGGGTTCCCTGCACAAAAGTAGCGTATACATTGTATGTATACACGGGTTGCCTTCACAAAAGTAGCGTATACATTGTGACATATTATATTTATCATTTTTCTGGTACTTACTGGAATTCTTTTCTCTGTCACATCTGAACTTATCTGTAGATACATCATTCTTACATCTTTGACACATAGGTTGCTTATCATAGGCAACTAATCAAGCAGGCTTCCATCAAGAAAATCTTCATCAAGTAGGTTGCCATCAAGGACAACACATTGCATCATATAGCCAACAATCTCATTTCACCAAGTTGCCATCAACTTTATCAAGTGGGTTGCCATCAAGGACAACGCTCTACATCATATTGCCGACAATCTCCCCCTTTGGACTTGATGGCAACCACGATGGTGTTTTATCACCACAAGAGATAGATACATTAAGCATCATTATATTCTTCCCTTATTCAAACACCATGTCACTCTCCCCCTTTGACAGCAAGGGCAAATGGCGGATCAAAACCAAGACAAGGTTTTGCTTCCCATGTAGATTTGATGTGTATTGAAGTTACCATGCCCCCCCTGAGTTCACGCTATATTTTCAATGAAGTACATGAGTCTATGACTTTTCCTATCTGAGACTCCATACAAGTGGATTTACATATGAAACTCAAATATGACAAGTGAGTTTTACTGACTGGCTACGGCTACCCAACCAAGTGGGTTTTACCTATTTTGACTCATTACCCAGCAGTGGTTTTACAAATTTGACAAGTCCTTACATGACTGAATATTACAATTTTACATCATGGGTCTCAACATGACCTTTTCATCAAATTACAAATATGAATTTTCATGACCAATACCAGAAAGACCTCAAGAGAGATCATATATCAGAACCATCATAATGCCAACACTGCATTATACTAGGGCTCCCCCTGAAAATGTGCATCCAATTCATCCTTTCCATATGGCCAAGGCTCCTCCTTAACTTGTGCAACCTGAACACCTTCAACGGTAAGTCATCAACAACAAAACTTGTTCATGATCTGTCCATATCTTTGAATCATAAGACTTCCATCTCATCCAACAGATACTCTTCATCAAGTAACAATCCGACCTCATCCATGATTTTAAACATAAGAAACCAAGTATCATTTCATCATTATTTAGAACTAAGAAAATAAGTCGATACAGAGTCAATAATACAGTTATTAACGGTTAGACTAATGCTCCCCCTGAACCTCTGCTCCAGATCTTCAGCTATCATATAAATTCTCTTATCATCAATGCATACGCGACTGTGTGTGCTGAAACTCGCGTGTATACGCGACTTTTTTTCATCTAACCCGCGTATGGAAAGTGAAGCATAGAAATTTTCACATTCCTTCATCTTCCCCTAAATTTGTCCTTCCTGTACCTGTCTTCTTCATATCTGATGCTCTGTCAGAAATACTTATACCCAGAATAACCAACCATGAGAATCATCATACATTGCTCCCCCTGTGATGATACATCCCCATAATGTATCTCACATTACTTCTGCAGTCATTCAGAGAAGTAAGCTTCAGAAGCGGATGACTGCAGTAGGGTCAATATTCCCCACGTTTCTGATCGGTCCTCCATCTTTTTCCAGATTTGTTTAAACTTTCTATTTGTGTGCTGGAAGTTATCCAATTTCTCATATCTGTTCGTCCTGCATTCCTTTTCCACATGACCATACTTATTACAAACATAACATCTCATGTGACCAGAGAAGTAAGCATAAGGATCATAGTGTGTTTCTCTGTTCTTCCACTCTTGTGCAATTATTTTGCTGATTTTAGCATTTGCATGAAAAATAATGTCCCTTGAAGAAACCAGAGTACCTTTCTGAATAGAATCTGTTTGATTATGACTGAAATGATCTGCTTCTGCAATTTGCTGCAACATGCCCATAATTATGAAATTTAAAGCATTCAATATTATTGAATGGTTTCCTTTGAGAATTCATGATTGCTGGTTGACTTTTTGTTTCTTTCAACACTTCAAATTTTACATTGACTTCCTTTGACTCATTAGCATTTCCTTGTGAACTAGATTCTCCTTTGACAGTTTCATGAAAACCAAGACCAAGATTAATAGAGGGAGACCTTTGATTACTCAGAATATTGTCCAAAATCTTCGTACTATCTTGAAACCTCAAAAGTTTAACCTTTTCTTCTAACTTACCTTTGAGAATGTTTACCTCCACCTCCAAGGCTTGGCATTGCTTCTTCATGCTTCCTTCTTTCCTTCTTCTGTCTTTTACTTGGTTATTCAGATTTAGAATCTCTTCTTTCAACCCATTTTCTTGCTCTCCAAAATTTTGTAAGAGTTCTTCATTCTTCTTCTTCGAAGCTTCGAGATTTACTTTCAGAGATATTTTTTCTGCTTCAAGTCCTGCATTCTTCTTCTTTGATTTATCCAGGTCTTCTTTGAGGGAGATGATTTCTACTTCAAGACCTTGCTTTTCAACTGATTGTAGAGGTTCCTCATTCTTCTTACTTGATGCTTCAAGATCTACTTATAGAGTGATGATTCCAGCTTCAAGACCTTCATTCTTCCTTTTTGATATTTCGAGATCTGCATTTAGATCGTTGATTTCTGCTTCTAGTCTTTTCATTTGATTGGATGCATAAGCATGAAACCTTTGATACTTGTCTATAGATTCACTCTCCTTAGATGATTTTTGCTGATCTTCAAATTTAATCTTGATAGCTTCTTCTAGATCCATACTGTTACTTTCACTATCTTTACCTTTACATGCACAAGAGAGTAAAATATAAGAACAGTGATCAATACCTATTTCATCTTCTTCAATTTCTGCTATACATGATTTCTGAGGTATCTCCTTTCCTTGAGTAACCTTCTTCTTTTGCTTCTTTGCCATGAGCACTTGTAGAGCTTGGTCAGAATCTTCTTCATCTTCCTTTGGACCTTCATCATTATCTTCATTGCATAATAACTCTTCCTCTTTTCAAATTGTTTCCCTTTACCATGTTTTTCTCTATAAGGACATTTAGCGGCTATAGCTGACCAACTCTTCCACAATCAAAACATTTGAAGGAAGCTTAGCTTTGAATCTTCCGGTACTGCCCTGGTTAGGTTTTCTCCCCAAAATTCGCTTCTTCTTCTTCGGATACATAGCTGGATTCTTTGACAACCTCTTTTTCTTTTCCTTTTGTAGATGCCTTAAATGCAGCTTCTCTTATTTGAGAAGGACCTCCTTGTCTCATTTCAAAAGCAGTCAGAGTACCATGTAATTGAACAATAGTAAGCGATTGCAGATCTTGCCTTTCTTCAATAGCTGAAACTTTAGAGTCAAATTTTGAAGTCGAAGATCTAGACTTGCTACGGAAGTAGCTGCTCAGTTATGGTTTTCTGAAGTTTCTCATTCGATTTACAATATCACCTAGGCGAAGAAAAGCTGAAATACTTTCATCACTATGCATCCTTAAATTTTCATATTCAATTCGAGAGTTTGGAGTTTTTACTTACCACCTTTGTATCTCCTTCATAGCTTAGGATGATTTTGTCCCATATTTCTTTTGCTGAATTTAGCTGCATCACTTTAGCAAATTCTGGTTCAGACATGCTTCCTAATAAGACATTGACTGCTTTGGCATTGATTTCATATTTCTTCCTTTCTGCTGCAACAGTAGGAATACTTGCCAGATATTGATAACCTTCTTCCAAGATTGCCCATACTTCTGCACCAAGACTCTGCAGATATGCTTTTGTTCGTATCTTCCAGAATAACAGATTACTTCCATTGAATAGAGGTGGCCTTATAGACATTACTCCTTCATGACTTCCCATTGCGACGGATCTCCTTCAAGCGATTAAGCTTCTACAGAAGAACCTGGCTCTGATACCAATTGTTAGGAAAAATACTGAGAGGGGTGAATCAGTATTTAGGGCATACTCAAAAAATTTCACTTTTTCTTACTTCTAAAACCCATATGCTACTTTCCTCATACATACTCGCGTATATACGCGGATACCCTTTATGAAACTCGCGTATACACAGAGATCTAATTATGCCATTAATTCTTCACATATATCATTCCATCATTCATTCATCAGATGTTCAATAAACAGTAAACATGTGCAGTAAGAACAGAATAAACCATCACACATAAGCATCACACATGAACACCGGGATTTTAGGTGGAAACCCAAGTCGGGAGAAAACCACCGCTGCCGTTGCTCAGCCTTCAATATTTTATTATAAAGAAAACGTCTTACAAACTATGTGCTGGTGCAGCCTCCTACCAGCACGCAGGCACCCACCTGCGCTCGTTTACCAACCTCTCCTGGAAGGGAGCTACGACCCCCTGCTCTCGTTTACCAGCCTCACCTGGAAGGGAGCTACAACCCCCTGACTGAAGGCTACAACCCTCAGCACCTCTATGGACCACGTTTCATCAATTTTCACACTGGATCCAACAAATTCAATAGAGCGCAACTTGCAGGTCACGTTTCATCATATTTTCAGACTGGACCCACTCCACACATTTAAGCTCAAACTTAACAATTCAGACAACCCAGATCAGAAGAATTTATCATCATCAGATAGCAGTAACACAACAGAACAGATCAGACATTTTATACTTCAGACTTCAGCAAACCCTAGCATTTCATACGTGCTTTCCTTTCACTAATATCGCGTATATACGCACTTCCATTCACATAAACCCGCTTATGCATTTGCACAAACTTCAGAACTAACTTCACAACACATACGCGCTTTTTCTTTATCAAATCCGCGTATATACGCGCTTCCGCTGTTCCAAACCAGCGTATAGATCTTCAGACATTATAGAGTAGCATTAACCCTTCACGTTAGACAGATGTTTGCCTCATTTCAGATCTAAACATTTCATAAATAGATCGAGAAGATACATTTCATATCTAGATAACCTTCTTCATCATTTCTTCATAGTTGCATCACAGATTCAGATCTATCATTAAACTGTTACTCATTCCATACAGATATACTTCAGAGAGAAGTATTCATTCAAACCCAGACATCTTGCACACTTTGCACAATGATATTCTTCTCCTTATATAGATTAGCCTTTTTCAATACCATGAGTCAAAACCACTCAACCTCCGATGGTATTCCTGGACGGGATCAATTAGATAATCTAGCGCTCAATACAATGGGCCAATACCATGGTAATGCCCCTTGGTATCATAATTTTAGAGCGCAAAAGGGCATACGCGACTTGGAGCGTTCGTTTCCGCGTGTATACGCAACTTCGCCTCATAAAAACTGCGTATATGCTAACCCTGAATGTATACGCGGGTTTCCTTCACAAAAGTAGCGTATACATTGTATGTATACGCGGGTTTCCTTCACAAAAGTAGCGTATACATTGTGACATATTATATTTATCATTTTTCTGGTACTTACTGGAATTCTTTTCTCTGTCACATCTGAACTGATCTGTAGATACATCATTCTTACATCTTTGACACATAGGTTGATTATCATAGGAAACTCATCAAGCAGGCTTCCATCAAGAACATCTTCATCAAGTAGGTTGCCATCAAGGACAACACATTGCATCATATAGCCAACAATCTCATTTCACCAAGTTGCCATCAACTTTATCAAGTGGATTGCCATCAAGGACAACACCCTGCATCATATTGCCAATAGGTCATTGTGGAATTTTCACTATAACTATTTTTATATGAAGGTTTAGAAGCTGATATTGTTACAACGCTAAGACAAAATCTAGAGGAACATCTTGTAAAACTTTTAGATCTTGGTTCTCAACAATTTAGGAGATATGAGTTGTTGAAGTTAGGGTTTTTTCAGGCTCTCGAATTTGACATAAACAGGTCATCATGGAATCTTCGCTATAACGTTTTTTTCTACAAAGGTTTAGAAGTTGAAATGTTTACAGAGCAAAGATGAAATCCTGATGAATGTCGTGTAAAAATTTCATATCTTGGTTCGCAACATTTTTTTAGATATCATCTGTGGAAGTTACAATTTTTTCAAGCTCCCGAATTTCATCTCAAAGAGGTGACAAGGGAAAATCATCATAAGTCTCTCTCTGAGCATCAGATTGGAATTATGTAAAAAGTGGCCACAATTAAATGGATTGTAGTTTCCTTTATATCAATTTTAGAGCCTAAGGAGGAAAAAGTGACATTTGGCACATCGTACAAGTTCACTCTACTAAACCAGTCCATAATTAGGCCATTGTGGAAGATTGGGCATAACTATGCCTTGAAGAATCCAAATCATGTCAGAATTTAAAAGAATATTTGGAGGGATAATACAGGACAAATTTCAAATATTGAATATCCTAAATTACAGATATAATTCAGTTTAAATATCGAGCTCCTCAAAAGCAAGAAAAAGGTGTGTACTTGTTTTTTCGAATTGCATAAGTCTTTGAGATGCAACACTCATAATATCCACAGTCTTCATTTTTAGTCGATGTTTCAAGTCTAAATCAAGACTCATCATGAGGAAAAACCTACTGAGAAAAGGAGAGATTAGGGAAATAAATAGAGGAAAGGAGGAGATGAGAGAGCCGACCGGTTCTTAAATTTTTTATTTTTATTAGTTTATTATTTAATTTATATTATTAAATTTTTATTTCTAATTTTAATTATGAAATAATTAATATTAATTATTCCTTACATAAGCCTTGTTTGAAGAATCAGTTTGAATTGATTCCAAGGGCATAATGTAGAATAGATATCCGTATTGGGTTCTAAAATCCCCCCTAAAAATAATTCAAGAACCATTAAGCCTTCAAAAGGCTCTACTATGACTCATGAAGATGAAGAAGTGCAACATGACATATCAAAATTACAAGAGAAAATGCATGAAAATATTCTCTCACAAAGAGCAAAAAAAAATGAAATGGAAGTTTGGAAGAAAGGTGTGGAAACTAAGATGGATGGTTTGAAGAAAGGAGTGGAAGCTAAGATGGATGGAATGGAAGCTGAAATGGAATCTAATATTTATGACATGAAAGATGACATGGAAAAAATGAAGAATGATCTAAAAGAAGAAATGGAAGTTTTAACAAAGTTGGTACAAGAAATGTTTCCTAATGACGAAAAGATTTTAGAGGAAACTCATGATGAGAACAAAATAAATGTTAATCGTGATTCCATATACTCTAATGTTGGAGGGAAGAACCATCATATTCCAAATATCTATATGATTAAGTTTGATGGAAAGGATCCCATAACATGGATACTACATATGGAGCAATATTTTGATCTCAATTTAAATGTGCAAAAGAGACAAATGGTACGCATTGAAACTTTATATTTGGAACACAATACATTTGTATGGTATCGATGCCTTTTCTCCCCTCAAAAAAATTGTCACTTGGTCAATTTTTATGGAGGAAATGATAGAACATTATGAGGATACAAAGAGAAAATTTTTTTTTAGCCAATTGATAAATTTCAAACAAAAGGGTTCAGTAGTGGAGCACATTGAGAACTTCCAAAAATTGAATATAAGGGTAACTAATATTCCAGAGGAACACATGAGTGATGTATTCATAGGGAATGTAAAGGGTAACATCCAACATGAGGTTCGTGTTTGGGAACCTAATTCATTAGACAAGGCATTTAGGATGGAAAGAAAAATTGAATGTAAAATTATGGCGACAAGTAAGCCTATCACTTACATCTATAGATATGGAAGTGTTGCTACTCCTAGACTTCCACAATCTAGAAGGTTGACACCACAAAAATTTGAAGAAAAAATATCAAAAGGGCTTTCCTACAGTTGTGATAGAAAATACTCTAAAGGTCATAAGTGTGCTGAGAAGATATTATTTTACATAGATTGTGAAGAGGAGGAATAAAATGAATAATATTATCCAAAATAAGAGGATATACACTAGGAAGAAACCCTAGAAGAATAATAAATGAGTCCAACCATATCGTGTAATGCATTGGAAGGAATTACAACTCCTAAAACTCTCAACATAGAAGGAAATATCAAGAATAAAAATTTAATAATGTTGATTGATTTGGATAGTACCCATAGTTTATTCAATGTAAGGTAGCCAAGGAATTGAATTGTTTCATATACCCAACACTAGAATGTCAAGTGATGGTTGCAAATGGAGGAACTATAAATTTCTCTGGAAAATTCCATAATATTAAGCTAACCATGGGGGAATATGTATTTAATAGCCCAATGCTTTCCATTCCAATGGGAGGTGCTAATGTTGTACTAGGAGTACAATGGTTACAATCTTTGGGGATGATAGCTTTTAATTTTTATGAACTTTTCTTGAGATTTTTTTCAGAAGGAAAGGAAGTCGAATTATGAGGTATCACAGGGAAGCTGGGAAAGATAATAATCTCTAATGTCATGACAAATCTTATAAAGAAATAAAAATGAGGCGTAATTGCACAATTATGCTCACTA
Source organism: Pinus albicaulis (assembly GCA_034641835.2). Classification (NCBI taxonomy): domain Eukaryota; kingdom Viridiplantae; phylum Streptophyta; class Pinopsida; order Pinales; family Pinaceae; genus Pinus; species Pinus albicaulis. The sequence goes on from CM076580.1 coordinate 1,150,368,425, forward strand.
GAAGTTCCAACATCAAAATCATCTATTTCTCCAGATCCCCAAAAAGTCTTTGACAATCATTCCAAGGTGTTTGAAACTCCAAAAGGACTCCCACCTATTCGTGATCATGATCATGCTATTCATTTGATTCCAGGAACTGTTCCTCCTAACATCAGGCCTTATAGAAATCCTTATGTCCAAAAGAGTGAAATTGAAAGTATGATTGCAGAAATGTTAAAGGCTGGTATAATTCAACCTAGTCAAAGTTCTTTCTATGCTCCAGTAGTATTTGTGCACAAGAAGGATGGATCATGGCACATGTGTAACATTAATAGGGAGCTCAATAAGCTCACTATTAAAGACAAATTTCCCATTCTTGTGATTTATGAATTATTGGATGAATTACATGGAGAAATTTATTTTACCAAGTTGGATCTTCATTCAGGATATCCTCAAATTAGAATGAATACTAAATATATTCTGAAAACAACATTTTGAACTCCTGAGGGTGACTATGAATTTTTGGTCATGCCTTTTGTCCTTACCAATGCACCTTCTACATTTCAAGGGTTGATGAATTCCATTTTCAAACCCTTCCTTAGAAATTGGTGCTAGTACTTTTTGATGATATAATAATCTACATCATGTCTTGGAAGGACCATGTTCAACATGTTGACGTGGTTCTCAAACTATTGCAAGAGAAAAAATTATATGCAAAAACATACAAATGTTTATTTGGAGTAGAAGAGGTGGAATATCTGGGTCATATTGTATCTCACGAGGGTGTTAAGGTAGACCCTAAAAAAATTAAAACCATTAAGGAATTGAAAGTCCCCACAACCATAAAGCATTTGCAAGGATTTCTCAATTTAATAGGGTATTATCACAGGTTTGTTAATAATTATGGGAGAATAGAAGCACCTATAACAACATTATTGATGAAAGATGTATTTTCATGGAATCCTGAAGCAACTAATGCCTTTGAATATCTTAAAGAGACAATGTGACTAGCATCAGTCTTAGTTACGCCAGAATTCACAAAAACCTTTATTGTGAAATGTGATGCCTCAGGAAATGGAATTGGTGTTGTTTAAATGCAAGAAGGAAGACCCATTTCTTTTGAAAGTCTTCCAATCAAAGGAAAGTATTTACATAAAGCTATTTATGAGAAGGAAATGTTATAAATACTGCATGCACTAAAGAAATGGCGACCTTTCCTAATGGGAAGACACTTCAAGGTAAAAACTGATCATGATAGACTTAAACACTTTTTGGAGAAAATATTATCTTGAGAAGAGCAAAAAAAATTGGTTACAAAGATGTTGGATTATGACATTGAAATCATCTACAAAAAAGGTTAGCTAAATGTTGTTGTAGTTGCACTCTCAAGAAAGAATGAAGAGGTGGAAGAATTGCTTTGTGGCATTTATATTATCCAACTAGATTGGATAACCAAAGCAAGGGATGAATGGAAGAAGGGCGAAGAAGTGTGGACACTCATTCAAAAGTTACAGCAAAATCCTAGTACATCTGATACATTTAGTTGGAAAATTATTCCTTATGGTACAAATATAGTGTATATATTTGTAATAATTCCCAACTAAAACAAAATATTCTTTTGGAATTTCACACTTATCTTTTAGGAGGACACTCGGGATTTTTAAAAACCTACCAAAGGGTGAAGAAAGAATTTTTTTGGGAAGGCCTTAAATATGATATTCAAAATTTTGTTGCAAAATGTTTGGTTTTCCAACAAACTAAAGTTGAGACAGTTAAGACCCCGAGTCTTATACAACCTTTATCCATTCCAAGTCAACGTTGGAAGGAGATTTCAATGGATTTTATCATGGGTTTACCTAATTTCGAAGGAAATAATGTCATCATGGTGGTAGTTCATAGACTTACCAAGTATGCACACTTTTGTGCATTATCGCATCCATTTAAAGCAAGTACAATTGCTACTACATTTATGGGCACAATTCAAAAGCTACATGGAAACCCAAAGATTATTGTAAGCGAAAACGATCCCATTTTTATGGGAAATTTTTGGATGGATTTATTTTCTTGTCTAGGTACTCAACTAGCTCATAGCTCATCTTATCATCCACAATCTAATGGTCAAACTGATATAGTGAATAAATTTTTGCGAGGATATCTTTGTTGTGTTGTATCTGATGAAAAAACATAATGGGTTAAGTGGCTACCTCTCACTAAATGGTGGTATAACACTTCCTTCCATATTGCAGTAAAAATGACCCCATTTATGGCACTTTATGGATATCATTCATTGTCCATCACATCATATTTATGAGAAAATTATAAGGTTCAAGTAGTGGAATATCACATTGAACATCAAAAAGAAGTTCTCCAACTCTTAAATGATAACCTAAATTGGCCACAAAATCGAATGAAACAACAGGAAGATCAACATCACAGCGAGAGAAGTTTTGATGTAGAAGACTGGGCATTTTTACGTCTACAACCATACAAACAAATGTCCCTCAAGCAAGCTAAGAAGGATAATAAATTATCGCCAATGTAATATGGTCCTTAAAAGGTGTTTGTAAGGTCCCACCTTACCCACCATCAATAATATAGAGAAGTAGAGGTCACATAATCACTAATACTCATTTGCACAAAATCCTAAAGAATTAGTCACTGTAAAATTGTTTCCAACAACAAGCCTTTTTTTATGAAAGCTTTACATAATACAAGAAAAAACTGTGTTATTATCTATTGACACATCAACAAATTATTAAATTCATTTTTACATTCATACCGAAAAACTGCAGACATAGGAGGCTACACCCATTAAATAGTTTATTGAAGCTACACCCATTAAATAATTTATTTATAATTTCTAGTGCATAAAAATGGCAATCAATAAGGATTTTACACTAACAATTTATATGCACCAAAGCTACATCCATTCAAGTATTTTTACAAACACTTTGAAAACATGCAATCTACATATATTGAGGCCTTATGAAAAACACTTTGCAAGCATGCAATCAAAATCCATTGAGGCATTTTGTTAAACACTTAGCAACAATAAATTTAAGAACCTTATTCAAAATATTTATCTCATAAAATTCACAAATTGAAACTTTAAATGCTGGAACATTAAAATAGGGACTAAATAATCTTAGTATTTCATCAAAGACTCAACAACAGGTGCACATAACTCACAGCAACAATCTGCAAAATACTTTAGATTTCTGATATGGGTTTTGAAAAGTATCGTTTTGGAATCAAATCATGGGTTATAGGTCCACTACGCACGGATACCCCCTCATGTATATATATCCTTAACTTTTCAGTTACGACTTTTGTCAAACACATGGAATGAAAACTTTCAACTACAACACTATATGAGGAAAAAAAACCCAGAGTTATGCTACTAAGATATGCTCATTGAATTCACACATTTCTTAATCCGCCATATGAGTACTTGAAATATTTTACAACCCAAAAGATAATTCATTTGACATGATTTGAAAAGCTTATTTCACCAATTGCTACAATTTGACAAACACATGGCAACCCTGAATGCTACAACCATTAAGGCTTTCTGTAAAATTATAATATTACTATTACAACAAACTAAATAAAAAACATTGAATTATTGATAAGAATATGAAACATAAGCTATAACTGAAATTTATCTCAAACTTAACTCAAGCATTTTTTTTTTCCAAACCATATTTTAGTTTCCATTATTTTCTGGCATTTCTTTAAGGGTTGATTCTGTAATTCCTCTGGGTATATTTCGGGTACATGTCCATTTTCTTACTTCTAGTGTAATCTACATGTTAGCACTTGTTCATGCATAAATAATTTGATAGCATTACTCATTCACATATTTTGTCAAACACTTTGAAAAATATCCTGAAACCCTTTCTAAAACATGTATCTAATTCCTTGAAACAAAATAATAAATCATGAAACACTTACCCAAGTCCTTTATAATTTATTTATTTCAATTACCTTCAAAAATATTTGGCTTTCCTTTCTCAAATTCTACAATACCAAGATTAGTACCACAAAGTACACCAATAATAACTCCAAAACTGAGATCTAAATATCTATACATATAGACTGATCTAGTCTTCATTTTTTACTAATCAATAATATTGTAGATAACGTAAGCATAAATCAAAATTAGATGCTTACACAAATTTAAATTTCTAATTTTATTTTATGCTAAAGCTATACTATAATTTTAGGACAGTGGAAATTATACCTGAAGAGATATGCAACTCCAATTGTTGAGAATATGATCCACCTTTGATCCCTTAACCAACTAATTTGAACCATCTAGTTTTCCATCCAACCATATCCAGGGAGAACTCCTCCCCCTGCAACCCCTGAGTTGTAAAGGCTCATAGACAATACCAGAATATAGCAATAGAGAGAAATCCAAGACAAGTTGAAGAAGATAACTTTCAATTCCTCCAAATACCACTCATGATCAGCTGCATCATGTATAACTACTTAGTAGTTTAGTGTCGGGATTTCGAATTCATTTCAAAATAAATTGGCTACTCTACAAGTCCCTCCCTTTCATAATTTTCTTTCAAATATTTCCAAATCTTGGTATCACCATGCACCACCCCCAAGTGAGAATACATGGGACACATATATAGGAGGAGAAAAAAATTCTTGTCATAAAGGAGGAGTAATATGCATGCCTTCTATTCCATTTATATGAGTGTAACTTGTGCCATTAAGGAGAGGAATGCATGCCTTAATTAAGGAGAGTGTAATATATGAATTAAAGAGAGTGTAACTGGAATCTTTTATGACATGTATTTAATGAGTGTAAGAGGAATATTCCATTCTTTGATGAAAGCATCAAAATAGTGTAATGTATTATTAATAGAGAGAGAGAGAGAGAGAGTTACATAGAACCATGAGAGTCATCAAAGAGATAGGTGTGAAGTGATTGATGATATATAATTCCCTTTTAATAATAATATCATAGTCTCATAAAATATAATAATAATATTAATAATATTGAGGATTAAGTTGATATTGAACTATTACGATTGATTCACCATAAGCTAAGTGATTTTCCTTCAAGTATACTTGATTACCCATTGATTGGAGGTGATTTACTATTTTTTAAATTTCATACTTGAAATGGTAGGCATGACTTTCTATTTTTAGAAAGTCACTCCAAAATTCTTAGGAATGAGATTTTATTAAGGAAATTCATCTGTGAATTGCCCATGATTGGTATTTTTATTCCGGATAATAGGGATTCTGCACCCCTATTGTATGGATGTCTATGCCTTAGTATATTGAGGAATCTGCATCATGATCTACTCTAAATATCCAATATTCCACACCTATTTTTAAATATTTAGGACTCCACGCCCCAAACATTTCATTATAGATTCAAGGCTCCATGTCTTTATATTTCATGAATTTAAGACTTCATGCCGTAATCCTTTTATTATATATCCAAGACACCACATTTTCATATTTCATGGATTTAGGATTCCGTGCCCCAATTTTAATGGCTTCTCATCTACTCTTCTTTGAAACTCCATGTTTCCCCTTAAGGTACTGATTGTGTAATATCCCAAAATGGGACTGCTTAGCAAGGCATGCCTAAAAAATGCATTTTTAGGAATGTATGCTATAAGATTGGAAATCAACCCTTGGATCCCTTAGATATGAAAATCTAAGACCTGAATCCAAGAGGAGATTAGAAACAAATCCTTCTAGGTGAGATAAACAGGTCTCCCACACCTAGTACAACTGAAAAATGCCCAAGACTGGGACTACAACAATATATGACACTACTGGTCAGGAAATAATGTAGTTCAGAAAAATAACAGTAGGAGGCTAATATGGAGGCTCAATATGATCATTTAGGATAGAAAATCAGAGTTATATTGAAGCCCTTTCATTATAGTAAAGAAATAAGAAGACATTACATGAAGAAATGCTCAAAATGAGAGGCTGCAACCATAGGATAAGACTGTACAAGCTTGAAAACGTTATTTTATTAGCTGAAAAGAGTTGTAGATTACACTTCAGATCGAGAGAATATATGTGTACAAAAATATGTATCTATATAATATTTGTACAGTATAGAGTCTCCTCTTCAAATTCCCCTTGGGGTTTTCCGCAAAAAGTGAATTACACGGAGTAGATCTGAGATCTAATGCAACTGATCTGCAGAATGATTCAGAATTTCTGAAGCAAATACATCAATATTCAGATCAGATCTAAATGGAGCATGGATTAGATCTGTAATCCACAGATCACCACAGTGAAGGGCATATTCCCAACACTAGAGGTCTCTCCTCCTTGAAGTGCCAAAAGACCCTGCAACTTTCTCCTTGCAAATATCGCAGTACTTGAAGATGGACTGCACTGTAACCTCTAGAACATGATGTGGCCTCATACCAAGATCTAGAAATGGGCTCTCCTCATCCAATACTCTCCTACCACGGGGATAGAAGGCTTTCCCACTGAAAAGAGGCACTGGAATGGCCTAGATATGTGTAGATCTAGCCTCCACTTGCTACGGCTTACAAAGACAACCTGAACCTCAATAGGATCTATGTTGTAGTTGGAAGAAGATCTTGGCCAAATGTCTGATATCAGTCAATAAATGAAAGACTCCTCCTTGAGCTACTCAATCGAAGAGGTGGGATTCCCGATCAGGAACACCCTAGTGCTAAACAACACTATTCTCTACTAAATAGCCAAGAGAATAAGAAATGTCTAAACAGACAAAATATTTACAAATAATATGTTCTTCAACAACCTCCTCATGATGTCCTCCTCTTCCTTTTATAAGATAGAATCATTGCCAAACCATAAACCATATCAATGATTTAGCTGCTTTCAAATGTGTAGCCTCCAACTAAAAATGCATTGTGCATCTAGGAGGTTCATTGTATCTTGACAGTGTTGTTGATTTGTTCATAGGTGACCCAGTCAAATAGCTCAATCCCTTTCACACATAAGGATGATTTATTTACATGGCCCATATTTATCTATGCTCACATGGGGCATTGATTTATTCATTGTTTCTAGGAATTTTTATTGTCCTCCTTTACACATTTATTCATGCAATAAGAAAATGAGACAAAATTGTATATTCCCATTAGCTTGGGCTAATTAGGAATATTGTAGTCCTACCCTCCAAAATTTTTCTTGTCCTAAAGCAACTGAAAGGGTGCGTGCTGCAACACTACTCCTCCTCCATTGGTGACACCATCAAGAATCAAGATTTATTCATTAGCTAAGTGTTCACCAATCCAACCCTCCATGAATTGTTCCTCCAAACTCATTATGAGATGTACATAGTCCATCCCACAAGTAGTCAAGAAATCACATGAAACAAACATGTCTGAACCAACACTCTCTTTAAAACATGTAGCATAAGGTACATAGAGAGTCTCCATCCCATGTGGCACATACAAACCTCCCATCCTCCCTCCATACAATCCCATAAAAAGTACAACTAGATAATCAAGGTATGGAAGCAGAATCACATATACAAAAAAATAAATTGGAACATGAGGAGGTGGGTCATAGTCCCACATATGGTACCAACACAATGCATCTCCTTCTTGCATGAAATCAAGGTGTGGTAAGTGATCTCCCCACCACTTACTTGCTGCACATGACATCTCACTATGGCTGAAAGTGTGAGATATGTTTGGTGCCTTTGGGAAGCACCCATCATGAAACAAAATCTCCCTTTGCACATCAAGGGAGTGGCTAGGTTCAGAATTTTTAGTGGCCCAATAATTTCCATGAGATTTACATGATAGAATACTCCTCTTAGGAGTCATGGCCTGCATAAAAATGGTAAAATATCATGTACAATCAAAAAGTGAAACTTGCTTTACATGATCAAATATTCTACTAACAAAGTCTCTCCCACACATGGGGTTGTGCATGGATCCTTCTCCTCTTTCAAAAGAAGGAAGAGATGGATGAAATGACTCTTGCATAGAGTCCCTTGGCTACCCATAGCTCAAGAATTGTTAGAAGTGTTGAAGTAGTTCCTCTTTCAAGGCTTCCCAGTCAAAGCTCCTCATGATGATGTTGTAGATATTCATGGAATGCATATGGCTGAAATATAACTCCTTGTATGCCCCTTGTAGGATCTTTTGCTTGAGCTTAGAAGCTCTAGACAAAAATATTCTACCATGATGATAGGTGACTCCTCCTTAGACTAAGTATCCCTCTTCATGTAGCTACTCATCAAGTACCATACTTGTGTGAATACCTTTGTAATAATCCACTAGCAATTGGGATTTCCAATATAGATCTACACTACCCAACAATGGCAGCGCTGATGGTACATCAATAGAAATGTCTGTCATGTTGTTGATCTCTTCCTTGACATCTCCTATGCCAAAGGTGTATGTTGGAAGGCTGATCATTCCATTCTTCTCTTCCCACAACGCTGATACAGAAAATATAGTGGGTGATGATCAGAGGGGGAGAAGATCTTCCTCCTTCCTGAGCTTACCCAAGTCTCTCAGTGTTGTAGCTTTGTCTTCAAGTGCTCCAATCCCTCCTGGATCTAAGTTTGGAACAGTAAGTTGTGAGGTCTTTCCCACAAAATCTGAATCAGGTGGCCTCCCTGGTGGTTTGCCCCTAGATATCAGTGTCTCATGCAGAAATCTCATGAACATGATGGATGGGACTGTATGGTCCTTGCTTCCACTGCAAAAATCTATCTCTTTTTTCTGTGTGGAAGTGTCGTGTGAGGGGTAATAACGCATGCCTCTGATCAATTTTAGGTGAACCACTCTTCTTTTCCACCCATTCCATTGGCAAAGCCTCCCAATCAGTGGTGACTTTCCCCAATGTAATCACCCATTGAACACCCAGAATAACATTGGTGTCCAGTATGTCAACTACAAATAAGTGATCCACCAATGTGTAGGATCCCATGGTGACTAAGAGTGCTGGGAAATAATGCATGCATTGCATTTTTCTATCTCCCGGGACCAAAATAGATAATCCCTCAAAAGTATCAGTGGGTATTGCCCTCCTTTGCACAAGATGAGCATCAATAAAGTTGTGGGTGGCCCCACTGTCAATGAGAACAGATACCCTTTGATTCATGATTGAAAAATGAACTCTTAATGTCAATTACTTATGTACTCCCCTAAAACATGCAAGAGTCCCTCCAATAGGAGAAAATTCTCAATTCCCATCCCCTGATGGTGTTGGATCTCCCTCAACATTGTTAGCATTGTGATCCATTCTTGGTTCATCATCTTCTTCTTCCTCCTCAAAATATGAGAAGACCTCTATATAGTGTGCCTTTATAGCAACACACCTATGTCCAGGGGCCATTGAATGATATCTCCTTGGAAGGAGAAACTTTCTCTTCCTTCCCTTTAGAAAGGTAAGAAGGCTTGTTGTGAAATTTTTCCTTTGATTTTGGCAAGGCATCTTGGAGGTCTATAGCCCTCTCAATGGCATCATGCAAGGTAATGGGCTTGGTAGGCTTTACCAACGCATGAATAGGTTCATCCAGGCCATCGATGAACATATACACCCTCCTTGTTGCAGACAAGTCAAGAACCATAACAGACAATCTCAAAAATTCAGAAATGTAAGACTTTGTGTTACCTAATTGTTTCAACCTTGTAAGGCTCATGAAAGGTGCCTCTAGATCTCTTCTGTCAAATATTTCCACCACCCTCCTAATGAAATCAAAATAAGCAGTCACATTGGCATGACCCAATGTAGACAAGCCATGGAACTACTAGTCATGTGCTTCAGCTTCAAAGTGCAGCGTTGCAGTCTTGATAGCTTCCATTTAAGGGAATTTGTTAAGCTAGAAGTAGATGTCAAGCTTATCTACCCATGCTTTGGCAGAAATTTCGGATGAACCATCAAAATTGGGTAAGAGGAATCTTCCCACAGAGTGATGTCGTTCATGATTTTGAGTGATTCCACCATCTCTATGTTGATGCCTTGGTATTCTATTGTCCTTCAAGTGCCAGAACTCTTGAAAAATAAAATTATCTTTGAATCTCTAATTTTGAGATTCATACTCTTCAAATTAGTCTTCAAGGGATGCTTTCTCTTGTGGCCCTTCATTTCCCACAGCCAAAAAGGTAGGCATAGTGGAGTGTTGGGAAACTTGTGGTTGATTCACTGGTTGATCATTCCAGTGGTGAGATATGCCAGAGCTTTATACAATATGAAATATATTAGGAGATTCTTTGATTCTGTCCATACTCATCCCTTTTATCTCTTTAGAAATATCTTGCATGGCTTTCAAAAGAGTTTCTGCAAACTCCTCTCCTTCTTTATCACTTCCACTTTCAGGGGCTTTACCCTTGTCTTGATTATAATTGTTGTAATCAAATTTCTTTTGTTTTCTATTCATATACCTCTTCTCTCTGTCAGTAAGAAGCTCATCTTCTTCTATATACATATTGGCTCTTCAGGAAAAGCAGAAGTTGTGCCAAGATGGTTGCTCTGATACCACTATAATATCCCAAAATGGGACTGTTTAGCAAGGCATGCCTGAGAAATGCATTTTTCAGGAATGTATGCTACAGGATTGGAAACCAACCCTTGGATACCTTATATATGACAATATAAGACCTGAATCCAAGAGTATATCATAAACAAATCCTTCTAGGTGAGGTAAATAGGTCTCCCACACTTAGTACAGCTGAAAAATGCATAAGAGTGGGACTGCAACAATATATAACACTATTGCTCAGGAAATAATGCAGTTTATAAAAATAGCAATAGGAGGCCAATATGGAGGCTCAATATGATCATTTAGAATAGAAAATCAGAGTTACATTAAAGCCCTTCAATTATAGTACAAAAGTAAGAAGACATTACATGAAGAAATGCTCAAAATGAGAGGCTGCAACCATAGGATAAGACTGTACAAGCTTGACAATGTTATTTATTATCTAAAAAGAGATGTAGATTACACTTTAGATCTAGAGAAAATATGAGTACAAAAATATAGATCTATATCAGATATGTACACTATAGAGTCTCCTCTTCAAATTGCCCTTGGGGTTTTCCACAAAACGTGAAGTACATGGAGTAGATCTGAGATCTAATGTAGTTGTTCTGTAGAATGATTCAAAATTTATGAAGAAAATACATCACTATCTATATCAGATATGTACAATATAGAGTCTCCTCTTCAAATTCCCCTTGGGGTTTTCCACAAAACGTGAAGTACATGGACTACATCTGTAATCCACGGATCACAATAGTGAAGGGAAAATTCTCAACACTAGAGATCTCTCTTCCTTGAAGTGCCAAATGACCCTGCAACTTTCTCCTTGCAAATAACGCAGTACTGACTACATTGTAGGCTCTAGAACATGATGTGGCCTCAAGCCAAGATCTGAAAATGGTCTCTCCTCATCCAATACCCTCCCTCCAGGGGGATAGAAGGCTTTCCCACTGAAAAGAGGCATTGGAATGGCCTAGATCTGAGTATATCTATCCTCCACTTGCTACATCTTACAAATACAACAAAACCCTCAACAAGATCTGCATTTCAATTGGAGGAAGAGCTTGGCCAAATGCCTTATAGTGGTCAAGAAATCTAAGAATCCTCCTTGAGCTACTCAATGCAAGAGGTGGGATTCCCGATCAGAAACACCATAGTGCTAAAAAACATTGTTATCTGCTAAACAGCCAAGAGAATAAGAAATGTGTAAACAAACAAAATCATCAACAATAATATGTTCTTCAACAACCTTCTCATGTTGTCCTCCTCTTCCTTTTATAAGATAGAATCCTTGCCAAACCCTAAACCATCTCAGTGATTTAGTTGCTTTCACATGTGTAGCCTCCAACTAAAACTACGCTGTGAATCTAGGAGGTTCATTGTATCTAGACAGCGTTGTTGATTTGGTAAAGGTTGACCCAGTCAAATAGCTCAATCCCTTTCACACATAAGGGTGTTTTATTTACATGGCCCAGATTTGTCTATGTTCACATAGGGCATTGATTTACTCACTTTTTTTAAGAGGTTTTATTGTCCTCTTTTACACATTTATTCATGCAACAAGAAATGGATACAAAATTGTATATTCCCATTAGCTTGGGATAATTAGGAATATTACAAATTGTGAGCTCATACCCATATGATGAGTCATTGGTAAGGTCTTCTTCCAAGACCTGCACACATCCCAATCTCATAGATCAAATAAATCAAATGAATTTCATAATTAACATATTCACATTTTACCAAAGATTTTGCATGACTTCCACAGTCATTTTGGTTTTTCATAAATTACTTTCGTAGTCATTTATAACTTGAGCATCCTTGTTGGCAATGACCAAGTCCCCTGCCGCATCATGCTTAGTACCAGATTCCACACATATAATCATAAAAATCATGTATCATCCATAAATCATAATTAAATATATGTTCCACATAACCATGATCATCCAGGATCTGTGTCTCAATCCTGAATCACCATTCATGTCATACACCTATCTCCAAAATAGGATACCAAAAGAGAAAACATCGCTAATATGCTCTTAACCAAAATCAATTCTTATACATGCAACCATACATATTATCAGAAGCATACAAAAACCAAGTGACCCAAACTAGGTCATAGCATATAATCATGTACATAAGCCTTTCATACATAATATTATATATTTGTATCAAAATCACCATCTCTAAGTGTCATCAAAGCTATCTCACGAAGAAGGGATACTACATACTCTCCCTCTCGGGCTAAACTTGGCCTGAAGTTTTTCCTCTGGTCATCAGATACTTAGTTCTTTTAGATTCTCCTATCAATAATTTTTTAACCTTATGTATATGTATTTAATATAATTTTTTTCTTCATGCCAATCCATAGCTTAATGTTTTCTAAATTTCAAGAAACTCCATGAAAACTAAAAATACCATTCTTAATCAGGTAAAAAATATATCCATGCCATATTAGATATGTTTTGATATAAAATACCAAAGATTTCTACATCAAAACGAGCCATACAATTTATATTACCATATAAAAATACTATTATATATAATTGATATGATATCTACTTAATTCATTTATAATAATTTGATATTCTACATGTATTTCTTTCTCATATTCTATATGAATCCTACATGAGTAATATTCTTGGTTCTGTAGTATGTTGAGATTGCAAAGCTATAGAGCATACATTGCTTGTAGACACAGCAATGATGGTCCATCCCATATCACAATAAAATTTTCATACAATAAGCATAAAATAATCCATATACAATTGTCAATGAAATTATGCAACAAAACATGATGTTATATATAAATCCCACTCTTACGCAACAAAAAATGATGTTATATATAAAACACATTCTTACATCCCACTTGATTTATGTCTTCTTAATCCAATTTTCCTCTTTTCATTCCATAAGACATCCTTGAAATCTGAAATATTTAGGATCTATCTTTAGTTTTTACTAAACGTTTACTCTTTAGGAAAAAATAAAAATTGAGGTTCAAGGCACCATTTTTTTTTAACTAACAAGCTAAGGTTAAATACAGTCCTCATTGACTCACTTATGTATTATATATCATTCCTTTAGTTTCTATAATCTTCATTGTTATTCACTTCTCTAACCTGAGAATCAATTATGAATGACTTTGTTAGAAGATCTTCATTCTGAAAATAGATTAATGATATATTTTTGAAAGCGACTTGTAATCAAGAACAACTCTCACATTTATGAAAATATGGTATCTATATTATTGAACTTACCTTGATAACTTTAAGTCAATTTGTTTTCCAGCTATGAAATCAATCATGATTTATATTAAGTAATTAATCAATTCATTTGATTTCATGTCTTATTCCTTACTACTAATTCATATGCAACAACAAGCTATGAAAACCATGCATTTCTTAAAATGTGATGAATATTGTGAAATTTAAATAAGATTTAGACTATCACAAGGGGATTTCTGGCCTAAAGATAAACCTTTTTTTTTAAGGAGAATTATCACATTCTCAAATTATTACAACATTTTGTAGGACTAATAAATACTCATATAACTATACATCACAACACAAAATTCCTAATTCCAAAAATCTCTTCTATTCCACATACAATACAATCATCTTAGGCTTCTAAATCATGCACACATTCCAATTCATCAAAATGTGACCTCACTCTCCTTCCATTTCTCCCTCAAAAAATATCACAAGCACATATCTTGTAAAAAAAGAACTCAACTAATATTTACATTAATCACATGCCTTTTTCTTTAAGTTCAAATAAAACAATTTCTCACCACATAAAATTTTTACCTTCTAAACATGCTATTCGCTTAAAAATTTATAAACAATATGAACTTTTACTTGATTGCCTAACTAACAATAGGTTAGAGCAGTACATGAGTTCAATCCTTATAATGTCTCTAATTAATTTGGTTAGATCGAATGCAACCAATATTCAACTGATAAAATCATTAAAGAGACTAATATTGATTTCCTAGACCTAATTTGTCTTAAGCCAATAGAAAATTTATTTCATCAACTTATCACAATGATATTTTTCTACATTTTATGAATTTGAAAGTCATTTTAATTCTACCTAAATTCAACACATACAAAATGATTACAATACTGGAGGATAGGTATCTCGTTCACAATTGAATCCATATATCAAAATCAATTATTCCAAACTTTCTAAACTAGCTAATGATGTTCAGTATACCAATCTTAGTATCCTCATTTGTAATAAAAATAAAATAATGGATTTAAATCTGAAGCAAATTAGTGTTACAAATATATATCCATTTAACTTTAATTACACATAATCACTCCTTAATCATGTCTATGAGATTCCATCAAAATATTCTAACCTAAAAAATTACTTAGCTCATAGATATATTTAGTATGTATTCTACACCCATACCTCACCTCATTTCTTATCTCATAGATATATACTAATATGGATTCCACACCTATAAATTTTCTCATAGATATATGATAGTATGGTTTTCACACCCATAAATTAGATCATAGATATATGTCAGTATGGAATCCACACCCATACATTTTCTCATAGATATATGCTATTATGGATTCCAAACCCATACATTAGCTTAATGAAAACATAACCTTCAAGTGTTCCTTAAAATGGCTTCCACAACCCGTCATGCACCTGTCGTTTAAGCCTCTTGTTTATTAGGAAGGTCATACCTCAACATAGTATTTGAGTAATTTAAAGTTAGTTGTTGCATAATGTCAACCCCAAAATACAAGAAATCACGTCAAATAAATTAGGGAAATTTCATTCTTACTCATTAAGAATGCATTCCCAAATCATATTTTAACACATCTAATTAATTTACATACATTACTCTTGAATCCACATTCACAGTTAAAAGTGACATCCTTGAAGGTAGATTTTAGTTAAGTTTCCTTTAGTGCAGGTAAGAAAAGAGTCAAAATTAACATGATGAACTCAATCATCCCGTTAATGTAATTTCGACCTTACACTTTTTACTCATTCCCAAAGCATACAGACCAAGGTCATCATACTATAGCCCATATTAGGCCAATGTTTTTCTTCATAGATATGATTTCAACTAGTAAAGATGGATACAAAGCCCATATCACATTTAAAATGATGCATTAAACATATATGAGACCATGCATGCACTCCACCTATCTTACTAATCGATTGGCAATCAAGTCATTCACATAGTTTGGTTTAACCCCAACTTTCTCAATGACATACTTTCCCAGGATATCTTTAAGCATTTTAACATATTGTTGATAATATGTCTTAGAAAACATATAAAGGAATATAGGAAAGAATTTTTTTTTCATGATTTTATAAATGAGATAATAATAATAATATTCTCCATGCAACCAATATGTTTCCAAGTCAAGATATACAACAACTCAACATGCAATCAAAATCAACATTCATACATTGTCAACCTACAAGTAAGTATGTTAGCCCATTAGGCCCTAGGGTTCTAACTTGGCTCTGATACCATATGTAAGGTCCCACCTTACCCACCATCACTAATATAGAGAAGTAGATGTCACATAATCACTAATACTCATTTGCACAAAATCCTAAAGAATTACTCGCTGTAAAATTGTTTACAACAACAAGCCCTTTTTTATGAAATCTTTAGATAATACAAGAAACAACTCTCTTACTCTCTACTCACACTTCAGAAAATTATTAAATTTATTTTCACATTCATACCAAAAACTTGTAGACATATGAGGCTACACTCATTAAATAGTCTATTGAAGCTACCATTAAATAGTCTATTTTTAATTTCTAGTACATAAAAATGATAGTAACCAAGACTTTTACATTAACAATTTATATGCACCAAAGCTACAGTCATTCCGGAATTTTTACAAACACTTTGAAAACATGCAGTCTACATTTATTGAGGCCTTATGATAAACACTTTGCAAGCATGCAATTGAAAGCCAATGAGTCATTTTGTTAGACACTTGGAAACAATGAATTTAAGATTCTTCTTCAACATATTTATTTCATAAAATTTATAAATTGAAACTTTAAATGTTGGCATCTTAAAACAGGGACTAAATAATATTAGTCTTTCATCAAATCCTCAACAACAGGCACACACAACTCACAACAGAAATCCCCAAAATTGCTGAGGTTTCCGATCTGGGTTCTGAAAACTATTTTTTTGGAATGAAATTAGGGGTTACATGTCCATTAGACATAGATACCCCCCTAATTTTGGGCTGAATAGAATTCAAAATGCCCAGGAATGGGATTCTTACATACATACATACATACATACATGCATACATACATACATACATATATATATATATATATATATATATATATATATATATATATAATGTTTAATTTATGACTTTTGTCAGACACATGGAATGAAAACTTTCAACTACATACTACATGAGCAAAAACAACCTAGAGTTATGCTACTAATATATTCTTATTGAATTCACACATTTCTAAATCCACCATATGAGTTCTTGAAACATTTTACAACCCACAAGCTAATTCATTTGACATGATTTGACAATCTTATTGCACCCATTGCTACAATTTGACAAACACATGGCAACCCTGAATGCTATAGCCATTAAGGATTTCTATCAAAATTATGATAGTACTATTACAACAACTTGAATAAAAAAACATTGAATTATTGATAAGAATATCAAACATAAGCCATAATTGAAATTTATCTCAAAATTACCTCAAGCTTTTGATCTTCCAAACAATATTTTAGTTTCCATTATTTTTTTGCATTTTTTTAAGGGATTATTCTATCATTCCTACAGGTATATTTCAAGTACATGTCCATTTTCTTACTTCTAGCATAAATAAATTGATAGAATTACTCATTCACAGATTTTTTCAAACACTTCGCAAAATATCGTGAAACCCTTTCTAAAACATGCATCTAATTACTTGAAACAAAACCATAAATCTTGAAACACTTACCCAAGTCCTTTATAATTTATTTATTGCAACTACTTTCAACAATATTCGGCTTTCCTTTCTCAAATTCTACAATACCAAGATTAGTACCACAAAATACACCAATAATATCTCCAATATTGAGATCAAAATATCGATACATATAGATTGATATAGTCTTCATTTTTAAATAATCAATAATATTCTAGATAACATAAGCTTAAACCTAAATTAGATGGTTACAAAAATTTAAATTTGTAATTTTATTTTATGCCAAAGCTATACTATAATTTTAGGAAAATGGAAATTATATCTAAAGAGATATTCAAATCCAATTATTGAGAATATGATCCACCTTTGACCCTTAACCAACTAATTTGAACCATTCGGTTTTCCATTCAACCATATCCATGGAGAACTCCTCCCCCTGGAACCCTCGAGCTATAAAAGCTCACAAACTGTACTAGAATATAGAAGTAGAGAGAAATCCAAAGAAAGTTGAGGAAGATAACTTTCAATTCCTCCAAATACCACTCATGGTCAGTTGCACCATGTATAGCTACTTAGTAGTTTAGTTGGTAGAGTTTGAATCCATTTCAAAATAAGTTGGCTACTCTTGAAGTCCCTCCTCCCTCTTATAATTTTTTTTCAAATCTATCCAACTCTTGGTATGACCATGCACCATCCCCAAGTGAGAGTAGATGAGACACACATAGAGGAGGAGAAATAAATTCTTGTCATAAAGGAGGAGTAATATGCATTCCTTGTATTCATTTTATATGAGCTAACTCGTGCCATTAAGGAGAGGTATAAATGCCTTAATTAAGGAGAGCGTAACATATGCATTAAAGAGAGTGTAAGTGGAATATTTTATGACATGTATTTAATGAGTGTAAGAGGAATATGCCATTCTTTGATGAGTGCATAAAATAGTGTAATGTATTATTAAAATAGAGAGAGAGAGAGTTACATAGAGCCATGAGAATCATCAAGGACAGAGGTTTGAAGTGATTGAGGAGATATAATTCCATTTTAATAATAATATCATAGTCTCATAAAATATAATAATAATATTAATAATATTAATAATATTTAGGATTAAGTCGAGATTGAACTATTACGATTGATTAATCATAAGTTAAGTGATTTTCCTTCAAGTATGTTTGATTACCCATTGACTAGAGGTGATTTACTATTTTTGGAAAGTCATACTTGAAATGGTAGACATGACTTTCTATTTTTAGACAGTCACTCAAAAATGGTTAGGAATGAGATTTTATTAAGGAAATTCATCTCTAAGCTGCCCATGAGTGGTACTTTTCTTTCGAATAATAGGGATTCTGCACCCCTGTTGTATGCATCTCCATGCCTTAGTAGATTGAGGACTTCGTGCCTTGATCTACTCTAAAGATCTAAGATTCCACACCTTCATCTTTTTAAATATTCAGGACTCCGCGCCCTTAATATTTCATTATAGATTCAAGACTCCATGTCTTTATATTTTATGGATTTAGGACTCCATGCCCTAATCCTTTTATTATATATCCAAGACTCCATGTCTTTATATTTCATGGATTTAGGACTCTGCGCCCTAATGTTCATGGATTCTCATCTACTATGGTTCGAAACTTCACGTTTCAGCTTAAGGTACTGATTGTGAGATCATATCCATTTGATGGTTCGTTGGTAAGGTCTTATTCCAAGACCTGCACACATCACAATCTCATAGATCAAATAAATCAAATGAATTTCATTATTAACTTATTCGTACTTTACCAAAGATTGTCCATGAATTCCATAGTCATTTCAGTTTTGGAGAAATGACTTTCGCAGTCATTTATAACTTGAGCATCCTTGGTGGAAATGACCAAGTCCCTTGCCACATCATTCTTAGTACGATATTACGCACATATAATCATACAAATAATGTATCATCCATAAATCATAATTAACCATATGTTCCACATGACCATGATCATCCATGGATATG
This sequence comes from Pinus albicaulis, assembly GCA_034641835.2. NCBI lineage: Eukaryota > Viridiplantae > Streptophyta > Pinopsida > Pinales > Pinaceae > Pinus > Pinus albicaulis. Next base: position 1,150,387,846 of record CM076580.1, read on the forward strand.
TGTCTAAGTCCTGAATCACCATTCATGTCATACACCTATGCCCAAAATAGGATACCAACAGAGAAAAAATCGCCAATATGCTCTTAACCAAAATCAATTCTTGTACATGCAATCATACATATTATCATAAGCACACAAAAACCAAGTGACCGAAAACCAGGTCATAGCATATAATCATGTACATAATTCTGTCATACATAATATTATATCATATATCAAAATCACCATCTCTAAGTGTCATCAAAGCTATCTCACCAAGAAGGGACACTACATTGCTACAAAATATTGGTACTATGGCATACAAATTGGAGCTTCCTACTTCTTCACGAGTGCATCTAGTTTTCCATGTTTTATGCTTAAAGAAGGTTATAGGTGAAAAAATTCCATTTCAAAAAATATTGCCAGAACTCGACGAGGAAGGAAAAATCATATTGGAACCTGAAACAGTCATGGAAACAAGAACTTGACATCTACAAAATCGATCAATTTCAAAGTATATCATCAAGTGGAAGAACTTACCCATTGAATATTGTACATGGGATGATGAGAAATTTATACAGAAGCACTCGGAGCTACTCAAGAATTGAGGACAACACTTTTTGAAGGAGAGGGGCATGCTAGGTCCCTATATTACTAGTTTAGTCCCTTATTGTTATTAGTCTAGCCCCCTTATTATTATTGGTGTACCCCTGTAACCCAAATATTCTTGTTACTGTGCCCTTAAATTATTATTTTTAGGTCTACTAGGATTATATTGTGCCCCATGGAATCCTATATATAGAAGTAGGTTTTGTCATTTGTATGATACAATAATTGTTCATTTATGTAATGTAAAGGGGGTTGCCCCCTCGAAGTGGCTAAATTCTAAGGCGTTGATCTCCCTTTTCTTCTATTTTGGAGCTGAATTCATAACAATCATCATATGCTAATAGCTTTCTTGATGGTCCCAGAGGTCAACATTAGTTCGAGGCATTCTCCTCGCCACTTCTCCCACTATGGAGGCTCCTTGTATATTGGCAGTCTATTCAAGTCGTGTACGATGGGGACAATTCTTTTAGTAGTGTGGTTCTCCACTTCCCCAACACTAAAGTGGAGGATTTTTCTCTAGTCCAGGATCTAGCTTACTTGATGCTTCCATCTATTTAGTTTCCACGTGCCACTTAGTTTTCTACCTATTTTCTCCAAACTGTCAGTTTGGATGATTTTCCTACATGTTTTTAAAATTAGTGGCCTTCATATCTTTGTTTCTCTGATAATTCTTCTGTCCCTTTTTCTAGGGACAAACTTTACCACCATCAACAGTTTTCTTCATCTACAAGTAGAATATTCTATCCCTTCGAATTGCTTCATCCATAGTCTTGGGATTATTGAATTATAGCCTCTCCTTCATATATGCTGACAAGATTTTAATGAAACGTTGTACCTTCACTTTTTCCTCAGGTATATATGGTACATACCTTAGCATGTATGTAAATATCATTACATACACATCCATGGTTAACCGTCCTAGTCTCAATTAATGAAATTCATCTACCTTCTCCTCATAGAATCGCTTCATTAAGTATTTTATTTTGAAGTGCTTCTAGAGTTTTTCCCAAGTTACCCCTGCTTCCTCAATTCCCTACACTCACTTTACTTCTTACTGCCACAGGGTAGCCTTTCCCTGAAGCTAATAAATGGATAACATACCTTTGAGGTTATCTTCATAATCATATATTTGATAATATTTATTCATATCAATAATCCAGGCCTTGTCAACCTCCTCCACTTTGCCATCAAACGTTGGTGTCTTAATTTTTTTGAATTCACCCTGCAATTTGGTATTCCGCCTTTTAACCTTCTGTGATCAGAAATATTTCTAGACTACTCTTCATTAAACTCCTCGGTATTTTCATTTCTATGTGTAAGGACTCTCCCAGGCATATCATCATTTCTTCATTCGAGTTCTTCATTTCTGATTTCCTCTTCAATTCTAGGTTAATTTTGTATATCTGAAAGGATATTTAGGATTCATTCTTGATACCTCATTAACCTATAACTATCACTTCTTACTTGCCCCATTTCAGCTTTTAGTTTTAGGAAATTTTCTAGCACTAATGTCATGGGATTTTTTCATGCTTCCCTTAATTGAATCCACACTTTAGGGTTTTCTCCTATATCTCCCACTGCACTACTCATCTTGGTTCTCCTTTGTGCACATAACCACACAAAATCATTACTTGATTTTCCCATACAGGCCCTAGTGTTGCAAATACGCTCAAATACCACCCGTGACATCTTTCACCAACACACAAAACACACATTATACATGTAAGAATTTTGTTTTTCTACGTCATGGGAGGCTTAATTCAGAAAGGTGTTACACATTTTTTATACATTTGTATTATATATAATAACCATAAAGGTATTACTATCCCCATGGTTGTGAATGTAAATTGGGTTAATTCTTTCAGATAATGACACTATTGGTAATGTTATGTTCATGATTAATTCCATTAATGTTATTCCATGGATTTTCCTTTCCACAGTTGATAAGTTAATATACTTCATAATGATATCTCTTAATTTAATTCGACATCACATGGGTTTAATTGAAATTAGCATGGTTGATTACTATTAACACTCGTTGATGTTGTGCGTGGGCACCAACTATCTCTCATTATCCTTTGCTCGACCCGAGGGTTTTTTGTATCATGGCCCTTCATAATGTATTCACCTTTGACCACATATGGCTACAAATCAAATGTAAATATCCTCGATCGAGAGATAAGATCACTCCTTGGGCTTCATTCTCGGGGTTCATCTCATTTTTTGTCAATGGAGATGGAAATCTCTGAGTGTCGCTCTGCAACAGGTTCAAAGGCTACTATGTTTTTCTTCCATATCCATCTTACATTCTCTTATATATGGTATCCTCGAGAATTATACAAGTCACAAGGAATCCCTTTCTCCCAAAGAGTGGGGATTTCTCCAGTTCACCCTCAGCTTGATTCTAGATTTTTTCAATTACAAATTGTTCAACACAGCTCCAGGTGAGTAAAAGGGTAGAGGGTATTCGTTTTTAATTCTAGCTCTCACATTCTTATTTAGTTTACATTAAGAAGTTTTCACATGACTTCCCTCTTGATTGCAGAGCATAATCGTTGTTTGGAGTCAAGGTGCACGTTATTACAAGTAATTTCCTTCTTACGATTCTTGGGTCACCTGTTAAAATATTTTACCACCAATTATTTCAATTTATCTAATGCTTGTTTTTCAATGGCGTAGGCATACCACTCGATTCGCTTGTTTACACCTTTGTTTCTATGGGGAAGGATGCTTGAAGCTTAACCATGATTTTTGGTTCTAGCATTCTATAGGTATGGTTGTTACGAGTTATGGTTTTCCTCCAGGAGGGTGTAAGCACCTTACATTGAGGTTAGGATCAAATTTTGACCACTCTGTCCCTTCTCATATTGGTTATATGTTGTAGGAATACTCCGACAGTGGAGTAGAGTATCTGTGTTGTTTTGAATATTTTATGGGTTGAAATGACTAGAACCGAGGGGTCAAAGGTTGATGGTGTCAATAATAATTATGTTGTTTTGGTTTCATGCGTTTCATGGAACACAATCTCCTTGAAAATGCGTTTAACTTATTATTAAATTAATGCACTTACGAATAGGGTTGAATGTTTAGTTTTCCTTGTAAATATTTTAATACAGAGTTTGGAGTTCTTATTTTTTATACAAATATGTTACAATGCAACGTTTTGGGTTTTATTTCTATGTATAGACATTGTATTCACATGACTCTCTAGGAATGTGCATATTTCATTTGTGTTGTTCATTGTTTTATTTTAAATTTCAAGGGATTTGGCACCACAGTTTATTAACAATGACTCCCTAACTAAAGGAGTTTACCTTCGTAGGACTCTCCGAGGGTGGCCTTTTTCTGATCTTTCTTGGGGACTAAGCGGAGCTAGGTAGCCACTTCAATATATACATATATATTTATGAAATATGGGTAGATTAAATTTTCTAGAAAGGGGTTTCTACATTTTTGTTTATATTACAATATTGTTTGACCTGTTTAGTTTCAAAATGTTGTAAATATTGATGTAACACTATCATATTTGTAGGTTAATATTATTAACTTACTCTTTTCTGAGTTAAACATATAGTTCTATGAAGATACAATACTTATATCTTCTCATTTCTCGTTTATTGTAACAGTTTATTGCAAAAAACAATGATAAATATTACTTTTCTCTCTTTGTTAAAAAAGGAAAAAAAAAAACATATGCATAAACACTAATATATAAAGACAAGAGTGTAATGTAAACCATTACTAAGCCTCTATATAGTCACCAACTAATTATTCTTATAACTTAAACATGTATAAGAATATGGTTCTTGAAAATTCAAGGGGTGTCGAGTCCACTCAACCATGGGAGATGACAATTACGTCCTTCTCACTCCACCGAGAATATTATACCAGAACATTCATAAAGGAAAGTAGCCCAATCAAGGTGACTTTTCAGGTACCAAACCCCCCAATGTTCAACCTGAATGTCAAGATTCCACTAGAAGCTCGAATTTCCTCTACAGTGTCCCACCTTTCCACAATACTATATTTTTATTTTTCCAATTCAAAAATAAATCTCACCTTTCCTTAATATAATCCCTGTTATCTTCCTAGGAAGAGGTAGATAAATAATTTTTTAGTTCTTTTCTAACTGTCTAGTAAAAATAATTATCTCTTACTTCATGAATTTCCTCCATGGATTTCAAGATTCCCCCTCTGAATTTCTACCGATTTAAAATTAATCAAGATAAATTAAAACACAGCACCATAATTATGTTATATTAGTTTCATGTCATACTTTGACTCAGTCATAATTTTTTATTTACATCATACAAAATTAATTGCAATTTACTTACAAATTTGTACTAGCTCGAGGGTGTTACATCGGTAAGATACACGGTCGTTAGGAAATTAGCATTCACAACCTTCACTCCTCCAATATCTTAAGTGAACACTTTGTAGGATTTTAATCAATCTGTATCTTGTAATACATATAGTTATGGTAAATTACATTTTATATAACGTTCGTTAACGTCATTGGAGGTATTGAAACCTACTTGATAATAAAAAACCTCCAAATCATTGTACCGCCATGATTGGAATTGAATGCTAGAGGTCATATGGAGTTTTTTTCTTTAATATATTTTGCATTTCATTCTTTCCTAAATTGGATCCCACTTTTTAATGGTTGCATCCATGCTATGGAATAACCTATTAACCTCTCCCATTTCCATCTTCATCTTTTATGGTAATGGCTAAGAATTAGATGTGGGACTTTTCTATGGAGTTTTATTAGAGAGATGTCGTTTCTATCCCTCAAGGCCCAATGATGCCCCAACAATAGGAAACAAGGCTCACCATATAATCCCTCGCACTAAATGAAAAGAAACATCCTTGATTACATCTATCAACAATGTACTCCCATTGAAACTAAATAAACTAATGACACAATTGAATCCAAATTCCAAATGGAGAGCATTTTCTTCTTAATGTTTAGATTCAAGAATATTTGGCCTATTTCTATCCAAGCATGAGCACCTCCATAACTAAGGACACCAAGTATTTTAATACAATTGAATGATGTAGGATGATCAAAACTATTATAATCAACGTATTGATGGATTGCAATGAGGAATGTTGCACCATCATGTTCCAAATGGATGAACTAAAAAAAGAAATTGAAGATGTAGACTACGAAATGTCATCTTAGGCATAGAAGCATATGGAATGTAAAATTAGTGCATGAGACGTAGATCACTTACATTAAAGACCTAGATTCTAATGATAAATCTCTTGTAGTTCAATTTTATTCAAGGTATGCCCACCTAGTTTTCTGCGCAATTTTACAAAAATGAGTAGTCTTTCCTCGCATATATCCAAGCAAGGATTATGATATATCTATATTTAGGTTTTGAACTTATGAACTATATTTTGTGGATAATAATACTTCTTAGAATATATGGATAAAAAATTATGTTTGTATTGCTCGTGTGGTTTCCATAGTGACTAATCAAAAATATAACCTATGCATTATATTTGCTTTTTTTATCTAGTAAAGAAAAAAAACCATTTTTTTTCTATAATATTTAAAAAAAACTTAATTATTATTCATAAATAAGACAAACATTATAATTTTCAATAATATAACATAATTTCATAAGAATCCATAATTTACCGATAGGGTATATATATCAACTCATAGTGGAAGTGGGTTTCCAAATTTTTTATTTTTTTAAAATGAATATCTAAGATTTAACCATGAGCGAATATTCTTCAAATGTGTACCATGTGTATCGAGGGATGCAATTTCACCCATGTTAAACTATTTAATTTTAATTTAGTTAATGTTTAGCAATTACTAAATTTCAGTAAATTTTTAATAATAGTGGTCTCTTCCATGTTTAGGATTTAACCTTGTAGAGGTTTCTTGTTACACCAAAACCCTTAGGTATTGGTAAACCTTCCAAACCGGCAACTAGGATCCCTAGGGTATGAATTACGGATTACATAGAGGTGCGGTGATTACTCCAACACCCCCCTCAAACAAAACTCGGGGGAATCAACACCCACATCAAATGCAGCTCGGGGGAATCGAACTTGGGTCCATGGTCTACTACCATCTATAGGTTTTTGGTTACACCAAAACCCGCATGCATTTGCAAAATTTCCAAACCGGTAACTAGGATTCCCAACGTAGGAATTGCGGATTCCATAGAAGTACGGTGATTACTCCAACAAACCTGATGTCCCTTAGTGTCCCTTATTTTTCAACAAGAGTCACCTCTTCCAGGTGTGGCATATTTATGTTAAAAAAAGTCATTCCATATCAAAATATATTAGCTTTATTATATTTCATAATGTTTAAATAATTATAGTAGTGCTCTAGAAATCATTTTGTGTGAATTCCATGGTTTCCGGGGAAATATGGATTCAAATTGTATTGGTTGATTGTGGCTAGCCATGCAACCTACATGTAAGCATCAACAAAATAGTTATGGTGTGCAGATCAGGAAGTCCCCTTGGTCTCTTTTCTCTAGCCATAAGGTCTCTTTTAGGTATCACATGGGATTCACAGATTTTATTGATAGATTTATCCTCTTATTCTGAAAATGTGCCTTTGTAATTGGTCTATATTTTATATGGGAAAGAAATATAAAAGAACATATTTTCATTTATTTTGGAATTTAATTTTATTATTTTGAATTTTGAATTATAACTATTAATAATGTTGTTTGCGTAGTGTGTAGCGAGTTGCATTGTGTCTCCTCAGGTGGATTCTACTTCATTGTTTTGTTGGAAAAATTATATATGGAGTTTGGTGGTTTATATAAGTTTCTGTTAGAGTAGATAATAAGACGATTTACCATATTATCCTTTGTATACCAATATTTCTCTCATATCTCTATCAGATGAGAATGATCCTCTTCATATGTATTACATTTCACCTCATGTGCTTGATAAGTCTTGTTCATTTCAAAGAATTTTGTAGAGTTTTTTAGGAGTCTCACGAGGTTTCCTTCTTCTTCAAAGAGTATATGCACAAGTCAGAAAATTCTAGTTATGAGCCATAGAGTCTATGTCATTATTCTCCCTTCACCGGTTGCATCAATTTTATCCAGTTTATATTACTTTTTATAACAACATATTGATGTGAAAACATTGATTTTCTTAAATTTGGCTCAACAAATTTTTTCTCCAAACTATCCGAGGTATGAAAATATCTGTATGTAATCACTGGATATCCTATTAATTTCCAATAATAGAAAAAATAATACATTTTTAATTGGGGAAACTCTAGCTCTAAAATGGTACCCACAGCTATGTATTGTAATAGGAAAAATAGTTCCTAATGTAAAACCTTTATATTAAAGTAAACATAATTCTTTATATTTGTAACACACTTCTCTACTAATAGAGATAATAATATATTTGTAGTTATGAAAACCCTATGTATTTCCGTAATAGTTTCTTATGTAAATGTTGATGTACATGCACATAGTTAGCCTTAATTATATTTAGTGCAACTCGAGTTATTGCATGTGATGTGCACTTGTCTTTAGCTAGTTAACTTGAGTTCTTACATGCAGTGTGCACTTGGATTTAGTGAGTTAACTGTAGTTCTTTCATGTGGTCCGTGTGCACATTAAAAGAACATAAAGCACACTTAGATTTAGTTAGATTTAATTATCCATATTTATTTCATGTACAACTAAGCTTAACTTAGTGGCTTTATGTATTGATTCTCAACCTGATATTGGTGAATCAAATTAATTCTCAATTCTAATGTTTCTTTTTCAATTCTCGCAAATTTTTGCAATTATTCTTTAGCTAGATCCATATTTGTGATCTAATAATTTTACATGGTATTAGATCTACATGGGTTTGGAGAAGGTGCATGAACAATATTTTGTAGGGTTGAAGAGCAAAGAATTGTAAATTGTTCGAAAATTTCATTTTCAGATCAAAATATTGGAGAATTTTCTCAATTGTTGCTACAACCACAAAAAGAAAGAATGGAATTCCCAAATTCCACAATTATGACTCCATACAATTACTATGAATGGAAGCCAATGATTTTTCTTCATCTTAGGAGCAAAGGATTGTACCAAATAGTCATGGGAATTGAGACAGAACCATTGTCAGAGGATGAGAAGTCAGATTCGCTTAAGAAATTTGACATGGCATATTGAAGATTGTGTTTATCTATGTCTCATGATATTCTTTATGAGATCGAAAATGTTGAATCACCACATGAAATCTATACTACATTGAAAGGATTATATGGTCATGAAAATGACCTAGAAAAACACAATTTGGAGACAAAGAGATCAACTTATTATATTAGTCATGAAAGTGGTGAAGAATCCAATAATGTTGAGAAATATTCTCCAGACAATGTTGAACAAGAAGAATCTGCTGCTTATATTGTTAATGAACCTATTGCAGATGAGAATTTTATCTTGTGAAATAACGAAGATATTGAACATGAGGAAATATCTTCCTCTACTAGTGATGAAGACACTACTTTCAAAAACATAGAAGAGGACTTTTATTGCTCTACTATTGATGAATTTGATGATGCAGATCTATCAAGGTCTCAATTGAATGATGCCCCACATGCACTCTTAGTCACAGAGCCATGCATGCACATGCATGCATCTAAGGAAGCATTTATAACACCATGTATGCAGATCTATGCATCCAAAAAGGAATCTCTGAAGCCACACATGCACATGCATGCATCCCTAGAGACAACCATACCCATGAATGCATATAGGGTACATGAATCCGATTGTCAAATGGATGACGAAGTTGCAAGGATTCCATATTGGAAGGCAACCATCAATAATGAAATTCAGTCCTTGATCCAGACATGGGATTTGACACGTTTACTTCCAAAAATGAGGCTTATTCCTCCAGATCCATTATGGGATCATTGATCTTCAGTATTGTTCAAGTTAAAGGGAGACTGTCGATATCTTCACCAAGTCTTTCACTGAGCATAAGTTTCAATTTTTGTGAGATCATCTCAGGCTGGAGGACATGACTACCTAGCAGTTGTCTTTTCTCTAATTTTTGAATTATATTTTGATGGGGGAAGTTTTCTTCCCACTGGGTTTTCCCCCTTTCCTCTTTTCATGCATTGTATATGAGTACCCAAAACGGTCTTCTTTCCGGGACTCATTAATTTTGCATCACACTCACCTAAGTTATGCTTAAGGCGGGGGGGGGGGGGGGTTGTGTTGATGTGCATGCACATAGTTAGCCTTAATTAGATTTAGTTTCACTCTCGTTATTTCATGCGATGTGCACTTGTCTTTAGCTGCTTAAGTCGAGTTCTTACATGAAATATGCACTTGGATTTAGTTATTTAACTCGAGTGCTTGCATGTGGTGCATGTGCACATTAACAGAACATAAAACATACTTAGCTTCAGTTAGATTTAATTATCCATAATTATTGCATGTACAACTAATATTAACTTAGCTTCTTTATATATTGATTCTCAGCTTAATATTGGTGAATCAAATTCATCCTCAATTCCAATTTTTCTTTTTTCAATTCTCGCAAATTTGTGCAATTATTCTTCATCTATATCTGTATTTGTGCTCTAATAAGTTTAAAATAAAACCTTGACATTAATGTTAAACATAGTTCTTTATATTTCTTAACATGTCCTAACATGCTTGAATATTAATGGAAATAATAATAAAAGTTTGTGATCACAGAAGAAAAATGATACCCACTTCTTGTATATTTACTAAATAGTTTCGTAGCCTTGTACATTAACTTTTAAAGAATTACATTTGACATGAATATTAATATATTATTAATCATAAATACAAATATTTGAATTACAGTTCATGCTAATATTTCAAATACATTTCTTGCTAAAAATTCATACAAAGCAATTGTGAAAGCTACCTAATGGCTGCCAAAATATTTTCATGCTACCAAATACTTTGCTTTGGAAATGTTTTAAATATATATTAATAAAATAATATGAATTATAGAAGCCCTACTTGCAAAATGGTCGGCAGTTCACACAATGTGAATTTATCGAATTTATTTAATGCACATTATTTTTTTTATAATCTAGCCAACTGGAGAAACTTTTTAAATACGTTTAAATAATCAAATAAGTTTGTATCTTTAGGTTAATCCTAGAAAGTGCTAGCAACTAGGGGTGTTTCAAATAATTTGGAACACTATAGTACATTTATTGGAATACTATAATGCATTTATCTATGTTTTTTTAATATATATATATATTTGAATTATGTTATTTTATGGAATTAAAATGAACATTTAATAGTAAAAGTAGATTTATGGGTAGATTTACAATACGATGAGATATCAAATTGTTTTATATAAATAACATTTAATAAATCGTTATAAAATGCTTTAGCATTTAAAAGGTTTTTTAAAATTAAACTAACGTTATATATTAAAGCTAAGTTCTTTTTTAAATTGAAACTTTTAGCAAAAAAATTATACATTAAGCCCTAAATCAAAAATTAAAAATATAATACAAATAATATTTATAATACAAATATTAACATTACTATTATTAATAAATTAATATAATAATTATTTATGTAATAATATTCTTAGATGTAATAGTTTAGTATATTTTTTAATCCACTAAAAAATATTAATTATATTTATTTACAATTTAATTTTAAAAACTATAGTCCCAAGATTAAAAAATTAATTTTAGATTAAATGAAGATATATTTTATAGGATTAAGTTTAACAATAATAGCATTGATCTCAAAATAAATCTAAAATATCACAAATATGATACGTAACATTATTAATGTAATTGTACTTAATATAAATAAATTTTAGATCAAGTTAAAATAAACTATATAGAAATAGGCTTAGCAATAAAAATATTAATTACTTGGTAATGAGACTAAACATTTAATAATATTTAATATATTGGGATATTAGAGACCTTGAGAGAATTATGGTATTAATAAGATATATGGTAGATTTTACATAAGGAATGGTGCATTTTATATATCCCACAATTTAGGATATAACTTTGAGTTTAATACACAGAACAATGGTATCATAAACACGATCATGTTTTATATCATGAAGTGATAGAACCACATAACATGTACACACTTGAAATTGATCTAGAATTATTTTTTGGAGATGGCTAAATAATTTTAATGATAATAGTACATATATTTGGAGAAACTGAGGCTCGTATAGTCGATGGAACAATAAAAAGGCTATAATGGATCTTTAGTTTGCACAATCACTGTTCTATGAGAAGATATTTGAGATTCATATATAAATTTTCTTTCATACGGGGAAATCATTAAAAATTCTAATATCCTCAATGTTCTTGTATAACAAGAAATCCAAATGGAAAATCATTTTAGGGAATATTTTCCACATGGTAAGTTTTGTTATATAATTTAGGATATTATACACTTTGGGATAGATTACTAGAAGGAATTATGGTATTAATGAGATAAATAGTACATTTCCAATAACCAATCGTGCATTATGTCTTATAAGGAGATAAATTTGAATTAAATCCATATAACAATAATATCATAAACATGGCCAACATGTAATGGAATCTTGGTATATTTATAAGCGACCTATAATGAACTATAGTGGATAGTGATGGTTGGCTATGAAGGCATATAGTGCGTGGCTAGAGTTACGAATATTAATCCAAATATTTATAATAATTATAGGGTTTATAATCCTAGATTTTATAATATTAGTTAGAGTTTATAATCCCTAATTTAATATATTAAACCTATAATTTAATATACTAGTCTTATTATTTATACTAATTAGTTTTATAATCTTACCGTTTTAATAATTTTTTATTTCAAATTGCAAGCTTCCTTTACGAAAAAAAATATATATGTGAGAAAATTGCAAAGTTTTGTCCCTTTAAAAACATTTATGTAGAATTATTAGAATACATATTTTATGTTTTGGGTTGCAAGCGCGCATATATATATATATCTATATATATATATATATATGAAAATTTTATGGTTTTCATACATTTAAAACTTTTAAATACAATCACTAATATACATAAAAGTGTTGAGAAGGAAATCCTTCACAAAAAAGGGAAAAGGAGATACTTTAATTATGGTTAATTTGGTCTATTTTAAAAAAAGATACTAAAACATTTTTCTCGATTTGTATACCAATTATTTATTATTTAAAAAAAAAATTCAATAAAAATTTTAACTTTCAAAAAATTCATATAAAATCTAGCCAAAAATTATTTATTGTTTTTATTAAAAAATATTGATATGAAAAAATTTAATAGAAAAAACAAAATTATAAATTTCAAAAAATCATATTAAATTTACATAAATGAGAATCAATGAATAACATTCGGTAGTATTGTTAGAAGCAATAATTTCTCTAATGATAAATATTAACAAAGTTAGTTAATAATTTTTATAATGATAAACGTTAAAATACATTAACATATTTAACTAAATTATTTAAATGAACTAAACTTTATTATTATGATTAAGTCAAGAATCGTGGTGTGTGTAAGTGACCTGTAATGAACCATAGTAAATGGTCATGGTCAATCATGGAGACATATAGTGGATAGACAAGGTTAATATTATATATCTTAGGCTTTATTATGTTAGGTTACATTACAATTTATTCAATTGTATTCATATGGTTTAATATTTATCCTTTAGTTTAGTGTTATTATCTTGGGTTTGCAATTTGTTGTCTTTTTAGCACTAATCCCTTGGTTTTATAGTATTATTCTGAGGTTTACAATATTAATATTACAACTTAATGTTTATTTTATGGTTTAAAATATTTATATTTGGATTTATATGATTTGGGTTTATAATATTAATTCCATGGGTTTGTGACAATTATTGATAATCACCCATGGCCAACCATGCCCAATCATTGTCAAGAATGCTTATAATCAACCACGGTCAACCATGATCAATCATGGTCATCAATGGTCCAGTGCGATATTGTGATAAAGATTTTTCCAATATGGAAATCAATCATTCTCAGCCATGGTCAACAACTATGGTCAATCATGGTCAACCATAGTCATAACCATGCTCTAGTCTCACATTGTGGCAATGACAGTCAAGAAGTATGATCCAACATCACATTGTGATAACGATGGTAAAACATGGTAAACAATAGTCCAATGATGCATGGTGACAAATATTGTCTCAATATGAAAATAAACCATGGTAAACCATGGTCAAATGTTTAACTGTGAAAATAATTGTTTTGACATGAAAACCAATCATGGTCGATCATGTTCCAACATAGCATTGTGAAAAATATTGTATGAAAATCGACCATAATCAAACATATTTATTTTACGATTTATGATATTTATCTTAGGGTTTACATACCTTCAATTCAATATTCTTCCCTTGGATTTATTATTCCCTTGTGTCTACAATATCAATCATGGTCAACCATGGTCAATCGTGGTCAACGATGGTCAACCATGTTTTATAAACTCAATCATTTTCAACCATGGTCTAATGTCGCATTGTAACAACAATTTCCTCAATATGAATACCAACCATGTTAACCATGGTCCAATGTCACATTGTGACAAAGATTGTCACATTATGAAAATAAATCATGGTTAAGCATGGTCAACCATGCTCCAACGTTACTTTGTGACGAGGATTGTGTCTATATGAAAATAAAAAAAATTATACCATGTTTATTTTGGGGTTTATAATATTTTTCTTAGGTTTTACATATAATGGGATTATAATATTAATTGTTTTTGTTTAATATTATTCACTTGGGTTTATAATCCCTTGGGGTTTTGTGTTAATCCATTAGGTTTATAATATCAATACCTTCGGTTTATTAATCTAAGGGTTCATATTCCTAGGGTTTAACATTATTCCCTTGTGTTTACAATATCAATCCCTTGGATTTATAAATGTAAGGGTTAATATTCATATGGTTTAACATCATTCTATTGATTTTTTGGTATTAATCCATTAGGTTTATTATTATGTTGGGTTTACAATATAAACAATTTTCAATCATGTTTAATATAATCAATCATGGTCAAGCATGGTCCAACGTTGTAGTATGACAAAGATTGTCTCAATATGAAAATCAACCTTGGTCAACCATTGTCCAATGTCACATTTTGAGAAATATTATCTCAATATGAAAATAAATCATGCCCAATCATGGTAAACCATGGTTCAACGTCGCATTGTGAGAAGGATTACCTCTATAAGAAAATAAACCATGGGAAACCATCATTAACCATGTTTATTTTAGGGTTTACAATATTTATCTTAGGGTTTATATACATTGGTTTTGTAATATTAATCCACTGGTTATAATATTATTGCCTTGCGTCCATAATCCCTTAGGGTTTTAGTATTAAGCCCTTGGGTTTATAATACCAATCATGGTCAACAATGGTCAACCATGTTTTATAGAATCAAACATGGTTAACAATGGTCAATCATTGTTTAATTTCGCATTGTGACAAATTTTGTCTCAGTATGAAAATCAGCCATGGTCAACAATTTTCCAACATCGCATTGTGAAAAATAATGTACAAATATGAAAATATGTCATCGTCAACCATGGTCCAACATCGCATTGTGATAAGGGTTTTCTCAATATGAAAATCAACCATGGTCAACCATATTTTTTTTAGGTTTTGTTATATTTATCTTATTGTTTATATACCTTGGGTTTATAAGATTAATCCCTTGGGGTTTTAATATTTACCCCTTGGGTTTAATATTCCCTTGGGGTTATTAATATAAGGGTTGAACAATGGTCAATCATGGTCTAACATCATATTGTGACAAATATTGTATCAATATAAAAATCAGCCATGGTTAACCATGGTCAACCATGTTTATTTAAGGGTTTATAATATTTATCTTAGGTTTTATATACCTTTAGTTTATATTATTTCTTTTGGTTTAATATTATTCACCTAGGTTTATAATACATTGTGTTTGTAGTATTAATCCCTTGTGTTTATTATTCCCTTAGGTTTATAATATTAATTAGAGTCAACCATGGTAAAAAATGTTTTATAAAATCAATCATGGTCAATCGTGGTCTAATGCCACATTGTGACACAAGTTTTCTCAATATGAAAATAAACCATGCTCAACCATGTTCAAATGTCGCATTGTGACAAATATTGTCTCAATATGAAAATCAATCATGGTCATGCATGGTCCAATATCACATTGTGACAAGGATTTTATCGATATGAAAATAAATCATTGTCCAACATGGTAAACCATGTTTATTTTTCAGTTTTATAATCTTTACCTTAGGTTTTATATACCTTGGGTTTGTAATATTAATCCCTTGGGTTTATTATTCTGTTAATTTTATAATATAAATTATGGTCAATTGTGGTCAATAATGGTTAACAGTGTAAAACACGATAAAAAATGTTTTATAAATCAATCAAGCTCAAACATAGTCCAATGAAGCATTTCGATAAAGTTTCTCTCAATATGAAAATCAGCCATGGTTAACCATGTTCCAACATCACATTGTTGCAAATATTCTCTTGATACGAAAATTAATCATGGTTAAGCATGGTCAACCATATTTATTATAGGGTTTATAATATTTATCTTAGGCTTTATATACCTTAGGTTTGTAATATTAATCCCATTTGTTTAATATCATCCCTTTGGTTTGTAATATCAATCCCTTGGGTTTATTGATCTAAGGGTTCATATTCCAAGGGTTTAATATTATTCTCTTTGGTTTACCATTATTCACTTTAGTTTATAATCCCTAAGGTTTTTAGTATTTGTCCCTTGGGTTTATTATTCCCTTGGGATATAATATCAATCATGGTATCCCATTGTTTATCATGGTCACCCATGGTCAATCATGAAAAACCATAGTCACCTATGGTCAACTGTGGTAAATCATGGTTAAACATTGTCCAACATCTCATTGTGAAAAATATTTTCTCGATATGAAAATCAACAATGGTCAACCATGTTCTAACATTGCATTATGATTAAGATTGTCTCGATATGAAAATTAGTCATGCTCAAGCATGGTCCAACTTTGCATCATTTCAAGGATTGTTTCAATATGAAAAACAACCATGGTCAACCATCTCTAACCATGTTTATTGTAGGGTTAATAATATTTATCTTTGGGTTGATATACCTTGGTTTTATAATATTAATACCTTGGGTTTAATATTATTCCATTGGGTTCATAATCTCTTGTAGTTTTAGTATTCGTCACTTGGGGTTTATTATTCCCTTGGGTTTGTAATATCAATCCCTTCAGATTATTAATATAAGGGTTCAACCATGGTCGAGCATGGTCTAACATCACATTATGACAAAGATTGTCTCAATATACAAATCAATCATGGCCAATCATGTTTATTTAAGGTTTACAGTATTTACCTCACGGTTTATATACATTGGGTTTAATATATTATTGTCTTGAGTTTGATATTATTCCCTTGTGTTTATAATCCCTTAGGCTTTTAGTATTAATCCCTTGGGTTTATAATATCGATCATGTTCAACCATGGTCAATCATGATCATCCATGGTCCAACTATTCTTTATGAAAACTATTTTATCAATATGAAAATCAAGCATGGTCAACCATGGTCCTATGTCACATTGTGACACAGATTATCTCGATATGAAAATCATTCATGGTCAACCATCACATTGTGATAAGTATTTTCTCAATATGAAAATAAACCATCGTAAAATTTCAATCATTTTTATTTTAGTGTTTATAATATTTATCTTAAGGCTTATATACCTTGGGTTTATAATATTAATCGCTTGGGTTTAACAATGTTCCTTTGTGTTCATTATCCCTTAGGATTTTTGTATTAATCCCTTGGGTTTATTATGTCCTTGGGTTTATTCTTCCCTTGGGTTTAGAATATTAGTCCCTTGGTTTTATTAATCTAAGGGTTCATATTCCTAGGGTTTAATATTTTTCCCTTGGGTTTATAATCCATTGGTTTTTTAGTATTAATCCCTTGGGTTTATTATTCACTCTAGTTTATAATATAAAATCAGGTCAACCATGGTAAATCATATACAACCATAGTCAACCATGTTTTATAAAAACAATCCTAGGGAACCATGGTAAATCATGCTCAACCATGGTCCAATGTTGCATTGTGACAAAGACTGTCCGAATATGAAAATCAACCATCATCAACCATGGTCTAACATCACATTATTAAAAAATTCTCTCGATGTGAAAATCAATCATGATAAGGCATGGTAAAGCATTGTCCAATGTCACAATGTGCCAAATGATTTTCTCAATATGAAAATAAACCAAGTTCAACCATGGTCAACGATGTTCATTTTAGGGTTTATAATATTTATCTTAGTGTTTACATACCTAGGATTTATAATATTAGTCCCTTGGGTGTAATATTATTCCCTTGGGTTTATAATCCCTTGGTGTTTTAGTATTTATCCCTTGGGTTTATTATCCCCTTCTATTTATAATGTTGATCCCTCATGTTTATTAAACTTATTGTTCAACCATGGTTAAGCATTGTCCAATGTCACATTGTGATAAATATTGTCTCAATGTGAAAATCAACCATGGTCAACAATATTTATTTAAGGTTATATAATATTTATATTAGGGTTTATATACCTTGGGTTTGTAATATTATTTTTTTTAATATCGTTTCCTTGTGTTTATTATTCCCTTGGGTTTATAATATCAATCATGGGAAACCATGCTCAATCATGGTTAAGCATGGTCAACCATGCTTAATCAATGTCAGCCATGGTCAACCATGGTACAACATCATATTGTGAAAAATATTGTATTGATATGAAAATCAATCATGGTCAACCATGATCAACCATCGTCCAATGTCCCATTGTGATGAGGATTGTCTCAATATGAGAATAAACCATGGTCAACCATGGTAAAAAATGTTTTCTTTTCAAAATATTCCTTGGTATTATAATGTTAATCCCTTACGTTTAATATTATTCAGTTGAGTTTATAATCCTGTGGGGTTTTAGTGTTAATCCCTTGGGTTTATAATATCAACCCCTTGGGTTTATAATACCAACCGCTTGGGGTTTTTAATCTAAGGGTTCATATCCTACAATATAATGTTATTTATAAGGTTTGTAATATTACACCTAGTGTTTAATATAAATCACTTAGGTTTATAATCATGGAAAGCCATGGTGAACCATAGACCAACACCACATTGTGCAAATATTGTCTCAATATGAAAATCAATCATGCTTAACCATTATCAATCATTTTCAACCATGGTCAATCATGGTCAACCATGGTGCATTGTCATGGTGTGACTGAAATTGTCTCAATATGAAAATGAATCATGGTCAACCATGGTCCAATGTTGCATTTTGACAAAGATTGTCTCAATACAAAAATAAACCATGGTCAACCATGTTTATTTTACCATTTAAAATATTTATGATAGATTTTATTTACCTTGGTTTATAATATTTATCTTAGGGTTTATCATAGGATTTTCTGCGTATGAAAATCAACCACGGACAATAATGGTTGGTCAAACATGGTTGAACATGGCCAAGGGATTGATACTAATGTACAATAATAATCCCCTTGCTTAACAATATCAATATTTACTACATTATTGATAATATAAACATATTATTATAATATAATAATACTAAGTATAAATTAAAATTAATCCTTTGTGTTTAATATTATTTATTAGGTTTTCAAATGAATTGGTTTTATAATATTAATAATCCCTTTGCTTAACAATATCAATATTTACTACATTATTGATAATATCAACATATTATTATAATATAATAATACTTCAAATATGATATAAGTATTATTTTATTTATATATTAATTAATTTCAATATTAATATTAATATTAAATATATATCCATTGAAGCATATTAGCATATATGAACCACATTTAGTAATTTGATTGTGCTAATTTAAATAAATATGTGGTAACATTACAATATGATAAACAATTTCTCATTTTCTAGATAAAATAGTCCTCAATATTATATTTTTTCATTTCTACTTATCTTCTTATCATATCCTTATAAAAATATTTCATGAATAAAATATTAAAGGGATAAGTGTCAAAGGAGAAAAAAGCGATTAATGAAATGTGTATCAATTCCTTATTAAAATCAAATTTTATTCTATTCATGTATTTTCTTCATCCCTTAGGATGATACTTCATTTGTACTAACAATCCATAAGGGAGTATTGATGTTGTTTTCTATGTTTATATTCATCTCTTCCAAGAAAATAATATTCTCCATCTCTCAAACCATGGAGTGCTAATTTACATTGTTCAAATATTGTATATCTTCTAGATGTAGTAGAAAAAAATGTTACCATATTTTAACATTGGTGTTAACATTCCCCGATGGGTATTTTAACATTCTGTTGTATTACCGACTTATGTCCTATCGAATTAAATTCCCATAGGTGGGTGCATTTGGATTCAGGTATGAAATTAATTTTGGAAATAGAATCCATTCCTTATTTCTTGAGATAGGTAGCCTCACTCACGGTGGATTGGACACAAGAAAAGAAATTCCTGACACCTAGGAAGATATAATTAAATAGTATATACTTCTTTTTTTTTTTTTGGATAGTTAAGGATTGTTCCCTACCATACACATGTCCTTCCATTACGCTCACACCGACTTCTTAATTCTGAAAATGGATTTGGCTTCTCACCTCCTTGCCCTACTATATATGCATGGTTAATGTCCGAGGGTGGAAACATGTTTATGGTATGGTTCCTGCTGGTGAAAAATTACAATCATAAAGGAGTGCATGGATGAAAAGAGTGGTAACTTTTGGAGCACATGTAGGTTTGGCTCCTTACAACTCTCTTTCAATTTCTTGAATCTGTTCACTATTTAATCACTTAGTGTTATCTTTATTTCTCGTCAATTTATTGAGTTACTTTAAGGGTGGATTTTCATTGTGGTATTATTACATAACTGAACGCTTGGTCGTACATTCGATCTGGTGGCCATGATACCCACTGTGTTGCCTCAAAGCTCTAGCCCAGTTGGAATTTCATTTACTTTTCATGGGTTTCTTTGCAATGTATGGTACCTGGGTACATTCTCGATTTGGTTTTGATAATTGCTATTGTTGAGATATAACTACCATTTCCTTAATTTTTTTCCATCTCTTTCTCTCTTTCCATTAATAGTTGAAGGTTTAAGGAATTCAAGGTTGTTTTCTGTTTGCAAATGTTATGGATTCCTAATATGTCTTCTTCGGCTACATAATTTGGCCCCCCTTATCTTGATAGTTCTTGTTGTTTTCCTGGTGCAACAGTCCTACCCACCCTTCACATTTTTTATTACCATGCCTCTACTTTCGAGAATTGTCATTTCCTTTCACATCTAGAGTTGACATTCAGTTATGCCCCCTCATCAAATACTTCCTAACTATTTTTGTGGTGCTTCATATTCATCTTCATCGGGATTCCATTGCCTTTTTGGATGGGATTATTTTTCCAACCATTTCAACTCAGTTCCTCTTGAAGTGTGGAACGACCATTAGGGGAATTTTGAGGTCTAAAATGGGCCTGCTAAGAAAAATGTACAGCCAAAATAAACTTTATAAGAACCAATAGGATTCAATATGATGATGTTAACCAAGGGGTATGATTCACCATTCTTTAAGTAAAAGGGTAGAAAGATTGAAAAATAATAAAATAATAAAACTACTTTTTCAACTCAAATTTTCAAATTATCTACCAAAGTTTTTACTCAAATTTCAAGAGGGAGTACTCGTTGGATTCAAAATTTAATTCCTCGTCCAAGGATTACCCATGTTTCATACTTTCAATGGACCGTGCTATCTGAAAAATGAGAAATACATGAAAACACATGATTGCAATCATGTTTTTCATGTATTTCTTATTTTTCATGTAGCAAGGTCCATCAAAAGTATGAAACATGGGTACTCCTTGTATCAAGAATTAAACTTTGCATCCAATGAGTACTCCCACATGAAATTAGAGTAAAAAAATTGGGATATAAGTTGAAAAAGTAGTTTTTTTATTTTTTCCCTCTAAAATTTCATGATGTCATCAATTTGTATTTTATTATTTCCACTATTATTTTATAATTTCCTTAGGAGGCCCATTTTAGACCTCAAAATTCCCCTAACGATTCTTCACTTAGAGACTAAGGAATTTTTAGATCATATACTTTTATGATTTAGATATTGGAGGAAAAAACCTCAAGTAGGTTCCATATCCAGGGAAATTCTACAAGTGAAGGTTTCATTTCCTCTATTCAATTAGTTTTCACCATCAGTTGGAAACACTGCTAAGTATATTCATACGGGATAAGAAAGTCAAAAATTACAAGTCATTTATAGGTCAGGAGGAAATCAAGAGAATTTTAACAGACATTCACTACAACTTGGATGACATCATGGTTAGGCCGACTACGGTGGAGCCATTTTTTGGTAACTAAATTAGATATTAACTCAAATGAGTAGAAGGAGGTTCCCACAATTATCAATGCTCCTTCTTGGGCCTCTTGTCACAATAAATCATGTTGTCTCTCTCTCATCATCATATAAAACCTAAGACTCAACTAACGGTATCAGTGTAGTTATTTCTATTGGTTGCTATATAATTTTTGTGACAAGTTTTTTTGATCGATTTTCAACAAAGCTATTCGGTTGATGAAATGCTAATGTGGACCACAATTTTGTACTTTTATCTAGTTTTTTTTCATAGCCAAATCAAGGTTTTTGGTTTTTAAACATTTATGTTTTATTTTACTTGTTTTTCATTGGCACGGGCTAGTCTCACCTTAGTAAATCTTGACCTATCATAGTAATGGTGTGTTGTGGTTATCCTTGGTTGAAGACATGATCCTCTAAGATACTTATATTTTGTATGAAGAGCTCTCATTGTAATACCTTTTTCTGTTAATGGAAATATATTGATGAGTTATACAAAAAAAAATTATTGGTGGAAACATAAAAACTAAAATGTTGGATTATCATAATGTAGATTCTAAACCCATTGTATTCAAATTTTGTTTGATACAATGATGGCATTTCCAGTGAACATTTTTCGATTGAAATAACTAAACACGAGATCCTCACGGATGGACAATGTTTTTGAATAAGTCCCTAATTAATGTCAATCTAATATACATATACTAACATAGGTCAATACACCTAATTTCGTCTATTATAAATATTTGTTACTATACTCGCTAAAGATATTTCCAATATCCTTAAAATTGTTAAATGGAGAAAATGGAAAAACAAATTTGTAAGTGAAATATGAAAGTGTTCCTTTATTTAGACATTTTTAAGGATCCTTTCACTTATTTTTGAACTTGTATCACTTTATTTTATTTTATCATGTTAGATTTGCATGATATTGCTCTTGTTTTCAATATTTTCCAAGTTTAAGCGAAAATTGTAAGAGAATTCAAAGGAAAAAATAAAATGAAAATATAATGTATTGATTAATAATTTGAAATGGATGTTCCACTTGAAACATATCTTATAAAAATTCTTACAATATTCTAAAATAATTTACTATGAAATTTATTAGCATAGATAGTATATTCATTAATACCAGTGATTGTTCAAATTTTTGGAAACAACTAAAATTTGAAACAAAAGAACAAGTAAAATAACACACCACCCACACAAATGAACATGAGATGTAACTTGGGAAACCCAATGCAGAAGACACTTTTTTATAAGTGATGCTCATGCTCTAATCTCCATTTCTATATTATGAAGTGTCTGTAAAACAAAGAATAACACACTATTTTGTTTCTATTAACACTATGTAGCATGAACCATTACTACAATATTTTGCATCCTATATTATAACATCCACCATAGAATTTATATTCATAAATGAATTTAGATGCAAGAGGAAACAATGTTTGCTTTAAATATAGTAATAATGTGCAATAAAACTATCTCAATTTTATCAAAAACCCAACTTAACAATTATAATCTTACAAACTTAGGGGCTTAATTTCAATTAGACCATAAGTTTGCTTACTTCGATCTCATTAGTCATCTTCTACTAATTTTTTTCACAATCTGTGAATTAACTTGGTTTATATATACATTACACACACATATATATACATGACTCATTTTATATATATATGTCTTTAAAATTATTATTCTTTTATTACATAAATAAGTATATTCAATCATTCCTGCAATTCTAGTTATATGGAAAAAACCTAAGTCCGATAATGGACACATTAATCTTAAAAAAAAATAGGTACTCCCCTAGCACCATATTTTATGAACTATGATCTGTACAATTCACTCATTCAAAAACATACTTAGGAAACTATAACATGGCTGAGTTACGCAATAAATTTCTGGCTTGTTTTATACCTAGGTTATATATTCATAATCATGGTTATGTCTCGAGGTAATATCTTCTTTTTATTGTAATATTTATTATATGATATAAACTTTATCATTCACTGAAATATTAAATGAAATAAGTCTATGTTTATAAATATTTTTTCATGATGGAGGATATTGGTAACCTCAATTTTTTAATGTTGGAACAATTTAGGCCCTTGCAAGTTGTATTCCACTGGCATTTCTGGATGGAAACCTATACGGATCTTGAAAGATTCTAAGGTACACATAACATGTTCAAATATCAATGGAACACAGATTATAGGTTTTGAATAGATGGCTACAAGGGAATGGGGTCGTTTTTTGTGTAGTTACCCACCCCCATTCGACCATATCAATATCATTCGCTTCTCTCCTTGTCCTTGAACAAGCTCTGCAACTATACACCCTATTATAAACCTTTATCCTCTCGTTCACCCTATATAAATTCATTTCCTCTACTTAAATTACCATAATTGTGAACCCACGATGGGAAGTCTACATTGAAAGTAATGGATTACGAAAATTTTTAGGTGGTCTTGTTTCTACTTTGCAGGATTCAGGCTATGACTCATTCAAATTAAGTTTATTTTTCCCTGATGATTTTACTTTCCTTTATTACTTGGTTATTTATATATTATTCATTTTTTATTGTAAATTTAGCCACGGTGCTTCGAGTCCTACATTGAATTGAGGGTTCACCCACTAGCACTTTTAACTCTAAGGAGTGCCAAGCCCCTTTTTTTTTTACGTGGTTCCCTTCCAGGTAAATCATAATGTCAAATTGTGTAAAGGGTTTTACTACCTTTAGTAATACTTACTTTCATTTCTTATATTAATATTCTTCCTTGGTGGCTGTAGGTACAAGGAGACAAGTTGGGGTCTCTTCCAATCTTAAGGTATGGTGAGTACTTGGAATTGTACCCATAATGATAATTCTTTTGGGTATTTTGTGTTTTCTTCCATTTTTAATGGAATTTTTTTTATCGAACTATTTACATAGAAAACTCCTTCTTATTCCTTTATAGGTTAGACTCTCTTCCTGGAAGTTATACCACATTTTTTCCGTCCAATTTAACGAAAGTTCTTTCTCGTGGAGAAATTATTTAACCTACGAGTGTCCTGATTCTTATAAGTATTTACTTTTTCCAAGGTTCTTCGACCATGAGGCCCAATATAGTTTCTTGGGTTTTCTTATGCTACCTAGGGTTTTAAATGATTAGAGTTCCTTTAAATTGTGAATACAAACCACTTCCTTGGCAGGTTGTTAAAAAAAAATTCTGAACATTTTTTCTTTAATTTTTATTATCAATGCTCGTAATGTTAATGTGTATGGATAGTTGGTGAAGTTCCTTGCTTCTAAGAGCTTATAACTGGTCTCAATTTTCATCTTAGGGCTTCTCTTATAGTCAAAATTTGGGCATCTCTTTTTATACTATAAATTATTTCTTTCAAACTTAAACTCTGCTTTTTATTTAAGAGCGATTACTGCCGAAATTCTTCCTTCCATGGTATAAGGGGATGTTAATGTTGATTCCATTTTACTTATGAAAATTATTACATGTTGTTTCTTTTCTGAGAGGAAGTTCTATTCTCTAGTTATTGTTTGAAGTCCCATCACTATATATTTATACATGCAATCAAAAGAACACTTGTGTTTCCGCTTACAACACTTTATATTTAATGTCTTATAAAATACTTGTATTTATTCTATATTTGTGCATCCTTACATGTTTTTAAAGCTTCCTTCTAGTAAAAAAATGATTAATTTTTTATAATTTATTTTCTTTTCAAAAGTCTTGCACTTTTCCTTTCACAATACCTTCATCTAAATTGTCATATGTTTTACGTATTCTTCTCTGTGCATGATAATATTTAGTTATCCAGAGAATTAGATTATACATATGAAATATAGAGACATACTTCTAGCTATCAGATATATTCCAAGATATTTGGTGGGATCTCCAATGGGGCCTACCTCTTGTTTCGTGTGACCTATTTTATTTGGAACCTAGGATTATTACCCAGTTAAATAAAAATTGTATCAAATTATACACCCTCCTTATGTGGTAACTAACTTGGTTCATTTTTTTGTACTTATTGTTGTGTACTTATTGCTTTATATATACAAGCTTATATGTATATACATATTTTATCTGTAGACTTCCTTACAACTACTTCCCTTATTTTAATACTCTCCAAAACCTTTCCCTATATAGGTACATTTTCCCACGGCTCCATGAAATTCATTTACCTTGTTAGAATGTAATATTTAGACTCACTCGAGAAAACCTACATGGTGCAAGTTAGAACTAACAATTCTATGGCTTATTAAAATAGTGTATGTTATAATAATTACACACATTTATAATTATTAATTCTTATAATATTCCACCAAAATCAATCAATAATAACTGGATTCTACCAAATATTATCTATTATTATTCTTGGAGTGTAAAAATATCTATCTCATTCTTCCAAACTGTAAGTTGATTTCTTTTTCTTCTCTATAAGCTACACATGAGCTCTACTACTTCATCTCATAGAAACAAACTGTTTAAATTTTGTCTCTTTATTTAGAAAATTTTTCCCCTGAACCCTTAAAGCAACATCCTTATTTATTTTTAAGGTTCCAACCAAAATTTATCTCCCACTAGTTACAACTAGAAATCATTGTCTTTCTCTCCCACAAGATTCCTAAATAGAGCTAGCTTCATGGCATTTATCTCCAACCATGAAATTCAATTTAGTTTTTCCTGGTCCTTCTTACTTATTATCCTGAATAATGAAAAATGGAAAATAATTTCTTCTTTCCTTTTTGACCTCTTATTCATCACAACTAATTCCAATTGTTTTGCTAAATGTTAGGATTTAATTTCAGCCTGAAAAATCTTAACACATTCTCAAGAGTGTTAACTACACAAACATTATTTTTTATCTACACAAGATATGATTAATGATATAAAAAAAATATAAATATTTACATCAACAATCTATGCTAGAATTTTTTACTTTTCAGTAATAATTATTAAAATTAAAGTCATGAGTAAGTATTAAAAAATTAACCAAGGGTGTCACATCTCCCCTCCCCTTGAAGGACACCATCGTCAGTGTGTCCATATTTCATTATTCTTTTGAATAACATAGGGAAATATTTTCTCATGTATTTTTTTCAATTTCCAAGTGGTCTCTACAAGTCCAACATGCTTCCATTACACTTTGAGTTGAGAAATAGTTATGTTTCTCAGAGTGTTTTCCCTCGAATCCAAAATATATACTATTTCAACTTCGAATTCTCCTTCTAGATCAACCTGTACAACATTCCAATTCATTACATGATTAGGATAATATATATATTTTTCAATAAAGATACATGAAATGCATTGTGAGCCATAATATGAGTTACTAAAGTTGATCAATAGGCTACTCATCCCACTCTCGCCATTATTTCAAATGGCCTTAACTATCAAGGATCCAGTTTAGGAAAATTCCCTAAATTCAAGGAATTTTTCTTTGGTAACACTTTCAAATAGACATCGTCTCCTACTTGGGATTCCCTACGGGTTCTTTTCATATCAACATATATTTTTTTTCTATCTTCTTCCTCCTTTACATTTTTCCTGATTTTCTTTACCATTTTCTCCATTTCTTGTAGTAGGTTTAGTCCTAACACCAATGAATCTTCTATTCAGATACAACTTAAGGGTACTTGACATTTCATCCCATATAATTCCTCAAAGGGAATAATTTTTAAGGAGGTTTGATAGCCATTGTTGTATGAAATTCCACCATGTTTAGGTAATCCTCCTATTTTGTAGGTTGGTTCATTACGTACATTCACAATATGTCTTCAAGGATTTGACTAATTGTTTCAGTCTTCCCATATTTTTGTGGATGATATGTAGTACTGAAATTTAATTGTGCACCCAATCTAGTAAATAAGGACTTCTAAAAGTGCAAGGTGAACCTCTATAATATGACTACCTTGGGTATGCCACAAAAATTAAAATTTTGTCTCATAAAAATATTTTCCACTTGTTCATCCTTATATGTATATTGCATAAGAATAAAATGAACAAATTTTGTTATTTTGTGAAATACTACCATTATGGCATCATGTTATCTTCTCGTTTGAGGAAATCCTTTAATAAAGTCCAGGGATATCTCTTTCCACTTCCACTCTAGTATGGCTAAAGGGTTTAATAGACAAGTTGGGTGTTGGTGTTTTTTTTTCACTTCTTGACATTCATGACACTTGACCATATATCTAACCACTTCCTTCTTTATTCGATGCCAAAGGAACTCTTTTTTAAGGGCTACTACCATTTTCTAGTATCTTGGATGGTCTACAAAAGGTTTCTTATTGTGTTGATCAAGAATTAATTGTTTTATTTCCTCATGATAAGGTATATAGAGTATAGTTTTATAAATTAAAAACACATTTTTTCTGATTTAATAACCAATGCATTTATCTAGATAATATTGAGTTCCCAAACTTTTACATATCTGATTATATTTATGATCTGTTAATGTTTCTGCTTTCAATTTATCCAGCAAGATTGTTTTAACTCGACTGGTAGAAACCTCATATATATGTTTCGAAATATGAATTTGGGTGTTTCCAACTTATTTTCCTTTCCTTTTATGTTTCTAATTTCAAATTTGTGTTATCTTAGGAAATCCATCCACTCAGCTTGCCCTATGTTCAATTCAGGGTGGTTGAAGAAATACTTTAGACTTACATGATAAATAATTAGAATGATTTTCATTCCAATCGAATAATTCATACATACTTTAAGAGAATGAATTATATATTGTAATTCTAATTTATGGTACTGAATTAGAGCATATATTTAATTATCAATCCAGGCTAGTAGACTTAGAAACATGCCAAAATATATGTACCTTAGATCTAGTTAGATTAGCAAGGTATTGTTTAGGATTTGGAAAGGTGAAATACATGCTGGAATAACAAGACAACTATTATGAAAAGAAAGTAAGGAAAACATCTAAAGAA
This sequence comes from Pinus albicaulis, assembly GCA_034641835.2. NCBI lineage: Eukaryota > Viridiplantae > Streptophyta > Pinopsida > Pinales > Pinaceae > Pinus > Pinus albicaulis. The sequence continues at coordinate 1,150,416,882 of CM076580.1, forward strand.
AGCATTCAGATTTACTCTATGAAAGAATGTAAATGAAGAATTAAAAATTTCTCTATGAAAGCATATAAACAATTGGTCAATGAGGTTAGTCTACTTTAGAAGATGGAGAATAGGCTCTACTCTAAGATTCTGGGGTATCCTTCGACATTCCTTCTATAATAACATTTCCAAGAAGCTAATAAATCATGATAAAATGTAACTATGAAAGCATGTAAAGTTAATCTAGAAAGCATACAAGAAAGTGAATCTTGATTTAATCCTTTCGTAGCTCATTGAGAAGGTGCTCTACTCTAAGAGTCCTTGGTCTTCTTCCACGTCCAAAATAGTCATTGAACATAGATAAATATTGAAAAAATGAAACATGGTCATAAGCAAATTTCATAGTGAAAATATGTACAAATATTTAGTGTAAAGAAGAATGAACATAAATAATTGAAACTAGCATATTCACAACTATAAACATTATTCTATAATAAAGTGTACTTAGCTCAGAATGGGGGACCTCCACCTTTGCATGGTACTCCCTTAAAATAACCAACTACAAAAATCCATGAAAATAATATATTATGAGCAAGAAAATGATAATATCAAGCTTCAATCTCGAATTATCTTCAAAAAGTAAGAATTCGAAAATCTTCCAGGGCTCCTTTCTAACTATGAAAGCCTTGTTTCAATATGTCAATTCATAACAAGAAAAGATTAAAAGGTTGTAACAATGAATAATTATCTTAATCGTTAGTTACAAAAAATATGGGTGAATCCCATAAAATCATAAAACTACGCATTTTTTAGGGGATTTTCTTAACAACTAGTCTGGTTTGAACAACGTCGACCAGAACTAATATAGCTTATTGGATTTGATACAATAGGTGATCATCCATCGGTGGTTCCCATAGTTTCAAGATATATCTTTGGTTCGAGTCCAAGTGTCCTACAATCATGAATTTGAACGAGCCATTATAGGCTTTTCCAGTTATATCAAAATTTAATTCTAATGCTCAATTTTTCCAAAAATACTAAAATAATTCAAAGACATAGTTTGACTACATTGATGTACATGGAACACGAAAAATGAGGTGGATATGGTGATAGAGTAGCTAAGAAAAGTGATAGATGATGAAATGTATATGTCAAAAATAAGCCAAAATAGGAGACTAATACTCCCCCCTTGCTATGCATAAAGCATGCTCTATTTCTTGATTGATCCTCCTGGATCTCCTACTTCTTCCTTTAGATGTTGATGTGGATACTTCTTCCAGTATTTTGTAGAAAAAAAAATTTCAACTGTTACTATCACTAACCCTCCCTTTTATGCCCCGTCACCATGCCAATAAAAACATGTTATTATTATGGAACCTGTACCATATGTTCATTCAAATTCCACACTTATTCTCTAGCTGGATCTGCAGTGTCTTCTTGAATATATCCTTGCGTTAGACCCAACCATGTTCCTTTCCAAACCCACTCGATATTAACTTCATTATTCTCAGCTTGTGCTTTCTCTCCACTAGATACCAATTTAGACACATTATGATTTGTGTCCTCTACTTCCAAAGCCTTCTTTCTATCATCGTCTTCAAACTTGGAAACTTTCTCACTTGTGCTAGCGGCTCTTGTTAAGTTTTCCAAAGCCTTGAGCACAATATTTACAATATTTGGAGCTTCAGGTTGGTCCAAGTCAATTTCGTGGAGAGTGGTAGTCAAATCTTAAACCACCCCTTCTTATTAGGCAATTGAGAATGCTTAAAAGATTCCTTAAGAGGATTTGAGGCCATATGGAGGGCTCTCACAATTTCAAATATTAATTTTTTTTTTGTCTTAATTAGAATTACCACATAGTAAAACAAAGAGCCAGGAAGATTTATCATGTAGATTCTCTCTTGGTAGTGCAGGTGGCTCTTTCTTTCCGTAAATCTACCACAAAATAACTTGTGCCAATACTTTTTGTGACTAGGCGTTCACTTACAAATTAGCAACTATTTTTCCCACGCGATCTACAAAATAAGGGCCAGATAAAACAGTAAAATATCCAAAATAACAATGAATTTGATAAAATTTTCCACAAGGAGCCTAGTTGGTGTTGGAACAGGGTCCCCTGCAAGCTGCGAAACTGGTCCATTTTGTACATTTTTTTATTATATTTAGTCTAACGCAGGGGTTTTGGGGTGGTTCAAATCCCCTAAAGTATTTTAAATGGGTTAAGGGTAGACCAAGAGTCCGCAAAACACAGTTTCTGGACCATTGGATGCGTAGGCTAAAATAGTATAAGTAGTTGAACCTTTTTGAGTTGTAGAACAGACTAAGAATGAAAAGAGATTGTTGCTAAGTGAGAATCGATAGATCTGGTTAGGGTTGTTGGGTAAGGACTCCTGTTGATGTGTGCACAGAGGGCCTCTATCCTGCTATGTGCAGACCCTATTTTTGTGTGCGTAGGTTCGGTTTTGGGGTGTTGTTAGTAGATCTGAAATGTTAATGAATGTCAAAGTATTGTTGACAATTTGAATCCACTAGAATTTCTATGATATGAATCAGTGATGTTTGATTACTTTATATATGTTGTTGTGTTCTTCATTTAAGCTATGAACATACTTGTGTTACTTATTTATGATGCAATCTGAGGTTGACCTGTTTAATAATATCTGGAATAGTTGCGTTATCATTATATGAGTTCATACTCTGTTGATTTGTATGAGTATCATTGTTGTTGCGCACGTGGATGTGAAGGGAATATGTATATATAGGCTATGTGATACAAGATCTGGTCACTATATGGGCGAACGCAACTCTGCTTGGCTTACCTACCCTCTCCCAGGGTGCAGAAACCTGGTTCCAACACCCACCCATACTACTTCTGTTGAGACTTTGGCCTGCACAAGCAAGTCACTGTTGAAAGGGCCAGTATTACAGGGGTTTGTTGGCAAACCTTAAACATCCAAACCTGGGTCAGGACCCCTTGATCCAATATTTTGGCTCGTTCTAAATAAAACCCATGTTTTTTTTTTCGAATTTCACTATCTTTTTCATAGAAAAAGCCACAAAAAATAGTGTCTTCTTAAAAGTTTCAGATTTTTGGAGAATCGTAACCACTATACCTTTGTATCTATTAATAAATGTATATCTATGTGTATTGAATCCCTTTACATCCTTCTCTTCTTTCCCAGAAGAAGACATTTGGTTAGCATGCTCTCTTGAAACATTTGTGATGCTAAAATTTGTCCGAAATACACTTTCATCCCAAAATTCCATATTTTTTTTCGGTTAGAGTCCCTGTATTATCTGAAAAAACATACTCTATTTTTCCTAAGTCTTCATTTAAATTTAGTGCTCGACATTGGAACCTTGATTTGGAACCATCATCATACATATTTATATCCCTGATCATGAAATAAGTTTTCCCCACCCGAACCAACTCCATGGATATACATAGATAAATTGGTATCATAATCTGAAATATTATCACAACCATCGATACAAAAAATACTACCTCCACTCCCATACCGTAATAATTGTAAATTTTGTTGGTTGAAATATTGAAATACCTCCTTCGATATTAAGGTAAAGTACTTATTTCATCCTTATGGTGCTCCAACCATAATGCCATGCCTATTCCCAGAACTGCACATGTGATAATAAGAAACAAGGACAGAAATAATGTCTCTCTTTTCATATTGGATTCCAATATGCTTCATTTTGATGGCTCCCTTGAGCTATTCAACATATATTTGGCCTCTTGGTGAACAAAAACTACAACTCTAACATCCCAAGAAGTATTTTTCAGCTCACAACCCCATAGCAGTATGGTTTATGGACCAAGTAAAATCTGTTTCCCTTCAAATTCCATGTTTTTGACTAAAAAATCCTTTCTTGCCATACATCTCCCAATATATTGTTCTCTTTCCTATCAGATCAGTGGAGATGCCAATATTCATAATCATATTTGATATTCTTTCATTTTCATGTGTCCTTTCTGATTACTCTATTCTTGACTCCATATGTTGCTACCTTACAGTTGTCAACAAAAAAAACTGAAATTCTTACCTTTTATTACCTGCCAATTAGTTTGCAAATCCACAGATTTTACAATGCAGAGATAATATTTTTTGACACGTAACTTTGGGCATGATTCTTGTAATTGGGTCTGTTACATAGATTTGATCATGAAATATCTTGGATTTTAATTAAGAGATATCACCTGTAAAACTAGCACTCTGAATTGAACTAGTGTTTCATCCTAAAATCTTGGGTTTAAACAACCAGTGCATTCACAAGTTTTCCTGTAGCTTCTTTTCTTCCCAATAATATATTCCACTCTTTTTGAAAGGTCTTTGAAAGCTCTGTTATGCTCTCATACCAGTACTTGTAAAGACATACACTTTTGAATTTACGATGTCATTCAAAGAACGTGAGATTGACTTCGGAAATCATAAGAGGTAATGATACGTTTCTTTTTTGTATTTCCCTCTCTTATTACTAATACCATAGTACCCTTATAACTTCGAGAATATAATTATCTTATGAACCATTTTATTTGTAATTTGTATATATGATCTCAATTTGTAGGCAGCTTTGATTTCCCTTTTTCATATATGATGACAACTCAATTCGTTTCTGTAGGTAGGCTTTCCTTTCATTATTTGATACTCTCACAACTCCTTTTCATTATAAATGTAAGTGCTAGGTATTTTAAAAGTAATGGAAAGCCTTATCTTAAAATAATAACATGTAATGTTTCTCTCTTTCAATCATAGTTTGGCATGCAATATTTCTTTTCTTCAACATAGTTTAGCATGATTAATTGCCATTTCAAAGAAGTATTTGTAGAATGTTTTGGCAGTTTCATATTTAAGATTTAAGAGAAAATATATTCAAAATTTGTAGGATAAAAACAAGGCTCTTCTTGTCCTATGGTTTTGAATTTTCTCTATGAGACCCAGGAATACTTTGATTTCTTTCATAAAGAAAAATATGAATTCCATACTTAGTAAGAATTTGGTTTTTTAACATGTAGATAGGATTTAAGAGAAAAAAAAAATTTATCATATAAATTCATGCAACCAATTCTTCACATCATTGTATCTTAAAAAAATGGCTCTTAAAAGATTATTTTTCTTTAAAATGACCATTCTCGATGTCATTTTAAAACATATTATTTTGTCCCTTAAGGACTACCTTGCACTTATACAGAGAATTCTTTGAACTGCTACTTTTCAATGCTTCCTTTATTCAACTATAATTGATGATGAGTACAAGGTTTTTAATGAACGTTTCTTTCAATTCTGACTTATCTGTTCTGAATACTAACCCCATTTTATTTCCTTTTTGCAGAGAACAATTTATTTTTCTCATTTTTCCTTGTCTGTGCACGTCAAGGAAGGATGTTTTCTCTCTTATTTTGGCTTCTATTTTATGTATGAAAAGGGTTTATGGAGGGTTTATAGAGTGGTGGAAAGGGTTTATGGAGGTTTTGTAGAGAAGGATGCATCAATATTTAACTAGTCTTTTAATTATAGGTATTATCTCTAAATCAAAAGCATTAGAAAATAAAAATAAAAATTTAACTTATAGAACTTCCATTGGTTAATTGATGTGGCTTGATTGTACAAGCATGCTCCTTCATATCAGTTTTTTTTTTTTGTAGCTTCTCAGATGAGGTGGTATTTGAAATTAGTCCTTTTATGAAAGTTTATCTTTTCCTTGATATGTTTCCATCTCAATTGTAACCTTCTTTTCCTTGATATGTTTCCATCTCAATTGTAACCTTCTTTTCCTTTTGCAAGTCCTTTCAGATTTTATTTATCTCAAATTCCTTCTATAGATTTTTAATTTGAACTTTGCATGATGAACTTGAATAGCACAGGTTCCTTCCGAATAATAAACTTGAATAGTATAGGTCCTTTCTAAATAATTATCTTGAATAGTACATGTCCCTTATGAATAATGATTGATGTTGAATTCTCAAGTCCCTTTCCTCAAAGTGATAGATGTTGAATGATTTCTGAGATGGAAAGGATAACAAAAGCATAACTTCTTCTTTTATTCCTCTCTCCCTTGATTATTTTGAGACCTGTCCTCAAGTATTTATTTTTCAAAGAAGAAAATATTTGAGCACAATGAAATTAAATGAAAATATAACTCTTTTTATTTTTCAGAATTCATACTAGCCAAATAAATTGGTATTCCAGTATGAATTCGGGTTTGTACTGTGCCAGGATCCTGGTTTTTCACAGCAAACCCCTTTTATTATTTTTGAATTATTTTTGAATATTTTCTTTTCTTTTCTTGATGGATGTGGAGCATATGGAGTAGGGTTTGAATTCTTATTAAATTAATTTAGTTTGAAGCCATGATCTAGGAGTAGATGGATAATAGGTCTAGACTTCAACATGGATTTTCATGGAGCTTAGCATACTATATGGATGATGAATTAAATCATGAAAAATATGAAATATGAAATATTTATTTGGAAATGGATGTGACTTCAAAGTGAACTTATATTTTTCTTATTTTGATTGGATTCATGTCTTTTGCCTTTATCTCACTACAAGAAAAAAGGACGTTGGTGAGGGTCATGCTTGTGACGAACCTTTAAGGTCTATCACCAATGTCACATATGGTGACGGTCCTTAAAAAAGCATCACCATAAGTGTATTTAGTGATGGTCCTTTAAGGTTCTTCACCAAATCCATTTTCAATGACAATTTTGGTGAGGGTCGTTAAAGGCCCGTCACTAATTCTCTCTTTGGCGACACTTCTGGTGACGAACTTTTAATTACCCTCACGAATGCTCTTTTTGTTACTTTTGGTGATGACCAAAAAAATTTCGTCATCATTGATCATTCCAATGAGTTTTTGAAGACGCTATGTTCCTATTAACATATTTTTTGTAAAAATATAATAATTTAAGACCGTTATTGTGGAGTATTTTTATATTATTTCCAAGCCCATAGTGGTTAGATTCAGTCAAATTTCTAAGAAGTAATTAGTGTGTATCATTTCCCTCAAGTAATGACTAGTCGAATAGAGTTTTCCTATGAGTGAACACATGATTCATATCTATTAAGTTTATTATCTACAAAATTCCATTTAGATAAAGTTCCACTAGCGTGTGTAGGAAATATATTATTTAACACATAAGAAAGCTCTGAAAATTCTATTAATGAGAAATACCTAACACTCCTCATGAATCTAGGCACACCTTAAATTAATAATTTTTCACAGACTAAAATTTCTTAGCACATCGCATGCCTTGGAACATCTTTGTTCCTAGAACATCTTGTGGTGACACTGACACTGAAGCACATAGTGGCATGTGCTAGCATGACATGGAACTCTCCTAGCATGTGTTGGCATGCATCTAGTACCTGTCATGCCCTAGAACACCTTGGTTGAATGCATTGACTTACATTAGCATTTCACACACAATGCCACTTGGCATGTATTGGCCGGACCTATTATGAGTGTGCCTAGCATGCCCTTTTTGAAAAAGATAAAGTCATGACTTGTTAGCCCTCTTATTGGTTCTTCCTTTTGTTGCCTTCACACATATTGACATACCTTAGCACCCTGCACATCCTTAGCACGTGGCATGTATTAGCATATCTTAGCGCTATTAATTGGAATATATAATTAGCACACCCTGGAACTCCCAAGAAAAAATTAGGAATTCCTGACATGCCTTAACATTCCCTAGCATGCCTTACCAATGCTTAGCATACCTTGTCAATCCCTCCTTGGCATGAAAAATAACACTCATTAATACTATTCTTTGGCACACGTTCCTTATATTCATTAACTTCCATGAATTTTTACCTAGTTCTCCCTTAATGTTTTGTCCTAGAACTCCTTAACACTGCTCAACATGCATTAGCACTCTCTAGCACACTTTAGCACTCTTCAGCATGTCCTTCATCTTCATAGCATGCATACACTCCCTGACACATATTGGCGGTTGGAACCTGGGTGAAAAATGTGAAGTTGGGTTACACTTTTTTGCCTTTTTTTGAGAAAAAAATTTCATTTTTTTCGGTTCTTCAACATTCTGCAAACTATAACAATTTTTCTGTTTAGAATTTCATTTTGTGACAAAAATAAAAGTTGTCAGAAATTTTGTTAGCTTTCTATTATTTATTTTTTGAAATTTTTTTATGCAGATTTGATATGTCAACTTAGCGTTTCTTTGAGTGTGTCTTTCTTAACAATTAAATGATTCATAAGAAGTCATGTTAATACACAATGTTGTATTCATTGAAAATTTGTGTTTTTGAGAAAACAAAATGTGTTACAACAATCTAGACAGTGTCTACTTTGGTTTCATTATATTTACAAAGCCAATGGATGCATATCATAATTACTATAATTTTTTGAACTGGTCCAATATGAAAAAACTGCATATTTTGGATATGTCTCGCGACGCAACAAATTTCTTAAAATTTAAGTTATAAACTAAAAATCTAAAAGCTACCCATTAGAGACGACGGAACAATGTAATGCCCCATAATTTTTTCAATTTTTTTTACAATGTATTTTGGGAGATACATAATTTTGATTTCAATGAATCACAATGACCCTCAGAAATTGTTTGCACCCATTTTATTAGAAAATTAATTAAAATTAGTAAATGTTTATGAAATTACATAAAAGTTATATTTCTTGAAAGTAGATTCAATTCTAAAAATTCTTGTCTTGGTTCTGACAGTTAATTCAAAGTTTTTCATGGAGTTTAATCAGTCCAAAGTTGCAGAAACGTCAAGCTATGTGCCTGGTGACTCGCTAGTTCGGCTGAAATTTGATTAAAAGTTCAGCCGAACTATTTTTTGCGCTGACGGCCCATTAAATCTAATGAATTAATAGTTCGGCTGAATTATTTATCGAAGTTTGTCCGAAATTTTAATAAAAGTTAGGCCGAACTATAATCTAATTTTACGTCGGCCGGAAAATTTCGCGATGCCCCTCCTAAAACACATTTCGTGACAATATAAATTGCCGCAAAATCATTCATAATTTTCGCACATTTCGCACATTTGATCTGATTTTATGAAGGTCTTGGTTTGGGTTTGAAGACATTTCTTGGAGGTTTGAGTTTAAGGGCATTTCTTGGAGGCAGACCAATTTTGCAAAGAATTGTTTTGGGTTTAAGGACATTTCTTTGAGACAATTTCATTTTTGAAAATTTTGTTTTGGGTTTAAAGAATTTTCTTGGACGTACATTCAAAGGACATTTCTTGGAGGCATGTGATACATTTTTTTGGATGTTTTTTTTTCATTTTTTTTAAAGTATGGATTTGTGTTTAATTTCGAATTCTTGGAGACAGTCTGATTTTGCAAATAATTGTTTTGGGTTTAAGGAATTTTCTTGGATGTACATTCAAAGGACATTTCTTGGAGGTATGTAATACATTTTTTTGGGTTTTTTTTGTGCTTCATTTTTCTTTAAAGTATGGAGTTGGGTTTAATTTCGAAAAGACATTTTCTGAAAGTATTTTTTAAAGTGACTTTTTTTTTAAGTTGGAGGCATTTTTTGAAGTGACATTTTTTTAGAGTACGTGTTTTGAGTTGAACTAAATATTTTGAGCTTCGTTTCATTTTTTTAAACATTTTTTTCTCGAATTTTTTAAAGTAAGTGTTTTGGATTGGAGTATGTATTTTTTACAAAAAATTTAAAATGATTTTTTTATTTTTAAATTAAATATTTTGTGATGCTTTTTCTAATTGAGTTATTGTCTAATTTTTTGAAGGAAATTTTTTGAACTTCATACTCTATTATCATGGGAAATCGAAGGACTTGTGCGAGAAAATATGATCGAAAAAGAGACCCTGAGGAACGTAGAGAAGAGATGAGACAATCTCGCAAAAGAAAGATAGAAGCTCTCTCAAATATTAAAGGGGAAAATCAACCTCAAGTACAAATTGAAGTAGGTATGTAGATGTAAATATTATGATCTATTGATATATTTAAAATTTTGCTAGTGTAAAATGTGAAGCTTAATTTTTATTTGATGAACTAATTTGAATTTAAATATTCTTTTTAATGTAAACAGGCAGAGATATTCCTCAAAACATTGATGATGAGATACAAAATTTTGAAAGAGAAAGTGAAAGAGGTATTGAACCAATGATTGAAAATGGTGAAAATATTGAAAGAAATTCATATGAAGAAATTGAATCACAAGGTATGTACACACACACACACACACACACACACATATATATATATATATATATTGAACACATCTACGTATTATTTAAATTATACATCTATTTATTAATTTAGTTATTTATTGTTCATATGTAAGCTTATTATGTACTATTTTTTTCGAATATGTACAGATGAAATTAGTGTCGATGATGAGATGTTATAAAATGTTGACACTCACAGATATGGAGATAAAAAAACTGACCATGTTATACGATATCGTGTTAACTGCATTTCTGAAAAGTATTTCTTAAATGAGCGAGTGATAGTTCAAGCTCAAATGTTAAAAGGTCTCCTATCGTTAAGGAAAATAAAAGAAGCTATGACACTATTGGGTATTCGAAAATCAACCAAAGATAAAAAAAATGAATCAAAATGTGATACAAAATATAAGTAGTACTATAAATTCAATTAAGAAATCTAGAGATAAAAATGTTTCAATTGTACGTAGAGGAATACATATGGAAATTGTTTCATCAAGTACTAAAGAGAATCATTTGGTAACATCTATGGCACGAGCATTAGGAACCTCACGAAATACTTTGCACAAACATCCGAAATTTTGGTTGCAAGTAGATGTAAATGATGAACTCGCTTGTTGGAGAGCTATTTGTAGGCAACCATACAAAGATAGACTTGGAGAAAATGTTAAAAAAATAATATATAAATATTGGAAGAACAATTCGCGTGCTTCGCCAACTGCAAGGAATGTGATGTGAAGAAGAATAGCACGAAATTAGTACGAAGAACATGAAAAATATTTCTTGGAAACCACTCAGATAGAGTTATTCAATAAGTTCAAAGAAGAGAATCGTCAAATTCATGTTTCAATCAATGCTTTTGTTCAACAAAAACCATGGTATGTAAAACCTATCACCGCACGTGACACTTGTTGTTGTCATTATCATGTGGAATTTGAGTTATATTATGACACATTATTTGATTTTGGTAGAATATTATGGAAGGATTCACCTCCTCCTTCCACTATCCGTGATTTCATATCTCAAATTCTATGTGAAAGAGAAAGAGATGAACTATTTTACAAAAAGAAATGTGTTGGTGGTAAAAAATGTGATGATTGTGGAAATTTGACTAGATTTCAAAACAAATATCGTACTGATATAAATGATCAATCATTTTCCAACATGAAAGTGAAATGGAAGAGATATGAATATATTGGTACATTGATTAAAGGTGCAAATAGTGTTAAAAGAATTGAATTACTAGAAGACGAATTTTTTGTGATAGAATTTTTGAGAAAGTTTGAGGCAAAAATTTACAAATACACCAAGCATTCCCATAGAGCTCGATGGAAAGACTTGCAATTCAAAAAATCTCGTGAATTTTTTCCACTAGGGACCATTTTTTCAGTAATTGATTTTGCAGAAAACTACACATTTATTCCACAAAAATAAATTCAGAGTGAATACTATCATTCTGACCAAGTCTCCATGCTCTTCCATATTCTATATAGACATGCTGAACAAAACATCGATCATATAGAAAGCACGAGTGAAAATCGACATATCATTAAAGAATATCACTTTTATATCAGTGACGATCGTACACATGATACATATTTTGTACAACATTATTTTGGAAAAATTTATGATTCCTTGAAAAATCGTGGAGTAACATTCAATGAACATTGGACATGGTCAGACGGATGCGCAGGTCAATTCAAATCTACATGATCATTCTTTTGGTTGTGTTTTCTTCATAAGAAAACCTGCATTAAACATTGTTGGAATTTCTTTGAGACTGGCCATGGAAAAGGAGAACATGACGGTGCAGGAGCATGCATAAAACGAGCACTTCGAAGATATCAAATGAACCCCTCTGCAAGCCAACTTGTGAACGCTAAAGAAGTTTTTCAATGGTACATCGCTGCTCTAAGCCATGAGACTAACCCATCAAGGGAAGTGCGAAGGTACATTCAATTTAATTTTTATTGGAAATCTAATTTTAAACATATTAGATTTGTATTTTGAAGTGCGATTCAATTTGGCATATTGGGATCGAATACGTAGATAGATCAATTGGAAATGACATTGAAACAATAAACGAGACTCGAAAATTGCATTAAATTAAAACAAAGTCGTCCAGAAATGTGTTTGCATTGGATAAAAGAAAATATTCTTGTTTTTGTGATGTTTGCATAGACAACACAAAATCCAATGACGTTTGTGAAAACAACATGTATGTAAAATATTGGAAACATATAGAGCTAAATAAAAAGGGAAAAATGTCTGTTGCAATGTTTGAAGAAATGAAATCAGAGGAAACTACAATATCATCTGATGGTGATCGAGTTTCTGATCTTGTTAGAGAAGGTAACATTTGAATTTTTTTCTAATGATTTAAAGATCTAGAAATAAATTTAAATATGTATAATTTTGTTTAAAAATTTGTTTTATTTTGTAGGAGATGTTTTTGCTGTAATTGCACCTATTGACAACGATGAAAATGTTAAGTATTATTTGATGCATCGCACTGAACGAAAAATGAAATTATTATAAAACTATAATGACCACATATTTCAATATGATAGAGGATCTATTATACTAAAAGGTTATTTTTTCAAACAAACTAATCAAAGTGAGGACTTTGTTTACTTTCAAGACTATGAACCTGATTCCATAAGTTGTCAATATAGTCACTTGGTGTGTGCAACACACATAAAGTTGATAGAGGTTCAATCAAAGAGAAAAACGAAAGTTAAGAAATGGAAAATGTCAAAATCCGATCATGAACGGATTATTGAAGATGGCATTCCATTGGAATTTTTTTGATTGAAATGCCCAAAAATTTATTCTCTTTGGATTAAATTTGTTTTAGAACTTCTAGTACACTTGAAACTAAAAATTGAGCTGCTTATGTTATTTGTGCAAGTGTTTGCACATGTACAAATTGTTTTGGTACCTATGTACGTGCTTTAGTATCAACTGAAAGTATCAAGGATATATACATGTGCATGGATGAAAAATGTTACATGTATCAAGGATATATATATATATATATATGTTCTAGAATGCAATTAACTGGAACTAGTTTTTCTTATGTCCATTGATGAAAAACTAGTTGGATTTTCTGGTAAAAAGTATCCACAATGTAAATAAATCATCCATAGTATAGTTTTGTACGAAGGTTCCTTTCAGAAAAGAGACTCGGAGCACTTCTCCAACTTTTGGTGGGATTTGACCCACATCTCTATTCCTGATTGAAAATCTAGTACAAAATTTGTTTGTCGAATGGTCAGATATGTTCAATGTGCATTGATGAAAAATGTTACTTACATATTGGATATATATAAATTCCAGAATGAAATTAATTGTTCAAGTAGTTTTACTATTTGCATTGATGAAAAATGATTCAAATGTACTCAATATATATGTTCTAGAATGCAATTTTAACTAAAAGTAGTTTTTCTATGTGTATTGATGAAAAATCGTATTGGATATATACATGAACTTAATATGCCCTATTTTTCTTGTGAGATTTTCTGGAAAAAAGTATCCGTGCAATGTAAATAAATCCTCCACAGTATATTTTTGTACGAATATTCCTTTCAGACGAGACTTGAAGCACTTCTCCGACTTTTGGTGGGATTTGACCCACATCTCTATTCCTGATTGAAAATCTAGTACAAAATTTTTCTGTCCAATGGTCGGATATATGTTCTATGTTCTAGAATGAAATTAACTGAATGTCATCAATTTACCAAAATATAAATCAACAAGGCTACCTATTTGAGTGCCTTAACGACATTGACCCAAATTCAACAAACATATATGTACTAGACTTATATTTCCAATCAAAATTAAAGGGATAATTTGTACATATATCTAATTCTTTAAACTCTTTTTTCAATTAGAGATAAATTGATACATGGTTAGTTGCATTGAAAAGCTATGTTCTTCCTATTGGAAATGTTTTCATTCAAACAAGACTACATGTAGAGATCAAAAGCAATCCTAAGATTCCAAATGTATTTCAACCATCCAAAACTTGAGTTTTAAAAACTTTCTAATTAAATCAAAACAATTTACAAGTCACATAGGAGTCTTCTATCTAAGCAAAATATAGATTGAAACTATCCAAAACTTAGATCAAAACATTTAACATTTAACATTAAATCAAAATTAAAGGGATTTACATCTAACTACTTCTTTACTCTTTTTGATTAAATCAAAACAATACTTCACATGGGAGTCTTCCATCTAGGCCAAATGTAGATTGAAAGCATCCAAAAATTAAATCAAAACATCTAACATGTTATGTATTGAAACATTTAACATTAAATCAAAAGTAAAAGGACTTACATATAACTACTTTAAAATATTTTTGAATATATCAAAACAATACTTCAAATAGGAGTATCTTCCATCTAGGCCAAATTTAGATTGAAACCATCCAAAAATTAGATCAAAAAATTTAACATTTCAATAACATTAAGTCAAAATTAAAAGGATTTACATATATACAACTACTTCTTTACTCCTTTTGATTCAATCAGAACAATACTTCACATGGGAGTCTTCCATCTAGGCCAAATGTAGATTGAAACCATCCAAAACATAGATCAAAACATTTAACATTTAACATTTAACATTAAATCAAAATTAAAGGATTTACACATATATAACTGTAATGAACATAATATACATAGCAAAACCCGTCGCTTGGGTTTCCTAACTAGCCAACACCAGAGGGGGTATGAATCAAAAAAACAGAAAAGGGACTGCCCATAATCGAGAAAAACCTAAAGAGGACCTGACATTAGGCTAGCTATGGATGTGTGTAGGAGGATTCTCCCCCACAATTGGACAATTGTAGTCCTCAGGATCATCATCTACTCCCTTGGAGTGCTGGGAGGAGTTGTCGTTGCTCACGCCATTGTTGTTAGAGCTCGTCGAGGTGGATTTTACTGGAAGATATGCCAACTTTCTGGTGTCCTGGAGTTGATGGGATGGGATGGTGGACTTTCTCCATCGCCTCCTGGAACTAGAAGCACCTCCTAAAAGAGATGGAAATGGTCGTCGTAATTTGCAGTCTGATCAAAGCACTGGTGAACTGAAATTGTGCTTCATTGCTTGCTAGAGGAGGGTGGCTACCTATGTCATGGATGGAAAGAGGAGGGAGAGAGCAAACACTCCTTCCCCCTCCATCCCTACCCCCACCTCCCCTTCTGAAACGCATCCGTTGTCTACGCATGGGGTCTTCCATAGGCCAAATCTTGATTGAAACCATCAAAAATTTAGATCAAAACATTTAACATTATATCAAAACATTTAAAACATTTAACATCAAATCAAAATTAAATGGATTTACATATAAAAAACATTTAACATTAAATCAAAATTAAAGGGATTTGTGCAACATTACTTCACATGCCATTCCAATTATAGTGAAAAACTATCCAATAGAAACATTTAACATTATATACCACATGTGCCAAATGTAGATTGAAACCATCCAAAACTTTTAAGTTTTAAATTTTTTTTGATTATATATCGTGCAACATTAAAACATTAAATATCAGATGCGAAATGTAGATTGAAACCATTCAAAACTTGAGTTTTAAAAACTTTTTTATTATATATATCGTGCAACGTTACTTCACATGCCATGCCAATTATAGTTCAACTAGATCCAATAGAAACATTTAACACTATATACCACATGTGCCAAATGTAGATTGAAACCATCCAAAACTTAAGTTTTAAAAACCTTTTGATTATATATCGTGAAACATTAAAACATTAAATATCACATGTGAAATGTAGATTGAAACCATTCAAAACTTGAGTTTAAAAAAAAAATTGATTATATCATACATAACATTACTTCACATGCCATGCCAATTACAATTCAACTATCGAATAAAAACATTTAACATTATATCACATTCCAAATGTAGATTGAAACCATCCAAAACTTTTAACTTTTAATTTAACAAAAAATTATAGATCACAACATTACTTCACATGCCAAATGTACTCCAAGCATCTAAAACTTAAATTTAAAAAACAAAATAAATTATAACACATCATTACATAACATGCCAAATGTAGTTCAGATGACAACATTACTTCACATTCACATGCCAAAAGTACTAAAACCATCCAAAAATTAAATTTTTGAAACAAAACAAATTATATTAACAATGTAATAAAATATGTCCAAAAATTGTAGATCTCACAAGTATCAAACTGTATCAAGTTATATATATATATATATATATATATATATATATATATGACAGTGCATCTAGATCATATATAAAAAAAGAAATTTTAAGACCATTTAAATCTTGAAATCAAATCTACAAATCATGTCCATCAAATAGAGACGGATCTAGCGTCTTTCCTATCAGGGTCTCAATCCGCGCACTATCATGTGAAGCATCATGGGAAACCTACATACACAATGCACATGTACTTGAACATTAAAATTTTATGTTTTAAAAATGAGTGAGAATATATATATCTAGAACTTCATGTAAAAAACAAAATATAACAAAAAAATCATGCAATACCTCATGAGGTTCCCTCTCCATTTGATGAACAAGTTCCACCCCCATAGGAACCTCTGCAGCGGTAAACTGTACAATATACATGTACAATTAAATATATATATATATATATATATATATATATATTAAAAACTTTCAAATGAAAATGCACGTGTACATATATAAACTTATTTTCAATTTAATATTAAAAAAAGGAACTAAAGACAACTTGTTCAAATGTTGTGGATGTTCCTATCTCCGTCGCTAGAGTCCGCGGATTAAAGAAATCTTCTATAGGAACCTAAATTCAAAAAAATTTAAATAACTCAAAATCTCTCTCTCTCTCTCTCTCTCTCTCTCTATATATATATATATATATATATATATATATATCTCAATTTTTAATGGAACTTTTTGAGATAGAATATATATATATATATATATATATAACTTTTAAACATAAATTTTAAACTTGTGAAAAATTGTCCATACTTGTGGCTCATCTCCCAAGGAAGTAGAAGGTACATCTCCCAAGGAAGAAGAAGGTACCACCATCCCAAAAACATCGGACGGAATCGGTATTTGTTAAAACATTTTATCAAATTATATATACATACATGTACATGTGTGCACAATTATTTATTTTAAAATCACTTAAAAAACACTAACATTTGCCAACATATCTTGATGGTCAGACCCATCTACATTGTTTGAACCAGAGGTCCCGAACGTGATATTAACATTTTTGTCATGCATCATGTGTGAGAACTGCAAATGGTGTTTTAACATATAATCATACATTTTTGTTAGATTAATGTACATATAAATAAATGTATACATGTACATACACATGTATTTATTACAAATTGTACACATGTATATGTATGTTAAAATAATTTCAAACCCTAAGGTCATTAACACATACCGTTCTGGTGCCCTCTTCCTCATGAAGAATTAGGTCTTGCAAACCATTGTGACAATTTTTTGCATATATTCGGAGATTTTCAACATTCATGTTTTCAATCTCTTCATCTGTACAATACACAAAATTGGCACGTGCATTTTCACGTGCTCTTTGTCGATTTAAACAAACATCAACTCCACCCAATCCGCTGTAAACATTGTCGATCATGACATCCCTTGCTTCTCGACTTATTTGAGAAGTTGCATCCATCTCTGACCACAGAGTTTCGACCCGAAAAGGTCGACTCACCAATGGCGGCTTAGGGCGAGGCAACTCCACATCTCGCTTAGCGCCCTTACGGTCATATAATCGACCTTTCTTCGAACCAAAAAATTCTGATGGAAGGTCATTGTAGTTGGGTTTCATACCCAAAAAAAATTATGCGTAAAACATTTGTGAAAAATAAACAGGAACCTCGTCATTCCATGGGAGTCTTCCATAGGCCGCAAGGTGCCTATCATACAAATAGCGAGCTATATTTGGGTGCTTGAAATATTGCACCTTCAACATTTTTCTTTTTGGCCCTTCCTTGAAATTAAACATTGACTTGGCCACATCTTTTGTAACTTTTTGTTTTACATCCTCCCATTTATCTGGACCCATTACTGTTTCCTTTCTCTTTCTCATCACTTCTACAAATGTATCAGTCGTTGGCCCAAGAGTTTTGTACACATTTACAATTTCTCCCAATGAATGTGTAACTATTTCAAGGCTTTGTCGACTCTCAGCAGATAGAGTCAAAGCCACAATATCTCTCTCCAATTTTGCATGAATTTTTTCACACCTTTGTAAGGTGCATTGCGTCATGTTTGTTTCCCATGGTATATCAGAAATGTCGGCCGGATAAGTTGTGCTGGGTAGACAACCTTCTTCTTGAATGTAGCAGTCTACCCTGCGTCTATTTTGACCACTAGTTGGAACATTTTCAGCCTCTACATCAATATATATATATATATAGATATAATTTTGTATATTAGAAAAAACACACGTAAATTTTTTTTTACAAATTTAATGAAAAAAGTATTGAAATTGATGGCAACCTTGACGTTGTTGGTTAGCATCTTCTCCAACATGACCCTGCTGAGAAGTAGACCCAGAACGACCTTGCTGAGAACCAGACCCAAAATGACCCTGCTGAGAACCAAAAGTTGTTGATTGGCCTTCGGGGGAATAAATATCACCCCCTTCACGCAACCTACTACCACTCATTGATGGCCCTCTAAGTGGATTTGAACCACCACAAACCTCTCAAGACGAGAGAGAAGCTTCATAAACACATACGACTTTATAATCAATTGAAAAATACATTCATGTGTACATATAAATACATATACATATTCATTGATTAAATTGCATGAACCATACCACGACTGGGATGGATGGAGTAGAAACCCTTCTCCTCTTACCTCCTAAAAATTAAAAAATTAAACTTAGTAAGAACTAATTTAACTCAAAAAGTTAATAAAAAATAAATTCCATATGTACACACATGTATGGAGATTTAAGATTATATTTAAATACCATGAACATCCCTCGATCCCTGAACCCTCATATGGGATTCAGTTGAACTTAATCATTCATCCTCCATGATATATATATCTATTGGTGGAAATTTACACAAAATAGATTTCAGAAAATCAATTTGTAATTTACTGTACACAAATTATGTAGAACACAACTTTCAAAGCAATAATTGATGTGTGAAACTCAATTTAAGAAAAAAAAAATTATAAAAATGATAAGTTCACCAAATTGCGCTTTACATGGTGGGAGCACACTTGGTATAAAATTGAAAAAACACATGGTCATTAAAAAAGAAGCGTGAAAATCCATTTAAACAAAAATTTCTTGACGTCCCCGCATTTTAATTTTATGAAAACGTGAAGTTCTCTTGTTGGAAATGTGAATTTCACCAAGTTGTGCTTTACATGGTGTGGTGGGAGCACACTTGGTATATAATTGAAAAAAACACATGGTCATTAAAAAAGACGCATTTATAAGTACACAAAACAAACATATCCAAGATATGTCACAACGTCCATCAATAAATTTTGAAGGGGAGCATCTCAACACTAATTCATCTTTGAGAGATGAATCTTGAATTTTTAAAGAAGAGAATCTCAAAACCAATTCATCTTTGAGAGATGAATCTTGCATTGTCATTTCTCTGTATAATTCTAATTCATATTTGATAGATGAATCATGAATTGGCATTGCCCCATGCAATAGATTAGCAGACATCTTATTCATATTTGTACAATGCCTTATACTAAAAAATTGAAATTGGCTAACAATATTGTTTGCTATTCCATGCAATTATTTTAGCCTCTTCTTTTTAACTTGGCACACGCCATTCATCTGTTTGCACACAAGTTCAGAATTGGTGAAAACTACAATTCCATTTGATCCATACTTCATCGTTGTTCCCAAGCCTTCTATCAATCCAATATAATATGCCTTGTTTTTTTTTTTTCTTCCTGGTATATTCATTTTCCTTTGGACGACTTTGCTAGTCACAATATTGGAAAGCACATATGTAATCACTTCTTTCCCTGGATTGGGATAGCAAGAAAATTCTATTCATAATTTCCATTTTTCAACCATATTTAATGGTTTTCTTATCCCTGAAAAAAAACAAATTCAATAAAAATATATATATTAAATCGACATTTATTGCAAATGCATGAGAAAAATGACACAAGATCATGAGGTAAATGACATGCGCATTGTTTATCTTAAATTTTGACTTAAAAATTTTATGGTAGAGTTCACATCTAAAATTAATGGGAGGAAGCCTTTAGTTTGTGGGAGAAATGACACATGTACACAATTTACCTTAAAGTGGTTGTGTTTTATGGATATTAGAGGAAGCCTTTAGTTTGTGGGAGAAATGACACATGTACATAGTTTACCTTAAAGTGGTTGTGTTTTATGGATATTAAAATGAAGAACTTATATTTAGATCCATTCCAGAGATTGACTGTAGGGGCATTTACTAGATATGTCACCTTTCATAAAAGATGAGATCCAAAGGCTACCTGGCCCTTTACAGACTCTACCTACAGAACTTGTAGAAGTAAACACTAGACCTATCCCAATTTCATCGTGTGAAGGGTGTAGAGGACCCGTGGAATGACTCAAGGTTGTATTATTAAACCTTCAGTTTAATGATCTTCAACCTTTGGTTGTACTTTGAAGGTCCTTACCCTTCATCCTTCAACCGGAGGTTGTAGATCCTTCAAAGCCTCTTGTTAGAGAAGAATTTGAATATTTGAGAAACAAATTATGAATAGTTCTTATAGATTATCTTGTTAGAGAACCATTTGAACATGTGAGAAACAAATTAGGGATATTTCTTGTAAATTATTGCCACTTATTTGCCTTCAATAAAATATCCTATGAAATTGAACGCAATATCTATGTCGTAGAGCACACAATATCTAAGTGGGAGAATACAATATATTTGACTTCAAAAGAAGATCTTATGAAATTGAGTGCAATATCTATGTGGGAAGGAATAGAAAGAATAACAAAAAGCATATGTTTGTGTCAATAATTTGAAGTAGTCAAGAAAGATAACAAAGGACCATCAAAATTGAGTGCAATATCTATGTGGGAAGGAATAGAAAGAATAACAAAAAGCATATGTTTGTGTCAATAATTTGAAGTAGTCAAGAAAGATAACAGAGGACCATCAAAATTGAGTGCAATATCTATATGATATCTATATGATCAAGTGTCAATAATTTGAAGTAAATAAAGATAACAAATCACCATCAAAATTGTGTGCAATATCTATATGATTGTGTCAATAATTTGATAATTTGAAGTAGTCAAGAAAGATAACAAAGGACCATCAAAATTGAGTGCAATATCTATGTGGGAGAGTACATAATATCTAAGGGGGAGAATACAATATATTTGACTTCAAAAGAAGAGCCTATGAAATTGAGTGCAATTTATCTATGTGGGAGAGTACACAATATCTAGGGGGAGAATAGATATAAGGAAGGAATAGAAAGAGTAACAAAAAGAAAATGATTGTGTCAATAATTTGAAGTAGTCAAGAAAGATAACAAAGGACCATCAAAATTGAGTGCAATATCTATATTCAATATCTATATTCAATCAAGTGTCAATAATTTGAAGTAAAGAAAGATAACAAAGGGCTGGATCAAAATTGAGTGCAATATCTATATGGTTGTGTCAAGAAAGATAACAAAGGACCATGAAAATTTAGTGCAATATCTATGTGGGAGAGTACACAATAACTAAGGGGGAGAATACAATATAAGGAAGGAATAAAAATAGTAACAAGAAGCATATGATTGTGTCAATAATTTGAAGTAGTCAAGAAAGATAACAAACCTCACCATCATCAAATTCAAATTGAAAGATCAAGTAGTCTTATTCATGAAGAATAAGCATTAACTAGGTTCATCATTTAAAGGGTTCATTTTTCAATGAAACAATTTATGAATAATATGGAATGAATCATTGTACATTATGATAAATCTTGTATTTAAATGACATTTGATCTATGAATAAAAAAGAAAATGGGATCATCTCTTAATATATATATGTGTGTGTGTAATAGAGAAATAAAAAGAAAAATTAATTCCACCAAGCCTAAAGGAACATGTCCTAATACATTAAATTATGTTTGGTTTCTAGAAGCATTAATCATGAAAGCAAAGGTAATTATACCCAGCAAGGAGCATGTCCTAATACATTAAATTATGTTTGTTTTCTAAAAACATTAATCATGAAGAGTCATGAGATTCACATTTCGACCATGTACTATTTTCAAGTTAAAGGAGCATGTCCTAATACATTATTATGTTTGGTTTCTAGAAGCATTAATCATGACTTTTATTTGAGATCCACATTTCCATCATACTATTTGCAAGTTCACATTTACATCATGCTATTTGCAAGTTCTATATGAAGATATGTAGTCTAATAACTAATTAGTTCACATTTCCATCATGCTAAATTTTCAAGTTCTATATGAAGATGTGTAGTCTAATAACTGAATAGAAAGGTGAGCAACATAATATCGGAAGTGAAACAATGACACCACTAAACATATGTGAATTTAGATATTAAATTGACATTTATTGCAAATGAAATGTGCATGGTTTATCTTAAAGTTTGACTTAAAAAGTTAATGATAGAATTCACATCTAAAATTAATGGGAGGAAGCCTTTAGTTTGCGGGAGAAATGATGTGCATGTAAACAGTTTAACTTAAAGTGGTTGTCTTTTATGGATATTAAAATGAAGAACTTCTATTTAGATATATTCCAGAGATTGACTGTAGGGGCATTTACTAGATAGTCACCTTCCATAAAAGATGAGATCCAGAGGCTACCTGGCCCTCTACAGACTCTGCTTATAAAACTAGTAGAAGTTGAGAAATTTAAATTGACAAATTTACTTGTGATAAATTTACATTGACAACATATAGAGATTCAACTAGGCTTGTGAATTTAGTACAAGTGGACAATGTATAATTCTACTTAGAAGAGTCTTTGGTTTAATGGTTAAGAAAAAAAGAGTCGTTACTTTCTCTATCTAGAGTAGAAGCAGAATACATAGTAGTTACTTCTGTTTGAGTGTTTTGGATGAAATGGGCTATACAAGATATTAAGGTAAAAGCATATGATTGTGTCAATAATTTGAAGTAGTCAAGAAAGATAACAAAGGACCATCAAAATTGAGTGCAATATCTATATGATTGTGTCAATAATTTGGTAATTTGAAGTAGTCAAGAAAGATAACAAAGGACCATCAAAATTGACTGCAATATCTATGTGGGAGAGTAGAAAATGTCTAAGGGGGAGAATACAATATAAGGAAGGAATAGAAAGAGTAACAAGAAGCATATGATTGTGTCAATAATTTGAAGTAGTCAATAGTGGGGTTTTTAACTGTAAGCTTTCCCTAGGGAATTATTTGTGTTGTGCATGATTGATCTTTCTTCTTTCTTATGTAATTGGAAATTGTGTTTTTAATTTTGCAAATATTTTTAGAAGTGATTCAGTATTTAAATTTAGCATATTGTTAGGTCGAGTGAATCCAAGATATACATGCATATTGTATAATTTCTACATTAATGAGACATGACCTTCCTAGAAGGTTAAAACATGCCATAAATGTCGTGCTTTGGGTTCAAACCACAAACATGAAGTTGCTAAATATAGGTAGTGAATTGTATGAATACATCCAAGCTAATATTATAAAAAATTAAGGAAATGCATTAGTGGTTTAAAAGTTTTCTTTTAATGGTGAAAAAATATGTTTTTTAGTGATAGTTTTCATGGTGAAAGGAACACACACACTCACACATACCTAAAACACTCTATTGAACCATGAGAAAATAATAACATCTAATTGGGCCTTTAAATTGTATCAAAAAATAGTGAGGAAATTGAGTAACTAAGGCAAATGAAGGTATGGAAAATATAGTTAAAGTGAATCACCAAAGGTGATGAAATCCAAGGGGGCAACAACTATTTAACTTAACTAATCTAGTTATCCCACAAGAGTTGCATAGTGGAAAATCTATGTTTTAATCACTAGCTTATCTCATAAGTGTCCATGATCAAGGAGTTACCAACTTGGAATAATTAAGAGGTGACACTTGGGTTGAAGGAGCTTAGAGCCTTTTTTAAACTATTGATTACAACCTAATCACGAGAATCAAATGGGAGTGCATCCTTATTTTGAAAACAAACCTCTAGATAGGATTCTAAGCTACCTAGGACTCAAACCATTATTTTTAAATTTGAAATATCATGGTGTGTTGTTTCAATGCCTAATTCCACAACCCTAAAATAAATTGTTTTATTCTTTTTTTGCAGGATTTAGTTGGTTATATCAAGTTAGTTGAATTTAAAATTCTTAGCTTAGTGGCATGAACCAAACATATTGTGTATTAAATGAGGAATTTTTCTCTCCCAATAATTTCTAAATCACAAACATCACCAAGAAAACATGTTTAAGAACATACTTTGCTATGGGAAAGACCTTAGGTCCTTTGACTGTGCACATGTGGTGTGAAAAAATGAAATTGATAGTGCAAAAAAGTGAAATTATGAATGAAATCACGAAAACGAAAAACCAAAAAGTGGTAAATCATTTAAATAGGTAATTAATTATTTACCAACATAAATTCTTCAACTTTAGCAACTAAATGATAAGTAAAAATATAAATAAATTTATAATTATGGAAAAATTAAATGTAAACACTGACTATCCAACAAAAAAACCTTTCCAAAAATGTGAATCTCTCAAGGGTTTCATCCATTTTTCAATTCATAGTGTCACAGTCACATGAACATGTTTCACATATGAACAATTCGATCATGTGACTATTAAAGGGAATGCCATTCAACAATATATGAAATTATGAAACAAGTACACAATTTCTTGGGAATGATACAAATCAGAATAATTGAAAATTTATAGGAAATGTGGCTTCACCATTATGGGCTAGAGCTTAATGAATACCTAAATTGGGATACAAATAATGGTAAACTAGAAAGAGAGTTCTAAAAAAACCAATAAAAGTGACTATCTAAAATCTCTCTGTTATGGTTGCCATTCTATTGAAGGAGGTTTTCATGCAGGTGTGTACTAAAATCCTATCTCAAATGACTGTAAAAGATGAGGAGAAAAAAAAATATGTGAGTGAAAATACAAAAAAGCAATCAAACCTATTGTGATCTAAATTTTTCAATCACAAGGAGTTGTTGCTTCATGAGTCCAACCCAGGAGTCCACTTGTAATCCTGGTCTCCACCTCTAGCAAAGATAGCTTCAACAAATGGAGAAAGCTCTCGCACTATATCTAACTCACTAGATCTACTTTCCCCTTTACATGACTAGTTTATATAGGCCTTTTTCCCTCTCTGGGAGAATGTACTTGAACACCCATAGGCTAGATAAGTTAGGAAAATTCCACATTAATTTAGCCCTAACCAACTCATAGACAAGCAGATCGAGTTGATCTCCTTTGGAATGAAAAACTATGGAAGTTGGTCAATTTGATCTCCTTAGGAATGACAAACTCTAGAAATTTTTTCTCAATTATCTCGATTATGAAATATTATTATTTCATAATTATGAAATTGTGACAAAATAATTATGAGAAATTACTCAATTATGTAATATCACCCATTTAACATGTTCTAACTCATTTGTAATACCCATGTAAGTAAAATAAAAGGCGAAAGGGGATGCCTTCTTGCCAACAACTGAGGTATGTTAAACTTGGGTCTCTCTCACTATAATGGAGTGGAAAATAGGGTTATAACAAAAATTATTCCTAATTATGTATATTAGCTAGACATCCACTCTAAAAATGGATTTAAATGAATGCAACCACTCTTGCTGAAATAGGAGGATCCCTAATGGATAAAGAATAAAATTCCTCAAATTGCAATGAAACCTTAACTAGATCAAAGAGTTTGTCACAAGCAATCCAATTTGATGCAAACAACATCTCAATCCAAGCTCAAATGTGAAAGTTATGCTTAGTCAAAGTTTCAATCAAAACACACAAAATTAAATAGCCAAAGGTGACATGGTAGTCTATGGAGTGGACACATTGTACACTTGAGCTGAAATTGTAGGTACAATTGGTTATGAATTAGTGCCATGTTGGAAACCTGACTGGACATGTGCACAGGTTGAATGTGACACATGGCAGCTGAGTAGACTTTGAAGTGGCAATGACATGTTTATTGGACCGCAAGTGGGCCAATCACATGGCACCACATGGCCCTATGAAAAGTCATGACATGGACCCATGAAATACTTCCATGTGGCCTTGCATGGATCAGATCATCACATAACCATATGTAATCAATAAATTATTGGTTTTTTCATTGGTTATAACATAAGGTTGTTTTACATTGAACCCATATAAATATTGCCGGATTGGACCATCACATAGCTATATGCAATTGAGCGATTATTGGTTTATTCTTTAGTTATAATTGTTGATAGGTGGTTTTCATTGATGTCAAACCAAGAAGCACCAATAGCTACCTTGATATTTTTCAGTAAATTTGGCATGAAAATTCGCGGTCTCCTATCTCCTAATCAATCTATTTAGATTCTCCTCAAAAATATATTTTCGATGATGTTTTGTACCCCACATAGTTCTTTATGGTTTTAAATGTATTTTAATTTTAAGTTGAAGACCCAATTTTGTGGGCTAAAACCCCAAAGGGTAGTAAATTCACACCTTATCATTAATTCACCTATGGTTGTCAATATATGAAAATAATTCTTGCCGCAATATCATTGTGTATAAGTTGAATAACTTCAAGAACCAAAGGAAATACACCAATCACTGATTTCACATCCTAGGTAGGGCCATATGCACTAAGCCAATCATTGATTTCAAAATTTTAGTGGAACTGAAAAAATTTGTCGACAAATATTAATAAGAGATAATAATTAATTAAATTAAGGGTATTATAAAACATAATCTTAAGAAGCATTTTAAATTAATTATATCTCATAAAAAGTATCCCTCCTAACTTAACAAATACTATCTCTTCCCATAAGGTTCACGACCTCCCTTCCTTAGCACACAAGACATAAATACAATTAATATTTCAATATGTTAATTCCTATTGAAAACCTCTTTAATATCTAATCGTCACCTATAAAGTCCCTTTATAAATCTGAGTGATCATCCTTAGCAACCAACATATGAATATAAAAACAAACCTTTATCACCACTTAAGAGACAAGCTTTTTAACGAATAATATAAATAATTATCTTCTAAAATTTTCGATCATCCTTGAGGAAGCTACGCTAATGATTTTTTAGGACAAGGATTGACATCTTTTGAAAGGTTTGGTTGAAATTTCAATTTGAGGACTTTCTAGACGAGAAAGGAAGTATTTCTTAGAATTAAATTTATGTAGCATTGATTCTTCAAGGGGAGAAAGGTAAAAGATAATCCTTTTGTGTCTCTTGTGTTTTGGTTAGGACCTTATTATAGTAACCCTTGTGGAGAAAAATTACAGCATGTTCTGGGAGAAAAATTTCCTCAAATTCAACATCCATTAACTATTAAAAGAGAGAGAGTTAGGGAACCTTTCTAGAGCGAGCTCATGATTGTTAATAAAGATGTATAAAACACATTTTATGTGAGACTTATTGATTCTATTTGAAGATCAAATCATATGGAAAGTATTCTGAGACTATAGAAAGAAATACATGCATAGTTTAAGGCGTGTACCCTCCTTATTATGGTCCACAAAATGTTGTTACTTTACAGGTGGGATTTCCTATTTGAGGAAGCGTATAAACTCAGGAAGAAGAATAATTTAGGATGCGTGCATTATAAGAAAGTAAGAGTCCATTAAGAACTATTTTGGAAGTCAAATTGCACAAATTACAGTGTACCCTAACCAGTACTCTAGCAGTGGAAATACTATCCAGATAAGTCTCTCACTTGACACTTGTTTTGGAAACTATCTTGGGTTCAAGTTAGTGTAATTTTGATCATTTTTTTTTTAGGTGTTCATTAATATTTAGTCTGTAAGGTGTCACTGTTTTGTTAGGTTTTGGATTAGATCAAATTCAGTCAATCATTGTCAAATTTTGGTTGGTGTTTTATATTTTGTTGTAGCCTTTTGATTCACTTCTAGGATACATTTGCATATTGACCAAATTGCTTTACATTGTTTTAGAAATAAAAACTATTGTTTTAAAAATAGCATGCCGAATATGTTGAATAAAGAGCAGGAAAAATACCTGGTATTGTAGTCGCTTGAAATCGCCATAGACCAACAACGCGGACAAGTGGAGCAGCACAGAGAAAAACGCATGAACATAAACAGGTTACCGCGGTTATTATTCACCTTCACAAAAAATAACAAAAATTCCACAGAAACATCACTCCTACAGCTTAACCAACATGCATCATTACAAATACATAACTACTAACACAGATAAAGAGCATGTCGAATATGTTGAATAAAGAGCAGGACAAATAGCATGCCTAATATGTTGAATAAAGAGAAGGACAAATACCTAGTATTGCAGTCGCTTGAATTCGCTGTAGACCAACAACGTGGATGGGATGAGCAGCACAGAAAAAAATGCGTAAACAAACAGACCAGCAGCAGTACAGATAGAAAAACGCGTGAACAAACAGACCGGTAAACAAATCAACTTCACGAGCAATTTATTTATAGCAACTAGTTTGGTCAAACTATTTTAAAAGTAAAAGTTCGGCCGAACTTTTGTTGTCAATTTTCCCATTGCCAGCAAAAATTATGTTTTCCCACGCCGTTAGTGTGTCGTAAATATAATCGGAAGCACGAGTTCAGCCGAACTTTCTATGAAATTTCGGCCACACTATTAAATAGTTCAACCAAACTTTATAAAAGGTTCGGCTGAACTATTGCCGAAAAACATTTTCCGCCCCCAATTCTCACAAAAGTGTAACCCATTCACATATCCGCCCATATATTGAAACTCATCTTCCAACTATTTCTAATAATTATTATGGAATAATGTACAACATATCTAATAAAGGATAGAACATGCAAATTAATTTAAGAGTTGGATTTTAACAATGAATAAAGGTTCGAATATACATTGTATTAGTAAGTACTCAAATTGTGATTGTGTATTATGGACATACATTGCGGGTATACAATTAGAAATAGTGCATATCATCTATGCTTGATTTCCTGTAATAGTGAATTGGATTACAAAAATAAAAGACATAGCAAGACTCAAAATGCAAGAAATGTTGTTGTGGATCTTGTGTAAATGATTGAAATTGCATGGAACCATCTTTGGAAGTATTTCAATATAATTTGTTCATTAAATCTAGAAGTGTATATAAGATCTAATATTTTTACAAAATATAGCAACCCTAATGGTTGATATTGAAAGCACACAGTAATACTCAAGTGCATATGGTAAACAAGTATATAATGAAAACAAATCCTGAAATATATATATATTTCCGGCTACCTCTTGAGGATTTGTTTTCATTATATACTTGTTTACCATATATATATATATATATATATATATGAAAGTGAAACCACTCCTTTGTACTATTCTAAATATCGAATTATAGTATAAAAGACAATGGAGTAATGAAATATGAAGATTTTGTAAGTAGAGCATATTTGTTAGTTAAGGAAAATACAAAGAAACTTTGAAAGAACTATATATATATATATATATATGGGAGTAGGAACCGAAAGAAAATAAAGAGTTGAGTGTAATGAATATAACAATTCATACATCTGATTGAAAAAATTTTCTAGTTATAATAGTTGAAATATCATAACAAAAATTTGGAAATCAGGATCTTTAGTCTGAAATAGTTATATATATATAGTCGAAGTAGTAAAAGTATACTCACAGGAAGAAGGAATATTTCATTCAATAGACACAATAATGTGAAAATATGGAAATAAAAATCATAATGGCATAAGGTTATCTTGAGTATATACTAGATCTAAATAATTATAGGTAACGAGCCATTGTGGTTGTTAAGAAAATGACAACATACTACATTGTCATGCAAGTACTTGTAATGGGAGCCATTGAATTGATAAGCTTGAACTGAGCAAAGAAATCTTGTTAATATAGAAGAATAAGGGATGGGGTTTGAAGTGAAAATCTACCATAAGAAAATGAAAAACATATATATTTATGTTACAACCTTGCTTGAAACATTGATTATCTGATGTATTTCAAGCTAAAAATTTAGTCAATGAATATACCTAGATGGTTTGGTTGTTGGATTACTTGGAAGACCTGTAGGAGACATAATATTGGTTGAAAGCTTTGGGGATTCTAATATAATTAGAAAGGAACCAAAGTTAAAAGAAACTCTCATGATAAATATTATAAATCGTCAAAGGACCTAAGTTCCAATGTTAAATTGTTTGGGGGTATATTGGTAAATATTTAATGCATAATATAGTAGGATGTTATGGTAGGATAATCTATAATAATTGAACATGTGTGATTAAGTGAATGAACATGTTATGGCCTAGATTAGAGAATTATATCTTCTATTGCAAGGTGATATTCAGAACTAGAGAGAAAAATGTTGGATGAAAAACAAAGAGAAATCACAAAAAGAGTAAATATAAATCTATGTAGATTTTAAAGAGTAAGATTTTGTTTTTTTCTTTAAGAAATGAAATTATTGTAGTAATGGGAATTCATAGTTAAGGATTCTTAAAACATAATTTATTTAAATTTGAGAGAATATATATGTTATCGGTATTTTTGTTAGCTAAAACAATGGTGAAATTGATCCAGGAGAATTAGAATTAAAGGGAACATAGTATATACCTAGAACAAGGTGTCTATAGGACACTATAAGGCATGTAACTACCAATAAAAAATGGTCTAAAAGAGGGGTTAATAACCTAGAATCATACAATGTTCGAATTTTAGCATAAAACATCATGTACTCAAAAAGAGCCTTCCTCGACATATTCAACGTTAATGTTGACATAAATTGAACATTTTTATCAAGAGAAACATACACTAATATAAAAACTCAAGTGCGAGTATGCAAGTGTTATAACTAATGGAAGTAAATAAATTTCCATGACTATCAAGAATAGGCTTGGTCTATAGGACTGAAACTATTTATTGAAGAACTAAAAAAAAAATTCCTGGGAAATAGAAAAATATTTCGGAAATTCCAAAAGAAATATTTGGGTGACCTCCTTAATTGATGAATTTCAAAAATGGATGTCCCTGTAGTATAAAATAATTAAGTTCAAATATTTATATAACATGAAAAATTGTGGCACAAGGTGTGGCCATTGAAAATGGAAGCTAGAGAAAACAAGTAATTGAGTGATACCAAATAAATATCACTTAAAAAGTCTAGTTAAAAAAAATAAAAAAAATTGTTGGTAAGTTTGGGATAGAATATCAAGGTATTTGATGGTTATGTGAAAATTAATCTCAGAAATAACAATTCCATTGAAACGATTTCAGAATATCAAATTAAAAATGATAGTGATAATGGAATTTTGGTTGACCAAGAGACTGGGAAAACATGAAAGTACTTGGAAATAGTGTAGAAAATATTAGGAAAATGTCATATCTACATAGAATGGTTATGCATTAAATTTAACAAGGGAAAAAAAAGAGTTTAAACATGTAATTCCTAAAAAGGAAATTAGAATGGACCTTGAAAAGGGACAAAACAAATCCTTGATTTTTATAGAACTAAAGGATGAAATTGTCTATATATGCATTGGATTATAGATTAGTATTGTTGATTTATTGGAAATTTAGCTAACTAGTTTATTTTATAACATTGTCCATAAAGAAAAGACTTAATTCTTTTTTCTGAATTAAAAATACCAAGCAAGTTGGTTGAGTGAAATGGAAGTTAACTAAGATTGATTTTAGTGATGCAACAAGATAAATAGGTGGATGTTTATTGAATTCCCTGAAGCATCCCATGAGAGTTGAAATTTATTTTTTTCTTGCAATCGCCCAACAAAAATATGAAAGATTGTGGTTGAGTGGTGCAACCATAATTGTAAAGGGAAGACTCTTAACCTATCTTTTTCTAGTTGATGTATTGTTTTTTTTTTTTTATAATATTGAGATGTCATAAACTAATGAAGGTAAATGTACTAGCACATTATGTTCTAAGATAGTTAATATGTACGGGAATGCAAGGGGAAATAAAACATCATTTTACATAGAATAAAAATTCATGTATCCTCCATTAGAAACTGGCAATGTAGGACAAACTAAAAAATTAAGGGAGTGACTAACGGGAAAATAATAGATGAAATCTAGAAGGAATGTTTTAGGTATGTAATGCTACAAATTGTTTGTCTCTTTTAACATATATATTTATTATAGCTTTGTTTTTTTTTTTTCTTTGTTAGGTGTTTCTAATTGTAGACTCTTTTTTTTGCACTAAAAGGAAGTAGCAAAGCAACAATGATGGACATATATAAAAATCCACTTGGAAAAAGTAGACAAAAATCTAACAACCATTAAAATGGAAGAAAAGGAGGATATCCTAAACTTAAATCATACATGACTTATGCCTATTAAATATCATAATTCGAAGATAACAACATAGTTTTACTTCCTCATATTTTAGGTCATTTGTTGTGACTCATCAGAAGAACTAAGGTAAGTAATTAATACTTAAGATATTATTACCACTATGTAAATGGTATATAACAAAATTGGTATTTCCGTTATTTGAATTTCACAATAAAAGAATTCAATGGGGTCTATGTCACTTGGGATATCCATCGGGTAAGTAAAAAAAATAAATATTTCTATTGTTGATATGTTATTGTTAGGATATTCCGACACATAGGAAATAGTTAAGTATAGCTTGGTCTAGTGTAGCGTTAGGTAAAGTGTGTTTCTTCACTAATTACCTTTTTAACTTATAATCTGACGGTCACGATATGTATTAGTAGTGATCTAATGGTTCATTCTCTCCTTGGTTTTACCGACACTTGATCTGTGGCTTAACACCCGATTGATCCATGATCTTTATTTAAACAACATGGAGGGTCATTTGTCTAGTGACCATTTATGGGAGAATCTTATGTAAAATTTATTTCTTTATATTAATAAATTTCCTAAACTAGCTATGCTCACTCAGGCCATGGATTGTTTCCCTCTTCGAGGTTTTTAACCACGTCAAATACTAGTGTACTAATCTTTGATATATTTGTGAGCGGTGACCTTGGGTGTTTGATGTATGAAACTTACCCTGTATCACAATCAATAAAACTAGATAAAAGTCACTTTCGTGTTTTTGGAAGTGAAGCTTGGGCCCATATTCCCAATGAGAAACATAAAGCCTTATAACTTGAGAGTGAAAAATGAATTTTTATTGGATATTCTGAATAAATCAAAGGATATGGACTTATTCATTCCAGATCCAAAAATGTAATCATTACATTAGGGTAATTTTGAGGTCTAAAATAGGCCTCCTAAGAAAATGTACATCAAAATTAAACTTTATAAGAACCTATAGGATTCAATATGATGATGTCAACCATGGGGGATGATTCACCATTTTTGGAGTAAAAAAGTAAAAATAATAAAAAATAATAAAATAATAAAACTACTTTTTCAACTTGTATTTTCAACTCATCTCCCTAAGGTTTTACTCAAATTTCAAGGGGGAGTACTCGTTGGATGCAAAATTTAATTCCTCATCCAGGGAGTACCCATGTTGCATACTTTCGATGGACCCTGCTATATGAAAAATGAGAAATACATGAAAAATGTGTTTCTAATCACGTTTTTCATTTATTTCTCATTTTTCATGTAGCCAAGGGCCATCGAAAGTATGAAACATGGGTACTGCTAGGATGAGAAATCAAATTCTATATCCAACAAGTGATTTTGCTTGAAATTTGAACAAACCCATAGGGAGATAAGTTGAAAAAATAGTTTTCCCTTTTTTCCCTCTAAAATTTGATGATGTAATCAAATCTTGATGGCAGAGCAAAACACACTTTAGGGCAAGCTCACCTCTCTTTTTTCATATGAATTTGCATCTCCCATTTTTTTTTTATACAATTTTAAAACCTGCCAATATAATTTCAATGCTTTATCCCTTGATTAAAACTCGACCTATCAGCACAATACTTATTTCATATCGATCCCTCTTAATAAAGTGTTCTGACTATATCTCAGCCCTCATCTAACTTGACTTCTCAACACAAATTCAACACACGATTGTGTCATATTCCCACAACGAATTAACACGTGATTTAATCCCAACATGGATTCAAATTCCATTTCTCCAAACACTGCTAACTCGGTAAACAACGACCATTTAACACTGTCGCCGAGAGCCTTAGTTTTTCTTTGAATAATTTACACAGGGCTAATGGTTTTTTTTCCACATAGTCTACACTATTGTCACGCTAAAACGATACAGTAACACACAGGATCGCTATTGATACTTACAGTGATCGATAGCCGATCATGAAGTATAGAAATTAACTCATAAATTCAAACTGTAATTGAACACAATTTGATGCACGTAGACACACATAAATCCACATAACCATAGTGCTATTATATATATACAAATTGGATTACAAAACTAAGGAATTCAACCTCAGCACGTAGATTCTCCTACGACTACATTGAATTCGCTTCTCCCTCAGACATTATAGGTTCGCTGTTATATAGAATTCACAAAATATCAGGAGTCGGTCGAGATGCACAATTCTCTCCTGAGCGTTCCCAAATGCATACATGGAAGATCAGTTACAATAATTTCAGCATCGGTTTAAAAAAAAATTGCCCCAATTTTGCGTGACTGTTTGCATACCTGTCTCTTCAACTTTCAATTCAAATTTGAATCTGAATCGCTCAGATGCCCCTGCATCAGACTCTCGAGGCACAAAAAATTATGACCTCCTGGTCATATGTCTTCTTTAACTGTCAGCAATCCATGTCGTCTGTGGAACTTCTCCTTATGATCTTCCTGTAACATCCTGCTTGAACAATTATCACCCACATCCTCTACTGAATTTTCCTCTGTGAGCTGCAACAAAACCTCTACAATAGCAAGTCCTCCTTGCTGCCAGATACCTCACCAAGCTTCTTTCTTAACCTCCGGCTCTCGACATCTCTTTGGTTTGCTCCTGTGGAACCAGTTGAGCACTCCTGCTATAGGCTGCTGCAATCTTCTCACCTTCCTCTGCTACTACCTTCACAATACAAAAGAAAATCACCAACTTACAAATTTTCACAAACTGTACCTCTTCTTCCTCTGTACGGGAACTTCTTCTCTGCAGGAAATCATTTTCCCTGCTCTAATACCACTTGATGGAAGAGAAAAACCAACTTTAGGGAAAGTTCACCTCTCCTTTTTCATATGAATTTGCATCTCCCATTTTTTTTATACAATTCAAACCTGCCAATATAATTTCAACGCTTTATCCCTTGATTAAAACTCGACCTGTCAGCACAATACTTATTCATATCGATCCCTCTTAATAAAGTGTTCCAACTATATCTCAGCCCTCATCTAACTTGAATTCTCAACACAAATTCAACGCACGATTGTTTCATATGCTCACAATGAATTAACACATGATTTAATCCCAACGTGGATTCAAATTCCACTTCTCCAAACACTGCTAACTCGGTAAACAACGACCATTTAACACTGCCGCCGAGAGCCTTAGTTTTTCTTTGAATAAATTACACAAGGCGAACAATTATTTTTTCCACATACTCTACACTTATATCATGCTAAAATGATACAGTAGCACACAGGATCGCTATTGATCCTTACAGTGATCGATAGCCGATCATGAAGTATAGAAATTAACTCATAAATTGAAAATGTAATTGAACACAATTTGATACACGCAGACACACATAAATCCATATAACCATAGTGCTATTATATATATATAAACTGGATTACAAAACTAAGGCATTCAGCCTCAGCATGCAGATTCTCCTACGACTACATTGAATTCGCTGCTCCTCAGACATTACAGGTTCGTTGTTATATAGAATTTACAAAAGATCAGGAGTTGGTCGAGATGCAAAATTCTCTCCCAAGCGTTCCCAAATGCACACATGGCAGATCAGTTACAACAATTTCGGCATCGGTTTAAAAAAATTTCGCCCCAATTTTGTATGATTGTTCGCATACCTGTCTCTTCAGCTTCCAATTCGAATTTGAATCCAAATCTCTCATATGCCCTGCATCAAATCTTGTTTTATTATTTCTACTATTATTTTATAATTTCCTTAGGAGGCCCATTTTAGACCTAAAAATTTCCCTAATGGAAGAGATGTAAAATTTTAATGAAAATATGTCGACCTGCGAGCCTAGTTCAGTGGGTCTGCCACCTTTGGCCTGTGAACCTGATTCGACATATGTGCCACCTCTCTCTATCTCTTCTATTTATGAGAACATTCTTTCTACTTCAATTTATGATAGTGAGGATGAAAATCCAACTCCACCTCCTCGTGATTTTCCTTCAGCTCCATAGTTTCCAAAATGTGTTTTATTTACTCGGGATGTAGCATGTTCTCTTGCAGGTGACCCTGTAGATCAATGTCATACACATTATCAGTTCGACAGAGCCTCTTCCTTATTGGCTCAATTTCCAGAAAATCATGATCCAGATACCTTTGAAGAAGCTTCAGTTCATCCAAATTGGGATGAAAATATAAATGAATAATATCATTCCTTATTGGAAAATGATACTTGGGATCTTGTTCCTCTTCCAAAAGCAATAAAACTTTTCATATGCAAATGGGTTTACAGAAAAAATTTTATACTAGATGGAGAAGTGGATAAACATAAATCTCATCTTGTTGCTAAAGGATTTTCACAAGTTGAAGGCATTGAATATACTGAAACCTTCTCCCCTTTTTCCAAAATGAATTCTATCTGCCTTGTGCATTCGCTTGATTCCTCCTTTAAATGGTAATTCCATAGATGTTATATTCGTCTTCCTACATTAGGACTTGCGTAAAGAAATATACATGGAAAAACCCCTGGCTTTATCCAAAATGAGTCTAGCCTTGTTTGTCGCCTTAGGAAGTCTCTCTATGGTCTTAAACAAGCCCCTCGGGCTTGGTATGCTAAAATGTATAGCTTTATCTTATATAATGGCTTTTCGTGATGTCATTCCAACAACACTTTCTCCACGAAGAAAATGGGAAAGTAGTTAATCATCCTTCTTCTTTATGTTTATGACATTATCCTTACTAGTAGTGATCCCAACCATAAAAGCCATGTGAAGTATATCCTTAAAAGGAGGTTTGAAATGACAGACCTGGGGCACTTGCATTATTTCCTTGGTCTTCATGTCTTGCAATCCAAAGAAGGTGTTACCCTTTCTCAGTCCAAGTATGCATGTGATCTTCTACACCACTTTCACATGGAAGACTGTATGCCAGCCACTTTCCCTTTTAGTATGAAGTTGAGCTTTCAGTCACCTGTACTTCCCGTGAAGTTGATTATACCTTATACCTTCAACTTGCTAGTAAACTCCTGTATCTAACCCATACCCATCCTAACATTTCGTTTTTCATTGGTCTTATTGTTCAATTTATAGACACCTCATGAAAGTCAATTAAAATTAGCTAAAAGAATAATTCTATATATTTTAGGTACAATTCAGTTCAAGATTCATTACAGTGCCGGAGAATCTTCATTTTTTATTAGTTTCACTGATTCTGATTGGGCTGCTGACCTTGATGTTCTAAAGTCTACTGTGTAGTGTCCCTTATTAGTGAGATAGCTTTGATGACACTTAGAGATGGTGATTTTGATATTATATATGAAAGACTTATGTACATGCTTATATGCTATGACCTGGTTTGGGTCACTTGGTTGTTGTGTGCTTATGATAATATCTATGGTTGCGTGCACAAGGATTGATTTTGGTTAAGAGAATATTAGCGATGTTTTCTCTTTTGGTATCATATTTTGGACATAGGTGTATGACGTGAATGGTGATTTAGAATTGAGACACAGATCCATGGACGATCATGGTTATGTGGAACATATGGTTAATTATGATTTATGGATGATACATGATTTGTATGATTATATGTGCCTAATCTCGTACTAAGCATGATGTGGCAGGGGACTTGGTCATTGCCAACAGGGATGCTCAAGTTATAAATGACTACGGAAGTCATTTCTCCAAAACCAAAATGACTGTAGAAGTCATGCACAATATTTGGTAAAATTTGAATAAGTTAATTATGAAATTCAATTGATTGATTTGATCATTGAGATTGTGATGTGTCCAGGTCTTGGAAGAAGACCTTACCAATGAACCATCAGATGGGTATAAGCTCACAATATGTACCTTAAGGTGAAACGCGGAGTTTCAAAGCAGAATAGATGAGAAGCCATGGAAATTAGGGCGCGGAGTCCTAAATCCATGAAATATAAAGACGTGGAGTCTTGGATATATGATAAAAGGATTAGGACGCGGAGTCCTAAATCCATGAAATATAAAGACGCCGAGTCTTGAATCTATAATGAAATGTTTGGGGCGCAGAGTCCATAATATTTAAAAATATCAAGGTGTGGAATCTTGGATCTTTAGAGTAGATCAGGGCGCGGAGTCCTCAATCTACTAAGGCACAAAGATGCATACAATAGGGGTGCGGAATCCCTATTATCCGGAAGGAAAATACCACTCATGGGCAACTCATAGATGAATTTCCTTAATAATATCATTCCTAACAATTTTGGAGTGACTTTCTAAAAATAGAAAGTCATGTCTACCATTTCAAGTATGACTTTCCAAAAATAGTAAATCACCTCCAATCAATGGGTAAACAAGTATACTTGAAGGAAAATCACTTAAATTATGATTAATCAATTGTAATAGTTCACTATCGACTTAATCCTCAATATTATTAATATTATTAATATTATTATTATCTTTTATGAGACTATGATATTATTATTCAAAGGAAATTATATCTCCTCAATCACTTCACACCTCTCTCCTTCATGACTCTCATGGCTCTATGTAATTCTCTCTATTTTAAATATTACATTACACTCTCTTTTATGCACTCATCAAGGAATGGCATATTCCTCTTACACTCATTAAATATATGTCACAAAATATTCTTACACTCATTAAATATGTGTCATAAAATATTCCTCTTACACTCACTTTAATGCATATGTTACACTCTCCTTAAATAAGGCATGCATACCTCTCCTTAATGGCATAAGTTACACTCCTCAAAAAGGAATACAATGCATGCATATTACTCCTTTATGACAAGAGATTGTTGCTCCTCCTATATATGAGTCTCATGTATTCTCATTTAGGGGGAGAGGGGGGTAATGCCAAGAGTGGAAAAGACTTGAGGAATATTGTGAGAGGGAGAGATATGGAGAGTATCCAATTACTTCCAAAACAAATCTGAATTTCTTACTAATCTACTAAGTATCTATTGAGGTTGAACATGAGTGGTATTTAGAGGAAGTGAAAACTATTTTCCTTAGTTTTCCTTCCATCTCTCTCTCTACTGCTGTATTTTGGTACTGTTTGTGAGCTTTTACAGCTCAGGGGTTCCAGGGGGAGGAGTTCTCCCTGGATATGGTTGGGTGGAAAACCGGATGGTTCAAATGAGTTGGTTAAGTGATCGAAGGTGGATCATATTCTCAACAATTGGAGCTGAATATCTCTTCAGGTATAATTTCCATTGTCCTAAAATTATAGTATAGATTTAGCATAAAATAAAAGGTAGACATTTAAATTGTTGTAAGCATCTAATTTTGGTTTAGGCTTATGTTATCTAAAATATTATAGATTAGTTAAAAATGAAGACTAGATCAATCTATATGTATGGATGTTTAGATCTCAATATTGGAATTATTATTGGTATAGTTTATGGTACTAATCTTGGTATTGTAGCATTTGAGAAAGGAAAGCCAAATATTGTTGAAGGTAATTTCAATAAATAAATTCCAAAGGACTTGGGTAAGTATTTCACGATTTATGGTTCTATTTCAAGTAACTGATAGATGCATGTTTTATAAATGGTTTTAGGATAGTTTGCAAAGTGTTTGACAAAATCTGTGAATGAGTAATGTTATAAATTTATTTATGCATGAATAAGGGCTAACTTGTAGCTTAGATCAGAAGTAAGAAAATGGACATGTACCCAAAATATGCTTGGAGGAATTACAGAATCAACCCTTAAAATAAAATGCAAAAATAATGGCAACTAAAGTATAGTTTGGAAGATCAAATGCTTGAGGTAAGTTGCAGATAAATTTTAGTTATGGCTTATGTTTCATATTCTTCAATGTTTTGTTATTCAAGTTGTTGTAATAGTACTATAAGAATTTTCATAGAAAGCCTTAATGGATGTAGCATTCAGGGCTTCCATGTGTTTGTTAAATTGTAGCAATTGGTGCAAAAAGCTTGTCACTCATGTCAAATGAATTAGCTTGTGGGTGGTAAAATGTTTCAAGAATTCATATGGTGGATTTAGAAATGTGTGATTTCAATGAGCATATATTAGTAGCATAACTCTGGGTTGTTTTTCCTCATGTAGAGGTGTAGTTTTAAGTTTTCATTCCATATGTTTGACAAAAGTCATAAATGAAACATTTAGGCTACAAATTTTGTTGTTTTAAAGAATCGCATTGCTGGGGGTCCCTGTTGTGATTCAGCTCCACTTCAGGGGGTATCCGTACCAATAGACCATTTCACCCCAACTTTGATTTCAAAAATCAAGGATTCGGACATCGATTCCCAAATCTGCTCTGTTTTGCAGAGTTGCTGTTGCATGTAGAACCGCCTGTTGTTTTGTTTTGCTATTTGGTTCTTTTTATATTGGAACTCCCTAATAATTTATAGTGATGGATCTGATATAGGCGAACTACTTGGAAATTTTTTTTAAAGTATAAATGATTAATAATTTGAAAATTTAAATAACCTTACGGCAACTTGTTTTATGACTGCCAACTATTTGTCAAAATTCTTCAATGGCTGTACCTTACAATATTGTGAGCTATGTTTGAAATTTCTAAATACTTATATTCATTGGTATAGCTTCAACAATGAATATGGCTGATAGTCTACTAATATCTTAAGTTCAATTATTGACACTACTTACAAAAAAAAAAAAAAAAAATGAAGTCATGTAACTTTGGATTCATGTTAGCTAATTGTTGTGAAAACACCTTAAAGAGATAATAGTTGTAAGTGTTTGAAAAAATGCCTCAATGGCTGTACATTCCATACTTGTAAATTGGTTTTCATAATGTTCAATGGTTGCATCTAATTACGTTTATGAACCGTCCATAAAACAAAAGGCTTAAGTTAATTTAAGATTTGCAATCAAGGTATTTCTAGTGTAATAACTCATTGAGTTAAAGGTTCTTGATGAAAAGTCAAAATTGCAGTAAGTTATTTGTTGCAATATCAGCTTACATATGAATTCCTAATTATGGGATGCCAACTCTATATAATTTAAATTATCCTTTTAAGAAAACAATTCATAAGCATGTTATTAGTCACTCTTCAACACATTTAATTACAACGGAGTTGACAATTAGCTTATTGTAAATTGTGGTTCATAAAGGTTGACATTTATTCATCCCACTAAACAATTTATATTTTAAAGGTGATTTTAGTCTTGAGAAGCAAGTATTATGGTTGTATCTTTTTGGATCTTGATAAACCTTGAACTTGGTAGCTTTGAAGATAAGTTGACAGAATTTAGGGTGTAGTGTAAAGGACACCAATAACTTCTATATAAAAAATAATAATAATAATAATAAAATAAAATAAAATAAAGAATAATAATAATAAATAAATAAATAAAAATAAAAATAAAATAAAATAAGAAAAAAAAAATATCGCATTTTGATTTAATATTTCTCTATAATAATTATGGTAGGTAAGGTGGGACGTTACATACTGCAAGTTATGTATTCAATGTTTTTTCAAGACCCATTATATGGTCTTGTAAGTAACAAAGTTCCATATCTCTTTCTTCAGTAGAAGCAGAGTATCATGGTGCTATTGAAGGCAACACAAAATCCCTGTGGATTCGTTAGATCCCATCCAAATTTGGTCTTCATCTGCAAGATCCAGCTACACTTTGGTGTGATAATCAAAGTTCCATTCAGTTATGTAAAGATCCAGTTCAGAATCAACACATGAAACACATTGAGATTCTCATATACTTCATCAGAAAGCTCATTCATGATCATGTTCTTGAAGTGCAGTGTTGTTCAACCAATGATCAAGTTGTTCACATCTTTACAAAAGCTCTCATAGAAGCGAAGTTTACCAATATTTGATCTATGATTAGCGTTGGGGAAAGTTATCATTAACGGAGGATAGGCTGTAATGCCTCCTTCCTTCTCCTATTGTGTCACCTTTGTGAATCCTTCTATGTTATCCAAAGTTTTCCTTAAGGGAGGATGTTAGGATATTCTGACACATAGTAAAGAGTTAAGTATAACTTGGTCTAGCGTAGATTTAGGTAAATTGTGTTTCTTTACTACGTAATTTTGTAACTTATAATCTCACAACCGCAATATGTATTGATCTGACGGTTCAAACCTATAATTTGATGATCACAATATGTAGTGATCTGACGGTTATTTCTCTCCTCATTATTACCAACAATTGATCTGTGGTTTAACACCCAATTGGTCCATGATCTCTAGTTAAAAAGAATGGACATTCAATTTTTTAGTGACCGTTTATGAGAGAAGCTTATGTAAATTTTCTTTCTTTATATTAATAAATTTTCTGAAGTGGTCACATTCGCTTAGGTCATGGAATTTTTCCCTCTTCGAGGGTTTTAACCATGTCAAATACCGGTATACTAATCTGTGATCTATTTGTGAGCAGTGACCTTTGGCGTTTGATCTAAGGAACTTACCCTGTAAATTCCTACAATTATATTAATGTCTCTAACCCTTGTTGGGTGCATGTTGATGACCCTTGTTGGGTTCATGAATGAAAAGTGATAGCGCCTATTTGGCATAGATGAAAACATGCTAAAATTTTAATTTGAACTTAAGATACGAGTGAATATTACTTTTGAATTGAGGCATCATTCAAATTAAATTGCAATATATGTATTTCATCCTTGAGGGTGCTATCAGTGAAAATGAAAAGAAAATGCAGGAGGAATTTCCTTCACTTATTCAAAAGTAATGAAATTTAGG
Source organism: Pinus albicaulis (assembly GCA_034641835.2). Classification (NCBI taxonomy): domain Eukaryota; kingdom Viridiplantae; phylum Streptophyta; class Pinopsida; order Pinales; family Pinaceae; genus Pinus; species Pinus albicaulis. The sequence goes on from CM076580.1 coordinate 1,150,460,290, forward strand.
AAACACCAAGGATGGTGTTTACTTCAAAGAGAGGAATATGTAATACTCATGGTATATTTTATTTTACACATATCATTATTTTATATTCAATAGTAAATATTGTTTGACTATTTGGTCATGGGGTCATGGCTTAATTTTACTAAATTATGTAAATAATTTTATGATGAATACATATTTTATTTATTTTCTAAATGAGATGATAAATAAAACATGATTCATGTGGGCTTCCTTGTTTCCCTAGAACTTCCCCAAATTTCTCCCAAAAAATCTCGGGAGAAATATTTCCACAACGGAAACAACATTATGGGAGAGAAATATTATGTTGTGTGTTAACATAATCTTAGAGGCAGAGAAATGCTTAGTTGGTTAAAAAAATATAAGAAAAATTATAGCATGAGATAAATGAGTTCTTATGAAGGAAAAATATTAATACAAGCTTAGCTAGAGAGAAATGCTAAGTTGAGTGAAAAGAAGATATTTTTCCTATATTTAAAAAAACAAATATCCTAGGAAAAAAGGTGGGAAAACCTCAAAAGCGGGATGCTGCTAAAGTATTTTAGGAAGATAATTAATAAATACCATTTAGTGGAAACACTTTGAACAATTTTTGGTTGAGTAGAAACCAAGAGGGAAGAAGGGAGCCTAAGCGCAAGGTGAGTTTCTGGTAGTGCAAATTTTTGGTTGGGAGGAATGCTCCTTTCCCCATATCAATCCCAAAGGAACTCTTCCTACTCAGAATTTTTTTTAATTACATTTCATAACAATCTTTACTCTCTTATCTAGTTTGGAATTTTCCTCTTCTTTGTGAATTATTTCATAGTTTATAAAACTACTTATTATTACAGTAAAGGGTTTTATTTAAATTTTTACTAATACTAAATTGTGGAAAATATTACAGTGAATGTGGATTAATCATAGGAATCAATATTAACTAAATAGTCAATATGGATGTGTTATAACAGGTGTTTGACTCAAAACATATTCCATTAGTTATGAAAATATGCATACACTAACGAGTGGGATCCTTTTATTGATATTGAAGGAATTTAGTATTATATATATTTATTATATGATAAGTGGAAGTAATTGGTGTGCATGATATGTTGGAAACATTACGTCATAAGGAAATATTTAACAAAAGAATACCAAGACAACTCTCATTTATAATCTTTATATCATACATCTCGAGAAAAATTCCATTTATGTACAATAGGAAATTGGATAAGAAACTTGAGTACTCTGAGGGTTTCCATAGTTATTTTCACATCAACTATAATTCTCACAACTACCCTATATTTTTATGTTCTAGTATAAGGACCAAGGTTTTCTCTATCAAATTCTAGGCACAACCTTAGAAAGGAACCATCTAGTTAATATTGAATTATCCTTATATTTGATTCTAAGTAGTTTTGATATAATAGGAAACTATTATCATTTTGTAATGCAATCGATTTAGCATAACCATGAAAGGATTTATCACCAAATTGTGATAATGTGAAAAGGATATTGGGTGTACAAGAAAATGGAGATAACAAATATTGGTATAACTGTTCTAATTGATCAAATTTATTTATCCGAAATAAATTGACAACATATTTTATTAGATAATGGATTGGTATAGCCATATCAAATGGTTATATTAAATTGGAGGTACGCATTCATATAATGACAAGGTAGTACCATGGAGAAGATGTTTAAAATTTGTTTATATGAAACCCTTTATCTTAACCTCTTCTTGGGAACAAATACATAACTAGCATATTTGGCCCAATTTTTGACAACCGAAATGTCTCTATTACGACACATAGGCATCCCAAGAGCGACACTTTAAGGTTGGGAAAAACATCGCTTCCTATACCGTGGCATACAAAACACTTCTAAAAACCTTCAGTAGAGTGACACTAGACATGACATGTGTCTTCATTTAGTTTATATTTGAATTGTGTTGTTTATTGTCGCTATTCCAACATCATGTGCAAAAGTTGGTAGTATGAAACCGATGCCTTCCCATACTTTGTCGCAATATCGACAGCATGTCATCGCACGTGTTTTCACATGTCCAACTCTATGAGTTTTTCAACGACGAAAACAACCATTAGAAGTGCTAACTATGGGAAGTGCCATGTCGTCGAAATAGCGATGGAAACAATCGTTAGAATTTTGACATGACTCCTAGGAACATTTTTTTGGGGTAGAATTAACCCTAAGATGATCATCCACTTTAAGAAGGAACTCACATTTTTCTTATGGCATGATAGCAGTAGTTGATAAAGGAGAAAGGAAGATGTATGACCTACCAAGCGAGCTAGGATGCAAGACAACTATCTCAATTGTCTTGCATCCTACCCTAGCTCGCTTGGGAGGTCGTCTATTTTTGTTTCTAATTTATCAACTATTGGCATCATTCAAGAAGTGAAAGTTGAGATCCTTCCTAAAGTGGATGATCATCTCAGGCTCACTTCTAGCCCTACGGAGGTATCTTCGGTAAGAATTTGGTACCCTTTTTATAAGATCAGGGCATGTTCATTTAAAAAAAAAAACTACCTTTTAATAGCCCTTTGTGTGAATTATGTTTAGTTTAAAAATTTCACCTGACCTTGAACAAATTACGGGTAGCATTGCTTTACACTGCAACTTTTACATGAAAACAACACTAAAAATATGTATAATTAAAAAAATAGTTCATTGAGTTTGTTGAAAACCACATCCAAAGGGATGCCTTAATAAGTACTATTTGGTTTCTGTGTTAGAAGTATCATCTAAATCAATATGGAAATTTTCATTATTCAGTAAATATGTTTATTTTTCTTTAATTTATTCGTTATCCCAGGTACATACATTACATTTTTAATATGTCTGATAACACCGCCCGGAATCATCACCAGAATCTCACTGTAACCCTTAATCTCATAACCTTTGTCACCACCTAAATAAAGTTTAGATCCACAAGTTTCTTCAAAAAACTCAAACCAACTTCTATTACATGTCATATGTGAAGACGTGCCTGAATCAACATAACATATTTCAGCCTCATCCTCCTTAGAAGCAGAAAGAGCACATATGATTTTTATTGAATGAATTTGTAAAGGTAGTAGCTGAAATTCTTAGAAGTCAAGTTTTATTTAGTAACATAACATCGATGGCTATGATAAAATTTATTGAGCTACAATAGCCCTGTAAATAATAAGTCATTCCAATGACATTAGGGTTCAATTCATTTTTTGTATCCTAGGAATGATCTATTATATTAAAACATGGAAAAACCAACCTCATAAGACATTACAGGGATCCGTTTGAAAAAAAAATAATTCCAATATGATATTTTTTATATCTGTTCCAAAGGTTGCCAAGTTTCAGTAAAAATCAATACTACAGATTTGCTTACAATAAAATGGAGAGGTCAATAAATAAAAGAGACTTGGGAATTTTATTAAGGACTGCTAGGATGATTCACTAAGATGGTATTAAAAGGTTTTTTTTTTTTTTTTTTTATAGTAATGACCCAATGACTGAGCAAGAGCCGAGACGTTCCATATTGACCATGGACAGAGTGAAAAATCCCTAGGGTTGCCTACTCCTTCAGTCATATCAATACAGGACAAGTGTGTCATTTCAAGGAACTAAACATGGGTTGTGAGGGAGTTAACATCCCACCTCAACCACTCGGTCTACCCTTACTTGACATTAAAAGGTAATTACTAATTATTTTAAGGATAGCCTTTTAATGAAAAAATAATATTTTTTTCCAAAGATGTATTTGAGGAAAATTGACTAAATTATGGATAATATCAGAAAATTTTTGAGGAATTCTTCCGTAATACTCTAAATTCTCAGCACCCAGCACTTTCCAAAAGGGAGAACACTGAGTCACATTTTATGGAAAATTCCATGCCTCGCCACACTAAATGGCCATGACAGCTCCACTATTTCATGGGATGAAATGTACCACACTCTTCAGGGGAATTGAACCCTAGCAGGGGGGGATCACACACACTTTACCAACCAATCAAGCCCTTGGTGGTATTTATGGATAATATTAAACTAGCTCGATCCTAAAATTTTGTATTTTATTATTAACCAAAAAACTTTACATCGAATATCTTGATTCTAATGAAACATGCCATACAAAATGGCCTCAATGGCATAAACATGAGTGTTTTTGGCCTTTAATAATAAAAGATATGGGAACCTAAGCCCAAAAGTATTGAATAAAAACAACAAAGATGGGCATATGCATATAGAATATAGACATAAATGGAAAATATGTGACATTGGTAGAGGGAAAAAAATCATATAATTTAATCAGGGCATAAATCAAAGCATAACATAGAAGAGTAAATAAAAAAATACCAAAAACACGAATCTAAGACCATGGAACTAAAACAACAGTAAGCTTATTCTACAAGAAAAAATATTTTAAGCTTCTTTTGGGTGGAGTCTGATGCTTCCTTATGGATCAAAACATATGAATGGATCCATTATTAGCAAGCTCTATGTCTATCATTCATATTCACCATATGGTTTCCACAAAGGACTTCATATCTATAGGTTTATGGTTTTCTTAAGGATGGGACCTAGTTCCATTTTAAGCTCACTCAATATCTATAACTCGTACTCCCCAGATGGTTTCCAAAAAGGAATTCATATCTAGATTCTATACATCTATGATTTTATCAAATAACATATATCTATTTCATAAATCTCAAATGGATTAAAATACTAGAGCTCAAGAAATATTGATGAGGTCATAGAAGACAGTGTATCACAAAATAAAGAAGAAAAGTGACAGCTATATAACTAGAAGATATCAAACTATCAATTCTTTACGAAGGTAAAGTAGTGACTCATGAGTCATGTTGGAGAACATTCACACACGATTGATTTATATAATTGGTAATGACTATCTTCATTCTATTTTAGGTCTCAAACTTAGAAAGTGACCTTTAGAGCAGAAAAACATAACAACTTAATAAATTGTACATAGTCTTTACAACAAAGTGCTACTACAATTGAGCCATTAAGTATAATACTTTTCTATTCCATAAACATATATATTCCCTTAATCCCATATTCTGAAGAAAAATTCAACGGTCAGAACTTAGAATTCATTTTTTGTAATTTTGGTTTATAGACAATTCACAATAGCTTCTAATAAAAAAAATTTAGAATATTATAAGTCAATTCTTTGCTCTATTCACTAGAGGTTATGCGTCTCAGCTCCTTTTCATGCTCCTCACTACTAATGTGGAGCACATCCCAAATATCTGTGAGGATAATTTTATGTTTCCAACCATGAGTCCTTTGAACATAGAGTGCCCTGAGTACAGAATGATAAGCCAGGAGCTGTATCTATTTTATAGTCACTTTTCCCCATATTCCAAGGGTATCACCTGGGGAACAAATATTTTGGTCAACATATTTGAAATGAGGAATAGAGATTGAGAAGGTATCAGACTTAGCAGGGGAACCATGATCTATATCTAGGTCTCTTTTCACACCCATAGCGTCAGGTTTAGGAAGGTTTTCTTCATCTTGAACCTTAGTCACATCCACATATTTTTTACTTGGGGTTTTCCTTTTGTAGGCTAAACCATTATTGGATAGGTCCTCACCTCCCTGCTTTCTCTTACAACATTTTTTGGTCAGTTGACTACCTCCAGCTTGAAAGTTGCGACATTGATCATCTTCCTTACATTCACTTGCGAGTTTCAAAGCCCTAACCACACTTCATTTTTTATTTCCATTTGTAGATCTTCTCGCCAAGTTTGAAGTGATATGCTCCACATTTTCATTAGAAAACAAAATGGATTCTAGGTTCGACTCTTTTAATTCCATGGTATTGTTAAAAAAAAATGGTATAAAATTTCATAGTCAAAAATCATTTATGAAACTGCATCCTCATTTAACATATATTAGTAGAGAATCTTCACAAAACCAATTTTATATATCATATAAAGAACCAAGTGAAAAAAATTTATGAGGTTAAGGTTAAGCGGATCATTTAAGTTTGTAACATTTTAAGCTATCATTTGTGAAATTTTTGTCTAAAGGACCAAATTAAGAATGGTAACATCACAGGTTACTAATTACTAAACAGTAAAAACTGTAAAACTATTTACTAATGCCTTTTATTCCATTTTCACACAAGAATGGTAATATCTCCAACTAAGTTTCCATGTACATATAAGAACTTTTATTATCATTCTCACTTCAAAAACCAGCTCCATATTGCAAATGACTTATGTATCCTTCAATAACTCATTATTGTGACATGCAAAGTTCAAATTATTTGTCCATAGTGACCACAAGAGTAATAACCATGATTTTAATTATATATTCAATCAATGGTGTCTTGCACTTATGTCATTGACAATGGAGTTGATGAACATTAATTGATTTGAAAATTACCAAATGACAACCGACATGATAAAACCATTACATGGGGTGTGTTCCCAAGGGTAGGGGATTCTCCTCCATGCTTCCAGGATGTGGGTACTCCAAGGGGGTGTTCACCATATCCACTTTTGGGGGATGCAAAGAGACATGGCACGAAATAGGTGCCCAAGGGAAATGTTTCCATAAATCCCCTTTTAGGGATGATGCAACAAGATGTAGTATGAAACATACCACTCAAAAAATGAGATTCTCCCACACTATTTTGACCGGAGTCCGTAATTTTTAAGAAACAAATACACAAGAAGAAAAAAAAATAAAGTGAATGCAACCCTAATCCACATGTAGATGAGGAGAAGGGGCTTGATGAGGTGTAACTTGGGTTGGTTGGTTTGAAATTGAGCATTATTGAAAATGTAAATGACTCAAATTTAGATAGTGACACTCAAGCTAAGTATTTATTCCGCATGCAGTAGTTGGATTTGGAGACTAGTGGGGAATTTCCTTGAGCTGATGGTCCTTTTTCATTTGACAGGTCCTTCAATCATTTATCTTAAGACATTGATATCTATTTTCTTAGGTTTCTAAATATAATGAAAAATATAATGGTGATAGAAGATTTATGAATTATGATTATTATGCCATGTTACGTAATTAAATTTATCAATTTTATTTTATTATTTTATATGCAATGATATATGTTAAATGTTCCAATGATTTCAATGATTTAAGCTTCAGCTTTCATAAATTTTAATTTTTAATATTTCAGGTGGGGCCCTCCATATCAGTGACTACAAAATATCCTATGAAGTTTCCTAGAATTTTGGTGGTGTTTCCACACATCCCCCAGATGCATTTCCCAGCTCCCACCTCCCTCTATCCTGGAAACTTTGTGGAACATTGGGGTGTTTATCAAAAATTAAACTTGAGTTAGTAGTTACAGTCATAATGCATTTCTATGATCAAAACATTTTCAACCAGGTTTAAGAAACCACTATAATTTTATCTTCATCCTTAAGAAGATATTGGCATCAATCATGTCAAATATACTTGTATTCCAAATGGGAATTCTAGTGAGAAGAATGATGAATATCTCAAATAAGTTAAACATTTTCGATTTGATATTTCTTAGCATTTGTTTCTGTACTGAAGCTTAGGAACTCTAAGTAGATAGGGGACACTATCTTGTAAATATAAAACCATGATACAATCTTGATATTTCTCAAGAGACAGTGTGCCTAGTGTCAGAACCTATGCATGTTTTTAAATGGATGTTGTAAAGTTATGGATTTATAAGTATAAAAAATAATGCCATATCCTCTAATTTTTTTATCATGTATTAGTAGTCATGTTAACATGGAACAAAATCCTTAATAGGGGATAAGTGATTGTAATTTAATCATTTAATAATTTAAAAGGTCAGGTTGTTTATAGTATATACACCTCTAGAATAATTCTCATGCTAGGTCCAAGATTTTTCATAAGAAAATTTAAACAGAAGATAACCACGCATTCTCTAGAACCTTTAACACACGACAGAGTGTTTGTTTGGTGTTCAAACCAATAAAAAATTTCACACTAGCAGTCAAATAATGAACTTGAACATTCCAATGTCTCCCAAAGAGAATAGAAGGCCTCTTTAAAGAGGTATTTTTGAGAAAAAGCAATCTAAGCCTGCCATGTTCAAATGAGGAGAAGAATAAAAGGAAGATGAAGAAACCTGCTAAGGAATAGCATCCAAATGGTACCATATTAAAGTCCAAGAAAATATAATTTTCCACTAAAGAAGGTAGACAGTGTTACCCTGTCTCATCAAGTTGTAACTAGAGGATAATTTTTCTTTAATGATTCACATTGCAAAAAATGATCCTAGTGATGATGGTTTGCATTCTCCGAATATATAAGTTTTCAAATGCCTCATATCTTATTCTCATCTAACTCATATAAAGAGGATGGTGACTCAACATACATAAGGTAACTTAGCCATTAATTCATAAGAAGTGTTTAAGTTTAATGTATTTTACATTTTAAGTAAGTGTCATGGGTTAAAATCATATAATGAATCATGATGCCTTGAAATCATGTTTTTCACCATGTTTACCTTAATGGCCATCATATGTATTATAGTCTAGTTTTGTCACCCTTGGGGAGAAGAGTACTACTGGGGGGATTCATTAAAGGTAACACATCCATATGCTTTTCATACCTAACACGTTTCATTGTCTCTTGTTCTATTCTCCTTTCTTTTCCATTGGTTGTTACATGTATCAAAAAAAGGTCTATACCTCACAATCATATGAGAGGAAAGGGCTACCATGCCCATGGTTGATGCAATTTTATAAAAAATAAAAAAAAGAGCATGATATAAATCTCAAAATTAAAAAGAAAAAATGAAAAAGATAAATAACAGTAAGTGAAAAGCCAATGAAACTCGAACTCTACCCCCTCGCTATGAGGTTATGAGGCCGTCAGCCTGATTCCTAACGCAATGAATGCATAAATAACTAAATTAATTAAGTAAACTATCCCAACCCTATGTAATGAAAATAATTCACATCAAAAGGGGACTTGCAAGTTTCAATGTAAAACAAAGAAGACAAGAAAGACATGGAAATATATAATGCCTGGGAAAGGATATGTCAATGGAAAAGACACTCCCTCTACAAAGGTGTTGAAGGAGATGATCATTACACATGGCCTTCCATGTCTAAGACGCCATTCCTATGAAGTAAACCTCAATTCATACCATAGTAATTTACACTTACACCTAAATTGGTTTCTTGGGAAAATACTTTAATTCTTGGGTCTTGGCACACCTAATAGTGTTCTATGATGGCCCTCCCCCACCTAAAATTATAAAATTGCATAAGTTCATGGGATGGTGTGAATTTCAAGCATAACACCTGATGTGATCTACTTAAATGACTTTTACATTGAACATGATTCATTTTTTATGTTACAATGAATCTTGTATACATGTTCGTTGGTCTCACTTGATTCTTTTGGCCTATACTTGATGATGATGAATGCTTATATATGACCCTTTGTATGAAATTGGTGATGTTTTTTCCACACTTCATGGACAATGTACATGCCTTTTCGAGGAGGGTGGAGAGCCATGGCCTTAATGATGGGTGTTTCCTATTTTATGATGAGAATTGGTCTACTTTATGACTTGTCACTTCATTTGATGCACTTCATTACACATTAGACCTTGGACATTGCACCTTGGAGGTTAGATGTTTCCATTCTAGATTGATGTTGCACCTATATGATGATGTTGCACTATATTTGAGGCAACCTCACAAGATGGATAATGGTTTGGCACTTTATGTACATACAATAATTTTTTAATATGTATCCAAACCATGTACAAGATTCCCTATCCTGACAAGTATATCATCTCTGACATCACAACTTGGCTCAAATGGATCGACAACGGAAAATTATTATAACTAAAATTTCACTACTCTTTAAGGTTCTTTTAACAATGCATAAACACTTGTTTGTATCGAAAGTTACACTGATTTCATTAATAATGGTGGTCCTAAATTCCAACTATAACTATTTATTTATCTTGACAATGGAAGTTTTAAAGGTTTCCATAAATAAAAAACAGGAAAGGTATAATTTGTGTTCGTAAGGTTTAATTATGAATCAACAAGTGAAAAAGGGTACTAATTTTCTTTAATTCTACCCATAGTCAATTACAGTCAATTAGATAGGTCGAGAGGTGGTCTTTCCACTGCAGATAATACATATAGTATGTGATACTGGACTATTAACCCTAGAGAAACTACACATATATAAATCTATTGAACACAACTTTAACATATTTTCTGGACAAATTAAAGGTTATAATTAATAGCCTCAGAGCTTACCTCTTGTGCTCTCAAGAGCCCGAGCCAAAATGGAACACATAGCATTAATAAATTGAAAATAAAAATCCATAATATAAATAGAGATCGTCACTCGTTATAAGTGATTCCATTGAATTATAAATTCAAATCCCTATCCATTGAATCAATGTGTATAATATAGTGGTGCCTAGGGGATAATTTCATCTATATATCTCTACAAATGTATTGAGACATCATTATTTCTATGGATCAAAGTCTTGAGCATCACTTCATAAACGAGGGTTGGGTTGTTGAAAGAAAATGACAGATTAGAGACCCCGAGGGTGTAGAATACCCTAATAAAAAACACTCTTAATATCAATGTTTCAAAGCATGAGACTATAACTAAGGATTGATGGGAATTTTAACGTCCTACAGAAATGTTTCAAACATAATAGGTAGAGATGAAATACATGCATCTTGAAATTGAGTGGTGTCTAAGATGTTGAAGATCCTTAGTAGAGTCCCCTTTGTACTAGCAGTGGCAAGGAGGCTACCATCAAGGGTAATTGAAAATCAAGCGATGCGAGAGTCATGGGCAGTTACGAATCTGGTTCTCTTGATACCATAGTACTCGACTGTAATCTGCCATGGTGAAAGCCTAAGCAGTCCAACAGAAGCTATTGGGAGGATGAGAAACACAAAAAAAACCCCTAGGGTTTTACATCATCTCAATATGTTGCACTAGCTTCAAATCCACAAAATTTTACAAAAAAATCTTGTCCTCGAACACCACCATGATCCGATCTTGTATCATCTTAGCTTCACGAATCGAACCTCATACTTGAAGGATAATTCCCTAAGACACAAGCTCTAATGATCATCCAAGATCATGACCTTATTGGGAAGGTATTGAGGATTCCAAACCCTGACCATGAGGGTCAAAATATTACATTAGAATAACATCTCTACAACAATATCGACATTATTGAATTCCATTCTAAAGGTTTCTCTGAATGGATCACAGTTGTAAATGTGGAAACCCTTCTCTGTGTCACAGAAAAAACAGTCGAATTCCTTCCTAGAAACCATACTCTATGCCACAAGAAAAATAATCTAATTCCAACATGGAAACCCTACTTTGAGCCATAAGCAGAAAATCCAAAGTCGTGGTTGAATGATACATAGAGTAATGAGGATTATTCAATTTCAGTCTCTGGGGAAGACATCGAATTTGGATCTAGAGCGAATTTGGATCTGGATCGAGAGATGGGTCACTTAGGGGTAGGGTGGTGAAAAATTCGAGCAATCGAAGTCCTGGTTGAAGAATATGTTGTGAAATGAGGATTATTCTGGAATTCTCTGGGGAAGACAAAAAAATTTCATCTAGATGGAGAGATGGGTCAAGCAGGGGTAGGATGGTGAAAAAGGTGTATTATTATCTCCCATAAAAAAGAAAAAGAAAACAAAAACAACCAAAACAAACCCTTACTATAAAAACATATTTCATTTAATTCAAGCTTTTCTTTTCAAATTTAATATCATTGTATAGTTGTGTCATTGGTTCAAAGTAATCCCAAACATCAAATGTAATAGTAATCACATATCAACATCAAATTTAATAATAATCAAATGTAATAATAATAACATAGCATGAATGTTGCTATAGAGATGTTGTCTTATATTACTCCGCTATTGTGACACCCTAGCCGAGTGGGTCTCAATAGAGACGTGTTTTCATAGCGTTGCAAGAGCAACAATTTCACCATCGAGGTTGCAAGAGTGACATCGCATGGAGGGATTAAAAAAAATGAGAAATATTGGGGAACTTTCCGACAATACGTCAAAACTGTTGGAACTAAAGTGTCAAACCATCGTAGCATATAGAGTTAAACATTTCAATGCATAGAATGAAGATAAACAAATATTGAATCTTAGTTTATTAAAGAGCCACATGGTACTAGATTATTAGGTGCTAAAATCTTATCGTATTAAGAGATGCATTTACAACTATATACAAAACAACAAAATACTATGCTCTTAAAGGTATATCTATATATCCATAGAATATATATTCCAATTTTAACATGTACTGAAAATAAAGTAACAAGGAGAATATAAGATTGATGTATGTACATAATAATATTAGTAACTAGGCCCCAATGGTTAGCTCAATTGGTCAAGTCCTCGCTACTAAATACTTTTCCAATTGGGAGGTCACAGGGTCGAATCTCCTTGATGCCCTTGGGGTTAGGCCTCCCATGTATGGCCAATGGTAGACCCCATAGGGAGGGTTTGCCAAGATTTTTAGACCATGGATCTAAGGAGTACATATGTGCGGGCACATATGTTCGTGAACCACTGCGAAAAAAAAATATTATTAGTAGCTATGGAATTAATAGAGAGATAAGCAAGTTTAGTAGGAAGACCATACGTGAAAATAGATTTTGATTAATTATATTAAATATAAATCATTAGAGCAAGTGGCTCCAAATTTATACAAATAAAATAAAATAATTAAGGGTTTATGAGAGACCCAAACTCAACCATTTTGACAATATCCTAGCATTAATTTGAATTCCTAAGTAACATAAGGAACTCATTCCAAGGAGTAGTAATAAATTAAATATAAAACATGTAGAGTTGATGAAGGTTACATAATAAATCAAACATGTAGACCAAAAGAATTCAAGAAGAGTCCAAAGTTTTTTGTTAACTAGAGAAAAAATTATAATCAAATCACCAAAATTCATGCTAGAATAAAGACCTACCTACAAGAAAGACAATAATGATTATTAGGTCCCTATAATAATAGTGTAGATGCCTTATTGTTATTGTTAGTGTTACCCCCTTATTTTTAATTTTGTTCCCATGTATCCCCCATATTGTTATTGTTGTGCCCCATAGAAGCGCACTATTACTTTTGTTGTACCCTTACATTATAATTTTTATGTAGACTCTGATTATATTGTGACCCCTGAGCCTCCTATATATACAAAGGAGATCTTTTCATTCATATAATCCAAGAAATATTAATTTATGCAATGTTAAGGAGGTTCCCCCCCCAAAGAGAATATTTCCCAAATCTTTGATCTATCTTTTCTCCATTTTTTGATTTGGTTTCGTAACATTTGGTATCATAGCTTTGGATTCTAGGGTTTCGCTACATCAAACAGGTCATCATGGAATTTTCTCTATAACATTTTTTCTACGAGGATTCAGACGCTAAAATTTTATCCACGTTGAACCAATATATTCGTGAAATTATTGTATGAATTCCACATCTTGGTTCATTTTATTTTCGGATATATTATATGAGTAAGTTAGGGGTTTTGTAGGCTCCAAAATTCCATCTAAAACAGGGAACCTAGGGAAAATAGTCATAACTTTAATTTTGGGCATCGTATTTGAATTGAGTAAAAGTTGGCGAAAAGTAAACAAATGGTAGTCTTTCTTATAGAAATTTCAGGGCCAAATATTGAAACAGTGACATGTGTCATCTCGTACAATGTTTCTCTATTGATCTAGTCCATATTCACGTCATCGTGGGAGATTTTCCATAATGCTTTATTAAAGAAACCAATATTGGTCTGACTTGGGGAATTGGGAAGAAATTAAATGGGTTATGATAGGACTAAATTTCAGACCTTGGAAGTATGAAATTATAGAGATACAACAATTTGATTATCGAGCTCCAAAAAAGAAAGGAAAAGTGTGTATTTTAAAATTTTGCATAACTTTTGTTTGAAAAATCATTTTGAAGTGATTCAAAGGGAATATTACAGAATATATATGAGTATTTGGTTCTAAAATTCCTCCAAAAAATAATAATTACATGCCCATTAAGCCATCAGAAAGCTCTACTATGATGTATGAAGAGGAATAATTGCAACATGATATATCAAAATTATGGGACCAAAAGAAACTTATTTCACTCTTACAACCAACAAACAAAGTTGATATGGATGGTTTAAAATAACATATGGATGGTTTAAAATCATAAATGGAAGATTTGAAGGATGTCTTGGAAGCTAATATGGATGGTTTGAAAGCGGACATGGAACGTTTGAAGGAATGTTTGACAAAGTTGTTGCAAGAAAGGCTTCCCGGTGGTGACAAGGTAATCCATGAAAATCATGATGAGGACAAAAGGAATATGAATTGTGATTTTAGATAATCCAATTTTGGCTTTAAGAACCACCACATTCTAAATATCAATATGTGTAACTTTGATGCCAAGGATTCAGTAACATGGATTCTACAAATGAAACAATATTTTGATCTCCATCATGTGCAACACCCACAAAAGGTACGCATTACATCTTTATATTTAGAACCCAATCAGTTTGTACGTTATTTATAGATTTATTCTTATAAACCACTTTTAACTTGGTTAATTTTTACGGAGTAAATGATAGCACATTATTATGATACAAAGAGCAGTGCCTTCTTTTTCCAATTGATAAATTTCAAACAAAAGGGTTCAATGGTGGAGCATGTTAGCATCAGTCTTGTCATACTGCCATCAGTGATCAAACTTACTCTTTTTCATTTGCATATTAGGAGTCCCATACCATAAATTTTCATCATTCCATTGGGTCATGGATTCATTGATGGTAGTGGTCTTTCATCAGTTTTCCCTCATGTGAAACATGTTGATTCTCCTCTCTGAGGTCTTTATTCATGATTCACTTTCACTCTGTAATTCATGTTAGTAGGTCATAGGCTTGGTCTCATTATGTATTAGGGTCTCATTATGGTCAAATTAATGAGTTAAGTGTCAATAAATATCATCAAGGTCATGAGGAGCACAAATAAACTCAAAGGCACAACATCTGAAAAAATCAAGGAATTGTTCTATTGAGCTTGATGTAATTTTCACCTCAAAACCATGTTTTGAGTGAAAACATGGTACTTTGCCTTCATTATCATATTTTATGTAATTTTATGTTTTCATGTCTAATAAGTTGCACTTCAGAAGCTGATATCTCCACAAAGCCACTGCCTTGCCCTTCAATGGTATTTTCCACAGCAATTTTATGGTAAAATCATGTTCCAAATGTTTCCATCAGAAAGGGCCAGGAAAGAGCTTTCCAACGGTATATTATACTCTCAAAACTGACTCCTAGATTGAAAAATATGCCTAAGTGAACAAAGGTCCCCAATAGCCTAACCTTTCCCCTTTTCCTATTTGTCCCTTAAACTTTATTTCATATCATTTTAAATTTTTTCATTATAAAACTCATTTTCTTGTCATCCAATCGCAACCCTTTCCCCAATCCGATCGCAACATTAAATCCCATACTCCCGACTGACACTTCCCCGATTCCAAATCCCCAATATGATCCATCGTAAGTCCCCTCTGTCGATCTCATAGCTTATCGCATTCCCTTGTTTCGATCACCCAATCACATCGCATATTTTCTTTCCAGCACTTAACCTCCACTCCACTCACCCTCTGATTCCCGATTGCAATTGGTTGGGTCCTGCCATAATCCCTTCTACCCTTTCAAACAAAAATCGGCTTTCCCTTTGTAAAAATAAATTATTCAAATGTTATCAACTTAAAATATTTCTTAAGTTTTCCAATCACAATCGGCATTTCCCAGCAATGCGCCTCCACTCCACTTCCTTGTCGATTTGCGATTGTGATCCGTCACATCACAAATCTTTATTGCATTACTCCTTTATATGATTTTCTCTCCCACTCCGACTTGCGATTGCGATTGGCTGGGTCCCACCTTAATCCCTTCTGCCTTTTTCAAATGAAAAAGGGGTTTTTCCTTTGTAAAGCGGAAAACTCATTTTCATTTTTTTTATAAATACTTCCCCTCCATCACATCACTCCATTGTAAAATGCTCACTCCCATTCCCGATCGGTCCATCGCAATTACATTTCCTTCGCTATCTGTTAAACCCGCTCCCCTTTTCGTCCCGATTGCGATTGTGATTTTCCCAATTGCACTATCCCCACTAGGATTTCGCTCCCGCTTCCCTTCCACTGCGATTGCGATTGTGATTTCCTTTGGGCCCACCTCCCTTTCCCTTCGCTCTTTTTCAATAAAAAGGGACTTTTCTTCATTTAAACGGAAAATTTGATTTTTATTAGTTTCAAAGGAATTTCTCGGCATAAAAGAATTCTCAAACCAAAGGATAGAAACAGTCAAGGCCAAGAACTAATTATCAACGAGAGACATCTATAGAAGCAATGAAAAAGGGATCCGTTCTTCGGATTTCCTATTTTGATTCATTGGGTGTAACAGAAAAATATTCAAGGTGGTCAAAATGTATTGTTTCTCCTTCTTTATAGGGGCATACTGTTGGTCTTTTTCCTATGTTCAGATTTCGGTTTCCGAGTTGGTGAAACAACTCCTTCTTTTGTGGATCTACTCCCCTCAAATTTTGTGTATTTAATGTAATTTAAAAATCATTTGTGAAGGGAATAAAGGTGTGGAATAAGTTGGAAATCATTAGAGGACGCTTTGCACTCCATTTGTAACAGTTTGGAAGGGAATTAATAAAGATACGCAGCTCAGATTTGTGGGATCCCTGTGGTATGGATTTTAGCATTGTTTTTTCCTTTCTGTTCATCTACTAATTGTTATGTTCACCATTCATTCATTTACATTTTTGGTCGAATGTTTTCAAGATAGATAGGTAGAATCCATTGTATAATGCTTTGCCTTGGGAAATTATTCAAGATTCTATGTTTTCTACTGTTTGAAAAGGATCCATCTCCTATGCCCTTTTCAGCTTTCTCACCAGTCTTGCCATCCCATCATTATTTAAACTGAATTTTTAAAATCCCTACCTACCTTTCCCCATGAAATATCCTGTATCTCTGATTTAATTCCCCAGTTTCAAACTGCCCCATCTATTCCATACAACCCTGAAATTTATAAAAACATTTCCAATTATTATACCTAGCCTAAAATCAGTTTACAATAATATTTCATTGAATATTATTCTCGAAGAGAGCCCTCTCCTGACCTTCTAGGGCTAGCTACAAGGCTGAGTGTGGTTTGAGGTTACCCTGATTTTCCTTCTTTCAGCCTAAGGTTCAAATTAGGTGCTAACATTTCTGGCGACCGTACTGGGGAATGTAGTTAGCATAAAGGACTGATCACCCTAGTAATATCTTCAATATAAATTCCTGGACTCTGCATGATAAGGTTCGGAGTTTGTTGGGCTAAAATAAAACATTGTAAAGTAGAAATTTGACGACACTGGCTTCAACGAGATACACAAGGGAAAATCAAAATCTAAATCCTCCCCCTGTGTTTGAAAATCCTAATCTCATTCCAAGAATAATCAGAAGAGAAGAAGGATCACTAAGTCCTAGACTTATTTTTCAGATCCCACACCTGGCCTAGTGAGTGCTTGTTTGTAGAAGACCTCTCTTTTCATGAATGTTTTGAGCTTTCTTTCTTCAGAAGTAAATCTAAAACTGCACTTGAAGACACAGTTTTAGATCCAGAATTTCTTGTAGATATCGAAGTTCAAAAGGAAAACAAATCAATTGATGATTATATTTTTAATTCCCCTCAGGAATATATCACTGTAACTAATATCCCTGAGCCTTCAGAGTTATCAGAAATAGAAGTTCCTCCCCTTAAATCATTAGCATTCCCATCAGTTTCATAAGTCAATTCTTAGCTTTCGACTCCTCCATCAACACCTCCCTTGAATCCTAGTAGCACAAACACTGTTGTAAATCCACCTGAAGTCATGTCTGCCAGGTATGCACCATTAGTTTCACCTAAAAATTTGAGTGATATGTTCGCTGATTACCAAAGTAAAATTCATATCTTTGATGCCACCCAAAGCATCACAGCCCAACAGCATTTTAATAAGATGAATGAATTTTTTGATCTTCATGAGGTAGAGGCAGAAAATGTAACCACAAGATTGTTTGTTCAAAGCTTTAGAGGTGAAGTTAGAAAACGGTTCAGAGCCTTACCAACAAGCTCTATCCACACTTTGCAATAGCTACATAGAAAATTCTCAGACTGGTGGGAGGTAAATAAAAACCCACTCGAAATCTTTTCTGAATATGAAAATATTAAAAGAAATGTGGGTGAAACTGTACAGGATTATTTTGTGAAATTTAATGTTGTATATAATGCTATTCTAGCCAATCTGAAGCCCCCCATGGGGTTAGCTTTGTTGAATTTTCCATATGGTTTCGATGCTGATATGGCATATCAACTACGAGAAAGAGATCCTACCACACTTGAAGACATGTAGAAGATAGCTGTGAGTGTTGAAGAAAATTTGCTGGCCAAAAGAGCATGGGCCAAAGTTGAAAAGAGAGTGACTGTGAAAGAATAAGCCTCCCCTTAAATCATTAAGATAGATACTTTGATCTAAACAGTGGAAAAGATGGTCTATCAATTGACTATTTTAGATAGACCTGAAGCACAAATCAGGAATCCAAATTTCAGAGGACATCAGCAGCCACAATTCAAAATTAAACAAAGAGAACAAAGAGTGCAGGACCAAGCAGCACCACAACAACAGATCAGAACTTCTTTGCAGAAAAATTATGTTCAAGGAATGGAAACAGACGATGATGATCTAGTAGTTGAAGCCAACCATTTCTTCACTGCCAATGGCGTGCCCATCTTTCTCACAGAAGATGAGTAATATATAGTGACTGCAGACATTCAAAAGGATGAATATTTCATATTGGCCAATGATGTAGTATTAGAAGAAGAGTTTGATGATTATCAAAGAGGATACATGAACGCTTTGTTGGCCCAACAGAAGCAGTATTATTTGAGGAGAAAATATGTGCAAATCAATCCTATTCAGAAGAGAAAAGAGCTGCAATCGAAAAACGATTATTCAAATACTCAGAGGAAAGGGAAGGAGTCTGCTGATCCCTCTCCTAGCAAATCATCCTGAAGGATAAATATTGCAAATGAAAAGAACCAGCAAAGTGAAACAAAGGAGCAAGTAGAGAAGAAAGATCCTCCCATAAAAGAGGTAGAAAAAGTTCCTTCTTTTAATTTGGAAAATGAAATTTCTAAGTTGAAGGTGTCCATGCCCTTGACTGAGTTGGTGAAAAATAGCACTTATAAACATCAGGTGTCTAGAATTTTGCAAATGGACTCTATATCAAATATGGTAAATGTCGAAGATGACTATCCTTAACTCATTTTTGGGCTAGCCATAGAAGTTCAGTCTGAAGAGAGTGAAGTCCCTCCCTTCTACCTGAGTCTTAGATTACATGAGTTCATTTTAGATAATTCCATGTTGGACTCCGGAGCCTCACATAACTTGATGCGTAAAGCCATTATGGAGAAGTTGGGACTTGATATTACCTGCAAATACCATGATTTGTATTCCTTTGACTCTGGTAGGGTCCATTGTATTGGTCTTATCAAAGATTTGGTAGTATCTTTAGACCAAATCCCAACCAAGAATGTTTTGATGGATGTGGTTGTTGCCGATGTTCCACCACGATTTGGAATGCTTCTGTCTAGGTCATGGGGTGCAAAACTTAAAGGAACCATACAACTTGACTTCTCTTATGCCACCATTCCCGTGTTCGGTCAGTTGAGAAAATTATATAGGCAGAAGAAAATTAAATACATGATCACCTGCAGAGAGAAGCCAGTTAATCGTCCCATTAATTCAGTCCACAGATATATAGAGTCATTTGTATTATATTCAGATGGTGGTTTGAATGATGAAAATTTTTATATGGTACAAGTAGATGAGATACCTAAAATTTCAGAAAATTTTAGGGAAGTCCTTAAACAGGAAAAAGATAAAGTAGCAAGCATTTTTGAGCTTCCTGCCTGCTAGCAAAAATAAGACAGTAAACATCAGAAAGATGCAGAAATACGTCTAAATAAAGTAGAGAAAGAAGAAAAATTTTAGCATCTAGAAGAAGAAGAAGAAGAAGGCCCTTGGAGCATGGATTTTGATGGAGTTTTTGGTAAGGACTGTGTTGGTATAGGAATATGGATTTGGAGCCCTATTTTCCAGCCTGAAAAAGTTCCTAGTAATATTAGAGTATGTGCTTACAAGTTGGATTTTGATTGCTCTAATAATGAAGCAGAGTATGAAGCTTTGATTGCATGTTTAAAAATTTTGAAGAAGCTAAATGCAAAGAGGATTTCTATCTATGGAGATTCATAGTTGATAATAAAACAGGTAAAAGGAGAGTACCAAGCAAAGCATCCGTGATTGAGGGCCTACAGAAATGTAGTACTAGACATTTTGAGGACATTTCCTGAGTACACTTTGACAGCAGTACCCCGAATGCAGAATCTTATTGTAGACTCTCTTGCCGCTACTGTAAGAAATTTGAAGATTCCAATGAATTCCAGTAACTAATTTGAAATTTATGTCAAACATCGGCCTGTTGTTTCAGATAATTGAAGGTATTGGCAAGTTTTTTGGGATGAAAATGAAATCAATGCTTTTTTTCAGAGTGAAGGAAAATTCAAGGACACTCCTATAGAAGGTGATTATGAGGCTGATGACCAAGAAATCGAAGCAAAGCAGATGGACGTGTTGCAGCTGAAAGACAATGTAATTCCTAGAGGTCTCATACCTTTAGAGGAGCTTTTTAATCAAGATGATGTTTCAAAGAAACCAAGCTTGGTGCCTATTGATAAAGGAGTTGAAGATGTTAATCTTGGAATAGCTGAAAAACCTAAGCTTGTGAAAGCATTGTCCCCTGAGGTAAAGGATCAATATGTTAAATTACTTTCTGAATTTTTTGATTTGTGTGAATGGGATTATTCAGATTTGAAGGTGTATGACAAAAATATAATTCGGCATATTATTCCCATCAAGTCAGATCAGAAGCCATTTAGATAGAAGCTGAGAAGAATCAACCCAAAGCTGCTGCCATCTATTGAAAAAGAGGTAAGTAGATTGTATAAAGCTAGTATCATTGTTCCAATTAGATTTTCTGACTGGATTTCCAATTTGGTCCCGGTACGTAAGAAGATAGAAGAGATAAGGTTAACAATGTTACCGATGAAATAGGTAACCTCAATGTTACCTACTTTTTGAAGTATCAAGAAAAACACCTGATTTTGAAAAAGTAGCGATGCAGAATCAAGAAAAAAAAATTTGAGCATGTTTTTGGCACTTTAAGTCTTTTTCATTTTGTTTTTTTTTTTTTTTTAATTATATTTTTTTTTTAAGTGGTGTTTTTTATGTCGATTTTGAATAGTGGTGGTGTATCATCACCAACGTTTTTTTATAGGATTGATTTTGACACTATAAATTTTCTAATGTCTTCTTCTTCTGTGAGATGTTTATTTTTAAGTGCATTTATGTAGTTGTGTTTTAAAAATAAAAAAATAAATTCTTTTAAAATAAAAACTTGTAATGATATCTTCACTTTTTCACATACATAAAAGATGGAAAAAGGATCAATATTCTAAAGTTTATATTTTCTACATGTTTATGTATTGTCAAATAATTTTTCAATGCACATCAAAAATTTGTCTCTAAAAAACCAATATTTTGAACCATATGACAAAAAAATACAATTTTTCAATATAAATACAATGCAAAAAATACACTTTTACAGAGTTTTTGTTGAAAAAAACATGTTAAATAAACTAATTTTTTGGGAGAATCTTAACAAAAAAAACTTAAGAAAATAACATTTTTATTGAATTTTATGTCAAAAAATAATAGCAATCACATGTTTTTTGCAAAAAAAAGGGTTGTTCTCATAAAATATCAAAGTCTAAACATTACAAGTAAAACTGATTAATAGTTCTAAAAAATAAGTTTTGTTTGCAAGCATAACTTAAACATCATCAACAATATCAACTAATACATCTTCAACATCATCTAGAATAGCATTGATGGCTTCTTCCGCAACATTTTCTTCTTCATTTTGATCATCACCGTCTTCTAATGGATCTTTCATGTTAGCAAATCTTCCAAAGTGTCCCTTTCCAATCATTCCATATAATGGTGGTTGAGGTTCCTTTGCTTTTTTTGCCACACGTGATTCATTAAAATCTCATTTCCTCAAACCAACTTCTTGCTTCGCATCTGGAAGGAATTTAAGAGCGTTAATTCTTTGTTGAATAAATTTGCATTGAACTGGGTCTTTCTCAATGGAAATGCAATTTCTTCCTTTTAGTAGGCAACATGATAGTGTTGTACCTAATCATCAAGCACAAAAAAAATAAGTAAGAAAATTAGTATGGAGACATAAAAAGTAAAAAAGACAATATTTAAATTTAAATTTGTATATTAAAACTTACCTGAACCTGAGAATAAATCCAAAACACATTCTCCTTCATTTGAACATAGATCTATAAGATAGTTAATCAATGCTTGTGGTTTTTTATAAATGTTAACTATATCTCCTTTTGCATCTTTATCCTCATATGTTAGTTTTCTTACCACTGCATCATAAACCAATACTTGACTATGACTCTTCCCATCTACTCGATTCATAATAATATTCTTATAGCTATCGTATTTTGTCCAACATTCAACATGGATGAACTCACAATCATTTATAATAGGCTGATCTTTGGAAGAAACAATATTTGACTTTTGCCTGTTACATAACATAGTAAAAGTTCAATTAAATTTTACATGAATAAAAAAATTTAGGAGGAATCAAACATACAATTTCAAAATCTTACCATGTAAGTTGCATCCTTGAGTTTTCTTTACCCTTGAAGCTTGTTAATAACATTGGAAACTGTGTCTGAATGAAATGTCACAAATCGCCAAAGTGGTGATGTTGTCACTTCTTGAAAACCCGTAACCACTTTACTAAAAGATTGATAAGTATATGGTTCTCTATTATATTCAATGTTTGGGAAATTGAAACCATGAGGAATATCTGCAATAACTAGGCCATATTCCCTTTTAGGTATTAGTGATGCAATGTCTTCACAGTCACCTTGTATTATTTGATATTGGACACTGTCGAGCCCATTCCAAATGTAATGATTAAGAGTAGGATCTAGTTCAACATTCATAAGACGCTTCCTTCTCATGTTCTCCATCTTAATTTTTTCAATAAAGCTTTTGAAAGTATCTGGTACTCCATTTCCATCCTTCTTCGACATCTTTAATGACATATATATATATATATATATATATATATATATATATATGTATAAGTAATAAAATAAAAATAGTTAAAATATGAATAAAATAAATTTATAAATAAACATACCTTATTGAATGCAATATAAAACTCTTTTAGTGTTGATGTAGAACTTGCTTCTGGGTAGTTGCGTACAACATCATCCCAACTGTCTTCATTCAACATTTTAACCATGTGTTCTTGTATTTTCATAAAAAATTTATGACTGAATAAATCAAGTTAAAAACGTTAATATATTGACATGTATAACAAATTCTACCAACATCATTATGTTTTATTTAAAATAAAATTATAATGAAAGAAATAATTCAAGAAACTTACTTTTGAAATTCTGCACACATTTGTTCCATTGATAATTCACCCGACTTCACACGGGCTAATACTGATTTGACTAATTTATCATCCTTCACACCTTGCATTGTTCTCCAAGGTGTAATAGTCATATCCTCTGGAAGCTACTTCATTTCAGGACCCCCCTTACTGTTGGTACATATTATGGGTTTACTCTTTCTAACCTTCTGATTTTTTATGGAAATATTCTCCCATCGATCAAAAATCACATCAATCAAATCCCATACCTCCCCAATTCTAAATGCCAACTGAAAAATGGTGTCTGTGCCTCTGAAGAGATTTGTATTCAATTTTCCATCTTTTTCTTTTTTTTCATCAATTTGATAACCTGTTTCCATTAAACATTCCTTTCGAAATGCTACACTAACTTGTGTGTTATCCCCACGACATTTTTCTATGAATTCATTATGAATAAATCTGACCTTTTGGATGAAAGTCATTTTCATTCTGTACTCATTATCTGCATTATGATCCCATGCCAATAACTTTGATTACATTTTTGTTAAGCCAGCGTAAATGATGCATTTCACTGTTTGAAAAAGATAGTTATTGGGATATTCTGCAATAAATTGTCTCTTAGCCTCTATTGAATGGTTTCCTCCAATTACATAATATTTATAATCAAAACATTTTGTCTTGTCAAATGCTTGTTTGTTGGGAACCTGACATGGATCGACAAGAACCACATAATCCACCACATGCGCATATGGATTGAACTTGAACAATGTTTTCAGATTATGTACATGTAGGTGATGGGCCTTTCTAATTTTATATTGAGATTGTCCTTCATCTGGGCTATAAAATTGGTTAACATTAAGCTCAAATGTTTGGCCACCAAGAATTAATTTATTCTTCCTCAACTCTTGTCGAATAGCATTTTGTTTTGTTTTAATAATGCCATCCTCTAACTCAGCACCTGGTGTTATGATTTCTCTACTTCCGTAAGAGCTTTCAATTTGTTCTTCACTGCTGCTCACGACCTTTACAGGTTCACCAATATTTCATTTCCTAGTCTTATTGGAAAACATATCAGTTCTTTTATAAACAAGCTCTCCTTCATGAGGTACAAGAGAGAGATCTTTGGCAATTTTTCTTTTTGGTGTCTGAACTGTTTTCTTCTTTTGCACAATAGTTCTCATCTCCTCCTCACTAATTCTATCATAATTTTATGTTTCATGTTCGACACCTTCAAAAGAAACATGTTTAAGTTTACTAGATTGACCCACCTTAGTGACTCTTGGTTGATCCCCTCTTTGTACTATTGCAGTGTCACGAGCTATTTCTCTTTGCTTCAATCTCCTTTCCTCTGCTTTGTCTTTGTGGAAAGTTTTGATCACATCCATAACATTTGGCACCAACATATAAATACCTTCAAACATGTTTGAAAGACCCAGAACAAAATCCTATGAAACAAAATAAAACATGTCAATGATCAATAATTTATAAAAAATTGAATCATCCTTACAATAATCCATAGAGGAAATAAAAATAAGCATACTTACAATGTTATTTGCAATGTTGCTTGATAGTTCTTCAGAAAATTTTGAACATATTTCATCTGTGTCATACTTGACGATTGATAGACGATATCTAACCTTCTCACGTTTCTGAGCCTTCCTTGCAAGAACATAAATAATGTTTGTATTCGAGACCATACATATGTCTCGTACTCTGCCCATCACATCATATGGCTCATTTAAGTCAATCATACCACAAATCAGATAGATGTGTATATCATCCTCCATTTCACTGTCTTCAAGATACGATGAGAAATCGGTTTTATCTATTTCCTCGGTGTTCTTCTAATAAAAAATAAGCTTTAATGAACCTGGTGCCCCACTTGCTTGACTTTTATTAGTGTGTGCAACAATGTCCTTATTGCGTCCAACAGTGTCTATAGTGCGTTCAACTGCAACTTTAGATTTGGGAGTTGTATCCATAGTGCGTCGAGCTGCAGCGGTAGATTTGGGAGCTATTATCCTAAGTGCAGAAACATTCACAGAAATCTTTTTTGATGCCATTTTCCTGATAAACATATATATATATATATATATATATATATATATATATATATATATATGTTAATAGAAAAATATTGCAGATAAAATAAATTTAATAAACAAAATTTATTTCTAAAATTAAATAGTTTGAAATTAAAGTAGTAAAATTAACTATAAAAATTTTCATTTAAAAACAAAATATTATAAATCATATATATATATATATATATATATATATATATATATATATGTTCTGAATACATTTTATAAAAAATTTAAAAATGTGTTTAAATTGTATAAAATAATTTTTAAAAAATAAACTAGTATTTTCAAACTTTAGTTTTTGTTTAATATTTAAGAAAAAAAAAAATTACTAACTATTTATAACAAATGTTATAATATTATATATTTTTTTATTTTTTTAATTGTGTTGTTATATAGTTTTTTTTTTTAATTAATTTATTATATTGTGTTATTAAAACAAATGTTTTTTTTAAATTTATTATATTGTATATTTTTTTTAATTATATAATGTTTAAAAACAAAACATAATTGTTGTTTAATGAAATATATATATATATATATATATATATATATATATATATATAATATTTTGAGATTTTTAACAATTATTATTTAACCATATTTTTATTATATTATATAACAATTTTTTTATTATTTTTATATATAACACTGTTTCTATGAACTTTTAATTGTTTTATTAAAACAAATTATTAATAAATAATAAAAAAAACCAAAATTAAAAAATGTTTTATTAAAAAAAAGGTTTAAAAAAATCAAAAATAAATAAAAAAATAAAAATAAAACCAAAATTAAAAAATGTTTTATTGAAACAAATTTAAAAAAAAAAACAAAATTTAAATAAAAAAAAAAAATTAAAAATATGAATCGCCTGTCCGCGGCCGCCGGAGGCCGGCCGGGCGGCACCACGGGGGCGGCCCAGCTGGCCTCACGGGGGCCGTGAGGCCGGCTGGGCTGCCCGTGGCCCCGTGAGGTCGACTGGGCTGCCCCCATGGCGCTGCCCAGTTGGCCTCCGGCGCCCAGTGGGTAGGCTGTGCACTCAGAGTCCACCTGCTGGGCGCAGAGGGTCAGCCGGGCGGCTCCACGGGAGTGGCCCAGCCGGCCGCACAGCCCCCGCTGGGTAGAGATAACAAATATAAAAAAAAACAGTTTATTGAATCACAATTATGTCTTGTTTCTAAACTTTATATAATTTAAAAAATATATATATAATATAATAAATAAATAAAAACATTTGTTTTAATATAACAATATAATAAATTTAAAAAAAAAAAACTATATCACAATACAATTAAAATATATATAACAAAACAATAAAGTAAAAAAAATTAAAGATTTAAAATTAAAAAGAATAAAATTAAGATTTAAAATTTAAAAAAAATAATAAAAAAATTAAATAATGAAATCACTGATATATTTATGATAAAAAAAAAACAAATAAAAAATGTTATAATATTTTTTTATTTTTTTTCTATGCAGGGTCGTTTTATGGATTTTTTTTGTCTAGATGAACCTATAAGTCTTAAAAAAAGAAAAAAAAATCTAAATTTTTGTCCTTAAAACCCTAAAAAAATTAGTTTTTTTTTGCATTTTCTTCACTAAAAAAATATTAAAAAATTAAGGTTTTTGAACCTAAAAACCTTTAAAAAGTAGTTTTTGGACACAAAAAAACTATAGAAAAACAGAGTTTCCCCAAAATCGTCTTTAAATTGATAGAATAGAAGGAAAACTAACATTTGAAATGCAAAAAGTTGTTGTCACCAATGCCAACACAACACCTCCACAAAATTACGAATAGCAACACAATGCCTCCAATGCCAATGCAATGCCTTCACAAAGTTACCAATGCCAATGCAACACCTCCACAAAATTACCAATAGCGACACAACGCTTCCAATGCCAATGCAATGCCTCCACGAAGTTACCAATGCCAACGCAACACCTCCAGAAATTTGCTCTAACAAATACCAGAAAACTTGATGTGATGTGATGAATAGAAACAATCATTCCTTTTAAATAGTGTATATTGTCTCATTGGTTTACTGTTTAATGAATGTGGGATTAAAATTTAAAATTTAAAATATTTACATTTAATTTATTGTAGTTCATACTTTAGTTAAAGTACTTATTATTTGCATGTAGTTATTATAATTAATATTTTATTTAATATTTACATGTACTGAATGTTGAATAATTCAAATATAATCTCAGATTAAAAATTAAAATATGAAATACTTACATGTAGTTAATTATATTTAATATTATAGATAAAATAGTTAATATTTGTATTTAGTTATCATAGTTAATATTTACATGTAATCAATGTTTAAAATCATGGGATTAAATTTTAAAATCTAAAATATGTACATGTAGTTAACTATAGTTTAAATAGTTAATATTTACATGTTGTTATTTTTGTAAATATTTACATGTAGTCAATCTTAAACCATTCAAATAAGAAAATTATTTTAGTTTCGAAGACATGCATGAAAGGAATATTTTGTGGATATTTTGAATAGAAAGTATAGTGAAATATTTGAAGACCAACAGTGTATTAATAAATTTTGAAATATATTTTAGATGAATATAACGTAAGTTTAAAATAAAAAATTTAAAATATTTACATGTAGTCATTATAGTTAAAATAGTTAAAGTTTTTCGCGAATTTTTTTGGGGGGAAATTTTTTTGCGAATTTTTTTGGAGGGAAAATTTGGAGGGAAATTTTCAGTCTTTAAGCTATATATTGTAAGTGGGAGAGGAATTTGTCTCATTCAACCTATTCTTGTTGAAAGCCATGGTTTCTTCTGATAACGAAGTTTTTCTTTCTAGAACATCAACATCTTCGTCACGCAACAACTCTATTCAGAGTGATGAATATAACGGGAGTTCGTTCACCATGAATAGAGAGTCAAAAAATCGACTTGGTCGTTATCCTAAAGATGATGAGAACAAAATTGATGAGGTGCAACAAAATGAAATTTCTGTAAATCAAGCGCCATTTATATCACTTACTCTTAATCCCAAGGATTATGAAAGCAACAGTGATGAAGGGCATGATGAAAAAATTCCAGAGTCAAAAGTTTCACTTCGTCCTAATCCCAAGGATTATGAGGACACCATTGATGAAGAGGGAGATGAAGAATATCCACTTCAGCTTAATCCTAAGGATTATGTGAGAACAACAAATGAAGAGGGTAATGAAGAATATGTAGAGTCAAAATATCCACTCTGTCCTAATCCTGAGGAGTATGCCAGCACCACTGATGAAAAGGGGGATGTAAAATTTCCAGAGTCAAAATATCAAATTCGTCCTAATCGTAAGGATTATGCGAGTACCACTGATGAAGAGGGGAATGATAATGTTTCAGAGTCAAAACATCCACTTCGTCCCAATCCTAAGGATTATGCCAACACCACTGATGAAGAAGGAAATGAAAAATTTACAGCGTCAAAATTTCCACTCCGTCCTAATCCTAAGAATTATGCAAGCACCACTGATGAAGAGGGGGACGAAAAAATTCCAGAGTCAAAATTTCCACTTCGTCTTAATCCTAAGGATTATGTCAGCACCACAGATGAAGAGGGGAATGAAGAATTTACAAAGTCAAAATATGCACTTCATCCTAATCCTAAGGATTATGTCAGCACCACTGAGGAAGAGGGGAATGAAGAATTTGCAGCATCAAAATATCCACTTCGTCCTAATCCTAAGGATTATGCCAGCACCACTGATGAAGACGGAGATGAATTTCCAAAGCTAAAATTTTCACTTCATCCTAATCATAACGATTATAATTTAACCACTGATGAAGGGGGGGATGAAGAATTTCCAATAAATATAGATTCAAGGCATTCACTTATTCCTAATCCTAAGGATTATGAGAGCTTCGGTGAGGAAGGGGAGGGGCAGGATGAAGAAATTCTAGTGAATACAAATTCAAAGCTTCCACTTATGCCTAATCCCAAGGATTATGAGAGCACCACTGAGGAAGAGGAGGATGAAGAGTTTCTTGCAAATGATAATTTTAGAGGCACAGATCTGAATATTGCATTTTCTCCAAGTGACCATTTCAAAGACACTCATGGTGATGAAGAATTGAATCCTCCCAGGGAAGAATTTGAAAGCATGGGTCAAGATGGTGGAGAATTTCTTTTGAGTCAGGGTTACAAAAGTGCCGATGATTTTTTTGAAATGTTTTCTTCAATTGATGATGCTAAAGAAAATTTTCCATGCAATGATGTTGATGAATTTCTTAACTACGTTGAGGATGATGATAGTGGGGATAATATTCCTCCTAATGGTGATGAAACTACTTTTACAAAGGATGATGGAATGATGAAGCCGTTGCAAGCAAATATTGCAACTAGGAGTAGGAGTAGACCTTTTCATATCAATCCAAAGCATTCCAGTTATACAAGGGTGAGGACAAAATATCTCACGACAAGAAGTTCTGTCGTTCATTTGATTTCAAGTGAATGTTGTCGAAGGAATTGCTTGAAAAATATGGATTTCAACTTTGCTTTGGAGAAAAGGAAAACATATATGTCAATGAATAAAAGCATGCAAAATTCATATTTAGTGGGTTGCATGCAATCTACACTAACAAGTTATGATTATCATATTGGGAATGTATTGCTTTGCAGAAAGGCGTTCAAAATGTTGTATTCAATTGGTAATTGTCGTTTGTCAAGAATCCAGGATAGATTGGAAAAGGATCCCACATATTATTCAGAAGCACGTTATAAATGGGAGGTGGGTCCGTTTGCAAATACTGCTAAGACATAGATGAAAGACTTCTTTTCAAATCATGGAGAGTGTATGCCAAATAAAGACACAATACATATTCCAGATAATTTCTCGAGATGAGAAATATTCATGTTATACAAAGATTATGCAGAAGATGTTGAAGGAATTGGTAATTTTATTACATATTCTTATTTTACAAGGATATGGAAAACTGAATTCAACAATGTTCGTATTCCTAAGAAGACAAGGATGGGGATTTGCAGCACATGTGCTTCTCTTAAAGAAAAAATAGATAAATGTCAAGGGGCGGAAAGAGGTATGTGTTCAAAACATTGTTTTTTAAAATTTGATACTTATCAACTATGAAAATATATTTATTCATATGTTTCTTTTATTTTATGTACAGATTCCGTTGTCAAAGAACTTCAAGACCATCGCAATCGGCAAACAAGTGAAAGACAAAAGTTGTATAAACATCGAAAGAAGTGTTATGATCATCCAAATAAATATCTGGGATTGATAATTGATGGTATGGACCAAAAGAAAACACTTCTTCCACATTTTTTCCGCACGCCAAAAAAATTACAGGAGGAAAATTTCATTTAGTTTCACTTGGTTGGTTGTATGGTATTTAATGAGAAGATGTTTCCAAGAGTTTTCTTCACAACTCCAAATATTCACAATGATGCAAATATGACCATAACTATAATCCATGATGTGGTTACTCATTGGTTTGGGATTCTTCCTGAAGTTTTGTATTTACAATTAGACAACACAAGTCGTGAGAACAAAAATCAAGTTCTTTTTGGGTATCTAAACATGCTCGTTGAATTGGGGATTTTTAAAAAGATAAAGGCTGGTTTCCTTCTTGTTGAGCATACTCATGATCATATTGATCAAATGTTTAGTCGTTTTTCAGTAACATTGAGGAGGAAAGGTGTTGGGAGCCTGCTATCATTAATTGAATGTATTAAGAAATCGTACATTCCAGAGCTTGTTTTTCATGTGCTGGAAGAAACTATTGACATGTGAAGGTTTATTTTTGGATCGCATGGTGAGGAGAAATGCATTGAACAAATTAACGACATTAGCCTCCAGCATCAATTTCGTATCAAAAAAATTGATGGGATAACGCTTATATGGGGCAAGAAGTATTCAACTATTGAAGAATGGGGACCATCATCAGGTTTAACATTTTTGAAGTTCATTCTAGAGCGTCCAATGTTTTCATCAAAGATATTGTTATTACAGTCAGTTTCTGAACTCCATAATGCACGAAGGCAGAAGAGAGACATAAATTATTCTGAATGTCTAGAGGAAATTAAAATATGTATTAGAGATACATATGAATACTTCGATGTTGTTGATTCAGTTTGGTGGGAGTCTTTTTTCAGTAATCAAAGTGATATGATTTCAAGATCAGTAAATGAGGATACGCTTTTGAAGACTCCTTTTTTTTGGCCACAAAATATGCCAAATGAACATCAACATCAGGAAACACACAAAGTTGAACAACAACAGCCTCAAGCTATTATTAATTTCCCACAGGTAGAGGAAAGAGAAATCTATATTGGTTCTAGAAGATCACGTGCACAACGTGAAGCCATGGAAGACCTTTACAGGGGTTCTGTGCAGGATCTTAAGGAGGGTTGCATGATAGCAGTGTTAGCGGATGAAGATCCACTTGGCTATCCATTCTGGATTGCCAAGGTTATAAAGGTCATTAATGAAAATGAAGAGATTACAGCTGTTGATGTACATTGGTATGCCACAAGTACCCACCCTTTCAATGGTGTGTACAAGCCAGAGATGGTAGTGGAAAAAAAATTGGCAGAAAGAGAAAAAGAAAGGGCACAAATATAAATCGTCGCCGCACAGATGTCTTAAAATTGGAGGATGTTGACATACTTGTGTATGACTTCAATTTGACAAAGAGAGGAACTCTTCGGTTGCAGACCATAAGTATTTTGAAGAAATTGCTACCAGAACAATTATTGTTGAAATGGGACTCTGCAGAATGTAGACGTAGATCTACAAGACTTTTGAACTCTGAAATGGTGGGCATGCATGTTGACTCAGATGGAGCACTAGTTGATGAAAGAGAAGAATATGGATCATCTTCATCTGCATCGAACCATTCATTTGAAGATGTAGATTATGATGGTGTGCCAGAACCTATGGCTGATTTTGAATAACTATCTAAGACACTTTTATGTAATTGATGTTTGCATGGTAACTTGAAATAGAAATTTTGACTTCCATGTCATTTTTCATGAAGTTCTGAGACATTTCTATCTTTGTTGGATTATATGTTTTAATTATGAAGAATTCATTTGTTTAGAATATCAACAATGTAACAATGAATTACAAAAATAATTTATGTTATATTCAATGTACCAATGTTGATATTTTAATTATAAGTAAAATAGAAAATAGAAACTAATGTTGAATTTTTAGATTATGTAGTGATATTACCATGATATTATGTATTGTTACCATTTGGTATAAGATACTTTTAAAAGTTTTAATAATTATATGTGTCATTGAAACGGAACACTTTGTTTTGATGCTTGATTTTTAGGTTTTGGTTGAAATTATATTTAAATTTTTCTTATGCTAAGATTTGAAAAAAGATAAGTTTTTATCCTTTAAAATTAAAATTACTCTTACTTGTTTCTATTCAATGATAATTTTTTCATTTACTTGTTCATTTTTTTAAATTGTTAAGTCTTATAATTTCTCCATAATTTCATTGTTCAAGTATGTTGAACACTTAAGATTGAAAAAATTTAGATTTACAACTTGTCATTAAGGTTTTTATGCGCTACCAAATTTTATCTTGAAGGTTATGGTTGACAATAATTACAATTTTGGGGTTCTTTAAAGTCAAGATATTTTATGTTTAACAACATGGATGAAAATTGTTCGAAATGATAAGCCCTTCAGACATGTATTTGTTTATATTTAACATCATCTATAAAAAATGTTAGAAATTTACGATTTTAAAAAATGTCCTAATATGTTGTCTTTAATTCCATTGTTACAAGTGTTAAAATTATGACACAATTTTTTTTTTTGTTATTCCAGCATCAACTGGTTTTGTTTTGAGGGTGTTTTTTCAATCCTTTTTTCAACAAACAATTTTTTTTTTAGCATAATTTTATAAAATGTTGAAATTTGACCTTAAAAAAAAACCAAGTGCGTTCTGGAAGACACACCTTTTTTTTTTGGGTGTGTTTTTTCATGTTTTTTGAGACTTTTTGGGCTAGAGTTCCCGTTTTGAGGTCAGGTTACCTATTTGATCGGTAACAGTGTTGGTTGTGTATAGATTTCTGGAATCTGAATAAAGCATCCTTAAAGGATAATTATCCACTTCCGAAGAGGGACCATATTCTGTAGAGAGTAGTTGGAGCATCAAGGATGTCACTAATCGATGGCTAGCCAGGCTATAATCAGATCTTGGTGCATGAAAAAGACCAAGACAAAACTGCTTTTACAACACCCTGGGGAACTTTCCAGTATGCCAAAATGTCGTCTGGACTGAAGAACGTTGGAGCCACTTTCCAGCGAGCAATGGAAATTTCTTTTGCCAATGAAAAGGATGTTTTTCTTGTTGTTTATTTGGATGATTTCACAGTGTTTTCTGGTTCTAATGATGAACATTTGCACCACTTGAGGGTTGTTTTTTAGTGATGCAAGAATTTTGGGATTTCTTTCAATCCAAAGAAAATTTTGTTTGCTATGGATGAAGGCAAGCTATTGGGGCATATCATCTCTAAAGATGGTATCCGCGTTGATCCTTCAAGAGTGGAGGCCATCCAACAGATAGACCTTCCACGTAATAAAAAATAAATTCAAGCATTCAATGGTAAGATGAACTTCTTGCGCATATTTATACCCAATTTGGCTGAACATTTAAGAGAAATGACTAACATGTTGAAAAAGGGTAGCACTGTCAAGTGGAGTGAGGAGGCTATCAATTCATTTAATCTGGTAAAGTTTGCTCTGTCCAATGCCCCAGTTTACTCAATATTTCATTATATTTTCATTTGCATCGGAGCATACTATGGCTGTGGTATTGATGCAAAAGAGAGATCAGATAGAACAACCCATTGCATTTTTCAGTAGGACCATTCGAGATTCTACTTTGTGGTATAATATCATTGAGAAACAAGCATTGGCCCTTATAAAGGCATTGAAGGATTTTACAGTATACATTCTACATTCACATACTATACCATATGTTCCTAATGCAGCAGTGAAAGATGTCTTGATGCAAACTGATCTAGAAGATCGAAGAGGTAAGTGGATAGCAACAATGTTGGAATATGATTTGGATATCAAACCCACAAAGTTGATCAAAGGACAAGGCTTGGCGAAACTAATGGCCCAATCAAACCTGCATGCCCTGGATATAAAAATCATAACAGAAATATCATAAGATGAGGATTAAGGATTGCTTGTTCCGGTTTCAGACATTTTTCTACAATCCCCATGGTATTAAAACATTGTTTATGTTCTTCAGCATCTTTCACCACCTCCAGGGATGTCTAAAAGAAAAGGTACATCTCTGAAACTTAAGTCTGCTAAATTCTGTATTTTAAACAGTGCTTTTTATGGGAAAGATCCAAGAGGTATTCTGCTTAATTGTTTGGTTGAAGATGAGGCTCAAAAGGTGATGCATGACTTTCACAAAGGTGATTGTGATGGTCATTTGTTTTGGAAAACTACAACTAACAAATTATTGAGAGGAGGATATTATTGGCCCACCTTATTTTTAGATCTGTAAAAAATCATGATGAGCTGCTATGAGTGTCAAGTTTTCCAAGGAAAAAGGAAATTGCTTCCTCTTCCTCCAAAACCAGTTTCAGTAAATGCTCCCTTTCAGTAGTGGGGACTTGATTTCATAGGAGAAATCCATCCCGCACCATCAACACAGCATCGATGGATCTTGACAGGCACATATTACTTCCACAAATGGATCGAGGTCATTCCAACAAGGAAGGCCACTGATATGGTAATCATTCAATTCCTAGAATCAAATATCTTATATCATTTCGGCTGCCCTCACAAAATCATAACAGATAACGTAGCAGCATTCAAATCTAATAATATGGGGGAATTTTGCGACAAATAGAATATCGTGTTGGGTCATTCAACAACATACTACTCGCAAGGCAACGGCCTGGCAGAATCATCAAATAAGTCTCTGATAAACATAATCAAGAAAATGTTGGAAGCAAACAAAAGGAACTGGCATCGAAAGCTCATCAACGCGTTATGGGAAGATAGAGTCAGCAGAAAGAAATCCATAGGTATGTCACTATTTCAATTGGTTTATGGTACTGATGTTGTTTTTCCCACGTCACTTACAGTTCCAGTCATGAGATTATTTCAAGAGGCTGGCAGTGAGGAAGATGATAATCAGCGAAGGATCAATCAAATGATCCACCTTCATCAAACAAGGGAGGAAGTGTCACAGAACACTATTCAGTTATAGGAGAAGATAAAGAAAATCTATAATCGTAACACCAAAGCAGAAAAGTTTCAGTTGGATGATGTGGTGTTGAGATGGGATGCACGAAATGAGGACAAAGGGAAGCATAGTAAATTCCACAACTTGTGGAAAGGACCATACAAGATTTCAGCATACAAGGGACAGAATGCTTTCTTGCTCTCAGTGATGGATGGCCAAGATTTCCCTGGAGGACCAGTGAATGGTAGGCTTTTGAAGCACTACCACTGTTGAAGATAATGGATCAAAAATATCTCACAATCATTGTATATACCATTTCATGGTTGATCAGATTTTAATTACACAGTCATTGAAGTTTGGGGCCTGAGGTGAAGGCTATAAAACTTAAATGATATGTGTAAAAGTTTGGTTTTAATTTAGTTTTCAGTCTTAGTTTAGAGTCAAAGTCAGTCTATCAGTTTTTAGTATTTTGACCATATTTTCCCAATGGATAAGGCTGCTTGGTCTACGATGTTCTTGGCACCTCTAAGGAGCTACCATCCCCATTGGAGCCAATGTAGTGTCAGTCTTGTCATACTGCCGTCAGTGATCAAACTTACTCTTTTGCATTTGCATATTAGGATTCCCATACCATAAATTTTCATCATTCCATTAGGTCATGGATTCATTGATGGTAGTGGTCTTTCATCAGTTTTCCCTCATGTGAAACTTACTGATTCTCCTCTCTGAGGTCTTTATTCATGATTCACTATTACTCTGTAATTCATGTTAGTAGGTCATAGGGTTGGTCTCATTAGGTATTAGGGTCTCATTATGGTCAAATTAATGAGTTAAGTGTTAATAAATATCAGCAAGGTCATGAGGAGGACAAATAAACTCAAAGCCACAGCATATGAAAAAATCAAGGAATTTTTCTATTGAGCTTGATGTAATTTTCACCTCAAAAACATTTTTTGAGGTGAAAACATGGTACTTTTCTTTCATTATCATATTTTATGTAATTTTATGTTTTTATATGTAATAAGTTGCACTTCAGAAGCTGTTATCTCCATAAAGCCACCACCCTGCCCTTCAAAGGTATTTTCCACAATAATTTCAGTGTAAAATCACGTTCCAAGTGTGTCCATTACAAAGGGCCCGGAAAGATATTTCCAATGGTATATTATACTCTCAAAACTGACTTCTGGATTGAAAAATATGCCTAAGTGAACAAAGGTCCCCAATTGCCTAACCTTTCCCCTTTTCCCATTTGTCCCTTAAACTTTATTTCATATCATTTTAAATTTTTTCATTATAAAAACCCTTTTCTTATGATCCAATCACAACAACTTCCCCGATCCGATCGCAACATTCAATCCCATACTCCCGATTGAACCTTCCCCGTTTGCAAATCCCCGATTCGATCCATTGCAAGTCCCCTCTTCCGATCCGATAGCTTATCACATTCCCTTGTTCCAATCACCCAATTGCATCACATATTTTCTTTCCAGCACTTAACCTCCACTCCACTCACCTTTCGATTCTCGATTTTGATTGGTTGGGTCCCGCCATAATCCCTTCTGCCCTTCCAAACAAAATGCAGTTTTCCCTTTGTAAAAAGCGATTATTCAAATATTATCAACTTAAAATATTTCTTAATTTTTTCAATCACAATCGGAATTTCCCATCACTGCGCCTCTGCTCCACTTCCCTGCCAATTTTCAATTGCAATCTGTTGCATCTCAAATCTTTATTTCATTACTCCTTTATATGATGTTCTCTCCCACTCCTACTTTCGATTGGGATTGGCTGGGTCCCACCTTAAGCCCTTCCACCTTTTTCAAATGAAAAAGGGGCTTTTCCTTTGTAAAGCGGAAAACTCATTTTCATTTTTTTTATAAATACTTCCCCTCCATCGCATCGCTCAATTGTGAAATGTTCGCTCCCATTACCGATCGCTCCATCACAATCACATTTCATTCGCTATGTGTTAAACCCGCTCCCCTTTTCATCCCGATTACGATTGTGATTTCCCTATACACTATCGCATCGTGCATTCCCAATCCCACTATCCCCACCAGCATTTCGCTCCCACTTCCCTTCCGCTGCGATTGCGATTATGATTTCCTTTGGGCCCACCTCCCTTTCCCTTTTCTCTTTTTCAATAAAAAGGGAATTTTCTTCATTTAAATGGAAAATTTGATTTTTATTAGTTTCAAAGGCATTTCTTGGCATAAAAGAATTCTCAGACCAAAGGAAAGAAACAGTCAAGGCCGAGAACTAATTATCAACCAAAGACATCTACAGCAGCAATGAAAAAGGGATTTGTTCTTCAGATTTACTATTTTGATTTATTGGGTGTAACAAAAAAATCTTCAAGGTGGTCAAAATTTATTGTTTCTCCTTATTTTTAGTGGCATACTGTTGGTCTTTTTCCTATGTTCAGATTTCGGTTTCTGAGTTGGTGAAACAAATCCTTCTTATGTGGATCTACTCCCCTCAAATTTTGTGTATTTAATGTAATTTCAAAATCATTTGTGAAGGGAATAAAGGTGTGGAATAAGTTGGAAATCATTAGAGGATGCTCTGTGCTCGATTTGTAACAGTTTGGTAGGGAATTAATAAAGATATGCAACTATGATTTGTGGGATCCCTGTGGTATGGATTTTAGCATTTTTTTTTCCTTTATGTTCATCTATTAATTTTTATGTTC
Organism: Pinus albicaulis; assembly: GCA_034641835.2. Lineage (NCBI taxonomy): Eukaryota > Viridiplantae > Streptophyta > Pinopsida > Pinales > Pinaceae > Pinus > Pinus albicaulis. The sequence goes on from CM076580.1 coordinate 1,150,498,945, forward strand.
ACCATTCATTCATTCACATTTCCAGTTGAATGTTTTCAAGATAGATAGGTAGAATCCACTGTATAATGCTCTGCCTTGTGAAATTATTCAACGTTCTATGTTTTCTACTGTTTGAAAAGGATCCATCTCCTATGCCCTTTTCAGCTTTCTCACCAGTTTTTCCATCTCATCATTATTTAAACTGAATTGTTAAAATCCCTGCCTACCTTGCCCCATGAAATACCCAGTATCTATGATTTAATTCCCCAGTTTCAAACTGCCCCATCTGTTCCATACAACCCTAAAATTTATAAAAACATTTCCAATTATTATACCTAGCCTAAAATCAGTTTATAATATATTTCATTGAATATTTTTCTCAGAGAGAGCCCTCTCCTGACCTTGTAGGGCTAGCTACAAGGCTGAGCGTGGTTTGAGGTTACCCTGATTTTCCTTCTTTCAGCCTAAGGTTCAAATTAGGTACTAACAGAGCACATTGAGGACATCCAAAAATTGAATATCATGGAAACATATATTCCATACGAGCATAGGATTGATGTCTTCATAGGTACTTTAAAGGATAATATACAGCATGAGGTTTTCCTTTGGGAACCTCATTCATTGGAAAAGGAATTCAGGTTGGTAAGAAAAGTTGAAACAAAAATTATGGCAACAAGGAAGTTTATCACTCACAACTATAAGGATGGAACTATTACTGCCCCTATCCTTCCAAAACCTACAAGGTTTAAACTATAAAATTGGCGTAGAAAATAGCGAAACGGCTCTATTATAGTTTTCATAGAAAATATAATAAAGGTCATAAGTGCACTGAGAAGAAATTATTTTACATAGATTGTGTAGAGGAACAAGAAAAGGAACAAGAAACATCAAAAGGGGAGGATATCCACCAGGAAATAACCTAGGAGAAACAAGAAATCAATCCCACCATATCTGGTAATGCCTTATCAGGAATTACCACTCCTCAAACTATCAATATAAAAGGATTTATCAAGAAGAAAAAGATAATAATGTTGATTGATATGGGTATTGCACATAATTTTATTCATTGTAAGATAGTCAATGAATTGAATTACTTCCTATATATAGAACAAGTGTGTCAAGTGATGGTTGAAAATGGACAGACTATACATTTCTCTCGAAAATTCCATGATATCAAGCTAACGATTTGGGAATATGTATTAAATATTCCAAGGCTTTCCATTCTGATGGGTGCAGCTGATGTTTTACTAGTATTTTAATGGTTACAATATTTGGGGATGATATATTTTAATTTTGAATAAATTTGATTGAAGTTTTCTGGGAAGGAAAGGATGATGAATTAAGGGGTATCGTAGGGAAACTAGGAAATATAATTAGCTATAATATCATGACAAATCTTCTGAAGAAAGAACGACAACGCGTAATTGCACAATTATTCTCACTAGAGGTTTAAACATCAAAATCATCTATTTCTCTATATCTCCATAAAGCCTTGGAAAAACATTTCAAGGTTTTTGAGACTCCCTGTTGTGGCTCATTTTCAATATCCATTTATTTTAATTTTCAAAAATACAAAAAATAGCAAACTACTAAAAGATATGTTAGAGTATCAAAGTTCATATACTTTAGCATAAAAATATATCTTCTTGGTATATTAAAGTTTAAAGTTTAAATACTTTAAGGCTTTATGGAGGTGGGTCCCATTTCAAAGACTAAATATCGAGCACTTTATGGATCGCAATTCGATGATTTATCAAACAATGACCAAAAGGCTCAACCCACGGGCACTTTCAGCGTGTGGGTTAACACGGAGGGTGCCTCTACTGTTGACCCTGTTGACTGCGGGAGTAATCCAGATGAACATTCGAGATTTTCTGTGGGGGCATAAGCCAAATGAGTTCTCTGTATCTTGAGGCCTCCCGTAATGACGTATGGTGCGAAGTTGGTGATAGTTGTATTCCATGTCAGAATTTCCTAACGGTCTTTTGGCACATCTTATCAGCATTTAATTTGAAAGCATGTTCCACCTATTAAGGAGGATTCTCATTCTTTCTAAATTTTTTATTGATTAGTTTGTGTTTGAAGTTTTTTTGTGTTGCGCCCTTTTCAGTTTTCTGTCACCCTGTCAATTATTGGTCACCCTGTCAGTTTTATGATATCGTAAAGTTGAATTATGGCTAAATGCTCATCTGTGTCAGGTTTTTCCAGTCACATTCCTCTCATGGACACTGAGAGGGATATCCAGGATATAGATTTTTCCCTTGACCACCTTTCTTTTTATCAGCAAGTCTTCCTAAACGATAATACTTCCCAAATTTACACCGCCATGGAAGAAACTAGTGTGTTTTGCATGTATCCCCAAACCTCATATTTTTCCCGGATTTATCTATTGGCTAGTGTCTGTTATGTACCCTAGGAAATGTTTCGTAATGAATTTTCAAGGGGAAAATGTTATGCAAGTGTCAGCCCAATTAATTCGCCAAGCTCTGTGTTACCCTAAGTCAAAGTCGTATGTCCCATTCACTGATGATTCCTTGATAGCACGTTATAATAGTCTTGCAAGTCACGAATTCAACCAGTTCATTCATTTTTCTGAAGCCAACTACACAGAAGAGATTTTTGATTTAGAAGTTAGACCAGTGTTGATGTGCATTGCAAATATTTTGGGATAGGATGATGATAGTACAGTGGACAAGTCAGTTCTGGCGATGTTTTCCATGATGATGAAGCCATGAGTGATGCTGGATATTGCATCCTATTCACAAGAAACTGTTAAATCTAAGCTAATGAGCTTATCATTAATAGGTTAATTCAGGTTTCCTTCTCTTATTATTTACCTCTTTCTATATCAAAATGTAGAAGAATTCATGCATATGGGGTTAAATGTTATGGATGTGAATACGAAAAGACAATCGGTAGTTTTTTTGATAGACATAGTGAGAAAGGAATAGAATGAGGGTGGTCTTTTTTATTTTTCTGGTCATTTTATTTCTACTTTATATAAAGTTTTGAATGGAATTTCTCCCCCTTTCTTTCTTCCAAAAGCTCAATAGTTCTTGCATGTTGGGAAAAATTATAAATTTGGTGATTGGTTTGTTTTTGAAGATTACTCTAAAATTAGACTTTATGGAGCTAGTGTAGAACCTTATAGGCTTCTTGTATTTGTGCCTTGATATTATTCACTCTAGAGTTCATTATACAAAGTTTAAACGTTAACCAAATACACTTTGTGCCTATGAGGAAAGGTCATATGTTCAAATTGCGAATGACTATGTGTCCCTTTATAGTTAATATGAGACAAGCAATTGATGAAGCCACTAAGATGTTAGATGAAATGCACCTACTTTTAGGAGAGAAGTGGGCTTATGAACCTCACAGTGTCATTTCTAGTAGAAGAATTGGAAATGGATATTCAACCTTCATTCATGAGAGCAGACTGAATCTAGAAAAAGTGGCAAGTAAAGGTGTTGTGGGTTCAGTAAGCTCAACTGTTCAGACTCCTGTTATATTAGAGAAATCAAATAAAATAGGTAAATAGGCATTGATTGATTCAGAGGATGAAGAACAGAGGGTTGAGAATAGAGAAAAGTTCAATGAAATTTTTTTTGATGCTCAACATAGTTTTTCATTACAATTGGGAGATGAACAAAATTTTCTTACTTCACCTAGGAAAAATGAGAGAACTCATGAACAAGTGCCCCTAATTAAAAAAATGTTTGCCCAGATTGGAGAGAGAAATAAGAAGATGAAGGCAAGCATGGAGGCTCAAGCTAAGTACCGGATAGCTCCAGATCAAACAAGACTTTTAACTGCAATGGATCTTGAAAAGGATCAATTCAAGATTTCCCTTTCACATCCTTCCGATATTTCTATTGGTTCATCTAATAATTTAATACTGTTAATTTGACTATAGATGTAAAGAAAATTCCATTGCTGGAAAAAATGAATCTACACATGCAAACAGGTCAACTGATTGTGAATGACCTAACCAAAACTAATGAAATGGCACTGAAGCCTGAAAATATGCTTGGAAAGGTGATAAAGTAGTTGGAGTTAGAGAAAGCCAATTCCAGGGCTTTGACAATCCAGAATGAAGAGTTGAAAAAGATCATAGTGAAGATTGGAGTAGATCCAAAGGACATATCTGTTGGGAAGAAGCTTCTGCTAAGTGCTAAATCAGAAATATATGTGTTGAAGAAAAAATTGAAATTGCCTATAGGAGAACACTCCATGGCAGTAGAGGTTGTAGAGGTGGAAAATGAGAAATAAAAAATTCTTCATCATCTCATGCAAAAGGAAGAAGAAATCACTAAATTAAAGAAAACTGCACTGTCATTGTAGAACCATATCGAATCTCATACTTGCACTTTTATTTTTCCATCAGGTAGTGAAGATCCATCAGCACAAATATCCCAATTAACCACTGAATTGTAGATGGTAGAGAGGGATTGAAAAAGGGCACAAGTTGATTTAGAAACAACAAAAAAGATTATAAAATCTACTGAAGGAGAAGTCAGTAAATATAAAATGGACTTCCAAAGTGTTGATGCTGAGATTAAAAATCTCAAAGAAAAATTGAAGGGAAATATATCCTTAATACGGGCTAAAGATATCATCTGGAATGATATTATTTCATAAATGAAAACAATCTAGGATTTTTTGACTATTTTTGCAGAAGAAAAAAGAATTATCAAGGAGTTTGAAGAGAAATTCATGGAAGACAAGAAGAAGACAATTAATAGGGCTATTTGGGCAAGAGATTTCATTAATTTCATTGATTCTAAAAGAAGTTAGGAGTTGGAAGAAAATGAAATTAAACACAGGATTTTATATGCTATGGGAATTAATAAAATGATTGTAAAAAATTATTGCAAGAAGTCTACAGAAAGAAACTGATTCAACTTAAGGAAGCAGTGAACCAGTTTTATAAATTATTTGATAAAATAGAAAGAGTAGGTTTTCAATCATGTTGGGGTCTTGGAGGTGGTCTTATATCATGGAATTATTATGAACCCTTGCTACTGCTGGTAAAATTTAATGTAGATAATACTCATCAAAAGACTCAGGTTCTTAAAGGAGCAACGGTGATCAATTTCCTTTAGAGACATTTTCAGCTAATGTGGTTAGTGAAAAATTTATTTGTGGAAAGACCATCTTTCAACAGAATCACTTCTTTCAGATTGGAATATCACAAGCTGGTTCATTCAACCAAGACAAACATTAAGATATGGAAGAAGTGCAGAGCCTGGATGAAAAATTTACCAAAGGATCCCTCGACTTCAAAGAAGGATAAATCAGCTAGTCAAGGAAATGTAGCAACATCGTCATCATTTCACATTCAGCTTATAGATTAGGATTTTCATTTCATGTTATCTCCTATTTTAAAAGAGAGAACGTAATTGTAATAAGACCATTTTAGGATGAGTAACAGATAGGGTACTAAGTCCTAAGTAATTGAAGTAGTTCGGATCAGTTACAACAGTTACAAACTATTTTCTATTGTATTTAATGAGATATAGGAGAAAGAGAAAGGTTTCGAGTTTTGGACCTTCAGACTGCAATTTTTGTACTTAGATTTCAAATGATTAATGAATGAAAAGAAATTTTCTAGCATTTGTTGATGTTGATATGTCTTCAAGTTTACATTCTATGTTTTCTATCTCTGAATAGAATCAAGTAATGAAGCTGCAACTCTCTTTTTACTTGTGTGAGTAAGATTTAAAACACTTAATAGGTTCTCCTTCATTTTAACTGTTCTTTTTCTTATAATTCTTCTGGAGTTTGAGGTGATATATTCTGTACAACAACATATTAGTTTGGGCTTATTTCTTTCATGTTCTTCTGATCATTCCATTCTATATCAACATATAATAGCATTGTGGAACATTCATTGTATTTGATATTTTAGGGTTAAATAATAAATATTTTAGGGTGGTTAAACAAAGACAAATATTTCTGTGACATAATTATATAAATGTCTTAAGCACTGATTCCTTCTCACAACTAAGAGATTTTCTCTTAAGGAACAACACTCCTAAAGGTCTCCCACCTATCAATGATCATGATCATGTTATTCATTTGATTCCCGGTAGTGTTCCTGAAAAACTCAAGCCTTATAGATATCCTTATGCCCAGAAGAGTGAGATTGAATGTATCGTTTCAAAAATGCTAGAGGCTGGTATAATTCAACCTAGTTAAAGTTATTTCTCTACCATATTAATTGGTGCACAATAAAGATGGATCATCGCATATGTGTCTCGATTATAGGGAGCTCAAAAATGTCACTATTAAAGATACATTTCTATCCCTATCATTGATGAATTGTTGGATGAATTACATGGAGAAATTTACTTCACCAAGATGGACCTTCATTCAGGATATCACCAAATTACAATTACGAATGAAGACATTCAGAAAATAGTATTCAAAACTCATGAGGGTCATTATGAATTTTTAGTCATGCCTTTTAGCCTTACTAATGCACCTTCCACATTTCAAGGTTTGATGAATTCCATTTTCAAACCTTCCTTAGAAAAAATGTGTTAGTATTTTTGATGATACACTAATCTACAACAAGTCTTGGAAGGATCATGTTTAACATGTTGACATGGTCCAAAAACTATTGGAGGAGAAATAATTACATTAAAAAAACTCCAAATGTTTATTTGGAGCATAGGAGGTGGAATATTTGGGTCACTGTATCTCACGAAGGTGTTAAGGTATACCCTAACAAAACTAAATCCATGAAGGAATGGAAAATTCCCACAACCATAAACCATATTTAAGGATTTCACAGGTTCACGGGGTATTATCACAAGGTTTTTAAGAATTATGGGACAATAGTGACACCTCTAACATCATTACTAAATAAATATCAACTTTCTTTGACTCAAGAACCAACTAAGGCCTTTGAATATCTTAAAGAGGAAATGTGTCAAGCATCAGTATTAGATATGCTAGACATCACAAAAACCTTAATTGTGGAACGTGATGCCTCAGGAAATAGAATTGGTACAGATTTAATGCAATAAGGAAGATGTGTTTCTTTTGAAAGTATTTAAAAAAAAACTATTTGTGAGAAGGAAATGTTGGCAATACTACATGCACTAAAGAAATGGAAACCTTATCTAAAGGGAAGACACTTCAAGGTAAAAACACATCATGATAGTCTTAAATAATTTTTGGAAAAAATAATATCTTTAGAAGAGTAGAAAAAATGGGTCACAAAGATGTTGGATTATGACTTTGAAATCATCTACAAAAAAAGGAAGAAAATTGTTATTGCAGATGCACTCTCAAGAAAGGATTGTTGAGTGTGGAGCCTGATTATCTTGTTTATTTTGTATCACAACGTTAGACCCCTGTACCTTAATGGGGCGGCAATGCTTCCCATAATTAAACACTACCTGGGGGATCCAGGGGGGGTAGCCATGCCCCCGAAGCTAAAAAAGTAAATGCAAAATTGCCTTGTAAAAGTATAGTAGTTTATAGTGAATTTGGGTCGTTCATTAGGCGGATGATCTGACGGTAGAAGTTATGTTCAGTTTAGGGTTTTTTTTCATAGAAGGAAACCCCTCACTTGTATGAGGGTATTTTATAGTGGTTGTGTATTATATGTGTGTATTCTCAGAGGGAGAAATAGATAGTGATACTGTGAGACAAAACAGAGGATATTACAACGGATCTGTTGTAGGTTGTGTCTCTTCATTTTGTTGGATAATAGAAAAGAAGGACTGGATGTTCGATTTGGACGTATCCCAAACCGGGTGAACCACGTATATCTTTGTCTCTCTAATTTTATGTGTTTTGTGTGCTTGTGTTTTCCGCATATTTTATGTGTTGCATATATATATATATATATATATATATATATATATATATATATATATATATATATATATATATATATATATATATATATAATTTTCTAACAATTGGTATTAGAGACGAATGTCTGTTTGGCTGATAAACTCACAGGAAAGAAGGGTTCCTAGTTTGATTGGGAGAAATGGAAAAATATCGTAAGTTTAGGGTCGAGAAATTTAACGACCAGAACATCCCGCGGTGGAATATGTAGATGGAAGATTATTTTTGTTTAAGAAATATCTGTACCTACCATTGAGTGGAAAAAAAAAGAAGTCGACGGCTATGACAGATTTAGAATGGTAGATTCTTGATAGAAAGGGACTTAGAACAGTACAGTTGTTCCTCGTGGCATCGGTAGCCTTCAATATATCAAAGGAAATAACAACAGAGGGTTTGATTAAGGCATTGGCGAAACTATATGAAAAACCATCGACCTCAAACAAGGTATTTCTTATGAAACTTTTATTTAATATGAAGATGTTGGAAGGTGGATCTGTTGTAGACCATTTAAATGATTTTAATACAGTTACGAGTTAGTTAAGCTCTGTAGGGGTAAAATTTGATGATGAAGTTAGAGCTCTGTTATTTTTGTGCTCATTGGTAGAAAGTTGGAATGGTTTAGTTATGGCCATTAGTAACTTTGTCTCTGGATCCAGTACTTTAAAGTTTGATGATGTTGTCGGTGCTATCCTTAGCAAATAAATGCGACGAAAAAGCTCCAGTGAGACATCGAGTAACACTTTGAGTGCATAGTCTAGGGGAAGAAGAATGGAAAGAGGAAAGAGCTTAGGAGATCACATTAAATCAAGGAAAGGCAGATCCAAGTCTAGCTCGGGGATAGTATGTTAGAAATGTGGAAAGAAAGGACACCTAAAGAAAGACTATATATCTCGGAAGGGAAAATAAGGAGACGCACAACAAGAAAACAATCATGAAGAAAATGTGACAGGTGATGTGCTACAATATGCTTCGATTCTTTCTTTCGAAAATGTTACTAATTCCTCGGTAGTAGATTCAGGGGCCTCATTCCATGCCACACCTGATAAGAAATATTTTCATGACTATGTTCAAGGAGATTTTGTACAAGTTCGTTTGGGTGATGATAAACCCTATAAAATTGTTGGAATGGGTAAATTTCTTGTAAAAAAATAGAATGGAAACTAATGGCTATTAAAGGAGGTAAGGCATGTTCCAGATATGAAGAAAAATTGGATTTCAACAGGGAAGTTAAGCAGTGAATGTTGTGTGAAGGCAAACAACAAAAACTTGGAAGATCATCAACAATAAATAGAGGGCCTTCAATTTTCTTGGATGGCGGTATTCCAGAGGAAGCATGGACACGTAGAAAGTTAAACTACTCTTTTTTAAAGCCTTTTGGTTGTGACACCTTTATCCATATTAATAAAGAAAATAGAACAAATCTTGAGGAAAAATCAAAGAAATGTACCTTTATTGGATATGGTGTTAATGACTTTGGTTATCTCTTATATGATTATGAAAATCACAAAACAATTAGGAGTAGAGATGTAATATTCAATGAAAAGGTCTTGTATAAGAATCAATTGCAGGAAAAGGAATAGGAAAAGGAAAACAAAGAATACACAGTTCTTGATGAGGTCACAGAAAAAGTAAAGGTGCTTGAAAATAATAATACTCAACTTCCACAACAATAGCAACCACCACAACAACAACAGGCACCTCAAACACCTAAAATTGGTGTCAGAATATCTACCAGGATAAGTAGACCGTCTAAACAATACTCTCCTTCATTATATTATTTATTCTGAACTGATTCTAGTGGACCTGAATGTGATGAAGAAGCAATGCAGGTTGAAAGCAGGAAGAAAAGGGAGATAGCCATGGAAGAAGAGATGGAATCCTTAATACATAACCAGACTTAGGACCTAGTCAAGTTACATGCAGGTAAAACAACATTGTAGAATAAATGGGTTTAGAGGGTGAAGGAAGAAGACAGAGGAAAGCATAGGTACAAAACTAGACCTGTAGTGAAGGGGTTTGCACAGAAGAAAGGTATTGATTTTGGTGAAATATTTTCTCCTATTGTTAATATGACTTCAATCAGAACTATTTTAAGTCTTGTGGTAGTGAAAGATTTACATCTTAAACAGTTAGATGTAAAGACATATTTTCTCCATGGAGATTTGGAGGAAGAGATCTATATGCAGAAACCAGAAGGATATGAGGTCAAAGGGAAGGAAAAATTAGTGTGCAGGTTAAAGAAGAGCTTGTATGGCTTAAAACAGGCTCCAAGGTAGTGGTATCTAAAATTTGACAGGTCTATGTCTGAACAAGGTTATACTAGATGTCACTTTGATCATTGTGTTTATCTGAAAAATCAAAAGGATGGCAGCTATATTATATTGTTATTGTATGTAGATGACATGCTTGTTGCAGGGGCTAAGATGCAGGAAATAAATGTGCTCAAAAGAAAATTGGAAAATTCATTTGCAATGAAGGATTTGGAAGCTGAAAAATAAATCCTTGGTATGATAATAATTAGAGACAGGAAAAATCGTAAATTATGGTTGTCTCATAATTATTACATACAAAAGGTGTTGAAAATATTTAATATGTAGAATGAAAAACTAGTTAGTACAACTTTTGCTAGCCATTTCAAACTCAGTAAGGATATGTGCCCCAAGACCCAAGAAGAAATCGATTATATCTCTAAAGTTCCATATGTGTCAGCCATTGGAAGCTTAATGTATGAAATGGTCTGCACAAGGCCTAATATTGCACATGTATTTGACAATAATTGGTTACATGGACCTACATTCCTTGAAAGTGTTTTTCCACTTGAATCCAATCATCAACTCAGATATTTTTAATTAGCTTTGAATGTGATAATAATCCACATTAGTTCAAAGAAATATTACCATTTGTTAGAATTTTATCTTAGATAAATATAGAGGATGTTAGAGTGAAGATGAATTTATGAGTCATTTATTGGTCCTCTAAATGGACTCTAACATGTTGCGATTATCTCCAATATCTATGACTCTTTCTTGTTATAAATACTTTTATTTTTCTTCATAACATCTATCTAACATACTAGAATATGTATCATTTCAATTGTTCTATTTTATACAAGATTCCATGAAATGAATTGTAACAATGTGGTATTTGATTCCCAGGAAAGTAATTCTCTAACCATAATGGAAAAAGACTTACTATTGATAATTTTTTATTCCTCCACTATTCATGATTTACTTGCTTTAAAAATTAGCCAATAATAACGAATAAATAACTTTCCTCGCATAATCCAGTATGATCCTAAATGAAGCCAATAAATTCAAGAATACCCTAGTATTTCCCTTGGTTGAATCTTTATTTTTCTAATATCCCCTCTCATATTAAACTTTATCGTACATTATCATAATCCAAAATATATCTTTACCGTATCTCTCACCATATCACCAAAAAAAAGCATACGCCACAAAATGCAATTAATTCTCTCATTATGTCATACAATATCAACAACTAATTCTCCTACGGGACTTTTCACTTCTTCTTTTTTAAATAGATAAGAAGCTTCTTCTACATAACAATAGGTAGTATGCAAATTTCTCTTCAGAAATACCATATTAGATATAGTCCACCCACTTTTCTCTTTATTTATCATATGGAATACTTCTCTTTGTGGATTCAAGAACATCAAACATAAGTTTTACACCATAGTGCATGTGAAATTAATCGAAATTCTAGATCCTATGTGACGTTATGATTGTAAATTGAGTGGGATGCATTTTCACAAGTTCTAAAGCATCCTAAAACTATATGTCTCGAATAACATCAAATAATATAAACTTAATAGTGTGGAAGCTATTGCAAGTGATATTTCCAAAGGTTCCTTGAACCTAAAGAGACTTACTATTCGCATTTAGATTGCAAATATATGCATGGTAATCAACACTAGTGATGCACTGAATTATTTCAATGTTTAGCAATTATCGTAATTACATCACTATTTAGTGGATTATCTTATGATCTTAATTTGATTGAAAGAATTCCTTCATGGATTCATATCTCACATGCATTATTATAAACACATTGATCACAAATGAGTATATTTGATAATAATTTATGCTTGTATTAATGAGTACAAACCACATTAAAAAATATATTATGAAAAAAGGGACTAGGATTTTACAATCAAGAATCTCTCAAAGTGGAATATCTATTAAACCGTTCATGTGTCTATTTGTACCATATAACTGATTCATTTCCATAAATATAGGTCGCCATAATAACTATGTCAAAATGAGATGTTTAATTTAACCATATGCGTAATTATCTCTAATAATATCTTTACATGAATATGTCAATTTATATTTATCCCTACCATATCACTTTTCTCATTATCTATGAACGTTATGTAGACTTCTATGCTGGGGACACTTCATTAACGTATTAAAGGTATTGACTAAACATCACGAGTATGATGTAATCCTTCATGTCTAACATTAAAATCTTGTGAAGACATCATTCATGTAGCATTACTAGGACATAACATTTGGACAAATATTAATGCGAGGAATAATTAGACATTAATAAAGAGTTGCATGAGTTTGACAAAACCACTATGCACATGCCACGTTAACCCGAGAATGATTTTGTAATAAATAACCTTAATTGAGGTAATATATTTTATATTTTCTCTAGACTCAAATGATTACAATTATATATACTCAAATAAAAATAAATGGGTATTATTCCCATATGTTTCAAAATACGATCTTCATTATGAAGGTATGAAAAAACCCTATGCCCAACATAGGGTTTTGCAAGCTCCTTGTTGGAAAAAGACACAAGCACCAACTAGTGTTGCATTCACAAAGGATAGTTCCTTAGTCATAATGTGAGTGAGAAAATGTAGAATGATCATATTAACTCATAGAAGTCATTTAATATATTTTATTAGTGATGGCATGCTATTTTTTGATACTATTACTCTTCTCAATGAAGGAAAAAATAGTTCAAAAGAAATTATTATATGAAAGGTTCTTATAAATTATGACATATGTAATGTAGAGTAGAGTTGGCATGCTTAGACCTTTGTGGTCATGAAAAAAACCCTTATCTTGTCGGTACAAGTGAATCATCAATTGAAAGTATGTGGTTAAAATCACACACAAAAAATAGGGAACAAAATAATGAAATATGAGATTCATTTTGTTAATAGAATATACATATTAATATATTTCACTCACATTTGGTTTTTTTGTCCAAGAGGTCTTTTGGACTTTTATGACTATTAAAACTCCTCCACACCAACCCTAGTGGATTAGGTGTCCGAGAAGAGAGATACAATACAAAAGTGTATGGAAATCAATTTTTGGGTGTACTCTGAAATAGTTGTTTAAGAAATACCACAAACCAAATGAGGTATTAAAACTTGAACTCTTGTAATAGTGGTTGTTTAGTGATGATCATTGGAACTTTCCTTGAAGGAGTTCCTAATAAAATTTTGAATCTGGCTAGAAGTTGAATGATTCTATGAAGTGTAGGTGCTCCCTAATTATGGCTTAAAGATGACCAAAAACTAATGAAATTGTTATCATAAGCTGAAGTCTAGGTGGTGATTTAAGGTTGGCCACCAAAAAATTCATCCTTCTCATGCATGAGTCTATCTCTGGGGAAATTGGCTCTAATTTAGTCTGTGGGTCATTTCTTGATATATCTTTAAACATAGTAACTAACAATCAATTCCCCCTTTTTCACTAATAGGTGAGAAAATGAATGACTATGTGTCGTAAGATATTTCAATACTCAAGAATGAACTATATATATATATATAATTGGTTGTTGAATATCATTGGCAAGAAGTGATTCATCAAAAGTGAATATTTCCACTTGCATTATTCTTCTTTCTAGAACATATATCTACTATATTTACACAATGATCACAAGGGTTAAGATAAAAATATTTGCCTTTCACATGGTCTACCTACTCATAATGTTTTGATTTCAAAATTTGAAGTCGTTGAGGAGAAAGTGAACATGATCTTCCCTAAGAACCAATACTCTAAAATTAGATTAGTTTGGAATGTGAAAAGACACATCCTTTTTAGACAGTTTCTGTCAAGTAGTGTGTTGTTATGAATAAAAACCATTTCATAACGTTTGCATTTTATAATTTGAAGTGGTTGAGGAGAAATTAAACATGACCTTCCCTAAGAAACCAATACTCTAAAATTATATTAGTTTGGAATAGTTTGAAATGTGAAAGGACACATCCTTTTTAGACAATTGGTCCCAAGTAGTGAGTTGTTATGAATAAAAACCATTTCAGTGTGTTGAGTCTTTTATTGTAGGTCATCTAGCTGCAGTTGAGATTCAAGTTACAGAAACTCAATATTGTGTGCACTTTGTGAATAGATTTGAATATTTGAAATAGATTATTTTATTATTTTTACTATATCATATTTAATAAATATCGTTATACTGTATTTTCCAACAATTTAAGATGAATAAAAAATAATATTTGAATTATTTGTTTTCCAAACGATATAGATGGAGAGAACCAACCTATAAAACCTGCTTCCCATCGATGATTAATATTGCCTAGATGGCCATAATAATCAACAACTTCAGTAAAAAATATCCTAACTTTTATGGAGTCAATACCAAATATTCATGAGGAGGTAGATACAATTTCTTCAGTGTTGGCAACAAAATGCAGGCACATGAAAATACCATGTAAACTGAAATGCCCCCCCTAAATTCGATATCCCTACCACTGTTTCTAAGTGATCCCGCCTCCAAAATAGGATTCCCCTCCAACTGAAGATGCTCAAGTGCTAGAAAATGTGAAAAAAAAATCAAAGTTGATATTTTATTTTGTTTGCTACTAAGACCTAAAGCCAAGGCTAAATTTACATTGCAAGAGATTTTAATTTTCTATGAGCAACTAAAAAATTCAAGGTTGATATTTTATTTTGTTTTCTACCAAGATCTAAAGCCAAGGCTGAGTTTCCATTGCAAGAGAATTTAATTTGTTCTAAGAAAATAAAACAAAGTCAATGACATATATTCCACTGGATAAAATTTGTCACTCTCTTTCGATGTTGTTGTTTCAATGGGTTGTTCTAGTCCCGATGTTGCTGCTATACCATGTCATGGTATATATGGTCAAATTCTAATTCGCTCTTCAAATTACTAATGTCCATTGAAAAACTTGTTTCTCTAGCACGGTTAACATGTATAGAGAGCTGCTATAGAGCCGTTGGGTTCCTATATAGAGAGATTTATGGAAAATATATCCCATAGAGAAATGGACTTGGGAGAAATATCAAAGGCGAGTGATGGACAGCATAGTAAACTCGAAAAGAGAAAAAAAAAATGAGCACGTCGGTGGGAAGGCTTCATACTCATGGACACTAGCCAAGAATGGAGTTGGAGATTAGAGGTAAATGTCAGATTGGAGCCAGAGTTTCTATTAGAGAGACACAAAAATATGATGCAATGGATGTGAGAATAATATAGAATAATGTAGAAATCGGAGTGCTTATGGTTTATTGAACAAGATTTTTATAATCAGAGTTTAGTTCCACCAGTTCAAGATTTTTGCCTCAAACTTAGGAATATTAGGTGAGTGCCTATGTTATAAATATGTAATGTTGTCGTTGAGCTAAAATGAATTTGTGTGAGATCTGTCTCATGTTGTGTGTGTTTCATTTGTTTATTTATTTTGGTATCAGAGCCATCCAGTGCGTCTTCCAATTTTGTGAGCTGTTATGCCTGTGAAATCCTATTGGCAGAAGAGTGCGCTTGCATGTGTGATCTACACAGCAGACGAGGTGAAGCGTTCGTGCTTCAGTAGAAGCGGCCTACATTTGGAAAGGCGTGGAAAGTTTCTTTATAGCATTTCTGCACCAGCCGGGAAGAGTCGCCTTGAAAAGAAACTTGTGCTGTCTGGCTACTGCGTTTAGTGGAGGTTGATCGGATTATAGAGGATCTGCTGACTGTGTTGGAACACCAATGTATCTGTTAAGGTAAGGTGTTAGTTTTGACCTTTGTGTAGGAACGTGTGAGTAGTGCTCTCCTCTTCGAGCAGTTCTTTCCTCTGCTCGTGGCTGCTGGTGGTCGAAGACCTACAGTGGAAGCATGGTGTGAAAACTATGTGGAAGTTATTTTGCATCCCTCCAATCACATGAAAGTTTTTCTTTCTGAAAAAAATCACAACCGCCCTCCCACCGAAAGCTCATTGTTATTTTTTGGAAATTTCAAAACATAAAACCATTTTTTATATTAGACATGGCGAATTTGTTGTGGCTGACCTTGTTGGGATGCAATGACACAGATTGAGTCAACGTATTTAGCTTTAGGGGAGTGATGAGAACACTGTGTAAAGCTAGAGCTGACATCATTCCATCATTGTTTTAATGTGCATATTGTAGCTGTTATTTTTATCGAACGAGAAGGAAAGGAAACCCCCCACGTACCTCTGAGTTTTTTGATCACGATCATATTTCTCTCAGGTAGATCTGAAGCTTACTTTAAGTATAGCTTAATCAAGGAATATTAGTATTGCGAACATTTTGGAACAGTCCTGTAGGCCCCAAAAAAACTCATTTCTTGGGTCCCGTTGCCAACTGGGACTTCGTCGTTGTTAGCTTGTGAGCTGAAGAAGAGTATAGATCAAATTTGGTGCAGAATCATTGCAGTGAATTAATTTCTTACAATTGAATCTGGTCATTGTTATTGAAAACAATGGCTAATCCTCTTGCCGATTCATATTTAAATGAATCCACAAAACTTGATGGAAAAAACTACGTTAATTGGAAGTTTAAGCTAATCACCATTCTTGAGGAATACAACCTCTGGACGATTGTCAGTGGTGACGAGCCCAAGCCTGCTCCTACTTCCACAGTTCCAGATTGCGATAAGCAAGAAATGAGAGTGAAAGTGTTGTTGCCCATGTCTGTAAAGGACAACATCATTCCTCACATTCGAGACTGTAAATCTTCAAAGAAAACGTGGGAAGCTCTCAAAGGTTTGTACAAAACTACTAATGCAAACCACATTTTATTTTTAAAAATGAAGCTACTATCTATTAAAATGGAAGCCAATGAAAGCATCAGCAATTTTGTTTCTAGAATTAAAGGCTTAAGTGATAAGCTTGGTGACATTGGTGAAAAAGTGTCTAGTAGATATTTAGTAACTGCTCCTTTGAAGGGTTTAGTCTAAGAATATAATTTTTTTATTTCAGCACTCTTAGCTAGACAAACGCCTCCTACATTTGATGAATTGGCTAGAATTCTTCTTCAAGAAGAAGATAGAATGAAATTTTTTGAACTGGATTCAAATAATTCTGATTGGCATTAATTGCAAGAGGTAAAATATCATTCTGAGGGAGACCATGGGACAGGAACAAAGGTCGTTTTCCAGCAAAGTAGAAAGGTATGACACATCCCGATTGTTATGTTAAGAGAAATATTGAATGTGATTATTGTGGAAAACCTAGACATCTAGCTAAAGATTGCTATAGAAGAAAGAATCATGAATCAAATCAGAGACATAGAAGGCATAATGGAAATTTCATGAACATAGACACTTTAGTTATTGATGGATTTAAAAATCTTAAATTGTTTCTTTCTGATGTTGCATTGTCTGCTGAAACTGATGATGAGACTGCTTGGTTCATAGATTCTGGTGCATCAACTCATATGACTTGTAATAAAGAATGGTATGATAAATATTACGAGAAAACTGATGGCACACACATTTACCTAGGAGATAACAGGTCACATAAATTCCAAGGCTATGGCATAATAAGTGTGTACTTACCTAATGGAAAAATGAGATAGTTTCATGATGTGATATATGTTACTGGTATTAAAAAGAATTTTATATCTATTTCAACTATCACTGATAATAATTTAAAAGCGGAATTTGGTAAATTGGAGTGTATTGTGAAAGATGTTCAGGATTGCTACAAGGTTGTTCCACAACTACCAGGGTTGGTGGATTGTATAAATTGGATGTGACGATGAAGCGTCATGTTGCATTGACATCCACAACAACGTCACCAACAGAGTTATGGCATCATAGGTATGGGCACCTAAATTACAATGATTTATTGTTGTTGCAAAGAAAAACAATGGTTGAAGGTCTTCCTGTTATGAAGTGTGAACATTCACCACGTGAAGCTTGTGCACTTGGTAAGCAGCATAGAGAGGATTTTCATGTTTATACAGAGAAAAGGCAATATGATATACTTGAATTAATTCACACTGATGTATGTGGACCTATGAAAACTAGGTCGCTTGGTGGTGCTTCCTTCTTTTTTATTTTTGTTGATGATAGATTTAAATATACATGGGTCTATTTAATAAGAGGAAAAAGTGATGTCTTTGAGTATTTTAAAGGATTCATAACTTTGATTGAAAATAAAACAAGAAGATACATTGAAATTCTCATATCAGATCAGGGTGGTGAATATAAATCAGGAGGGTTTAACAGGTATTGTAAATTTCATGGGATCCAACAACAGTTCACAGTACCCCATACTCCTCAGAAAAATGGTGTTGCTGAGAGATGGAATAGAACACTGGTGGAGTGTGCTCGCAGTATGCTTCAAAGTAAAAACATTTCTAATGGTTTCTGGGAAGAAGCCATTAGTGTTGTTGTTTATTTGAAGAATCAAAGTCCCACTAAGAAATTAGCTTTACAAACTCCTTTTGAGATTCTTTATGGTCATAAACCTGATGTCAGTCATTTAAGAGTATTTATATGTACTTCCTTTGCACATATTCCTAAGGATAATAGAAGAAAGCTTGATGCAAAGTCAATCAAGTGTGTTTTTATTGGGTATTGTACAGATCAGAAAGCATATAAACTATTTGATCCCAATTCACATTAAATATTTGCAAGTCGAGATGTTGTGCTTCATGAGAATGCTGATAAAAGTGATACAATGAATGATGCTTGGCATATATCTAATGGTGATCATGTAAAAATTGATACTTTGGTTAAACAAGAACAAGAACAAGTATAGGTACAGGTTCAAGATCAAAATGAACGCAACATGAGCACATCCAGCAGTAATGATTGATCACGAAAGGAAGATTCACCTTAAAGTAGGAGAATAATGGATGTAACTCCAACAGGTATTGTATAACCACGAAGTTCAACCCGAAAAACCCAGCTTCCTACAAGGTATAGAGATTATGCCTTGATGTCTAATATCATGAATGTTGTAGAACCAGTTGATTATGAACAAGCTAAAGAGCATGAACAATGGAGAAATGCTATGAATGATGAATATGACTCTCTTATGAAAAAAAAAACATGGGAATTAGTTGAACTCCCTGAAAACAAAGTTCCAATTGGAAGCAATTGGTTGTATAAATCTAAATTTAAAGTAGATGGTAGCATTGATAAATTTAAGGCAAGACTAGTTGCAAAAGGATATGCTCAACAGAAGGGAATTGATTATGAAGATACTTTTGCACCAATAGCTAAATTGAATACAATTAAAGTACTGATTGCCTTAGCTACAAAACATAATTGGAATATACATCAATTGGATGTCAAATCTGCTTTTCTGAATGGTGATTTAAAGGAAGAATTTTATCTGGTTCAACCTGAAGGGTTTGTCAAATAGGGATAGGAGCATCTAGTCTGCAGGTTAAGAAAAGCCTTATATGGTTTGAAATAGGCACGGAGATCATGGTATGTAAATATTGATACCTTATTTTATCAGAATGCGTATGTGAAAATAAAAAATGATCCTAACATGTATGTTAAGAAATATGAAGAAGGAAATGTTGCTTTAATATCTTTATATGTGGATGATCTCATTATCAGAGGCAGTGCTTACAAGTTAATTGAAGAAATTAAAATTTAGTTGTCTCAGGAATTTGAAATGAAAGATCTGGGTGAATTGCATTACTGTTTAGGAATTGAGGTATGGAGAGAGCCTGGTAAAACATTGATCACTCAAAGTAAATAAACAAAGGAAATTCTTAAAAGGTTCAATATGAGCGATTACAAAGCTATGTCAACTCCCTTACAACAGAATGCAAAGTTTTACAAAGAAGATGGAGCTAAAGAGGAAAATGGAACTTTATATCGTCAGTTGGCGGGAAGCCTAAACTATCTCACCACTACCAGACCAGACATTGCATAATCAGTCAGTATCCTTAGTTATTTTATGTCTAAGCCTTCAGGAAATCACTAGAATGCTGCAAAGAAAGTTCTCTGATACTTAAAAGGAACAATCAATTTAGGTATTATTTATACTGATGAATCTGATGTTGCACTGATAGGTTTTCCTGATTCATATTGGGTAGGAAATCCTGATGATAGATGATCTACCTCTGGCTATGCATTTCATATAGGATCAGGGGTTGTGTCATGGAGTAGTAAGAAACAGCCAAATGTTTCTTTATCATCAACAGAATCTGAGTACAAAGATTTGACCAATGCCACCTGTGAAGATGTTTGGTTGCAGAGAATTCTTGCAGATCTCGAAGAGAAGCAAAGTGGTTCAACATGCATAAATTTTGATAATAAAAGTGTTATCAAATTAGCGCACAATCCAATATATCATGCCAGATCAAAACACATTGAGTTGCAATACCACTTTGTACGAGAGAAGATTGAATCAAATGGAATTGATTTAGTATTTTGTAATACGAAGGATAATATGGTTGATATCTTTACCAAGCCTCTTGGTAAACTCAAGTTTGAAGTTTTTAGAAGTAAATTAGGTGTTGTAGAAAATCCATTTCTCCATTAAGGGAGGATGTAAGAATAATCCAGAATAATGTAGAAATAGGAGTGGTTATGGTTTGTTGAACGAGAGTTTTATAATTAGAGTTTAGTTCCACTAGTTCAAGATTTTTGCCCCAAACTTAGGAAGATTAGGTGAGTGCCTATGCTATAAATATGTAATGTTCTCGTTGAGCTAAAATGAAGTTGTGTGAGCTCTGTCTCACGTTGTGTGCGTTGCATTTGTTTATTTATTTTGGAGTGAACCATTGGTAGAATCAGTGATGCGATGAGAACTCGAAAAAAAATTGATTAGTGACCAAAGAGAAGGTTGTAAGAGAAACATCAACTCAAACACTAGCAATAGTGATTTAACATGGCCTCGAGTCATTGAGAGACTGATATATTTGACATGTACATCAAATTCTAGAGGTAGAATGACAGGCTGATACCAGGGAAACAACTACAAAAGAAATGATAATAATTAGTAGAAGGCCAAATATTTTCAGCTATTCAAAGCATCTTCTTTAGAATGAGGAAAGCAGCAAAAAATAGATAGGTATAGTGAAACGATGGAGGCAGCATGCAAACTAAGTGATGGATAGCACAAAATAATTTGATTGTTACTGAAAAAAAATTCAAGTTTCTAGGGGAAATGGATAAGCAACTTAATAGAATGAGTGTTCTCAAACGATGTGAGTGAGATGGTAAACTGTAGGTCTACATGCTGTAGGAGATAAAAAACAATAATGGCATATCTACTATGCTTAAGGGCCACGAAACATCTTTCATGTGCAGAGAGGCAGATCTGAGGGGCCAGAAATTGTGTGGTGCAAGTCAAAAACATAACAAACACATATGACAAGCTCTAATACTATATCAACCTGACTCATAAAATAAAATAAGTAAATTTAGATGATTAATTTTATTAATACATATATTAATACATAGTACCTCACTCATAAAATAAAATAAGTAGAAATTAGATAATTCATTATATATATATATATATATATATATATATATATATATATATATATATATATATATATCCTTTTCGAAGAGACCTCTCATACTTCTATTTTCCAAAAGACCTTGAATTTGTTGAAGTTTCTTCACACCAACTTTAACAGATTAGATGCCCAATGTATACATAATTTTATTCATATACATATAGTCTATATAGATGAAGGTGGAATAATTTCATTCCACTATGCTTTATTATGTGAACTACAATAACTAGGTATGATAAGGAATGTTTAATGGAGTATAGTTGTATTTGGATATTTTATCAATAAGACGCCACTGCCAAAACGTGATAATTACTTATTATCACTTTCTTTCATTTCAATAAATCAATAACGCAAGTGTATATTCCAAACATTTGATATTTTTAGTCTTTTATATCTATTTTTTATATATTTTATCTCTATATACAATTTTTTTTCTTTAATTTCAAAGATTATGGAACACTGCAAACCACACCACACTCTTATGTTTAAGAAGTTGAATATTATTTCCACTTTTTCCCTCACAATTTATATTAAGAATTCTTATATTTCATCTAAATTACAAATGAATCAAAATCAACTTCACAAAAGAACCTACTATGAGAAATTCTATACTTTAATACCACTTTTTAATAACCTAACCCAACATGCACCAACAGGGAAGATTGCTCAATGACAATATAGGGCAACACTCCCTAAATACCCTACTCAAATAAGCACACTATTCTTGGCTACCAAAAACAAAAGTTCAAAGATCAAATTAACTATAATGATTCTATAATGGAGAGACCTTTAGAATTTAGTCCCAAAATCAATGTTGGGCCTTAGTATTCCTAAAATTTTAGCTTTCCTTCTACTTAAAAATTGTTGATTCAATTTTTAAACTAATAGTTCCTCTTCCCTAATAAACAACTAGCCATTACTCTCTCTAAATAAAATTATTCTCTTTTCTATTTTCCAAAAATGTAACGACACTTCTCTCTATATATATACTTCCCTAGGCTGCATTCAAAAATTATTTACCAGACATAAATGTGCTTTGAAACAAAATAAAAAAAATACTAAGATCATAAAATCAAAATCTACATATTTTTTTACTAAATCATCTAATCAAGAAAGACAATGATCATAATCTAAAAATAACATGTTACATCTTTTAGTTACTAAAAATAAGCGTTTTTGAAAATAAGGTTGTTAAATGGACGTTAATAATATATCATGAAAATAATATACGAGTATATCACATCATCTTTATTCCTTGAGATAAAAACACATGAGCTAATCTTTAATATGTATTTCTTTAACATCTCTAAAAACTATAATATCCATATTTAAATTTAAGATCTTAAACATATAAAATCAAAATCAAAACTATATATATATATAATTTAATTTAATTTAAGATCTTAAGAACCTTTAAGTAGAAATAAGATCTTCTATCAATTGCGAGAGGAAAAATAAGAAAAATATACGGAGATGAAGTGTTGCATATACTCGTGAATTTTAAAACGGAGATACTCTTGCTTCACCCTAGGGCTAGTGAACACTTGAGCACGAGTATTCTTTAAGAAAGGAACAATGTTTCAAGTATACGTAACGCACCTATACACCCATATATAAAAAAGCAGCACTTGTTCTCTTCTATGCTTTGACGCATTAATGCATTCATTCGTCTTTTATATATACACGATGGTTATGCATGTCTACGGCCATCCAAATGTCATTTGTGGAGCAAATGTACTAATTGATAGATGGTCCTTAATCTCGTTTTAGCGTTGGTTCCGTGGTAAGCTATTAATGTGCTAATTTGGATTGGTGGCAATGAAAATTATATTGTGGTCCATCGGTGCATAGGCTTGATCGTTGACTCTCTACTAATTTATTCTTTGACTTTTTTGACTTTTTTTTTTTCCTCTCTATTGTAATTTAATACAAAGTTTTATATTCAGTCTTATTCATCAAAATATTAAACAAAGTTATTGGCATGAAAACGTTTCACCTCTTATTGTAAAGATCTTGTGCCCCTATTCAAGAATGTTGGGGCAACTTTATTTTATCCCAAGTGTGGTAGTAAGTGTGATAGTGGCAAAGTCCAGAATGTTGGGACAACTTTATTTTATCCTATCCTAATTTTGGTAGTGGCAAAGTTTTATAATATAGAAAGTTTTCTCATATCCAAACTTCTATGGTGCAACACTTTTTTATATCCAAATTTTTCTAAACGCTTTTTATATCCAAAATTCCACATGGCTAAGATCACCTTCCAAGGCCCTTCCACATGGATATCTATTTTCATGCAGCTCTCCTCCCTTGTTGCTCTAGGATTTTAAAGAAAGCCTTACTCAACTTCATTTCATGTAGAACTCTCGAGACCTACGCTCTTATAAATATCCAGGCCTACTTTAGAACTATGAGCCATCCCTCCAAAAGGTACCAAGCTTATGTGAAGCAATCCCTCCAAAGAGCAACAATATACATGGATCCATCCAGGCTACTAGAACTCGGGTCACTGGTTCACCATTTCTTCACAGTCTCCAAGGAACTTGTTGCTCGTACTTTGGATTTGAGAGCCAATAAGCATCATTGCTCGCATTTTGGCTTTGAGACCAGCAAAGGCTTTGAGACCAGAAAAGGAGAGATAAAATAATTGGCCTTAGGATTCTGCATAAAATCAAGATTTCTCATTTCCTTTCAAGTCTTATCTCCCTTCTTGCTTCCGGGTATTTCTTGGCCTTCTCTCCCTTCTTGCTTCCTGGTCTTTCTTGGTTGGCTTGCACCTCGTCTTACATGCAACCAAAGGTGCTATGTTCATTCGATTTGTTATATTCAATGTATACATAAATTAGGAGAAGTAGAGAATGAGGTCAAATCTCATTGATTTCTCATTTCATCTCCTCTAGTAATCCATGCTGTACATAAACATTCAAACAACAAAATCACACTAAATTTGATGTTCACTGGTAATATAGGTTATTATTTTCTTACTTCGTGTTGCATATTTTTAATGCAGTGAAAAAAATCAATATAGATCATGACTATTTATTATAAATTCGAAAGTGAGAATAAATATGAATTAGTTCATTTTATTTCTTTCCAGAATTTACAAAACAAACTTTTTAATTCTAAGTATTACAAATATTGATATTGAAATTTCAAATGAAGCAAGGTAATAACTTACTATCCGTGAACTGTATCTCTTCTTCTTCTTTTGTACATCTTTGCCATTAATTGATTACTAAGTGATGATACTATATGTTTTCATGACCATTAACAATAATATATATCATTAACAAGTACTACTAAGATGGTAAACAGTAAGTATCAATATGATTGTAAATTCTCGATAATTTTCTTCATTTTAAATTTAATTTATATCTGATAAATTTATTGTAAACAATGTGGAATTACACACCTGTAGTGAAGATTGTAAAGTCTAGATAATTGTTTTCATTTCAAATTTAGTTTATATCTTATAAATTTATATAAATTTATTGTAAACAATGTGGACTTATGCTTGGGTAGTGATTGATTGTGCGTTAATTTTCATGTGCTTTTGAATAGAATATGCATGCATGTTACAAAATTCTAAACAAATAGAAAAACTTAAAGCTTAAAATAGATCATAGCTTATAAATTATTACTTGTCTCAATATTTGTGACATGAATTTGTAACCTTCTAGAGAACTGAATCTGCAACATACAACCCAAGATTTTGTTAGCTCTCTAACCTCAAAATTTGTAACTTGAATTTGTAACTTTCCAGAGAACTAAATCTGCAACCTGCAACCCAAGATTCCATTAGCTTTCTAACCTTAAATATGATGGTTTACAAGAGATCTGAGATACTCGGACTATTTGACTTCTTCTGCCCAAATCATTGTTATTCATCCTCTCTCTTGGGTTGTTCCTTTGGTAGTGTGACTTCTTCTACCCAAATCATTGTTATTCATCCCCTCTCTCCTGGGTTGTTCCTTAGGTAGTGGAACAAAATATAGCAGGAAAACGAACAAAATATCTCACAACATCTCACCCGTCGATGTCGCCTCCCATGCCTTCTTTTACAAATTGTATCAAGCAACAACTATTCACATCGAACGACCTGATCTATATCCGTGGCTTTAGTGGGCATGGAACTGTAATCCATGTGAGTGGGTTCTGTTTGCTTCATGCACATTGGCATGCAAGTGTAATCCATGCGAGTGAGTTATGTTTTCTTCATGCACGTGTAATGGGGGTGGGTTTTCTTCTAGTCACATTCTATTTATTTTTTAAATAAAATTACACATTGCACGTTGCTTTATTAAATAAAATTTTATTTATTTTAATTTATAATACGTATATATTTAATCGTAGTATTTAATTTTGTGAAAATCATTTTTAGAATTGTGTTCTCAATTTTATTTATTTTAATTTTATATATGTATATATTTAATGATAGTATTTAATTTGTGTGAGAATAATTTTTAGAATTGGGTTCCCGACAGGAAATACAACGAAAACCATGAAATATAAGATATTCCTCTGAGTCCATGGAGTCGCAAACGAAGAGTCAGAAGGAGAAAATACGCATGAATGCAAACGAAGTAAAAATTTTCAGATGTCGAATAAAGATCTGCCATGGAATAATTATGTACATAACAATGACAAGAATTCTACTAGGCGTGGGAGCCAGCGAGCAGATTTGCACACGTATGCTATGTTATTTCACATGGTATCCTAATGCCAGCCTTCAATGCTTCCATTATATTTCCAAAATAATTTATCCAATTCTTACTAGTACCTCACCATTTCGCCGGAAAGTTCGATGTTGATCTGTTATAATAATCCTCCTTGTAAGGCACTCGTGACAGACTTATAATAATCTGGTAAGAGGCTCATGACTCTATTAATCCCAATTTGGGACAAATTTATTCTGGTGTTTCAAATATGGATGGATTTGAGATAGATTTTGAATTGAGGTTTTATACTCTTAGGTATATATAGTCTTCCTGGGGATTATAACTCAAAGCTAAAGGCCTCACTATTGAACTACATCTTCAAAACTGTATCTGAGATAGATGTTGAATTAATACTTTATACTCTCACGTATATATAGTCTTTCTGGGGATTAGAACTCAAAGTTAACTACCTCAATGTTGAACCACATCTTCAAAACCTTAGCTCAAGGTACTTCTTTTATTCTAAGTTTCAAATAAATATCTAAATATTTTTAGTCAACCAACATTCACACTTTGAACAAAAACATTTTGTGAATGTAAATTAAGACTTTGAGAGTGGAGCACTCTATTCCGTTGAGGTCACGTCAACATTCACACTTTGAACAAAAACATTGTGTGAATTTAAATTCAAACTTTGAGAGTGGAGCACTCTATTCCGTTGAGGTCATGCCAACGGTCTAAAGTGGTAACAATTGACTCACTTTTTGCTGCATTTTATAAAAACTAGGCTTAAATTTGTGTGTAAGGTTGAATAATTGTTGAAACTTGTGTTCACATATGTGATTTTTGTCACACATAATAACTGGGATTTCGACTAGTTTCATTTGCTTGAAATGTTTGTTGTATGCTTTTGGTACACAAATTGTGTATATGCCGAACTATGTAATGTTGAACTGCAGTTAAGTATTCCAGAATAAAAATTCTATGCTTTTTAATATTTTAAAAAGCCCCACTATCCATTGTTCACGATGGGAATATATTAGAAAATCCTCTATAGGCATCAAACATTTTGGAGCACATCCTCCACAGCCTGGGAATATATTAGAAAATCCTCTATAAACATCAAACATTTTGGAGCACGTCCTCCACAACCCGCAAACAATTTTAGGGGAGCATTTGCCTAAGTTGAATTCATTTCGAACTACTAGTTTAGACTCTTAATAGACGAATCATAAATATTCCAGTCTAGATAGGGACTATCGCTACTTGCAGTTCTTGTTTAACCAAATAAATGCTAAAGATATGAGATCATTGTTTCAAACGATATGTAAAATCCCTATGTCATGATTTTCATGGCATGGCACTATTTTATTAGCGTAATGATTTGGGCTCCCCTGGTGTGCACCATGCACTCACTCTATGTATCACTTTGGAAACTAGCCACTTCTGATCAATTACACCATATTTATTTTGACATTTATATATAACTAATAAAAAGAATAAAATTGTTAGAAAACATATTTAATAAAATTATTCAATTAATAAATTACTAAATTATTATTACAAAATGGAAATTCATTATCTTTATTGTATATTCGTTATATTTAAAATTTTCTCCTACAGTGTAGTACGAGAAATGTTTAAAATATGCATGTCATGATAGTTAACGGATTATCAAGAGATATTTAAGCACATGTCGTGAAACACACGAGGAGTGTTATATTATCCAATGCCTAATAATCTTTCCCCTAGTGCAAGCAAGGGGTTTTTCAAACTCGAGACCTTTAGCTCTAATACCACTTGTTGAAATTATGATTTCCACTACACCAAAACCCACAAGTGTTAATAAACGGACTCATCATCAGAGTTAATATATCCTAGAGAGGTGATTAAGCACATGTTGCAAAACATTTGGGAAGTGTTGGACTATCGAATGCGAAACAATCATAAATTAATGTGAAAAGTAAATTAATAATTAAAACAATTAATAATAATAATAAATTTTGACATATATATATATATATATATATATATATATATATATATATATATGGAATGGAATATTTGATTTTTAATATGGAATAAATTAAGTGTAAATCTAAGTTCTACCGTTTTAGCAGCTTAAAAAAACTTCATCATTATGAGTGTTCCAATTATTGGTTGTTGACCTAATCAATTTTTCATGGTAATGGTAGTTCAATATGACCCTAATAGTCACCCCTTAAATGAGGTTGTCATGAGTAAATAAAAACCAAATAAGGATTTTGTGGAAATGGTTGGGGTATAAAAATATGTCATGGATGGGTTAGAAGGTCAATTAGAATGTATTAATAACATGTTGATTGATCAATTACAAAATGGATACCTGGAAAAACATTAACATGGTATAAGCTATAAAGTTATTTCTCGTAGCATACGAAACTATATTGAATACATTAAATATCATGTTGCCATTTTAAATTCATGGTATTTATCCCTTGGAGAAAGACCTCATGGGTTGGGTGTACTCTAGATGGAAAAGTGAAGGTCAAGTGAACTTAAAACTACACTGAAATGGAATTTTCCCTACAATATTTACATGTTTTAAAGATCATGAAGGCATATTTTTGCAAGGCCCATACTTCTTCAACATGATAATTTTGTGTATGGGTTATTGGAAAAATACATTTACTATAGAAAATGAAAAAATTAGAGAGGATTCTATTTGGAAATAGATGCACCCTCTCATACTACATTTTTGGAAAAAACGAAACCCTTAAAGGAATTCCCTAAGATATTGGGATCCTTTAGTAAAACGTTGGAGGTCACCAAATCAACACATTAGACATAGAATGCAAGGACTTTCATCTACACATATGTCTTTGTTTTCCTTCCATAATCACTCATCATAAGCTACTAAGACTTCCAGTGGATCTAGACTCTAGATTATGAGGACAATCCATTCTACTACCATATGACATTAGAATGGGAATCAACTACAATATTATCAATATTTTTTGTTGGTTGACCCACAAGGATTTTTGAACCTAGAATATCATGGACCATAACACTTCATTATCAAGGAAATCACCAATTGAGCTACCCCCCATTGGCTACAAATTTACCAATTTAATATAATAAATTATGCAAAAAAGAAAAAAATATTCACTGAAGTGACCGATAAGAGAAATAATATTAAGAATAATCCCAATTTAGTCACCACTAATAGATAAGGAAGAAAAAACAACTTCCAAGCTCTAAAGGCCTAGGAGGATGAAGAGTAACAATTTATGAAAAATTCAAATGGAAAGAGCATAGAGGACAACATGGGGTACGGATGCACCTAAATAAAAGAAAAAGAAAACAAATCTGAAAATGGAAATATTGAAATAGAAAATGAAAATATATAATATTGTGATAAAGAGGAACAATTGGGTGCAATGACATAGAAAAATTGGAACTCGATATTGAAGCTCTCACTACTAAGCATAGCAAGAAGTTTCTCAAGGGAATTCAAGCACCATACTTCTATTAGCTCTAGTGAGATTTAATCACAATTCATGGAAAAATAATAATTTAGGATAGGGGAATATCGTGAAAATGGATTTGTTTCTTACACCGATCCACTAAATAATGAACATAAAATATATTGAAGAGAAAAAAAGTGTTTCAAACAAGGAAGCAATAATTGAAGGAAGTATTAGTTATGCTTGTAGAATAAATATGGACCATCATACTCTTAAAAAAATATTTATATGAATAACCTAATAATGGGACTGAATTCTCCTAGCATGCAATACGTGATGTGGAAACACATAAAACATGTTAAACTAATAATAGTACTAATTTAATAAACAAAATTTTATGAGGACACCATCATGGCTATAAAAAATAAATGTTTATGGAAATATGATGTCCAATAGTACTAGATTATGATTTTAAGACTTAGTACCTTACTAGATTATGATTGTAAGACTTAGTACCTTACTCTAGGACCTCTTTAATTTTCATTTGAAGATAAAATTGAGTCCAATATTTTTTTCCTAACTGATAAAAATTTCTACAATTCATAGAATAGGGGTACATAACCAATGCTTATGTTCCACTACGCTCTCTACTTGACAAACCCTTCATTGTAGAACTAGAAACAATAAGAGTTATATATTAAAGGATACCTTTGTTTTTGGGAGTAAATTTCAACACAATTGTTTCCTCATAAGAAAAGCGATGTAATTGAAAGAACGTGAATGCAAAAATATTAATATTCAAATAACTTATAGGTAACCCACTCCTGATATACATCCATTCTACTAATGGACATAAAAAATAAAATAATAGGTGTGGGGGAACCAACCAAATTTTTGCTAAGATAAATTTCCTCCTAGTCTCTAAATTCTTCCAAATTAAGGAAAACATATAAACAAAATCCTTCTCTTCTTAGGATTTGACAACTAGTTAACTATCATATTTTGGGATAATGACTCATCCTTGTAATCTAAGACATTTAGTTTTAATAAGTTCTTACATGAAAACCATAATTCACTGCCAAATGGAAGCCTATTTGGATCAAGATGGATACAAGAAGGGATACACAATGTATCAATTCCAACAAAAGTTGACATAGTTAAAATGAAATATTAGGTAATGTAATAACTATGCCTCTAGAAATATATTCTAGGCTCATTAGATATTATAAAGGATATGGAATCCCTAAAATCAAGGACCATTTAAGGAGGACTAGAGGAGTTTAAGTCCATAGAGTTATGTATTCAAAGGAATTATACCTATCGGAAAATCGAAAATAGACTCTCCAGTAGTGGAAAACCCAAATATTTATATCAAAGACGGTGATAAAAATACGAGATTCTATATTAGTTAATTTATCAATTGAATACATAATAACAATATCAATGTTGTTATGACAGTGGCAGGAGACACTCTAGAAACACATGATGTACTTTATTCAAATTCTTACCAAACTAATGGAAGATAGGGTAGACATTATTCAAATATTTTTATGATATATTTCCCATTTTTTATCCCATGAATAGAATATAGGTCTTTTCCAACAAATTTCATGCAAGGAACTCACTTCCATGGTCTAAGAAATTCCCACTATCACAACAATAAGGCCAAATTATTTCACCAAGGGCATCAAAGCACCAAGCTGAAATGGATTCACCATGGGCTTCTTCTAGGCCTATTAGACCATATTATGTAAGGTATCACAACAATAAGGCCAAATTATTTCACCAATGGCATCAAAGCACCAAGCTAAAATGGCTTCACCATGGGCTTTTTCTAGGCCTATTAGCCCATGTTATGTAAGGAAGTGTGGTAGGTGGTGAAGGATTAAAATATTATATGTAAAATACTTTAGGCCTTCAACCATTAGGGGAATTTTGAGGTCTAAAATGGGAATTCTGAGGAAAATAATAAAATAATAGTTAAAATATTTAAATAAGACTTACATTTTTTTATAGAAAAAGATAGTAAAATACTTTTTTTTAATTGTATTTTCGATCGATATCCTTGTAGGTTCACTCAAATTTAAATATTAGACACCTATTGGATCTCAAATTAAATTACACATGTAATAACTCCCCACTTTGATCACAACTTTCTCATGTATTTTCTTTTTTTTCCAATGTGGGCCTACTCAAAAGTATGCACAGTGGGTACTCGTTTGATGTGGTGGAATTTAATTCCAAATCCAACAAGTGGATTCTATTGAAATTTTAGTGAACCTATAAGGACATAAGATGAAAATAAAATTAAAATAAAAATAAAAAAATCTTCTTTCTCCTCCAAAATGTTTTCCCCCGAGGATGGCATCACCATCTTGAATCCTATTGGTTCTTTTAAAGATAATTTTGTTATTATATATTTTTCCATTGAGGCCCATTGTTTACCTCAAAATTACCCTAATGTCTATCAGCCTCACTTTGATTCATAAAGACTATCATTTGGGGGATTTTGAGGTATCACATGGCCCTCCTAATGAAAACAATAAAATAGGGGTTATGAATTTTTAAAGGAAAAGAATGAAAACTATTTTTTTTTAAATTATATCTGGATTATCGCATAATAGTTTTAGAAAAATTTCAAGTGTAGGTATCTATTGGAGGCGAAATAAATTCCACATCCAACAAGTACCCACTATGAATGCTTCTTAGTAGATCTGCACTGAAAAAATGTGAAAATACATGAAATAAACATGTTTCTTGAAAGGAACATGTTTTCTCCATATATTTCAAATTTTCAATGTGGGTAGACACTGATATATCTAGAGTGGGTACACATGGAAAGTGGAATTTATTTTTTCATCCAATGGGGGCTTACACTTCACATTTGAGTAAACATATAAGGAGATAAGTAAAATTAAAATTAAAAAAATTAGCTCTGTTCTTTTCCCACCTAAAATATTTACCCTTGGAGATAACATCATCATATTGAATATTATTGTCTCTTTTAACCTTTATGTTGTCAATAATTTTTCTTTTTGAGACCCATATTTGACCTCAAATTTCCCCTATTGAACCTAAATTTTGCGGAAAATTATAAACACATTTCTCTAGAGAGATTCATATATAATATAATTTCCAAAATAATTGGAAAACACCTCAAACACATCGTGAAAATAATCATTTTCTTTGAGAAAGGAGATTATGAGGAAAGGATATAAAGTATAGACTGAATTATAGTAACACATGAAATAAATAATTTACTAGAACATAGAAAATACGTAGGAATTTTAATGAAGTTAGAGATGTTAAAAGTTTATGGTCATATAATTTTGGCCTTCCAAGAACAAATAATTTGGATTTTATCTTATATATATAGTGATCTCTTTGATGAAAAAATTACTTTCCTTAAACTTTTTCTCATTGTAGTAAATGGTTCACCTTTACGCACTTTCAATCCTTCTAGTGGAATTTATCAAGGGGGGCCTCTATCAGAATTTCTGTTGAGTATAGTAGTCAAAAGACTAACTAGAAGCCTGAAATTAACCTTGAAAGTGGGCGATATCAAAGGCATCAATACTTTTCCCAATTTAAATATTGTATCCCATCTCCAATTAACTGGTGACATTATGCTACTGGCTACATCAATTTTCAAGGAAGACTATCCCATAAAATAATTCTAGAATCCTTTATGAAAGCTACTATGGATAAAATAAACTAAAATAAATTACAATTTCTTTTCCTCGATAGCCCCCTAAGAAAGACTAGATGAATATTTCTAGAAATCTAGGTTCTCAAAAATTTTATATTCCTTCCAAATACATAGTGCCATCTATACTAGAAAGTGATTTAAGGAAAATTTCGTAGGAGGGTATCCTCTTTAAGTCTGAAAGAATTTTTACCATTTCAATATTCATATTTCTCACCAAATTTCCAAAGCATTATCTTAAATATTTCCATCACTCCATGCTTCTTTACCTTTTCTCCATTTTATTGTCTCCTAGAAAGATAATCAATGTTATTTGATCAAATCAAAGGGATTTCCTATGGATTAGACCCAACGCAGAATCAAAATGTACCCTAATGGCATGTGACAAAGTATATCAATAAAGGAAAGGAAGTGGGTTGGGAATCAAGCATCCATTAACCATGAAGAAAGATCTAGTAGAAATAATATGGTGGATATGGGTCAAAATTAAGGACATCATTTGGAAAATTTTATATCCTAGAATAATAGTCATTGTCCAATATCAAAGCTATTAGGAAATTCACGATGAGACTTGAATATAGGAAGATGTCTAGCAACAAGTATCCAACCTTTATGATTGGGAACCAATTCATTCAATGAAAAATAAATTGTGTGTTAGGGAGGGAAACTTGGTCAACTAGAATTTACAGGCCTTAGAAAATCTAGTACCAACATCCTTCTATAAATGGAAATCACACCCAAATTAACCACTAGACATAATAAGAGAGGAAGGGGAAGAAACATAGAATTATTGAATAAAAGGAGGATATTTTCTATTCAAGGCCACGATATACTTTGTTGCGATTTAAAAGGAAAATGTAATTTTATATTCAAATTGTAGTACGAATTAAAATGTCAACCCCATGAATAGAAAATAAGAGGCATGCGAAATAACATTTGGAACAAATAACTCTAGCTTAAAATGTGAACCTTTCTCTAGATATTTCCATGTATGAAAACTCTAATTTGAGGTACGATAATCAAAAAATTCTTTAAGGGACCCTTCATATGTTATATGTGTAGTTTACAGAGGGGGAAACTATGGAGCACATCATCAACAGATGCATAATAGTGTTAGAACTCTAGCATAAATGGGTTTATATTTTCAAATAGTCTAATTACATTAGAGAAAATATAGTTTAAACCATGAGATATAGAAGCAATATTTGTAACATAACCTAATATTAGGAAAAACCTAGAATATATTAGTAGCTTTTTTGTTGTGGTTAACTTAAAAAGAACAAAATATAAACAAATTCTATAAACAAAATAGGATCTTTGATAATTACTATAACAATATTCAAACCAACAATAGAGAGTCAAATAATTCCCATCTTTGACCTAAGGAGGAAAGAAACCTCAAAGATGAAGGAAAATATTATATTTACATAATGGAAATTTGAATAGATCCCCCTATCCATTGTAAGGCATACGTCTACAACTAAACCCCCATATCTAATATCATGGTCTAAAACTCTTGAGGATTTTATCAAATATGAACTTTTACATGGTGGCTAAAGGTAATGTTGGCCCAATAAGGGTAGGAGAATTTTTTATGAAAAATGTAGGAGCCATCATCTTCATTTTTACATTTCATATAGGTGATAAAAATGACAATATGGTAGAACTAAATGGTTTAGTGAGAGTTTTTCATGTATTAAACATCAGCAAGGTTACATCAACTTAATGGTGGAAGGTGACTCAATAGTGATCATTCACATCTTAGCTGAAATATTGTTTATCTTCAACCCTAATAGGGCATCTCAAAATATTTGGATGAAGTTTATGTAAATATTTTATCTCTCACGCTCCATTCCCAATATAATCCCAATGCATGTTAAAAAGGAATGATTTTATAAATTAGCTTTCTAATGAAGGAATTTCATTGAGTAAGAACGACATATTATAAACATGGGGGGAAATTAAACCTATCCAAATCAAAAATGACTACCCTATAATGGAGGGGATGAGTGACATGTCTGCAAATGGGGTGATAACAAACATTTTTTTTCTCGATCTCACACGGATCATAGTGGATGATAGAGGGAATTAAAGGATAGGATGGGAAGGGTGTGTGAAAACTAAGTGTGTACTATCTCATTATAGCTCATTTATGCCATATAAAGAGTATCTTTGGTAATTATTGAATTTTCATAATGACCAATAAGGGATTAACTATTCAATTTAGGGATTGGCATTCTAAAATTGATTCAAATCTACAATATATCACCATGGTTTAGGTAATAGATGAAATCATAAACTTGTGGTGGATATATGTCGAGCCTACCTTTGAGAAATGTCAATGGAAGGTAAACTCTCTACTCTTTCTTATGTTCTCATTTCTTATTTATTTTGGTGTGTTATTTTCACTATAATTACTTCTATAAAGGTGTCGTTGAGCTATTAGTAGGATATTACCACTTGTGATTTAAGCCCTAAAATCACTCGTACAAATTTTAGGTGCATAGTATCTTTGGGTTCTAATTTCCCAGTGCTTCATTTGCTAGTGGTTTATATGCATTCCTTTCTCTTTTTTTAGGGGGGGATAGGGGGTGGGGAGGAAAGTGGGTGTAAATTTATCTAAAGGAATCTCTAGTCAAAGGATATTCCTAATATGGTTGAGAACTCTATGGAGGAGACATTCTTTCCTAGCTCAATTCATATGACCTCTAGTTTTAGTATGGATTCCTGGGGTTGGAAATCATTCATTTCTTATATTGGGTATAGGCATTCTCTTGCACTAATCCTTATCTTCCCTATGTCACCCTTTTGAAGGGGCCCTCCCGTCCACATGACCTAACTTGTGTACTCAGCCATCCTCTATAACTATGGATAATTTGCTCATTCATCCCTCTAGGAATACATGTTTTTACAATGAGGTAACACCCAAGGGGTATTTTCTAGCTTCAATGCCATGATACCACACCCACACTCAACTTGTTGCAGTGCAAGCTACTTCCATCTATCATACCCACCTCTGAGAAGAATCCTGGCAAGAAGGGCATAAGAAGGAAACACATCAACAAAGATAATTTGGACACATAATTTAAATAATGGATCCCAAACCTTAATTCTTCATAGAGAAATATTCCACAGAGAGATCATGGTTAATAATTTAATTGTTTCATCAGAGAACATGGGAAATGAAGACCACTTCCGAGTGTGAAAGGACATTAAACGAACCCCATTATTTTGGATGAAGAACCAGAGGTGGAGTAGCTTAAATGATTCTACTCAAACCAAGACAATGGTGAGTTGGTCTAATGTTTCATGTTTCTTATGTATCTAGTTCTATTTCCTCCATCCCTGAGTATATTCCTTCCTTTCTTTTTTTGTTATTACAATGTTCGTTTTTCAATATCATTCTATAGTTTCTTCAAAATATAACACTGTCTACTGTGAAATAAAAACTATGATAATGAATCATGACTATTAATCTAAATTCCTATGTAAAAACTATATATATATATATAATATTCATTTATCTCTTTTGTGCCATATTCATATACAATTCGCTGATTTACAAAAAAAAAAAAAAAAAAAAAAAAGAAAAGAAAAGAAAAGAAAGAAAGAAAAGAGCATGTTAAAAAAAAATATCTATAAATAAAAAAATAAAAAAATATACATATTTTAATAATAAATTTTATTTTTCATTATATATAACTTATTACAATACAAAGATAATACAATCCATAGATAAGAAAATGGCACAACTACGCGACATTACTAACGAGGGTTGCGAGTGCCTTGTGTGAACATTATTAACGAGGGTTGCGAGCTCCTTGTGTGAATCAACAAATTCAAACCAATCAAGCTACGTACGTCAGGAAGGAAACACTTATATGTCAAAATAACTCTATAGATGCTAGATATTTTAAAAATAAGATAATATATTAAATTTAAATCAAAACAAAATGTGGCCAAGGGGCAGATTGATGGGGCCATACATTTGATAGTGATAGTGAGTAGTTAACTCCCTCGTCAGTTAACAAAAAAAAATCAAAACAAAATGCATGTATTAATTTGAAATTAAATAAAGTAAAATGTATGCGTCAATGCATTGTACAATTCTAGAATAATTCATAACACAACGATAATCAAAAATATATTTCATTTTAATTAATTTATATTAATTACATTGATAAATGCTCTAGTATAGGACAGATGTAATATTTGAATGTAAATATTTAAATATAAATTTAATATAGAAGATAGGTTTTAGTGTTTGTAAAATAATACATTATATTAACACATAATAATAATAAAACATATTCTCCTCTTAATTTAAAAGTTCAACTCAATTTTGTACTGTAATTTTGTTTTTATTTTTGCTATATTGCTCTATTTTTTATATTCTAATTTTGTTGCGTTGAGGGGAGGCTTAATTCAAGAATTCAATTCAATTTTTGTAGTAACATAATTTGTTTTTATTTTTGTTATATCGCTCTATTTTTTGTATTCTAATTTGTTGTTTTGATGAGAATTTACAGCTAAGGAGAATGAAGGAGGAACAATTTTAATTGTTTCTGCACCCAAAAAAAACAAAAAACTCCGACAAGTCTAACTATTCAAATGGTAACAAAGAGATCTAGTGTTTTGTAAAGCTATTAGGAATAGGATTCACTTAATAAAATGAAAATTGTATGTGTAGGCTGGGTAGAAATATTGGGGGAGAAAAAGAAAAAGACAAAAACCCTTTAATAATTCTGGTGTATGACATCTAAAATGTTAAAAAAAAAAAATTGACCTAATGTAATTTGTTTTTTGATATAATAATATTTATTTATTTTTAAATTATTCATAAAATTATAAAGAATATGTCCAAAGAAAAATAATAATATGATATGAATATAACATTGATATAAAATGATTCATATTCGTATAATAATTCAAATCATACCATTTAGATTTATATTCTTATAATAGTTCAAATCATATCATTAATAAAAAAATAAAAAAATGTAATTAATAAATCACAAGTAAAAAAGACAATATTTTTAAATATTGAAATATTATATATAAAGGAAATCTAAATTAAATTAAAATCCACTTAACCATGTAAAATAAATTAATGATTCATTTAACCATTAAAATATTTAAAAATAAATAAATATAGGACCCTTTTAAGTATAGTAGTTAATACGTGCTACTTAGCTTAAATTAGAAAAATAAGAACAATGAAAATATAAGGTTTTCATCACAAAAATAAAAAAAACTAATCAAATATTGTATTATTGAATGTCATCACTAAAACTTAAGAAATATAATTAACTAATGTTATTTATTTTAACATATACATGTTTATTTTTTTATACATATTTCTGTGTTATATATATATATATATATATATATATATATATATATATATATATAACTAAAATATAGAGAAATACTATAATTCATGAAAATAGAAATAATAGAAAAAAAATTAAAATATATATATATAAACAAATTAAACTAAAAACAAAAAAAAAAATTAATAAGTAATAAAAATAGAAATTAATAAAAAGATGATAATAAGAACTCAACCAATCAACTTACAAATAAATAAATTTAATTAATAATAAAAATTAACAAAAAAATTAAATTTCCAACACTAAACTATAAATAAACTATAATTTATTTTTGTTTTTTTGTTTTTTTCTTTTTTTTCTTTTTTGTCAAAATCAAACTTATACACAATCAAAACCAAAATTAAATATATAATACTATAAAGAAGACAACTATAAAGACAAAAACCATAAAACCTTTACTTAATAGAGTTATGATTATTATTATAAAAATAAAATAAAATAAAAACTAAACCAATACATTTAACTTGAAAAAAAATATATATTTATGATAATAAATAAAGAAACTAAATCAACATACAAGCCCGAATTCACCAACATACGAAAATACAATCCCCTCGAAGCACACGGAGAGGATATGTTGTCTCTGCCCAGAGTTATTCATTATAGTGGATCTTTTCTCCCCTTCGTGTGTGAATGATGTTGTGGTTTAACTAGCTTCTAAAATTGTTTTGAAAATTATGGATTTTTTTTATAAAATCTGGGATGAAATTTGGTAAATTTAGGTTATAATGGTTAAATTTTAAGATTTTGGGTTTTTAAGAGATTTTTAATAATGTTGAATTTATTTCTACTAATTTAAAATTTAAATACAAATACTACTAATTTTTTTAGTTTAATTCCAATCACTTTTAACCATTCAAACAATTCTACCTCTATTTCACCAAAAATACCTAGCGAACTTCCCACTCTCACTAATAGCTGCAATTTATATTTTTATTTCAATTTTTTTTCCAATTGACGATAGAAATTTTCATCCAATTAAGGTAAATAAAAGAAATTATAGAGCATTTTGGTTTTAGCATTTAAATTTGCTATAGTTACTTCTAATTTTTAAAACGAAAACAGTGGTATTTGGATTTAAAAGTGATAACTTTAATTTATTATTAACAAAGTATTTGAGTGTGGGAGTTAGGTGTGAGTTTTAAAATGAGGAGGAGCTTGTAATAATAAAAAATTGATATTACCTTTATAGGAGAAAATTGTGAGTGAAATTATTTGTGAAAAACAAAAAAGTATTTTGGATAATTTATTACATGATAACATTTTTTTTATATAAATAAATTCTTTTTTAATCCAAAAATAAATTAGAGAAAAAGAAATATTTGAAAGCCCAAAAAATTTCTAGTAAGAATACACCACTTAAAGAAATACGTTTTTGGAGCATATACATAATTAAAAATGAATTACATTGGTATAGTGAATAGCAAGTAGATGTGTTGGTGGAGGACATTTGAGGTAGTGGAGAAACTTGGGGGCAGAGAGATATCTGAACTACCTCTCGTTTTCTCTATAGCAGATGTTGTCACACAATGTCCGTTTTTGGGGTTTGATTTGTTTCACAACTAAGAAAGACACAAGGATGAGTGTTAAGGTTTGGCAGGGGGTGGGAGGCAGAATACCCTCCTTCCGAAACATTTTAACTGGAAATATTTTACAATTAGGTGACAAACAAAATTAATGGGAGGACCCTCGAGGCACCAAAAACCACCCATTCTAGGGGATCAATGGCATTCTAGTTTTAAAGGCCATTGTATCTAGCAAGAAACTAAGAACCTTAGGTTTGTACTCTCATCCAATTTTTTTGAAGATCATAGAAAGGACATGAGAGATTGTGCTTTTATTTTAATTTTTATTGCAAGTTTTCCCACAGAGAGAAAGAGAGAGAGAGAGCTAGAGAGGTGGGTCCAAGAGACCTAGAAACTTATAGGAGAATTGGACTAAGGATTGGGGCGAAAGGGTTTTTTCACCATGATATTCTCCAATATGGAAGATAAACCTAGAATCTTTGAAGGAGGGACATATTTTTGTAACAATGCGGGAATTTACATTGGACACTAGGAAGCATGTTTCAATCTAGAAAAAGAAGACTTTTTGGTAGCTCCAATTTGGGTCCATTTGTATTTTCTTCCAGTTGGTTTCTGGATTATAGAGATATTGGAGAGCATTGGACAAACCCTATGACGATTTGTAAAAATATTTGAGGTTACAAAAATATGTAAGAATGTGTCTTATGCCTGGTTATGTGTTTATATGAATATATCACAACACTTAGAAGCTTCAATAGAGTGTCCTACAAGGGAGAAATTTGGAATTAGATGGTTTATTTTGAACATGTACCTTTTCGATGTCGTTACTTTCATGAGCTTGGAAACTTATTTAGAGATTGACCACAACAAAGGTAGAAACAACATGATGGGGGAACTCAGGAAAATGATGGGTTCACTAGAGTCATACCAAGGTGACAAAATACACAAGGGTGAAACATCCCTTCTACTAAAATTTTGGAGGATATAAATCATTTTTCAACCTTGGAAGTGATGGAATAGGACATACCCATCCCATATGATTAACAAATGGTACATAAAAATTTATCAAAATTTCAAGAGAAACAAGCCCAAAAAAGGAAGATGGAAGATGGAGCTATCAACGAGAAGGACTTTGATTTATTTGGTTTACCATGGATTGAGGAAGTATCCTTCTTAATGAAACATGACTCCAAATAATTCACAACATAGGATAGTTCATTGGTGGACATGGTGAATGATTAGGCACATCAGGATCTTAGAGAGTTAACAAAAGAACACCGCGAGTAGTACGCAGTTCGTTTTCTTAGCTCGAAAACGAACAGGAGGTGATCCTCTAAATAAGGGGAATGGATTCAATAACTTCAAGTTATTAAGGATAAAGGGAAAGATATCCTTATTAAATATTTATTAAATAACATTAAAAAGAAAGGCAAGTTTAATAAGAAGGACTTGCTACATACCACATGTGAACATCTTGTAAATTCAAGACAAGAAAATGTTATGTCAGATGTCTTTCCCTTTCTACAATTACCTTGAATATTAGGACTATAACATGGAATATCATAGGAATAAATAGCAATGGGAAACAAATATATATTAGAGATAACATTCAAATGGAAAAACTGGCCACTATAATTTTACATGAAAACAAGCTAATGGGGAAAAGTTATCCCTCCTCACTGGAATTCGTTGGAAATAATGTCATTGTATGTCACTTTATGCAGTGGGAAGTGTGAGAGGCCTTTAAATTTTTTGGAACCCTCTTTAGGTGGTATTCAAACGTTGGGTTTTAAGTCCCAGAATCCTGACACATAAGTTTTGATATATAGGGATGATAGAGGTAGTCTATCTAGCGATTGTGTATCATTAGAGACATTTTGAGGTATAAAATGGGCCACCTAAGGAAGATAAAAAATAATAGTGGAAATAATAAAATAATATTAGATTACATCATGAAGTGTTGCAATCACGATTTCTGTTAGACCAAAACTTCTGTTAGACCAGAGTTAGGATCCACGAGAGGCAGTTAGTTCATGTCGTGAAACATACAAGGAGCGTTGAACCAAATGTCCAACAATCTCCCCCCCAATGCGAGCCGGGTGAGTTTCAAACTGGAGACCTATCTCTCTGATTCCACTTGTTGGAATCACAAATGCCGTTAGAACAAAACCTTCAAGTGTTAGTCTCCACTACAATTGTCAGAGTTAGGATCCATGAGATGTGGTTAGTCCATGTCACGAAACACACGGGGAGTGTTGAACCCAAAGTCCAACATGAAGTTTTGGAGGAAAGAAACAAAAAACTACTTTTTCAACTCATCTTTTAAAATTATCTCCCTATGATTTTACTCAAATTTCAGGTGGGAGCACTCATTGAATGAGGAATTAATTTTTCATCCGAGTACCCATGTTTCTTACTTTTGATGGACCATACTACAAAAAAATGAAATACGTGAAAAAACGTGATTGAAATCACCATTTTTCATATATTTCACATTTTTCGTGTTGTAGGGTCCATCGAAACTGTCCAACATGCATATTCCTTGGATGAAAAATTAAATACCGCATCCAACTAGTACTTCTAATTGAAATTTGAGTAACATTGTAGGGAAATAAGTTGGAAATACAAGTTAAAATAAGTAGTTTTTTTATTTTTTTATTTTTTATCTTTGTTTATTTTTAATCCAAAAATGGTGAATCATGTAGAAATTACAATTGCTCAATATTTCACACTGAAAAATTATGAGACACAATTCTACTCTACTGATCTACGGAATGAAATCCGCAATTTAAAAAAAACGTACATAGACATACAATAAGAAAAACCACAAATACGAAGTGATTTCTATGGGAACCAATCTTGAAAAAACCCCTCAAGCCTCTTTGCATTAATCATTTGAATAGAGAAACTATTAGAATTTATAGCTCCATCTTTGACCTCAACCTGCAAAATAAAATTTGTTCTCCCTTATTAATGAGATCCTATACAAAACACTTAGCCAAATATTTATTCACCAGCCTCCTATTTCCTTGCGCAAATCCTAAGGAAATTAGCCCCTATTATTTACGAATTTCCTCCTAATTGATTTCATAATTCCAAAGGATTGATCTTTTGGCTCATACAACACATGTACACTCAAACTAGTATACAAATGATGTTAAGATTCCTTGCCATCTCCACTTCAGTAGAGAAATTCGAATTCCTTGAATGCACTAGCTATTTTGGGTTGATTGATCGGTTAACATACAGATATTTGAGTTAGATTGTTGTTCGAATGTACATCTAACCTTCAACCGACTCTATCAATAGTTACAGGTCAATTGACTTAACTTAATAGAAAATAACTTAATTGGATCACTAAGATTTAGCAATCACACATGCATAACTAAATTGCAAGCCCTCTAAATATAATTTACTGAGCTAAATATGTGAAAATATCCATTTCACACTATTTAAATACCACCAAGTTTTCTTTCTAATGTGGAAATTCGATTTACTCAATTTGAATAAGGCTAAAGTAAAATGGATCATTTCCCGCTACATTTTATCAAGACTCCCTCTTAGTAAGAATTGGATTTTTCACCACCCCTATCGCACACCTATGGAACTAAAATTTACATCTTTATAATGCCTTTGTCAAAATTTTAGCATCTTTCTCCTCATTTGGAATGTATTGTGGAAGCATAATTCTCCTCTACACACAATTCCACAAATGATGATATTGGATATCAACGTTCCTGGACCTATCATGAAACACCAGATTCTTAGAGAGCTTAATGCAACTCTAATTAACACAATATATCATTGTCGAATTCATTTCCTAAATGAAAATACCCACAATTATTTTCCTCATCCATATGGCCTCACATATTTCCTGAATTGTCTCCATGTATTCAACCTGTGCTCAGTTGGGCACCACAGACCTATGCTTCCTACTATAATATGAAACAGTTGTTGACCCAACACTAAAGAAAGCACCTGAATTAATTTTTTTGTCTGATGGAATCCATGCCAAATCTACATCGGTGAAGCCTTGAATCTTCTCCCTCTCTATCTTCATGCACAATAATCCATACTTGGTAGTGCCTCTGAGGTACCGCAAAACATGCTTTGTTGCATTCC
Source organism: Pinus albicaulis (assembly GCA_034641835.2). Lineage (NCBI taxonomy): Eukaryota > Viridiplantae > Streptophyta > Pinopsida > Pinales > Pinaceae > Pinus > Pinus albicaulis. The sequence continues at coordinate 1,150,543,389 of CM076580.1, forward strand.
AATACAATTTGGTTGGCCTCACCATATCTTCACTCAGCTATTTTATGACATACCACATGTTGGGTCTTGTGTTCACAATATATATCAAATAACCCAAAAGCTTCATGTAAATGGTATCATCAAATTTTTAACCTAAAGTAGCATTCTCCTTCCTCTGGTTTGTAGCGAGAGGTGTGTCCATGGGCTTGAAATTTTCCATGTGAAATATTTGAATAATTTCAGTGGGATACTTCCCAAAATATACAAACGATTAACCATCACCTTGCCATACTTCTAGCCTGAGGAAATAATGCATTAATCCCATGTATTTCATCTCAAATTCCCTTGCAAGATCCTCTTTCCAAGGGAGGATTAACTCCTCATCACTTGTCTATATTAAATCATCAACATGCAAAACAAGAACAAGCGACTTGCCATCTACCATAATTTGTTATAGGTTCACATATCTTTCACTTTTATTGAAGCTTTTAATCCACTAGGATAACTGTTGATTCGAGTGTACCATGCTTGGGGCGCCTATTTCAGACCATACACTAGTCTCTTAATTTTGCACATATGATAATTTGGATCATAAGACTCAAATCCTTCTAGTTTATCGATGTAAATTTTCACCTCAATAACACCATTGAAAAAGGTGGTCTTGACATCTATTTAATGGATCTTCCAGCCCATCTATGCAACCAATGCTAGAATGGATCTTATTGAGTAATATCTTGCAACTAGTGTAAATCTCTCCTCATATTCCACTCCCTCTATCTTAGAAATACCTTTGGCCAAATTTGGCCTTGTGCTTCTTGATGCTCCCGTCAGCTGTATGCTTCATGTTATAAATCCATCTTGAACCAACCACTAATTTTCCTTATGGTCTCAGCACACCTCCCATAAAATTTTCTTCATAATGGATTCGTATTCTTCCACCATGGCATCAACCCAAGTAGGTTGATAAATTGCTTCCTCAAATGAGGAAGGATTTTTCTCAATGAGCTTAGTCATGAGAGCCATGAAAATAGTGTACCGTATCAGGTGACCTCTGCATGTGTTGTGATGTGGGAGTTACCACTTTCTCCCTTACATTCTGCAAAAATCTATCAACTTCTCGAGTACTCTTTCTCCCTTCTCTAGAAGATTCTAGTTGAGTGGGGGCCTCCACTATGCTTCTTGTGTGCTCCACTACATGCGGCTACTCCAGAACCTCCTAAATCTCATATTGAGGCTCCCCCTTTAGAGATAGAAGCTCCTACTTTGGTGGGATACTTATCTCTCATTCCATAGAGCATCTCATAGCCTTCGCCTCATCAAACTTCACATATATCCTCACAACAGTCCTCCTAAGTGAATGCAAGTACACCTAGTAACTGTGTGGAGTTTCAGTGCATCCTAAAGAAAATCCAAGCTTTGTTGTAGGCTCAAGTTTCCTTCTCGAGTCCTTGGAGACATGACAATAAAGTGAAAATCCAAAAATTCTGAAATGAGACACATCAGGCTTTCTCCCAGAGAAATTTTCCTCTGTTGTGATCATCCCAAGTATTATATGATCACTCTCGTCCTATAATTATACTGAAATATTGCATGCCTCTGCCCATAGATGTAAATACATCCCGTGATCATGCAACATGGTCCTTGATGCACCCACTATGTTGTTCTTCTTATTTCTAGCTACCCCATCCTATTATGGGTTACAAGGTGCTATGAGTTCTCTATGAATACCTTCTTTGGCATAGAAATCCTTGAACGCATGAGAAAAAAATTTACCTCAATTTTCTCTCCTGGTAGCTTTCACCTTCTGCCTAGTCTCCTTCTCCACCAATGCCTTGAATTCAATAAATTTTGAGAAAAATTCATTATTCTTATGCATGAAGAAGATCCAACATTTTGTAGAGAAATAATCAATAAAAATAACATAATACTTATTTTTTGTTGTGGATGTTGTAGAAAATGGTACAAAAACATTATATTGGACTTGCTCCAATATTGCATCCTCTCTGCTATCTCGGTCATGGAAAGTGGATTTGACATATTTCCCTTATGTGAAACCCTTGCAAACATCTTGTTGGTAAATGGATTCTTTAGGGAGACTAGTGGTAATTTAATGCATGATTTTTAAGGCACCATGGTGTAGATGACCCAACCTCATCTGCCATAGTTCTCTAATATCATGACTCTATACCTTTTCATCCTTACTTCATAATGTAGTACAATCTCCCACCTCAATTTTGTGTATGCTCTTCGCTTGAAATTCGATCTGATTCACTTTCCTGGTAGTTATGTGTCTCAAAAATGTTTTCCCTTTATTAAAAATGACATTATAGCCAAAATACTCCAATAGCTCTACAAAGATCAAGTTCTTCTTCACCCCGGGTACAAACGTAACAACTTTGAATCAATGAGAAGAGGATTTCTCCCAGTCAAAGGTGACAGTGCCAATTCATGTAGCACTATACCTCCCATCATCCCCCATTTCGATATGCATCTATAGATCCTTCTCCTCCACAATATTGAAAAGTACTTGCACCCTATCATATTGATCCGAATGGAAAATGGCATCAACTCATGGTATTCATCTACCCATGTTATCCATCCACCCATGGAATTTACCCATGGTATTGTAAATGGCATCGACCCATGGTATTCATCCACCCATGATATTTATTCACCCATGGTATTATAAGTGACCCATGGTATGTATCCATCCATGGTATTCATCCACACATGGGATTTACCCATGGTATTGTAAGTGGTATCTACCCATGGTATTGGCCCATGGTATCCACCTATGGTATTGTATCTCAAAAAAAGGCTATAAATAACAAGCCTCACTTTGTAAAAGGACAGATTTTCCACCACAATGTAGCTTCTACAATTATTCTCTGTTTTAATAAAACAAGTTTCTTTGTGGTTTTATTTTCTTTGTGTTCTCTCTTTTTTCTGGCATTCTAATTTTGCAGATCTTGTCAGATCCATTTCAAATTTTTAGATCTTGGGGGCCTCCCCCCAAGATCCGGATCAGTGGTATCAGATTCAGGTTACGCCTCCATGGGAATGAGGGTTTGAAACATATTTCAGTTTCAATGTTTTGCAGCAATCTTCAACAAAATCCATGAATTTTTTTTGGGCGTCGAGTTTTCAGATCAGATCTGAACATTTTGGTGAAAAATTTGCAAGAAAAAAGACCAGATCTGGATTCCTTGTGAAAAAACACTCAAATTCAAAAAAACGATCGGCCAAATTGGTGTTCGGATGAGGGAGATATCGCCGATTCAAAATCAGCAATGTTGAAGCAATTTTTCTGACGACAATTCATGGACGGCGGCTCTTCTATCATTTTTTGAAATTTTCAGTGAAAAATTTCAGAAGAATGGATACAGATCTGAGCTCCCCTTGAAAAATCACCCAAGTTCAAAAAAAAAATCGGTCGAATCGGAGTCCGGATGTGGGAGTTATTGTTGATTTAAAATCAACTATTTTTTCAGAAATTTTGTGACGGCGAAACAGTTCCAGCGCGAATCTGCGGGTCTAGAGTCTCCAGATAGTGGTTTCAAACACATGAGAAGATGCAGAATGATCATTCCATTTCCAAAAACAAGTTATAATAAATATTCTGAGTTATATTGACCGAGTTATGCTCATTTTAAATCTGGAGCAACGTTCGGAGCGGGTTCCCTTTGGAGACGTGCCCTCCCACCCCACTTTAGTAGGCACCTGCTTCACATTCATCAGTTTCAGCATAGCAGCATTCGGCTTGGATTATTTGGAGACGTGCCCTCCCACCCCAAGCTATGTAGGCACCTGCTACTTCATCAACAATCAGCATCACGGTTATGGGTCAACCGCACAAAATCATTTTCATCGAAGTCCATTTGCTAGGCCGCACACTGTTAGTCACACAGTTGGTCACAAGCATTACAGGGTATCTCTATCCTCGGATCTTCATTTGTCATGGTTTTGGTTCATCCACAAACCCACACTTCATTGAAGTCCATTTGCTAGGCCGCACACTGTCAATATCACAGTTGGTCACAAGCATTACAGGGTATCTCTATCCTTGGATCTTCGTTCATCACGGTTATGGGTTAAATACACAAAACCCTTCTCTTCCGTGGCCCTTCATATTCAAAAAATACTTCTCATGAGGGAACTTCATGCAATGGGGACCATTGCTTCTTAAGGAGGGAGGAATGATCCGAATGGAAAATGGCATCAACTGATGGTATTCATCTACCCATGTTATCCATCCACCCATGGTATTGTAAATGGCATCGACCTATGGTATTCATCCACCCATGATATTTATTCACCCATGGTATTATAAGTGACCCATGGTATGTATCCACCCATGGTATTCATCCACACATGGGATTTACCCATGGTATTGTAAGTGTTATCTACCCATGGTATTGGCCCATGGTATCCACCTATGGTATTGTATCTCAAAAAAGGCTATAAATAACAAGCCTCACTTTGTAAAAGGATAGATTGTCTTCCACAATGTAGCTTCTACAGTTATTCTCTATTTTAATAAAACAAGTTTCTTTGTGGTTTTATTTTATTTGTGTTCTCTCTTTTTTCTGGCATTCTAATTTTGCAGATCTTGTCAGATCCATTTCAATTTTTTTAGATCTTGGGGGCCTCCGCCCAAGATCCGGATCACATATGGAACACGACACCAGAATGAAGGTACCACAGACTCCTCATAACAGTGTTAGCCATGCATGCTATTTGGATGAAGTCTAATTTGAATTTTGAAGTCGGTGCTTCACCTCCTGCTCCTCCTGAAATTTTATTCGAAGACTTCCTGTGTGAACATTTTTTTGCATAGTAACAAAATTTTTGGTAGTGGAAGCATTTTATCCTGCTCAAATATTTATTCTTTCCATTATTTTGGCTGGATTAAGGTTTACTTTGGTTCTTGTTTACTTTATCATTCTTCCCCTTTCCATCCAATGAAAAATTCTCTTCATCTTTGGCGATGGATGATTTCCCATCTCTATTATTTCTCCTCAAATCTTCTTGAACCAAATCAAATGACAACTTTATCCAATTCGATAATTTTTCCCTTCCATTCATAGAGTCCTCGTAGTCGTCCCAAGATTTTGGACTGCCTAGAAGAGCTAGGATCACCAGGTAATTTTATAAAAAATTCACTCAAAACCCTCCAAGCTCATCATTAACTTGTGTAAATAAGGATCTATATTGTGGAATGGTGTCATTCTTCTATATCCTTAGGTTTCAAAAATTTTCTTTCATGGCCAATTTTCTATTGTCACTATTATTTTCGAAAAGTTTAGTTATTGTATTCCACATAGAAAATGAAGTGTATTTCCATGGATATTTGAGACCATATGGTCCCTCACATCTTCCATAAGGATTATCCTACACCTTTGCAACCTCCTTCTTCCATTGGGCTAATTGTTGGGCATCCGACGGTTGGGGTTTTGCAATATTTTTGTTTACATATTTTAACACACAATTATCATCAAGAATTTCTTCCATGTGATCCTTTCAGTATATGAAATTCAAGATACCCTCCAGGGCATACTCCAATCTCAATTCGTTGGAGGACATTTTCCCAGTCCTAAAGAAAAAAATGTTTCTATAAAGCTAAAAAATAGAAATTCCTAAGAGACAAGTTCAAAATATTAGTTCTAATGGGATTTTAGAGCTCCGATACCATGTAAAAATTTCATATAAATTGAAACTGCTCAATATTTCACAATGAAAAAAAAAAAAGTGTAATTATACTATACTCATTTGTGGAATGAAATTCACAATTCAGAAAAACATACATAGAGATGTAATAAGAAAAACCACAAATACAAAATGATTTCTACGGGAAACAAACTGGGAAGACCTCCTCAAGGCTATTTGCATTAATCATTTGATTAGAGAAACTATTACAATTGTTACCTCCAACTCTGAGTTGAGGCTGAAAAGTAATAATTGTTCTCTTTACTTAATGAAAACCTCTGGCCAACGCTTCGCCAAATATTTCTCACTAAGCCTCCTATTTACCCGCACAAATGCTAAGGAAATCAATCCCTATTATTTAGGAATATCCTACTACTTTATTGCGCAATTCCCAAGGATTGATTTGCTTACTAATATAATACATGTACACTCAAAACTAGTCTATAACTAATGTTACACTACTTTTTCATCTCTACTTCAGCTAAGGAATTCGAATTCCTTGCATGCACTAGCTATTTTGGGTCGATTTATGAGTTAACTGACAAATATCTGAGTTATATTGTTGTCCCACTGCAGAATTGACCTTCAAATGACTCTATCAATAGTTAGATGTCGGTTAACTGAATACAACTAAAAATAATTGAACTTGATTACTAAAATTTAGTAATCACAAATGCATAAATCAACTCCAAGCCCTTTAACTTGAATTTATTGAGCTAACTAAGTGGGAGGGTCCATATCACGCTAGCTAACTACCTCCAAGTTGTCTTGTTCATGTAGAAATTCAATTTACTCAATTTTACTAGGGATAAAGTCAAATTGAATCTTTATTCCTACAAATTTTCAACAAATCATCCCCCATGGTTGACATAATCATATAGAATCCTATTTATTCTATAAATTTTATTCTTGATGTACATCTTTTTTGGGCCCATTTTTTACCTCAAAATTTCTCTGATGGGACCCAGAGTAGCAAGAGAGAAACATCTCTTTCTGGATCATTCTTAGCTACTAGTCAAGTTGTGGGAATTTTGCTATGGGTTGTGGGAGGAGATTTCAACCCAATTATATTTCTTCATGAGAAGAAAGGAGGTTTTCGAATATTGGACTCAAAATATTCCTTTTTTGATAGATATATAAAACAACTCAAGTTGATCGACATATGTACTATCAATGGTTTGTCCACTTGGAAAAATCATCAAGGTGGGAAACATCAAATATCAATTTGATTAGACTATTTCCCTCTCTCCAGAAGTAATTCAAAAAGCTAATTTTTTGGAAGTAGTGATTTTACCTTGCCTTGGATTGGACCACTAGTCGATGAGGCTTGATATGGATCTAAAGGAAGCCCCTCGAAACCAACCTTTTAGGATTGAAACACCTTATGATTTTGGGTTCCTTTAAATTCTAAACAAGTGGTGGCTGGATATTTAGGTATATGGTTCGACTAAAATGCATATATTCTAGCTAAAGCTTAAAACATTGAAGGAGCGGGTGAAAAAGTGGAGCAAATTGGTCTTTGGTAATATCTTTCATGAGAAAGTTAAACTAGAAGACCATATGAAAGATATCCAACGATGTATGATTCTGGAAGGTTGATCCCTTAAAATTATAATGTAGGAATGGATCACACTATGTAAACTGGAGCAGCAACACAAACAGGACTAAACTGTTTGGTGGTAAAAATAAAGAGTTTAGTGGCTCTAAGAAGGAGAAGGGAACTCCAAATTCTTCCATAATTCTATGTTACAATGTAGTCATAATAACATGGTTTTAACACTATTAGGAGAGGATGGAGAAAGGAATATCATTCATCAAGATATAGAATATGAACTGATAAGATATTTCCATGATATTTTGTTGGATAATCTATCCTTTAGATTAACAACAATTAATATGGTCCTCCATGATATCCCTAGAATCATTACTAAACAACAAAATTTGGCTCTTATGAGGCCTATTTATTTTTAGGAAGTCGAAAGAGTAATTATGGATATGCCTAACAATAATTCTCTTTGTCCTAACGGATTTAACTCAGATATATTCAAGGATTGTTGGGACTTTCTAGGACATGAGATTTATGAGTTTATATAAGAATCTACGCAGACACACTCAATTTTTGCTAGCATAAATGCCACATTTCTTACCCTTATTCTGAAAAGTGGAAACTCAAATAATCCTTCATTTTTTCATCCTATTTCTCTCTGTAATGTAATATATAAAATACTTTCCATGGTGATAGTGAATCGCATGAAACCTTTACTTTCAGGATTGATATTTCCACAATAAAAAGGTTTTGGTAAAGGGATGACACATCTCTAATGGTATAATTGTAGCTAAGGAAATATTCAAAATTTACGGGTATGAAAGTGACCATGTTTGTAAATTAAAAAAGATTTATCTAAATCTTATGATTGACTTTGCTAGGATTATTTGTTACAAATCTTAGAAGCCTTTGCATTCCCTAAATAGTGGATTGCATGGATAGAATCTTTAATTTCCATGGTATTCTTTTCAATACTTATCAATAGGTCCCCTTCTTCCACCTTTAGTCTTTCTAAGGTTATTAGAGAATGTGATATTATATCTCCATTTCTTTTGATTTTGGCGATGAAAGGGCTTGGAAGAATGTACAATAATTATTGTTTATTGGGTCAAATTTTAGGCTTACACTTGTTTGTTCAAGACCTTCCAATCACTCATAAACAGTTTATAGATGATGTGCTTCTTTCTAGGCCACCTATAGTCAAAGAATTCAAAGGTCTTAGGAGAATTTTGTATAGCTTTATGGAGGCTTCAGGGACTTTGATAAATTATGAAAAGAAAAATCTTCTTCATTAATTGTTAGGAAACAATACATGCACACCTGACCCATGAGTTAGGCTTTCATCAAGCTGAAATTGCCTCCATATATCTCGCGGTGCCCCTTATATTATAATACAAGTGGTCATGAACTTCGGAAGATCTCGTGGAAAATTTTAGATAGAGGATCTATAATTGGTATTTTCGGGCATAAAATTTTGCAGGTATAATATTCATTACTAAATTAGTGTTGCAGGAAATTCCTAATTATCAAAGGGATGTGATGCCCATTCCAAAAGTAGTTTGAAACCACCTCCATTCTATGTGGGTAGATTTCCTATGGAGAGGATCAATTACAGAGTGAATATGGTACTTGGTAGGTTCGGAAAATATCATTTGAACAAAATATATTGGTGTATTGGGTGTGCAGGAGCCATACCTACTTAAAAACTATGATAGCATGAAATTATGGTGGAAATGGATTAAACAAGAACTTGAACTATGGAAATTCATTTAGGTAAGAAAATATGCACCTATGAGCACTCAAGAAGACCAGTTTGGGATGGAGGAGGATATAAAAGTCTTAGATATATGGAATTGGGAACAACATTGCAAAAAATAGGTGTACTTGCATGATTTTTGGGAGATATGAAATGGGGATACAACATCCTTCTGGGGAAACACATGGCAGCAACTCCCTCATTTGATTAAGAAAGAGAACCCCCTCCCAGTTAAATACTTCTCACAATATTTTGGTGATATGAAGATAGGTCATTTTTGGAAACCATATTAAGATCATCAAGTATGGCGACGATTGAAGGAGAAAGAGGATTGGCCTTTTGCAATAGGCTAACTTCCTTAGGAATAATTACATAAAACACTGGAAGGAAATCATATCAAAGTATCTCAAAAATATAATATCCTTTGGTGGGATCACCAAAAATCAATAAACTTTACCCTTAAAGAATCCTATTCCCTCATTGCAGACCCCGAGCAGAGGAAAAACTAAACGTATGGAATAAAATTTGGGACAAAACTTTGTGGCCAAAATATCCACTTTTCCTTTGTTAATAGCATGAGATCATATACTAACATGGGATCACATCTAAAAAAAGGTAATAGAGGTACCATTATTATCTCATATATTTTTACAACAAGAATAAATGAAAAATAATATTCTTCTCTCCTCCTCTTTTCCAGGTGCAACTTGGGATTTTCTCTTTGAGATATTTTGTCTACATCGACCTTCTTTAAAGGACGTGAAAACTATATGGATAGGTGGTTCTTTTGTATATTTAAAATCCCAATATTTTATAAGGTATGTAATCCTTCACTAGGCTTCTTCCTTTGGAACATTTGGAAGGAGAGGAATCTCAAAATTTTTAGTATGAGAAGTAGGTCACTCCCAGTTTTCAAAGAAATGATCCGCTCGAATATTCAAGAAATTATTCTCGATCTAACCTGAACCAAAGATGATCGGGTAATAACAAACTCTGAGCACTCCATTATGCAAAATATTGATTTAAATCCTCTCATATGGTCCACTTATCAACCCAAGCCTCGTCCCTCAAGCCTATCTATAAAGAATGTGTTCACCCTGTCACCTTCTGCTTTTTGCAAGTTAAGTTTTGATTGTATCTACTAAGGTAATCCTGACTTGAGTGGAGGTGGAGGTATTTTCCATGACGCCAACTCCCTACCTTTACGAATATATGCATGGTCCGGTGGGGTGGCGTTAAACAACAAGGAAAAGTTCTTGTCCCTTAAAAGAGGCCTTCAGATTAGAGTTAGAGAAGGGTATAAGATCCTTCATGTTCATGGAGACTCATAGGTTGTGATTAGCTAAATGCAGAAGTTGTTAGATGGCCAACCTCTTCAAAAAGAGGTGCATAGTTGGAGGCTTTTGTAGGTGGTTTCTAACATACAACACTTACTACCTAACTTTGAATATATGGTGGTTCAACACACATGTCGAGATGCAAACTAGGTGGTAGATGAGTTGGAAAACTTGGGCTATCGTGAACCAAACTGCGTCGTGGAAAAGGATTGGTCAAGTATCTCTGGAAGAAATAATTTCCAAAATCTATATAGGTTTTTTGATGAAGTAAAAATTGCTGCTGAGGGTAAAATCCTCGATAGGGGTGCCATTTAAGGTCTCTAAGAATTTTTAATTCCACACAATTACAATGTGGATGAAGCAAATGGAGGAGGAATTGGTGCTTTTCGGGGGGCATCCCACTTCTCACACTTGTCAATCCACAGGTATCACATGGTGTATACTTATATCATAGGGGATGGTTAACCTAACCCAATTCCCTCATGCTAAATCCTTTCCCAGGATAGCAGTATGGGAACATTATGGCATTTGGTTATCTGTAGGGAAGTATTGGCCGCTGGTGGAGACACTGGTTATCACAAATATGGAGTCTAACCATTTTTAAAATGAGTTAATCTATGTTGACTTGCACCAAGTAGGGAATGTGGGTTTAAATAGAAGTGTATCTCCTCACAGCTGTCCCTATTTCAACCTTGCATACAGAGATATGGTTCTTTTAAATTTTGTTATAAAGTGGTCATTCCCTTACTTTATTTGCATGGAGAGTATAAAAGGGTGGTTTCCCTGTATTTATAGATGGGGTGGAATAAAAATTTTCTTTCTACCATATTCTCACTTGCCTCTGCCTCAAATATATCCCATCCTTGATGGGGACTTCCCTTATGCTTTTTTTTCAGTATCGGAATACTCTCATTCGTTATTTCTTATCTGTATACATTTAATTGTGTTGCTACCGTGTTGGACCATCAAGCAAGGTTCCATGCCTTTTGTGTGACTCCTTGACCATATAGGTACCTCTTCCATGCTTGAGTTGGTGGCAATGCTCTCTACTGCATCGCTTCATGGACTGGACCCGACAGGGGTTTCCTTCATCTTCCTAGTTCTTGTATGTGGGGTGTGGTACCAATGAAATTTCTCTATTTGGTTCTAAAGGTATATTTTTTGCCTTGTTTTCTTCTCTTTTGAAATTTTTTTATGTGGAAGAGTTTCCTTGGCTTCTATAGTCGGTTACTTCTTAATTCCCTCTATCTGTGCTTAAAATTGTAATATTTGTGGCCATTTATCCTAACAATTCTATTTCTCTGCAATATCCCTCCCTTTTCGTCTTTACAACAAGATATAAACTATGGGTTTGGTTAGACAATGTGTCACTATAGATGCGCCATACCATATGCATTATAAACAAAACATCTTTTGCTAGGTGGGTAGATAATTATTCTTACTATGGTTCTCTATCAGTCAATTGTTATCGTGCAAGTATCTAGGTACATTCAAAGTCTTTAGTATTTCTCATGCTCTATAATTTAAGATTAAAATCACTTCAAGAATATTCCTATTGTCAACCAAACCCTTTTTCCTTGGTATTTATGGCTTCTCAACAAATAATTCTAAGTCACCGAGGTGGTGCATCCAGTTCCTCCTCCCACCGCCATCAGTTGTTTGGTATGGGAATCAATGGCTAATTTATTTGATATAATTCCTCTTGATGTAAGGATGGAAATCCTTCTTATTGAATCAAAGGAATTTGGGGAATGAGCTTACTTCTCAGACTTGAAATTTGGAGGTGTTTCTTTAAAGTGGGTTCCATATCTAGGTAAATTTTGAAAGTGGAAGCTCAACTTTCTACATTCTATCATAGTGCAGCAACTGATGGAAACTCTCTTTCATATGGTCTTCATGGACAAGTAGGTTGACAATTATAAAGTGTTCGCAGGGAAGGATAACATCATGTGAATTCATAGGTATATTCACTACAACCTAGATGACATTATCACCCAATTTTCAAGGGTGGAAAAATATGTTGTCTCGGACTCCAACGCTGAGTCAGAGGAGATCAATGAAACTCCCGGTGTCATCAATGAGCCTCCACTCAATGTAGCTCCTCCTGTTGCCTATCCTTAGGGGAACTCCTCACCCCTCTCTCATGTCATTATCTCCAACTGAAGCAACTAGCAGCACTACAACACAAATTTATCTTTGTTTCTTAGTTGATGGTTTCTAGTGGTGGAAATGATAGCTAGTTACAGTGCTCTTGTCGTTAACCTATATGTTCTCATTTCAATCCAACTTATTATTTTCAATGTTTGTTGGAACTCAATGGTTTTTTTTCCACTAAGGGCTTACATGATGTAAAAATCCATGTTATTTTACTTAGTTTTTGAAATGTAATCATGCCAGTAAATAACTTCAGGTACTTATGTCTCTTAGGGATTAGAGGGTACATATGGAAGAAGCCTATGTCTCACAAGTTTGTGTTGTGGTACTGCATTAAATCGTTAGTGTTTGATGCAATTTTTTTTGAATAATAGAAATATTTTGACGAAGCTTACAAAAAATAAAACAAAATAGCAAGTAGATGTTGTTCATGAACCTAGCTAATACTAATCTTTGTATAGTAGCTTCATCTTTTCACTTTTCTTAAAAATATCATTAAAATTATTTTCTCCATCATTTCCATATTTACTTAGGATGGTAACTCTGATATGCACAAATACCATTTGGTCATCATGGCGGTTCAGACATGGAAGAAAGATGATGGAGGATGGGGCATCCTTAATCTTGAGCGACTGAGTTTGGAATTACTTATGAAAATTTTTAGGCGGGCTCTTAACGAAGATGGTCTTTGGCATCATATGATTAAATCTAACATCCTCCAAAATTAGTCCATGATATTTTGGATAAAGGTTGGTGCTCACATCCCCTGTGACATATGTTATAACTGGAGGAGCTCTATGAAGGTTCACCCATGGCTTATGAGCAATTTATAGCGGAAAATTGGAAAAGGAACTAACATTGAAATTGGTCCAGATCCAATTTGTGGATTTACAAGGGATCACACCATTCCGACATATATTCTACGAAAAATCCACAATCTGGGCAGATATTATGTTAGTCAAATATTTTTACAAGATGTATTTTCCAATCCCAATTGGCTCATGGCTTTTGACATTGGATTATATGGGAACCTAGAAATTATATGGAACATCTATGTCTCAGACCTTGCACATATGGGAATATTTCTCGATGATAATGAGAATAAATATGTATGGAATGACAAATTGTTGATGGGCCAGTTACTCGTTAAGGAGAATTAGTGGTACATTTCACCATCTATTCTTTATTCCTTCAACAAATTCTTTATGCAAATATGGAAGTGGAATACTCCTACCAAGCTACAAGTCTTTGCTTGGCTCCTTTGGAAAAATAGAATCTTGACATGGGAATATTTGTGTAATAATGAACATAGTAGGCATGCCTGTTGTTTACTCTGTATGGAGGCAATGGAAGACCCGAGTCATCTATATCTGTGATTCTCCTTTGCAAAATCAATTTGGATTGGTGTCTTTAAGGTGCTACATATACAGGTGGATTGGAACTGCTCTTCTATGGTAGATTGTATTTGAGACTGGATTTTTTAATACAAAGCATTCAAACCACTTCCTATCTACATTATGCGGGGAATTTGGAAAATCCATAATTCCCTCATTTTCAAGAACAACATGCATAATATTTGGCAGAGGTGTGTTTGGATTATGGCATATTTCAAGGAAGCACATTTTGGTGGGAGTACACCTACAATGAGACAAGTTTCTCCTCTACAAACTCTAACACATGTCTCTAGGGGTTTCTTCGATGGTGTAGCTAAGGATGGAATATGTGGTTGTTGTGCCTACATCATCATTCGACCGGGCATTATGTACCATATCTGTTGCAATGGGGGTAAAGGGACAATTACATGCGCTGAAGTTTTCACACTATGGGGCCTTCTATTATGTGCATGCAGGTTTGGTTTGGTTTGGGATAGCTCGAAGTCTTCGAAGATTCACAAGATGTAGTGGACTGGGTTTCTAACATCTTCTTTATGCTCGCCCTCCTTTTCAACTCGTTGGGTAGCATCTAAAAAATCATGGAACATTTTACAAATCTGACAATTGCACATATACACCGGGAATTCAATTTAGTTACCCACAGATTATCTAAAGATGGTCTTTCGCTGCCTTTTTGTATGTTGCATTACAAATACTTCGTTGATTACATCTATAAGAAAAATGGAAATTTTTCCATCCACTAAGCATTGGTACGTGATTCTGCAACACATAGATTTACGGAGTAACAATATAGTTTTTGACACGAAGAATGTGTGGATCTCTAATGAGAACTAATTTTCTTGCACATAACATCTCCAACTAATTATCGGTGAACATGTGAACTATGATATATGCAAACAGTTTGTTATATCTTATATCTTAAATAATAATGTTGATTTTTTCGGTTGAAAAAAAAGAAATCTCTAATACCAGATTAGTACAATTAACCGCATTTTAAAAATAATAATTAAAAAGTCTTAGGGTGCACTTGTCCACACTGACTGAAGTGATTTGTATTCATTCGACGTATTTCACTGTGTTAAAAATTACGAAATGTTTTGGAAGTCGCCTTTCCCACTGCGATTCAAGCAACACTCGCCCTCTATCAACGTTTTTACTGATTAAAAGCATCGATAGCCTTTTCCGCACATATAGAAAGTGGACAACATGATAAGTTTGAGCCGGCCACTGCACGGAGAGGGGCCGGCTCTCCTCAAGATTCCTCCGAGCCGACTGGGACCATTGTCAAGATCCACCACCCAAAACTCATATCAATCCTTTCTGCTCCATTATTGGTGCCAATGCTATGTACCATCATTGCCATCTCTTGCTGCAGCGAATATCACGGTTATCTAATTCCCACACGTTTTTTAACAACAGACTCGGCCGAGGATGAGTACATGGGCGAGCCTGACATGGGATTTTGGATGATATATCTTCTCAGACTAAGAGTGTCGTAGCCCCATTGCTACATGGGCACCATCTATCAGTCTCACCACAATCATATTGCTCACAGGCAGAATCTTTGATTTCTAAAGAAAATTTCAACAAAATGCAGATCTGACAATCTTACCTTTTCCCTAAAATACAGGTCTCACAATACTAGTAAGAGTTAATATATCTTTATAGTCTGGCCACAAGGCATGATGGAGACACATGCACCCCTTTCTACTCGTGTTTCCATCAATCTAGATGCCACAGTTTCAATGCACTTTGCAGTTGTATTTAATATTCTACCATCGGGTCTTCAGTATTTTCTGTAGTGTCAGTATTAAATAATGTGACAAATTCAAGTATAGCTTTACCCACTCTGCATTCAGTGACAAGGTATCCAGCGGTTTCCCTGATTGGTTACATTCATCATTACCATGTACGAAAGCATAATTACTGACATGGTCCCATCATTTGCCTTCTCATTCCCAGTATTAGTTTTATGACATTCCCATTATTAGTCCAGTTCATACGAGCTCGCGGAAGGAGATTGGCATCCATTTTCATCAATTCGGTCCAACAAGTTAATTGAGTGTTTCTCCTCAATTATGTTGCCGAGCCCACGTTAAATAGAATCACGTTGAGGTCGCTTCCGCTTAATTATTAACATTTCAAAACAAATTTGGCTGCAGGTACTTGAACCGAGGGCTATCAATATATACAATGTTATAGTGCTATTAATATATACGGTGTTATAAGGTTATTAATATACTAAATAGATTTAAGAAAATACAAAATTCAACATATGACCTGAGAGAATTTTTAAAAGTATACAATTCAACAAATAACATATACTACTTCCGTACATTAATGATCAATTGTATATATTAGTTAGCAAAAATCCCTATAACATTGTATATATTGGTGGCCCTCGTCAGGGGACGGCAGTGACATAACTGCATAGGTACATCGGCAGATATATATTACTACAAAGAGGTTTCCTGTGTCGTTTTAAGAAAACCACAATAGGTATCCATAAACATGTGAAGGAATGGACTATTGTTCTTTGTCAAGTGTTTTAACCTTGCTAATTGTGCTTTTTACTTTTTTTTTTCCAGATTGATTATAGAGGGCTATTTACTATTTATACTACATTGGACTCAAATTACATGACTTTAATCATTGGACATTAAATATACTCATAGAAATATATAAATAAATATGTTGTAACTTAAAATTTTATGTTAAAGTGTGTGTATGTATTTCATTAGTGGATATTTTATTTGGAGAAAATAAATAAAATTTAAAATATAATTCCTTTATATTATATTTTCAAAGAGAGAAATATAAAAATAAATATATATTTATTGAACATCTTATTTTAAATTGAAAAAATATAATAATTAAAATATATTTTTATTTTTATAAAGAATTTAACTTTAAAATATAAATCTTTATTTTATAATATTGGAAGAAATTCAATAAACATTAACATATAAATTTTTATTTTATAATATTGGAAGAAAATCATTGCATCAATTTATAATTGATATAATAAAAATAAAAATATAGATTAAAAATTATTATTATATAAGTAGATATTGTAATTTAAATTTTAAAATAAAAGAGGACTTTACAATTTTAATTTAGTTATGAGTAATTATTAGGTGGATGGTAAATATTTAACTTGAATGGAATATGTGAAAATATTAATAGTAATACTCACACATAAGAGTCCCAAGGGTTAGCTCAAATCCTCTAGTTCTAGTTGTTAGAACATCTTGCCAATGGGAGGTCAGGTGTTGAATTCTCCTCTTACACTTGGCATGAGGATGAGATGTGGAAATAGTGTATGTGGATGTAGATGTAGATATCTTGGATGTCCCTGAACCACACATAAAAAATAGTATTCAAGATTTATCTCTAAGTTAGTTATGCTCTTTTAATTAATTTATCTTTAATTAACTAGTTCATTAAAGAAAATTCCATATCAACACATGTTGTATTGGGAATGCCACATGGATACAAGATTTTTATCTCTAAGTTAGTTATGCACTTTTAATTAATTTATCTTTGATTATTTAGTTCATTAAAGGAAATTCAATATCAACACATGTCGTATTGGGAATATCACATTGATAAACTCTAGTATTTCCCATGGTATTATAACAAGAGGAAGTTAATAATTTCCATAATAAAGTGAGAGTAAATTTCCATGGTTAAAAATATTGTTATATGTTTTTTAAAATGTATATATGTCTATCCCGAATGGCGATTGTTAGTATGAATCTTAATCGCAAGTGTACAAAAAGGGCTCACTTTAGCCATGCATAACAAACAACCCTAACAACAAATATGGCTACCAATATCTTTAGATCTGCAATTAGGTGACCAAGATAAATGATGCAAAAATATAGATCTATGCATTAAAAGATATTAATCAATAAATAAAAACAAGAGTTGCTCTATGCATCTAATAGACAAGATAAGAATATGTTTAAAGAATTTTGTATTAATGGCACCTAGGAGGAGAACATAGAAGGATGTTACCAGTCCTCCTCAATGGGATGGGTTCTTGTAAGTTCTCGGCACTTCAAATCTAAAATCCATCTCTCTTGATGGTGTAGAAAACCCAGACAAAAATGGAACTCAAAGGGAGCTCACCAGAAAAATAAATGATAGCAAAATATGACAATGATAGTGGATCAAATTCAGACCAAAAGTATAGATCCAGAGTGATCTTTGGGGAAAAAAAGGTAGTGAGTGAATGGAAAAACCCTTCTATTTATAACAAAATATTGAGTCAGTCTAGATATTGGTACATAATTAAAATATTATTAACCAATTCTAGGTCCAACTTTTATGGAATATCTTATTATATTTGTTGGAGGGAAAAAGAATTTGACTTGGGTCAAATCTCTTTATTTGTAAATAATAAATAAATAAATGATTTATTTATTATTTTAAGGATGTGGTTGGGTAATAATCAAATAAATAATGATTTATTTAATTATTTATGGATGATTTAGTCAATTTTAACAAGGAATATTATTTAAATAAGGTTTAAATAATTATTCCTAGAAAATAATAAGATAAATAGTGATTTATCTAATTAATTTTCCTGTTTTGGGTTAAATATGACCAGGAATATTAATTAAAATATTGTTTAACCAATTATTCCATGAGGAAAATCAAACAAATGTATATTTATTTAATATTTCCTGGTGGGGTTTCCCATTTAGACCATAAACAACTTAATAAAGGTGGTTTACTAAGTTATTTTTCATAGTGAAAGCAATTTTACTTAGGGTAAAATTGGTCTTACATGGTGTACTTAGGTCCATCTAATAGTAATAGGTTAGATGACCAAAAAATGGTGTAACAGGTTTCCCCCCAGTGTGCGAGCGTTAGGAGCTAATCGTATGACCGAAGTACGTTGTAAGAACTCAATCACTAGACACTGAAGGGGAAGTTAGAGAGACAGAAATATAAGGTAGATCAAAGCAGTGGAGGACTAGACCCTGAGGAGGCGAGACTTACAGGTGCGACAAGTCCCTCTTATGATTGAGTACCTATGCTATAGGCAAGAGGGGAGGCATACCTATGCCCTCCGAGACAAAGTAAAAAGAATAATGCGTCCAGTAAACAAGGGACTGAACAATATAATACATGCTGGCATAAACATGAGCCCGGTAAAAACATGATAATGAATCCGACATACATACTGTGTCTGGGATAACAACCAAGACTTATATAATAATATCTTAATACATGAGATAAAAATACAACCCAAATGCCCCTGTAAACAGGAAAGAGTTCTGAAAATCTAATTGATACATGAAAACAAAAAGGTGCTAGAGGTGGCTGAGGCTGACATCATCAAATCAATGGAGCTGCATCAAAGGCTGTAATGAAGAGGTCATTTGGGCATGTGGGCGGCTACCTGTAGGCCCACCCACTCATGATGGCTAAAACATCTCACACACACCCGGGAATCACTGGTATCATCTGTTGCACCACTGGACCATCAAGTACACGGATCTAAATCATGCTGAAAGGAGCTAGAGCTGAGAAACAATCAAGTCAAAGGGAAATAAGGAATCTCTTTTCCTGATCTAAGGCACCAAACACAAGTCGAAGCTGGAACCAAGGTACACCACCCTCTAGACCTGTCTTCTGGAATGAATGATCTGATGTTGATAGAAGGAGGTCTCCCATAGGTGTGGCAATGAGGAATCCTCAACTAAGTTACAAGAGAAAATAGTAGAGCGACTGACAGACTGACACCAAGGATGATGATGAAATGGGGGGGAATTAGTAGCAGATGGACAACTTCCCTTGTTAGAGCATAAAGTGCATGGATGACCTAGCAGTGACTGACACAATATCATAAGCGATGGGGGATAGTAGGACTAAAGGCCATAATGTGCGACAGGAGAGAGAAACTAAGCAAGGAATGATGGAGGACTAGAGAGGGATACAAAGGGACTCAGGATAGACTCCATTGATGTGATGATGACTCAAATTAGATTCTCTAAACAAGGGCGACTAGATGATGCTGCCACATAGAAAAGGTCCAATGGGGACCATAAATACATGAGTACAATATTATTACTCATGATGAAAATCAACACGAGCATGGACAAGTATGGAGGCAAAGTGGTGCCCCAAGTACAAGTGTTGCAAGTGAAGAAATTTGATTTTGAGAAGTGGTGAAGTGACCCTTCTTGGAAAAAATGTGGCATGGTGAAGTATCAAATCACAAAAAATCATGTTTTGGCTACCTAAAAGAAATAAAACATGCATTTTTGGAAGGAAATGCTAAGGGTAATATTTCTTAAGATAGAGTGCATTGTGAGGATTAGGAAGGGGATGTCATTCGAAATCCTCTAAGAGATATGCCCCCTTACCTAAATCCTTACTGATGATGTAAGGTCATAGCCATAATGAGTGGAACTTCCCATGACCGAGGACATCACGGGCCTAGTCATACACCAGAACAATATCACCTACGTGAAAAGTACGAGGGTGGACTTTTCGGTCATATTGAGCTTTGGTGCATTTCTTAGCCACTTCAATGGTTCGCAATGTAACATGACAGTTTTTGGAATCATGCTCAAGCATGATAAGTCGTTGTTCTAAAGGTTGGGTGTCACGAAGAATTTCGACGGCTAGATGAAGGGAAGGGATTTCACACTCGATCGATAAGACTACCTCCTCTCCGAAAAGAAGGTGAAAAGGAGTAAACCCGGTGGTGGTTTTAACAGAAGTTCTATAGGCCCAAAAAGCAGGGAAGAGCATAAGGTGCTAGTTAGTTTTGTTCTTATCCACTGTCCGTTGAAGCATGGTTTTAAGAATTTTATTGACTATTTCAACTTGGCCATTACCTTGGGGTTAATAGGAGGAGGAATATTGGTGCTCAAAACCTGATAGTGAGGATAGCTCACGCCATATCTCATCTTCAAAATTTCTTCCATCATCAGAGACCAATTGCTTTGGAACTTTGAATCGAGTGATCACATGGTTAAAGAAAAAGAGGGTTGCGATAGCTTCCTTGTTGTTAAAAGTTGGCATGGCCTCAACCCATTTGGTGAAATAGTTAATCGGCACAATGATATACTTGTGGTTACCAGCAGACGAAGGTTGACACTCCATAAAGTCTATGGTCCACTTACAAAAGGGACCAGCTGAGATGATAGCATGGAGGGGAGCTCAAGGGGATTCTGCCTTAGGGGAAAAATGTTGGCAATTGGAACAATGTTTGACTGCTTCAATGCAATGACCGAAGAGAGAAGTCCAAAAGTACCCAACGTGCATGATTTTCTGGGCAGTGGCCTAACCAGACGGGTGGCCACCACAAGCGCCGCTATGACAGGCATTGAGGACTTTCTCTACTTCAGTGTGTGTGAGACAATGATGAAGGACATAATCTACATCATGATGATAAAGGTCATCATAGATAAGAAGGTGGCGGGGGACCTGGTGTCAGATACGTTGTTGAGCATCACGGTCAAGATGGAGAGCGAACTTTTGGGTTCGCAAATAAGTAAGGATGTTACCAAACCAAGGATCATCGATGGTAATGGCAAAAAAATGTTCATCGGGAAAATCATCATTAACTAGAGGATCCTGCATATTGGTAGGTAATTCAGAAATGAGTTCAGCAAGGGCTAAACCTTTCTTACTTTTGGGTGTGACAAATTCAAGATCGAATTCCTAGAGGATAACAATCCAACAAACGTACTTCCCATTGATGATTCGGTGACTCAATAGGAAGGTCATAAGGTTGGAATTAGTCACAACCTTGGTGGAAGGCATGAGGATGTAATGAAAAAGTTTCTAGATCGAGAATGCAACAGCCAGTACCAATTTCTCTTCATGTGAGTAGGATACAGGAGGACCTATGAGGTTCTTACTGAAATAATAGATAACATGCTCAATTCCATTTTCGTCTTCTTGAAAAAGGAGTCCTGCGACTGAATAGGTGGAAGGGGAGATGTACAGGATGAAATCCTTATCAAAGTCAAGGCGACGAATCAATGTAGCGGATGTGAGAGCATGTTTCAGGGCATTAAAAGACTCTTGAGCATAGGCATCCCACACAAAGGGAATGTTAGAGCGGAATATTCTAAGGAACCCATGCGTGATGGTGGCATAGTTAGGTACGAACCGATGAAGGAAATTAGATTTTCCTCGGAGGTTTTGTAACTGGCATAAAGTATGAGGGATAGGAAGCTCAAGGATGGCTTGAAATTTCAAAGGGTCAAGCGTGATACCATCTTTAGACACAATGAAGCCTAGAAGATGGATGGTGGGAACACAAAAGACACATTTCAGCAGGTTGAGGCGGATATTATACTTACAAAATTGGAGAAAGACGTTATGCAGATCATGGAGGTGTTGCGCTCGATCTTTAGAACGTGCAGTGAGATTGTTTAAATAGGCAAGGATAATGTGAGCCAAGTCATGGAAACAATAATACATAGCTTGCTGAAAAGTGGCTCTAGCATTTTTAAGGCTGAACGACATGACTCAATAGGCAAAGTTTCCCCACGGACTAATGAACGTAGTCTTAAGTTGATCAGCACAACGGATAAAAATTTGGTTGTAACTGGAGAAACCATCCATAAAGGATAGAACCTCATGCCCCGCACGCTTGTCAATGATTTGGTCAATGAATGGTGTGCGGAAATTGTCTTTGGGACAAGCTTTGTTCAAGTCGTGAAAGTCAGTGCAGACACGGATGGTGCCTTTTTTCTTGAGAATGGGAACCAGATTGGAAACCCAAGTGGTGTATTCGATGGGATAGATAAAACCAACCTTCTTGAGCTTATCGATTTCATCTTTGACAACCTCTCGTCTGGAAGGATTAATGGGTCTCAACTTTTGACAGATAGGATTGGCATCAGGCCATGTATCGATATGTTGTTCGACAATGGTTGGATCAATTCCAGGAATTTCTAAATAGGACCAGGCGAAAACATCGCAAAATTATTTGAATATCTTGGTGTAAGCCTCAGCCTCTTCCAGGGTGCATTGGGCACCCAAGGTGATATTTTCTTCTACCCCTGGTTTGTCAGAAAATTCAATTTTAATGGTATGAGAGATATTGGCCATATTTCCTTCTTCGAAAGATCAAGTGCAGGGATGAGATTTCTAAACCAATTGACTTCATCAGGAATGAAGCATTTAGTCTCCACAACATATTGGTCATGGGACTGCTACAAGAGGAAGTACGCACGGTGGTGCATTTCATCCCACGGAAAGTCAGGGTTGGTCATGGCTTCCATAATGTCTTCATCCGAATGGAAGATGGGGTGACTACAGAAAGGGAGACCACCTGACGTGGTAGAGCTACCTGACTCATCATCATGTGAAGAAAGGCTCACATGTGCAAAGTCATGGGGGATGAAAGAAGAGTAAGTAGATAAATATCTACCGATGTTGGGCCCAGGTTGATCAGTGAAGGGAGGTCAGGCGGAACATCAGGGGAAGTCTCCAAGGGGACTTCCACCGAGGGTCTCATGGACGGTGATAGGTAGAAAATGGTGGCTAAATACTCCATCATTTCGACATTGGGAGGGGGAATTTGAATGGGAGCAGCAGATCCTTTGGTTATACCAAAGTACAACTTGAAAACAAGTGAATCGGGTTGCTTGAGGGAAGCCCGAGACGATTGCATCATGCAAGCATTCAATGAGATAGGATCAAAGACAGGAGGAGGAAGACCAGGGAATGTACCAAGAAAAGAGGAATCTTTGTAGAGTCCAGGTGAGACACTGGTCAAGGGATTAACAGTTTTCTTATTGGCCACCGAAGATATAATGGACTGAACGAAGTTCTGAGACTTCGGTTCCTAATACATCAGCTAGTCAATTATAACTATCTTTCCATTATGGGGAAAGTAAATCTTGCAGTGAACCACAGATGGTACAATAGGCATCACATAGGTGTAGCTACGACCCGATAGAATGTTGTAATATAAGGGGGTGTCAATGACTTCTACGTCAACGCAAACAGTCTTGCCCGCAAGAGTAATAGGACAATTGCGGAATAGGCCAATGGGCTGGGAAGCATGGCCATCCCATGCTTGAAGAGTGATCGTGGAAGGAGCCAACGCAGGTGATCCGAGTTGCTTCCAAGCCGAAGATGACATCACACTGGTGGATGCCCCCTCATCAATGATACACTCGGAGATGTTGGCATTCTGAAACTTGACTGGGATTTGGAAGGCGACGAAAGCAAGAAGAGGAGGATGTTCTAATCGGTCAACATTGAAGACGATTAATCGATCATTTGAAGGATCTATAGTGCCCATGGAAGATAGTAGATATTTTCGTTGTGAAGGGCACAACAAGAGGAGTTCCAGCATTGAGATGGTGGTAGGAGATTGCGCCAAATCATCTACTATACTATATGAATGGGAATATTTTCCAAAAGCAGCATTTTAGCGTAGTGGTCTCTTAGCGATCTTCGTATAAACCTCTGTCTTAGGCTGATGAATCTACAAAGGACTATTAGGTGTCGAAAGAGACTCTGTAGAACTTGAAGAAGGGGGCTTGGGGATAGATGTAGCAGGATTCTTGTTGTACTGATGGGACGGAGTCTGAAGGTTGAGGTCTATGGTTATAGGTTTGTCGGAATTCATCATGAGAATCTCGTAATCGGAGGTACCAGACGGAGGAGTTTGAGTGGCCACTTGACCTTCAGGTGGTCGAGTAGCCACAAATACTTGCTGAGGGAAAGGATTAGTAAAGACAGTCAGCTGACTAGGCGCAGGAATGGGAGGGACAGAAGGGGAGGCTTGTTGTCCTCGCAATGTTGCTTGAGACTCCCACATCTGCTTTATCTGTGGTAAAAGGGGATAATCATGCGTGTAATGACCATAAACACCACAACAAGAACAAGGCTTGTTCATGCGAACAGGCCTGTCCTGCTTGGGTTGAGTGCACTATTGCTGGTTAGCAGTGTTAGGTGCATTATTTTGAGGATTAGGTCTAAGATTACTGGGAGAATATTTCTTTTGAGTGCCTTTCCTCTTCTTTTTGGAAGGAGGAGGATTAGTCGCGCCCTGCTGTGCATACATCTACCCCTGAGGGGGTGGTGGCTGCTGTTGCGGAGGTTGAGAAATAAAGGTAGGTGGAGGTGCTAATTCTGGAGGAGCTGGAGCACCAGGCTGTGGATACATATAATAAGGAGGTTGGGTAACACTGTGGTAAATAGGAGGTTGGGAAAAAGGAGGAGGCATGCCGTATCCTAGATACATGCTACCGGGAGGGGGAAAAGTGTAGGAGGTGCTGGCCCCACCCCGTGGAAAACCATAGCCCATGGGAAGTTGAGCGTATGGATGAGAGAGATCTCCAACGATACCTTCGGCGGCATTATATGCCCCTCGTGCGTTGGCACCACCCGGTCTAGGAAGATTAGTAGAATGGTATAAAAATAACTCGACTGAGCGTATATTAGGTCATATTTTAATGCAATTTGGAGAGTGACTTCTTTGGTTTGAGGGAAATGCAATGCGACATATTTTACAATAGAAATCAAAAGAGATCTAATGACCCAGTCCATGTAGACACGGTCTTCGAAGATAGGGGCTCGACATAGGCTCTTTCTTCTCTACCATTTCTGGACATGATCGAATAGGCAGGTCGCAAACAATTGACAAAAAGAAGTCAAAAGTTTTGTACCAGTGTCATAACGAAGGGGAAGCTAGAAATAAGAAAGAAAAGCCCGATCAAGAGTCTCAAAGGTGGTATGAGAGGATGAGACCTCATCAACATACCACTTAGAAGCTTCACCAATAAGAGTACGTTGGAACAACTGAAGACGGACAGAGTCATTGGTAATGGAGTTAGACGAACACCACATGTGGAAAGATCGAACATGGTTTGTAGGATCTTCTCCGGCAAGACATTCAAACTTGGGGATGTCAGAAGGGAGCTTGGTATACATAGCAGGCCAACTAACATCATGGTGTATAGGGTCATTGATCAACTAGTTAAAATCGAGAAGACTGAGGCTTGCCATATAGGGGAGCAAGGGTGCAGTTGGAGTAGTTCCTATTGTGGTCCCACTAGTAGTATTCCCAGCATTAGGGTTGGGGTTACCACCAACATTAGGTCCTGAACCAGACATGGTGAGGCTGACAGGGGGAGAACCGGGGGTCGAACCAGAAGGGGAACCCAATGAACCAGAAGAGGAGTCAAAGTGTAGACTCGGTGGAGGACTAAGTCGAATCCTACGCAAAGGAGTAAGTATTCCTACCAGAAACTGAGGATGAAAGCAAAGAAGTCTCTAGGATAAACACCTTGGTGGTGCAATGGTGAAGGTACAAACACAACACAAAGGGAAGAGAGACCAACAAGGGCGAAGAGGTGCATAATGAACTGATTACAATTCCGAAACAAGGGCAGATTGGTGCAGGATCAATTGATTTCAATGTTTAAATTTTTTTCTTGGCGGTGTTAACTAAGCTCTTCTTCACTTAGGGTGTGTGTGTTAAGTGTGTAAATTTTAATTTTTAAACCCAGACATTTGTAGAGAAAAATAAAAAGTGTGTTTTATAACTGTAAATAAACCTGTAGATAATAGTATATGAAACTGAAATAATAGAAAATAAGCAGCTAATAATGCAATAATATTAACCCAAGGAGGTGGGCATCTCAACAAGTAGTCTGTAGGTGGGAAAAAATCTAGTTAAAACACACCAAAATAGCCAATATATTTAAGGTTGGGAGGGACAGGGATCTAAAGGTCAGATCTGCTAGAAATAGGTGTAGAGAAACAACAAAAAATTTGAGGAAATTTTGCTGTAAATGAGGTGGATAAAGGCTATAACCTGGAGGGAAGTAGAGGGGACCCTAGAGGAAAACCCAAAAAAAACTAAAAGGAGTTGTTTTGGATGGATTAATAGCCAATTTGAAGTGGATCTGAAGGTAAGGGATCGGATCTGAAAAAAGGTTGAACACTCTGAAATTTCAGACAACCTGTAGCAACTAAAACTCTTCCACAAAAGGTGGAGGGTATTGAAGCCATAGAGGGCTAGGTTCCCACTTAGATGAGTATAACAGAATAGGTAGATGTCCAAAAAGGGTGGAGATGAAGGTCAGACAACCCTGAATAGAGGCCCAGACAAACCCAGAAAACTTTCAGAAAAAATCCTGCAAAAAGTCCAGGTCACAGTTTCTGACCTGATTTCTGCAGAGGTCACAGGTTTTGGCTTGTTTTATACACCTTGGATGTTTAGGTCACAATTTTTGGCCCAAAAAGTGTGACCTTCACTTCCAGAACTCTTGGGAGCAGGTTTCAGAAGAATGTGTCGTCTAAGCTATGGCTGATGCCTGTCACTTGCGCAATAGGTCCGAAAACACACGAAAGTTATAATTTTCAATGTTTTAGGGTTTTATAGGTTAAAAACAACATCAAGAATAGAAAAACAAGAAGCTAGAGATAAATCCTAGGGTTTGAAGCAGCTGGATATGTAGGGATCTGAAAAATGACAGAGGTCGTAATCATAAACCCGTGTGGAGTCACCAGTTGTTAGTATGAATCTTAATCGCAAGTGTACGAAAACGGCTCACTTTAGCCGTGCATAAAAAATATCCCTAACAACAAATATGGCTACCGATATCTTTAGATCTGCAATTAGGTGACCAAGATAAATGCTGAAAAAATCTAGATCTATGCATTAAAATACATTAAGCAGTAAATAAAAACAAGAGTTGCTCCATGCATCCAATAGACAAGACAAGAATATGTTTAAAGAATTTTGTATTAATGGCACCTGGGAGGAGAACATAGAAGGATGTTACCGGTCCTCCTCAATGGGATGGGTTCTTGTAAGTCCTCAACACTTTATATCTAAAATCCATCTCTCTTGACGGTGTAGAAAACCTAGACAAAAATGGAACTCAAAGGGAGCTCACAAGAAAAATGATAGCAAAATATGACAATGATGGTGGATCAAAGTCAGACCAAAAGTACAGATCGAGAGTGATCTTTGGGCAACAAAAAGTAGTGTGAGTGGAAAAACCCTTCTATTTATAACAAAGTATTGATTTAGTCTAGATATTGGTGCATAATTAAAATATTATTAACCAATTGTAGATCCAACTTTTATGGAATATTTTATTATATTTGTTGGAGGGAAAAAGAATTTGACTTGGGTCAAATCCCTTTATTTGTAAATAATAAATAAATAAATGATTTATTTATTATTTTAAGGATGTGGTTGAGTAATAATCAAATAAATGATGATTTTTTTAATTATTTATGGATGATTTAGTCAATTTTAACAAGGAATATTATTTAAATAAGGTTTAAATAATTATTCCTAGAAAATAATAAGATAAATAGTGGTTTATCTATTTATTTTCCTGTTTTGGGTTAAATATAACCAGGAATATTAATTAAAATGTTGTTTAACTACTTAATCCTTGAGAAAAATGAAACAAATGTAGATTTATTTAAAATTTCCTCATGGGGTTTCCTATTTAGACCATAAACAACTTAATAAAGGTGGTTTACTAAGTTATTTTTCATAGTGAAAGCAATTTTACTTAGGGTAAAATTGGTCGTACATGGTGTACTTAGGTCCATCTAATAGTAACAGGTTAGATGACCAAAAAATGGTGTAACATGGGTGTTAGGCTATGGAACCCACCCGTATCGTGACAGATGACAGTTGGTCATTGGCTAAAGTGAGGGAAGGTAGAACATCAAGCCCTCCACCACAAGGTAGTAATTGTTTTTGGGTTTAGTTGTGTGAAAAGCTCTCCCTCGTCTATGAGCAATAGATTCCATCTGATTTGGGTTTCAATGGCGTCATCATACCCTCGATTAAATTGAATGGATCATGAATTTTTTTGTTATTATTTGGTTCACTAAGCATCACACACTCCTCTGTGCCCTTATTTCTCTTTGTCATTAGGACAAAGTGGTGGTCATCTTCCTTTTTCTCCTCCTGCGGGACTAATTCGACTTTCTCTCTTTCCTTCCTACAATTTGATAAACCTTCCCTCTCCTTCCTAATCCGCACGGCTTGTCACCTATGGCTTTGGTTGGTTTCGGGTCTAGTCGCTTTGCATTCTCTAAGTTTCTCACATTGGTATTTCGGTGGGTCCTTCTTAGGTTGTATATATCTGGCGTCCACCACTTTTTTAATTGGCTTTGGGTCTTCTGGTGGTGTTATTTCCTTTTGGTTCACATAATTGTATTGTGGCTCATGTTGGTCTTTGGTCATTATAATCCCTCGATTCTTCTTATTCAGGGTCTTTAGTTTCAGACCTCCCTTCTTGTTACCTTGCATCTTTGGCATTGGTCTCAACTCTGGGAGCCCTCTTGCAAAATTTCTCGTGTGTGCTATTTTCTATTCACCTTGTGGCCTTTTCCAATTTTGATTCATTCGCTTTTCCTGGTCTAGTTCAGTTCTAGTCTGGTGGTGAATTTCCCATTGAGGGATTTGTTGCATTGGATTATCTTTCCCTCTTTGTCTATGATGGGGTCTGCTTGACCTCTCATGGAAGGTGGTTGTTCAATGGGGATCTCAATTCTTTTCTATGTGTTGTTAGGTTCATTACATAGGCCTTTATTTCAATTTGGATATTCCCTCAGGGGCCTCGTCTTCCTTCTAAATTTCATCATGAAGTGTGGTCCTCTCTCTTGATGTATAGTAGCCTTGGCAAAGATGGGAGGTTCACCTACTCTTTCAGATCCTCAAGGTGGAACAAAATTTCTAAGTGGTGAAAGCTCCAGGTGGGGTGCAAGTACAATGCGTGGTGTTGGGTGTGGGGGTTGGGGAACTTGTGGCAGGTGTAGGTCTTCGGTCATCTCCATGACAGGAAGTTGTAGTAGTATGTTAATTCAGTGTGGACGTGGAATTAATAGAGGTGGCAAAGGACATGGTCACAGTCATTCTATGGCCTCTCAAGGTCGATGCAATAGTCAAGGACATACAGGCTCACCAAGTCATGCTCCTTCTTGGCGTCCTGTGATTTTCACAGCAATCCAAGATCTGGTTGAGTCTTTCATTACTCGGTTATAAGATCTCGATAGAGCCCAAAGGGAGGAGCAAGAGGTCATCATGGCTAAAATTGAACAACTCTAATTCTACTAGTTCCATGTTCGTGAAAGAGTGGTGGTTTTCTGGCACAACAAAATTTGCTAACACAAAAAATTGAAAAAATGGAAACCTCTCTTGCTCACATTAAGCACCATGTCAATTGTTTGTATCACTTTCCTCCTACTCCAGGTATAGAGCTAGATAATCGTGCTTCAATTACCTCTAACAACTAATTATGATGACTCGTGTTTTATCTTCTTCTTCTATTTTTTTGGTATGTTAGGTGTCTAAGGCTATGGACCTCTCAGCTAGTCATTTTACTTTTTATATGTTGTATGGTTATCGTATTGGTCAAAAAACATGGTCGGGGTGAGACCACATGCATTTTAACATCTTTTTATATGTTCTTTGATTAATAGAAACTTTTCGACTTAAAAAAAAAATGTATATATGTCTAACATGTATATTAATTATTTTGGTAATTAATAATAATAATAATAATTTAAAATAAGATTATAATTTAGTTATTTTTTTATGATTTTTTTTAATATAGGTAATGCAAATGTATCATAGAGTAAGTTTTTTGATGCTTACCATGGGTTGAAACATACAGGCATTTACCAACCATTTCATTTATATGATTACACTAGTCATGTTATATGAGTATTTAATTAAATTATGTATAGGTTAATAATATAAGAATTATAAGTATTATAATTAGAAAATATTTTATATTTTATATTTTAAATTAGATTAATGTAATAATTTAATATATATTTTTAATTTTGTTAAAATTAGATGTTAATTTATGATTTTATTGCTTCATTTTTCGTAAGGGTTAGCTCAATTGGTCGAGTTCCCATCGCTAAAAATACCTTTCTAATGGGAGGTGACTCGGTCGATACCCTCGAGGTTATACTCTACTAAAGTAACGTTAGAAGAGAAATAGCTAATCTTATGAATTAATAACCATGAATTTAACTTATTAACATAATGCATCCTACTATAGCTTTACATGAATAACATTGTTATGTTTAATTAAGCTAGTTAATAACACATCGATGATTATGTAAAAGCAAAGGAATCATTGCTTGTCCATTGTTGAAATTTTACAAAGGAAATATAATATTTAAATTCAAGCATGATTATTTAGAGGTTAATACATTGAACATGATGTCATGTTTATTCAAACACTTTACCCCACAATTCACGAGCATGGTATCTTCCTGAATCCTTCACTCTACAAGAATAAATATTCAATCATAATGACCTAATTGCATTCCATAATGTTAGTTATCTTTTGGTTGTTGAAAATGGGAAGATTAGAAACTATATATCCATTCTTTGCACGAGTCGTGATTATTTCCTCTATCGTCAACAACTCTGAGTCACAATTAGTTCCTCTATCTCTGACCCACAATTATTTCCTCTATCATCAACAACTCTAACATCATGATTAGGTAAAATATCTATCCACCAAAACCCAACTAAAAAATTACTACCATATCAATAATAACCTTCTATGCATTATACATCTTCTTACCTTCACTTTCTTGCATATGCATAATAACATTAAAAAATCATCCTAAATATTTTACTTTTACATAAATCTCCAATTGCAAAGTCACTTCTTTACACATGCATAAATAATATTAAAAAATATTTTCAATCTTTTACTTTTATTTACATCATTAATCACAAAACCATTCTAGTTTCTAGTTTTTCCCAATATAATAACATTGATTAATACTAGAAAACAACTAAAATCTTGTTGTTTTTATTTTAATGCACATACGTACAAAGCACTTCCTTTTTTTTCATATTTTAAATACATTAATAAATACATACAAAAACCACCTCTATTTATATTACTTGAAATAAATGCATAAACATATAAATCGTGTGTTTCTATTCAAATTGCCCATACTTTAAATTACATATAATTATAAAATCATATTTTATTATCCACATCACATATAAACCAATTATAATGCATAAATGTTATCAAGAATTTCTATTTGAATGCATTAATTGAATGCATAAAATATCCCCTATTCATCGTTATTCCCACTACAATACCATATTTAGCTATATAATAATGACTTGCAATCTTCATGTGCATGCCAAAGGAATTACCTTTATCTGTATCTTAAATGCATCCCTATTCATATTAGCTTGCAATGTGTGATTAAATGATGCCCATGCAATTACAAAACTTTTTCTATTCAAGAAATCACAACGGTTAACTTATTTTTCTATGTACAAGAACGTAGCTAACTTATTCCTGAAACCTTTTTCAACACAAGAATTGGATACAATCCTTTCAAATATACTAGCATAATAAATTTATCTTTCTATCCATATAACCATGTAATATTTTCAGGAAAATAAACATAAATAACAATAATTCTTCAAAGATTTTTTATTTTTTTTCCAAAAAATTAATTTAAAGAAAAATAACATGGTTAACTATACCTCTATGCATACAAAACCATGAAAATTTTCCAAGAAAATAGCATGGTTAATCTATATTTGTATGCATAAAAATGCATGCACCTTTTCAACAAAATAACATGATTAACCTATGTTTATGCATAAGAATTATCTAAATGTTTTCAATGAAATAACATTTATATGTTTATGCATAAGAATTATCCAAATATTTTCAATGAAATAACATGATTAATATATTTTTTTTTTTTATGTATAAAAGTCATGTAAATCTTTCCAAGAAAATGGAATGATTAACTTATATTTTTTTATGTCTAAAAATAATTCATATACTTTCAATAAAATAGCATAATTTACCTTCTTTTTTTTTATAATAAGAATCATGAAAATCTTTAAAAAAATGGTATGATTAACTTATCTCTTTTATGTATAAGAATCATGAAAACATTTTCAAGAAAATACCATGATTAACTTATCTTTTTATGCATAAGAATCATGCCAAACATTTTTTAATATAGATTTTTATCTTTTTATGCAAAATATTTATATGCAACATGGATTTTTATCTTTTTATGCAAAATATTTATATGCATAAAAATAGCATGAATTGTTTATCCTTTTATGCTCCAGATTCATATGATTTTTTTTCAAGAAAAATAATATGGAGTTTTATCTTGTTATGCAAAAGATTCGTACGGAATTTTTTTCAATAAAATAGTATAGATTCTTTATCTTTTTATGCACAAAAACATTGCAAACTTTTCAAGATATTAGCACACACTAAACTTACCTTTATCTTGAATAGTCTGCCCTTTTCTCCTTTTGCTTCCACCAGTAATTTTGGCAACAATACCAAATCTACCTGTTTGAATTGATCACAATTCTTCACTTCCACCCGCTTCAAAGCTTTCTGCAAATATTTATGTGTCTTTATAACAGAAGAAGAAGGTTCATCATCTATAAAACCCGAGTTCTAGGGTGAAATACTGCATGTATAAACTAGTTTCTAAAATTTGAGGGTGAAGCTGTCCCTAAATAATTGTTTCGAGATGTTTAGGAGAAAAGTGTTCCCATTAATTAATTACTGAATCCATGAAATTCCAGCTCTGGGATTTCTAGGGTGAAATCATTTGCGTCAATCCTTATTTTTTTATCTATAAACAATTTCTTTTTTTAAACTTTATAACCAAATGATTCTCATTAATTACTGAATCTAAAAATTTCAAATGAATTTGTCCGTAAGGTTTTGGTTAAATGGTGATGAGGCAAGTTGTTATAGCACTTATCACGAGTTCAATTTCCTTCCCCATCCAAATGATATATATGGACACGTTGATCAAAATAAAATGAAAAAAAAAATAGAAAAATGAAAAATACTACTAAGCTTAAAAAAAAAAAAAATCAAATAAATTTTAGAATATAATGTGAAGTGTCTTAAAAAAAAATGAAAAATTATAAAAAAAAAATACAGTAATCATGCACTCCAACTTTATCCAAGGAAATGGCATGGATCAAACCCTACACAAAGAACACAAGGTATCCCACCAAATAATAAATTTCGATGCATATATGTTAAATGGCTTGAGGTGGTAGGGTCTTTTCCGATGAATAGTTAAGTTATAATAGTTTTGTAATTATTTCTTGGAGGTGACATAACTGTCTCTTGTTTTTAGAGCAGGTGGAATTATTTCTTATGTAATTAAAATGAGGGATATTGCATTCTCCCCTCTTTAAGAATAACACCGGTCTTTTTGTTCATTTTTTTTCATTGGGGCATTATCATATGGTTATCGAATTTTTATCTCCCACTACTAAAAATTTATCTTTCTATTTAGATTGTTTTTAACTTTCAATATATATATTACTTATGACATTGATTTCCGTTCATGATAATTTTACAACCAAAACAACCAAAAGGATATCCTTTTCTTTGAAAATGAAAAATTTTATTTTTCAAGAACACGAATAAGAAAACGCAATAATATTTTGTTAAGATTTTATTTTTCAAGAACACCAATAAGAAAACGCAATAATATTTTGTTAGTAGTCATAAATATTTACAACTATAAAAAATGAATTTTTATTTTAGCATTGTATTCATTATTCAATTTTATAAAAATAAAAACAAAATATTTATAAAAATTATTGTAAATTTCCAATAATATTGGAAACCATGACAACTTCACAGAATAATTTAGTTACATGTAGTTTATCAGTTGTCACAAGCACTTTAAAGTAAGTATCTTGGGTGGTTTATCAACCTTCTTGGCAAACACCACATTGCGCATTGAATCTAGTCAATATTTCTCAATTGTAATCATGTTATATTTAATTATAATCTTTTCAATTATCAATCATTTACCATAGTACTTATGAAATTAATCATAAAAAACATAACTATCAAATCAATGAAATAGTGAAAGTAGTCATAACTTCCCATGAGGTGCATATTGTCTTAGCCTCTTTTTAAAGATATGCACAAGAGTGGAAATACCATAGAGGTCATCGTTGAACTACCGATCGAGTATTTCCTCACTGAGTGCTAGGATCCTTCCCTGTCAAGAAACTATTCATAAATATTGCACGAATTTATTTCATAAATATTGCACGAATTTATCCCTGCTCATCCCATGCAGGATCCTTCTAGATCAGGGTACATGTCCAATATTTATCTCCCACTGTATAATTTAAATTTAGACTATCTTTATCTCCCATACTTTATTTCATACATCATCAACCCATGACATTTATTTTTAGTCATGTTATATTTTGGTGGTCATATAAGCCAAATTGGGTCATCACTTTTGGAAAAATGGAGGATTTTTATTGTCCCTTCATGGGCCATCACTGATTTTTCACTATTTTCTGAAAGTCAAGAGTCTAACCTCTAATGTGATGGATCCTCTAATATTCCCAACAATAATAGTAAATAAAATACTTTCAATTTATCAACAAGATAAATACTTACTTTGTGATAAATAATATTTAATTTTCACTTTTTCACCCATGTCTCATCTTAGAAAATCATAAAATAATTTTAAAATGGATGTACTACTTTTCCTTGACTTTATTTGTCAATTTGTATAAAATCAAAGTCACAATCAGTGTTGACCTTCAATAAGTGTTTCCCCTAAAATCCAACAATTCACAAGAATCACTACTGACATCTTATGTTAGACTATGATGTTCATTTAAAAATTTACACATAATAATCATCATAATAATTAGAAAAACATCACTATGTCTTATGTGCACAAATATTACATGTCATAATGATAAACATTATACCTTCACATTTACAATTGCAAATTTCCATAATCTTAGTGACATCATTGTGCTTCCATTAAGTTACATATTCTTAACCATACTCGAAACATTAATCACAATTGTACTTCATAAAACCATACTCTTCAGAAAATCATTTTATTTAAAAAACATCTTGTTAAATATAGTCAATATGCATTTCAATATTCACATGCATCAATGTTTGGTGTTGGTTCTATCAATATTTTACTTATATTTCCATACATTAAGAGTAATCATAACAAGTAAGGATACATCTTGTAGACAATATATCCATGAAATTTCATTTTTTTTCCATGAATATGTTTTCCAAAACAACGACTAACGGAATAGGACTTATAAAAGGTATAGATATTTTGATCCAATCAATGACATTCACTGTAGTTCTAATTCATGAAAAATGAAATTCCATGCAAATGGATTCAATCACGATTCATTATGCACCATTACTAATCTAATGTCAATCACATGGACTTTTCTGGTCAATAATGCCATCTAGATTCTGATTACTAACGAGAATAAAGACACCACAATTCCACAAATCAATAGACTCAGAAAATGTAATTAGAAATATTTGGCTACTACTATTTTTATCATTAATATTGTAGAATATGTTAGTAAAATATCAAATAATTTTTGTTTCTCTTATCATGTGAGTTATCATTTATGCGTGTTCATATGTAAGGGAAGAAACCCTTTTCTTTCTACTCTTATTATTAACATAGTAGTACCTTTCTATTAGTCACTACTATTGTTATCATGATCTAGGTTTTTCATATTTAATTTACATCTATGTTTATGCATGGTTAAACAAATATCCACTTTTATAGCTATTATAGTTTCTGTCATATTCATAAAAGCATAAATAAAGCTTTAATCATACAAAAATACTAATTTATCATTAGTAATTAAGTGTTGATAACAATATTAGTAACAATTTACAAGTTAGAAATAAAATAAAACACATATTTCCACAATTAAGTAAATAATAACAATAAGGATTACTACTATCACAATGCTTACGATGACCTTTAATTAAAAAACCAAATAGATCATGTATATTGAAATATACCATTGAAGATACTTTAATAGTTTGTCGAAAAATTGCATACAGTTTATTAGTATTTCAATTACCAATGATAATGTCATACAATGCTAACTTATAGCATATAGTGCAATATACTAAATATTTAGTTCACCAAACTATTATAAACTCAATCAAAATTCATTACAAGACACAATCAACTGTTAGCCTTTATACTTCAAACCTACCACTTGACTCATTATTTATACCCAACCTTCAAGGGGATTCTCTTAATTTATTTGTAAACATAATATTATCCACTTCAAGTAAATCCATGTCTTTCTGTATTTTTTTATTATCATGTTTTTTTCATTATTGACAAAGAAATGCATACATTCATTATTTTCTGGTAAGAAATTCATTGAAACTATAAACATTTTTCTTTTAAAGCACTTTTAAATATTGTCGTAAAAGTATGCATTCAAAGGTTGGTTGTTATATACACTATCATTATTTATAGTGTGAGTATTCAAAATTGTTTAATGTAACTACAAAT
Organism: Pinus albicaulis; assembly: GCA_034641835.2. Classification (NCBI taxonomy): domain Eukaryota; kingdom Viridiplantae; phylum Streptophyta; class Pinopsida; order Pinales; family Pinaceae; genus Pinus; species Pinus albicaulis. The sequence goes on from CM076580.1 coordinate 1,150,580,628, forward strand.
GCTAATGCAACATAATTTCTAATTATCTTACTTCTACATAAAGACTCAAATTCCATGAGTATAATTATTTTTCAAAATATTCTTTAACACTATCATTCTTTAGTCAATCATTAACACCATCCTGCATCTCATAATAAATACAGTCTATTGCATATATTTCCATATAATTTTGTTCATGTCATACCTAAGCTTATATCCAATAATGTGATAAGTATGCTCCTTGTTGTTACATAACCCATAGGTGTTAATGCTGCAATGTTTTCTTTGATACCACTTATAACATCTCTCGGTAAACTTCGTGAAAAAATAGATATGATTATAAAATTTTATGAGATTTACTAGCATGTAATATTTTCAAAGACTTATCTCATTTTCTTTAACTGATAATCAAATGATATAATCATGTTCATTAAGGATGATTTTTCATACATCTTTAAAATCATTTTTAATATTTTAGGTTTACATGCATCTCTTGCAAATATTTGATTAACCTATCTTATGTATAAGAATTATGAACATTTTTTCAATAAAATAACATAATTAACCCTTTTTTTTTATGCATAAGAATCATGCAAACTTTTTAAAAAACATGACATGATTAATCTATAATTTTTTACGTATAAGAATTATGCAATTTTTTTTCAAAAAAATAAATTGATCAACCTGTCATGCATATGAACTATGAAAACCTTTATGCACATTTTTCCAATAAAATAACATAATTAACCTATATTTTTATGCATAAGAATCATGAAAACTTTTTAAAAAACATGACATGATTATTCTATAATTTTTTTATGTATAAGAATGATGCAATTTTTTTCAATAAAATAAATTAATTAACCTATTGAACTATTAAAATGTGATAGCCTCATTAAAGTTAAATAGTGTTAACTAGTTAAAAGACAATTTTATTATCTTTATCTAGAAAGAAAAAACTCAAATAATTACTATTGATTAAACAAGTTATTTAATTTTATGATTTATTAATTAGGCGTAATTAATTAATGAAAGGAAAATCTTTTTAAAGCTGATGGTAAAAATGTTTTCAAGAATAGGAGGTGGTTGGGGACAACTCGAAAGACAATGACCTACTCCTCTTAGGATAAAGCTGAATCCCAGAGTAGGAGTAGGGGTTCTGTGCCAATGGTAAAGGGGAGTATTTTCTAGAGCTGGTTATGACTAGTTGAAAATAACTCACAGCATACCTTGTAAAACTAGACAATCTAAGTTTGGCTGGATTGGACATCCAGAGGTTACAGAAAAAAGTGAAACAAATCCACTGTTAACCCGGGACACCGTCCAGATTCTGGAGCTAGGGGGCAAGTGGAGGACGTAATAGCCTCCCTTGATGGTTGGGAGGACCACAGCTTTAAAAGAGTAATCCAGATAAGTATAATGAATGAGCTGCATACTGTCTTTTATGTATTAATATGAAAGGGTTAATTGTGATAGGAATTTCATTAAATTACAGTGGAAGTGGGTTTTTACTGAAATACTGTTTAAATTACAGTGGAAGTGGTTTTTTACTGAAATACTAATAAACAGTAGAAGATTTTATTTATGCAAAAGGGAAAGAAGAAAACCATAAAAGAACCCAGTTAAATACTTATACTGCATGTATACATGAAACAGTAATAAAAACTACAACAGAGCTATTCTTTTAACAGCTAGCACAATAAAATGTAGATACAATTTTTTACATCTACATATAAGAAGAGATGAAGAATAGGTGGTAAAATTGTGTGTATAAAAATGTCTTATGATATACGCAGCATAATACTAGAAATTCTTAACATTGTTATATGTAACTTCATTAACTCCTGAAACAAAAAGACTAGAACTTGCAGTCCCGGGTTGAGGTGAAACCCTACCCGAGACCGACTGTTCAACTTAGTAAGTATTCGTAATATGTGGACATTCTTTGCGGTGGTCCGGTCACTGTTGCATGGAGTTAACCATATATTACAGAAAAGAAAATTAAGAAAGAAACTCTGTGGAATGAATAATCGAAAGAACGATGGTAAGGCACCATTAACCTGCAAACTTGGCGTGAAAATTCTCTTTACCAGAAATAAATAATAGGAAATAACAAATCATGTGACATTTTTGTACATTCGTTCTATTTAACATCATACAACAGTGGAAGACGCATTGCTCAAACTACAGATTGTATAATAAAACAAATTACATGCAAAATGAAGCGAAAATGAAGGTTTTTCCAGACCTGAATGTGTCGATATGAATTGTTAAACTTTAGAAAAAAGAGAGAGTTATCTTCAGAAATATAACTTATTAAAAATATACCATTACAAGCTGGGCTACAGTCCCGAAATGTAAAGTGAAAGTCCAGTTGAATTAGAAACATAACAGAGAGTTCAACAGAGCTAATAAAAACCCAAGTTTGTTTTGAAAAAAAATAAAACTCGGGTATAAACCCTAAGGGATTACCCTTCGACTAATAAATCATTGCAATAAGTTATGAAACCCTATGCCGGGTATAAACCATCATTAACTACTTATACATTACCGTAAATGTGAAATACTTTAAACAAGAAATGGAATGAAAGACCAGAACCCTAGGTTACGGTCTCCCTTCGAAGGGCAAGGTACTTGTGCAACAAGGAAGAGAGTAGTTAGCCGAGGCCGTGAAGACTGTGGTAAGGAACCACTAACAAAAGTCTCCTCGAGGGTTTGGTAAGTCGAAACCACTAACCTGCAAGGAAATAGAACAACCAAGAGATGGGGTTAAGTTTTTAAGCATTTAACCAATAATAAAACTAGAATGCGTGAGCTAAAGGAAGAATGGCTTGGATAATTGCCTGTTTCAAGGGAAATTCCATTTGATTGCACTGTGAAAACAATCAAATAACAAGTATTACACTTCTAAAGTGAATGACTTATTATACAACTCTGTAACAAGCAAGAGACTAAGTAAAACAAGAAAAATATAGCCACATATAGCGATACCGTTGGCGCATATCTAGATGCCATTTCCTCCATTGCAAATGCAGATGCATCGACAGAGTAGAAGCGCAATACTTCTCTGCAATAGAGGATCATCAAAAAAGACCAAATTTCAGCTGAATAAGCCGACGGAGTAGCCCTAACAGACAGAGGCCAAGTTAACAGAGTATTGGTAGCAGAGCAACGGAGAAATTCTACAGAGGAACGACAAACCTAAATGGGGTTCGAGCCGGAGTGCCCAAAGCATATAGGGTTGGAGAAATCTAGCTCTGAACCCCGCCAAACAGTGATCCAACTCATCAACTCACAGTTCAACATCAGTAAAACTTAGAGTTTCCTTCGATAACCACGACGAATCCCATGCGATCTACAACTGTCCAAGAGGAGTAAAACCCCTGTACTGATATATTAAATGGAGTTGACATAACTCCACGGAGGTTCAATATCAAACTCCAAGTGGAGTACTAGGATAATTCCATATTAAATATTATCGGTGGATTACCATTGACAGAATCGATATATAATCATGGTGAACTTTATCAACGCATAAACTATGAATAAATAATTTTAATGATAAGATCTCAGTTTAAAATCCAAAGTGTTTACCGTTTGGGGTGTATATTATATGCGTAGAGTTAAATAATACGAATACATTATATGTTTTCTAATGTAAGTCATAGTAGAAATGTCTTGTTATTATTATTGGTATGTTTATTGCATAAGTATTGTGGAAGGGTTTGATGTTTATATACATATAGAGGTAAGTAATTTTTTTTTTTTTTTATAGTAGTAATTTAATTAAGAATGATTGTGACAAGTGGTATCAAAGCAGCGTTACTATGCTGGGACCCTAAGGGTTGACTAACGATGAAGCTGTGTATGGGAATAATGCAGAGAGAGAGAGAGAGAGAGAGAGAGGAGCTATAGCATCACAATCGCAATAGTGGCTAGGGAAACTCAAGCACCAACAGTCATAAACCCAGAAATGTGGGTTCAGTTAAGTGTAGAACATCATCAAAAGACTAGCTGGTTGCTTGAAGAACAACAACACCAAACTAGTTTCTTGTTGAATACTGTACAAAAATTGCAAGAGGAAATGATAAGAGTCCAAAAGGATAATGAGTGATTGTTACAAGATCAAGAGAAAATATTAAAGAGTTTATCAGAGAAACAAAATTAGGAGATGGATCATCCAAGTGCTGAAAGAGGCTTACCAACAGATGATGAACAACAAATGAGAATTAATATCACAGACATAGTTGAAAAGATTCTCTCTCAAAGAAGTAAGAATAAGAATTACAATGAGGTAGAGTCGGCAAATTTGTCTGACCAACAAGAGATTAAGAGACAGATAGTGGAACTGCAGGGTGAATTTCGTAAGATTAAGCCACCAACATTTGATGGTGAGGTAGAGGAAGTGGCGGAAGCCTGGTTAATTAACATGAATAAGTACTTTCAGGTATATGAATATAATAGCAACCTGAAGGCTAGATTGGCTATATACCGATTACGAGAGAAGGCCACCTTGTTGTGGGAACAAGTGAAAAATGTATGCAGCATTGAAGAACGGGATATTACCTCGGAATTGTTTCAGCAATATTTTAAAGACAAGTACTTGACAGAGAGATTTTATGACGAAAAAGCTAAAGAATTTCATGATATAAGGCTACGACAAATGACGATGGATGATTATGTCACTAAATTCACTTCCTTGTTACGTTATGTCCCTTATCTCCGAGAGGAAAAGGCTAAAGTGCAGAGGTTCCTGAGTAGCTTACCAACTCATATGAGGGAACAAATAGAATTTGTTAATCCTCAGACCATGGATGAAGCCATTCGTAAGGCACGGATGTGCTATCAGAATTCCAAGGCCAAGGGTGAAGGAGGAAAAATTTGGAAGCCAAAGAAAAGTCAGAAAAGTAATTCCAATTTCAAAAGCAGTAAAAGTGGTAACTTTAAAGGCACAACGCGAAATCCTATTAGGAAGAAATTTGGTAGAAATCACCAAATAACCAAATGGCTATCAGAAGAAAAGCCTACATAAGCATCTAGTAAGCCAGAGCAGGGACATATTACTAAACCTCCTCTATAGTGTTGGGGCTATGGGGAGGCTCATTATTATAAAAACTGTCCACAATGAACTAGAAACGATACCGTGAAAAATCTGCAGGAAGCATCTACAGTGGGGGAAGTGGCGCATAACATACCCCGCATCAATGCAGCTTTGGAAGATCGACAGACTGATTATCAACACACAATGATTGAATTGGAAGGTACTTTACTAACCAAATCTGTTTCAATTTTGGTAGATCCTGAAGCAAGTTTGAGTTATGTAAGCCCCAAATTGGTGGACATGTGTGAATTAAAAGAATAGAAATTTAAGAATTACTGGTTAGTACAGCTAGCTACCAGGAAAAAACGAAAGGTAATTGCAAAGATTCTGAACTATACGTTGGAAGTGGCAGAACAACAGTTACCAGTGGATTTAAATATTTTACCATTGGAATCTTATGATGTGTTATTGGGCATGGACTGGTTAGAAAAGAACTGGAATTTAATGGATTGTAAAGAAAATATTATTTACTATAGAATGCAAGATGGCACGCGAAAAGAGATTCAAGGAATTAAAAATCCAATACAAATATGTCCAATCACAGCATCTCAAATGGGTAAGTGTATCAGAAAAGGATGCCAGCTGTATGCAATTTAAGTATGGTATGCAGACTCCAAGGAAAAGTCACCAACAATGGAGGATATACCTGTAGTACAAAAATTTCTGGATGTTTTTCCAGAAAACATTCCTGGTTTACCACTAAGGAGGGATATTAACTTCACCATAGAATTGTTGCCAGGAGCCTCCCCGGTGTCAAGGGCTCCTTATAGAATGAGCATGCCAGAACTAACTAAATTGAAAATGCAGCTACAAGAACTGCTAGACAAAGGTTATATCCACCCAAGTGTGTCTCCATGGAGAGCACCAGTTCTATTTGTTAAAAATAAACACAAAACCATGCGTATGTGTGTGGATTACAGACAGCTTAATAAGCTAACCGTCAAGAATAAATACCCCCTACCAAGAATTGATGACTTATTCGATCAAGTAAAAGGGGCTAAGGTGTTTTCTAAGATAGACTTAAGATCCAGATATCATCAGATTCAAATTAAGGATAAAGACATTTGTAAGACAACATTTTTCACTCGTTATGGGCACTATGAATTCGTGGTGCTACCCTTTGGATTGAAGAATGCACCAGCAACCTTTATGAAGTTAATGCATGGAATATTTCATCCATTTTTGGATAAATTTGTACTTATTTTCATAGATGATATTCTGATATATTCTAAAAATCTTGAGGAACATAAGGAGAATTTGAGAATAGTCCTGGAAATGCTAAGAAAACATCAACTATATGCTAAGTACAGTAAATGTGATTTCTTTAAAATAGAAATCCAATATCTGGGCCATGTCATATCATTTGAAGGAATCGTTGTTGATCCAGAAAAGATCAAAACTATTATGGAGTGGTGAGTACCCCAGAATGTGGTTGACATTAGATCATTTATGGGATTAGCTGGTTATTATAGAAGATTTATAGAAGGATTTTCTAAAATTGCTTTTCCTATTACATCTTTGCAAAGGAAAGGAAAGATCTTCAAATGGAAAAATGAGTGTTATAACAACTTTGAAAAGATGAAACAACTTCTAACTACAACACCGGTATTGAGGGTAGCTGACGCTGATAAAGAATATGAAGTTTGTACTGATGCAAGTAAAGAAGGTGTTGGAGCAATCTTAACCCAGGAAGGTAAAGTGGTAGCATACGAGTCTAGGAAACTAAAGGACCATGAACAGAGATATTCTGCTTATGATTTGGAGCTTACAGCAGTGGTACATGCTCTCCGAGTGTGGAGGCATTACCTGCTCGGTAAGAGGTTTGTACTTAAAACAAATCATAGTAGCTTGACTAATTATTTCAAGCAAGCAGATTTAAACTCCAGGCAGGAAATATGGAATTCCTTTCTAAGTGAATTTGATATGGACATTCAGCATGAAAAGGGAAAGGAAAATCGAGTAGCAGGTGCGTTGAGCAGAAAATTACATGGTATTTTTGAGTTGTACTATAATCAGCTAGAAAGCCAATTTTTGGAACAATTAAAGGAGGAGGCATGGAAAGATCCGGAATACAAATTTCTATGGCAACAAATGGAAGAAAATAGGAAGCAAGGTAAAACATCTGAGTATGGAAAGAATGAAGATCAGATGTTGACCTTCCGAGGGAGAATATATGTGCCTAATCGCATAACTCTAAAGGAGTTAACATTGAATGAATTTCATCACAGCAATTACGCGGGTCATTCGGGATATCAGAAAATTCTTACCGCAATAAGAAAGGTATATTATTGGTCGGGCATGCGTAAGAATATTGCTGAAAATCTAAGCAAATGTTTGGAATGTCAACAGGTAAAGGTGGAGCACCAGCATCCGGTGGGACTATTACAGCCCATACCCATACCTGAATCGAAGTGTGAGGTTATATTCTTATATTTCACCACCGGCTTGCCATGAAAAAAAAGACAGAATGATTCAATCATGGTAGTGGTAGACAGATTAAGAAAATCTGTACATTTTATACCTGTACAGTCTACCTATAATAAAGTACAGATTGTTGATATATTTATGAAGGAAATTTTCAGGTTACATGGGATTCCAAAAACCGTAATTTCGGATTGGGATGTTAAGTTCACATCTGCATTTTGGAAAACTTTGTTTTCTGGTCTGGGAACACAGAGAAATTTTAGCACCGCCTATCAACCCTAGACTGACGGGCAAAAGGAGAGGGTAAACTAAATAATAGAAGACATGCTGCGCATGTATGTGATACAGCAACCAACCAAGTGGGAGGATTATTTGCATCTTGTTGAGTTTTCTTATAATAAAGGTTATCAGGAATCTCTGAAAATGAGCCCCTTCGAGGCATTATATGGTAGGAAATGTCATATACCTATAAATTGGAGCAGTCTTGAGACAAAATTAATGTTGGGACTTGATATTTTGGAAGAAATGGAAGCTAAGGTAAAAAGAATAAGACAAAATCTGAAGGCTGCTCAAGACCGACAAAATATGTATGCAGATAAGAAAAGGTCTTATCGTGAATTTGCGATGGGAGATCATGTTTATGTGAGAATTAAACCCAAGAGGAGTACCTTAAGGTGGACCTCTTGTGCCAAATTATCTCGCAGATACTGTGGACCTTTCCAAGTACTAGAAAGGGTAGGACCAGTAGCATATCGGTTGGCTTTACCCAGCCACATTCAAGTTCACAATGTGTTCCATGTGTCTTTGTTGAAGTGATATGTACATGATGAAAAACATGTGATTCATTGGAAAATCATTTAGGTAGGATAGGAATAAGAATCCTAACTTGAAGTTCTGAACAAAATTGATGCATATTGATTTGAATTTGATTTATTTATTTATTTATTTTTTATTTTATTTATTTATTTTTTTTTTTTAGGTAGAACCGGATGGAGAATTTCTGGTCGAGCCGCAACGCATACTTGACCGAAGAGAAATCGTACTTTCAGAGCTGGGTTGAAACACCGAGGACGGTGTTACTTCCAGGGGGGAAGTTCTGAAAGCCTCATTAAAGTTAACTAGTGTTAACTAGTTAAAAGACAATTTTCTTATCTTTATATGGAAAGAAAAAACTCAAATAATTAATGTTGATTAAACAAGTTATTTAATTTTCTGATTTATTAATTAGGAGTGATTAATTAATGAAAGGAAAATCTTTTTACAGGGGATGGTAAAAATTTTTTCAAGAATACAAGGTGGTTAGGGACAGTTGGAAAGACAATTATCTACTCCTCTGAGGATAAAGCTGAATCCCAGAGGAGGAGTAGGGGTTTTATGCTAATGGTAAAGGGGAGTATTTTCTAGAGCTGGTTATGATTAGTTGAAAATAACTCACAGCATACCTTTTAAAACCAGTCCCGGGTTGAGATGAAACCCTACCCGAGACCGACTGTTCAACTAGTAAGTATTCGTAATACACAGACATTCTTCGCGGTGGTCCAATCACCGTAGCATGGAGTTAACCATATATTATAGAAAAGAAAATTAAGAAAGAAACTCCATGGAAAGAATAATCGAAAGAACGATGGTAAGGTACCATTAACCCGCAAACTCGGCGTGAAAATTCTCTTTACCAGAAATAAATAACAGGAAATAACAAATCATGTGACATTTCTGTAGAGTCATTTTATTTAACATCATACAACAGTGGAAGATGCATTTCTCAAACTACAGATTGTAGAATAAAACAAATTACATGCAAAATGAAGCGAAAATGAGGGTTTTTCCAACCCTGAATGTGTCGATATGAATTGTTAAACTTTAGAAAAAGAGAGAGTTCTCTTCAGAAATATAACTTATTAAAAATATACCATTACAAGCTAGGGCACAGTCCCGAAATGTAAAGTGAAAGTCAAGATGAATTAGAAACATAACAGAGAGCTCAACAAAACTAATCAAAACCCATGTCTGTTTTAAAAAAAAATAAAACTCGGGTATAAACCCTAAGGGATTACCCTTTGACAAATAAATCATTGCAATAAATTATGAAACCCTATGTCGGGTATAAACTCTCATTAACTGTTTATACATTGCCGTAAATATGAAATACTTTAAACAAGAAATGGAACGGAAGACCAGAACCCTAGGTTACAGTCTCCCTTCGAAGGGCAAGGTACCTGTGCAACAAGAAAGAGAGTAGTTAGCCGAGGCCGTGAAGACTGTGGTAAAGAACCACTAACAGAAGTCTGCTCGAGGGTTTGGTAAGTCGGAACCACTAACATGCAAGGAAATAGAACAACCAAGACATGTGGTTAAGTTTTTAAGCATTTAAACAATAATAAAACTAGAATGTGTGAGCTAAAGGAAGAATGGCTCGGATAATTACCTGTTTCAAGGGAAATTTCATTTGACCGCACTGTGAAAACAATCAAATAACAAGTATTACACTTCTAAAGAGAATGACTTATTATACAACTCTGTAACAAGCAAGAGACTGAGTAAATCAAGAAAAATATAGGCAGAGATAGCTATACCGTTGGCGCATATCTAAATGCCATTTCCTCCATTGAAAATGTGGACGCATCGACAGAGTAGAAGCGCAAGAATTCTCTGCAATAGAGGATCATCAACGAAGACCAAATTTCAGCTAAATAAGCCGACGAAGTAGCCCTAATAGCCGGAGGCGAAGTTAACAAAGTATTGGTAGCAGAGAAATGGAAAAATTATGTAGAGGAACGACAAACCTAAATGGGGTTCGAGGCGGAGTGCCCAAAGCATATAGGGCTAGAGAATTCTAGCTCTGAACCCCGCCAAATAGTGATCCAACTCATCAACTCACAGTTCAACAACAGTAAAACTCGGAGTTTCCTTCGATAACCACAACGAATCCAATGCGATCTACAGCTGTCCAAGGGGAGTAAAAACCCTGTACTAATATATTAAATGGAGTTGACATAATTCCACGGAAATTCAATATCAAACACCAAGTGGAGTACTATATTAATTCCAGATTAAATCTTATCGGTGGATTACCATTGGCAGAATCGATATATAATCATGGTGAACTTTATCAACGCATAAACTATGAATAAATAATTGTAATGATAAGATCTCAGTTTAAAATCCCAATAAATAATTGTAATGATAAGATCTCAGTTTAAAATCCCAAGTGTTGACTGGTTGGGGTGTATATTATATGCGTAGAGTTAAATCATACAAATACATTATATGTTTTCTAATGTAAGTGATAGCAAAAATATTGAACCATGCGCCAGCTTTGATAAATGTTTTGTTATTATTATTGGTATGTTTATTGCATAAGTACTGTGGAAGAGTTTGATGTTTATATACATGTAGAGGTAACTAAAAAAAATGTATCGTAGTAATTTAATTAAGAATGATGGTGACAGAAGACCTTTTGAAGAAAAATAACAAGGATTTTTATTTTTTTTATACAAAAGACTCGTATGCAATTTTTTCAAGAAATTATGTTTTCTCCCTTTACTTTTGCTAATTTTGGCAACACGACCAAATCTACCTGACTGAATTGATCACAATTCTACACTTCCACGGCCAGGAAAGATTTTTGCAGATCTTTATGTGCCGTCATTGCGGAAGTAGAAGGTTCATCATCTATAAAACCCATGTTCGAGGGTCAAAGAATGCATGTATAATTTCATTTCTAAAAATTCAGCGTGAAACTGTGCCAGTAGACAATTGTCTCTAGAAGTTTATGAGAAAATTGTTCCCATTAATTACTGAAACCAAAAAATTCCAACTCTGGGATTTCTGGGGTTAAATAATTTGCGTCAATCCTTATTTCTTGATCCATAAACAATTGATTTTTGAATACTTACTAATGAAACCATTCCCATAAATTAGTCGATCCAAAAAGTTAAAACGAATTTCAGAATATGATGTAAAACGAAAAAAACTTCAAAAAAATACAGTAGTTGTGCACTCCAACTTTATCTAAGGAAATTGCATGGATCAAACCCAACACCAAGAACGCAAGCCGCCGTGCTAATAAAGTGTCTCTCCAAATAATGAAGTTTGATGCATCTATGCAGAATGGTTTGACCAGCTGAGAGGCTAAAAAAATTCACATAAATCTCGATAAGATTATGAAAAATTAGATACTCTAACTAATTGATTTTCAGAAAATTTATTACCAAATTTAAACAAAAAAAGAAAAAACTGTCATCAAAACTATTCTCTTATATTATTAAACAACTTTAAAAAACATAAAAAAATATTTTTGAAAAAAAATAGTCATCCAAGTGTATTGTTAAGGCAATTTAGGTGATCACCGATTCAAAACATGCAATTTACGTGATCTCCGATTCGAAACGCAATAGATATCTCATTTGTGTAACTTCAACTAATTATTACAATGGTAACCACCTAATTACAATATTTTATTTTTTTAATTTAATATTAAAAATAAAAAATTCAATAAAGAATTTTATTAGTTTAAAATAACTTTTTAAATGAATTTTTTAATAATAACATATTAAAAATATTTAGAAAATTTTTATATATTAAGTGAGCGGTTTAATCGAATTTTTTAATAATAACATATTAAAAATATATATTAAAATATTATTTAGAAAATATTTATATATTAAGTGAGAGCTTTAATTTATAGATTAGGGTTCTTTTTTCTTTTCTTTTTTAAATTTTAACAAAAATTTAATATTGATTTTGAAAAAATAAGAATTCAAGTTGTTTAATTTATAAAATTCAAGAGTTTCAAGAATTGTTTTTATAGTGTTGAATCTATTTATATATTCAAAAATAAATTTTAAATAACAAAAAATTCATAATTTTATTTGAAATTGTATTATAAAATTCAAATAAAAAAAATTCTTCTATAAAGTATAAAATATTAAATACTTTGTTAAATATACGGATACACTATTAATAGTTATTATAAAAATGTTTTAAATAAAAGTGTTTTAAAATACAAAACAAGTAGGTTTTTTTTTAATAAAAGATGTTTTTAACGACACAACGAAAATTTGAAAATTTGATTAGGTACTATTAGAAAATTGTTTTCTTCGAACACCGAGAGAAAAGATTTATTTAAAAAAAAATGTTTTAGAATAAAAAAAGTTTATTAAAAGTGTTGAGGTAAGAAATCTGAAAAATATAAATTTTAGTTTTACCTAAAATTATAAATTTTTATAATGGTATATAATTATATAGATATTTATAAATTTAAATAAAAATTATATATTTTTTAATTATTATTAATATTTTTTACAATTGATATTTAAAATGTCAATAGACATGTTTATTTTGGAATAGAGTTTTCAAAATTTTAATTTAATTATCAATAGTTATTGCATAGATAGTAGAAATTTAATTTACATGAAATATTATAAATTATTTTTAACAGTATACACAAATTCAAGGTTGAACAAGTGTCATATGAAGTGGGTTATGGGTTTTTGAACATGTGCAATTGATAAGTCATGGTATTGGTTCATGGTATTGCAACAAAGCATATTTACAAATTAAGGATATCCATAATAAAGTGGGAATAAATATTCATGGTTTAAAATCTTACTTCATGTTTTTTTATATGTATGTGTGTTAAATATTAAATTTTTTATAACTAATAATAATTATAAAAATTTAAAATTTAAAATAATTGTATAATTTTATTAGTGTTTATCATTTTTTTCATTTTAGCAACATGAGATGTATTATGAGGTTACCACTTTTATCCTTTAACACTTATTATGACATCATGTCTATAGGCATTTACTAACCATTTAATATATATGGATACACTTGGGGTGCCTATTTTGAAATAAGACTTACAAACATTTAATTTAATTATCAATAATTATTATGTGAATCATAAAGATTTAGCCTCCAAAGAATATTTTAGAATATTCTTAATAGTAATTACACATTACAAATTTTGATTTATATAACAAAACTGCTATGTCATTTTTTCCCTTCCAATTAAATTTATTAGTTAAAAAAATGATTTACAAAAATACCATATGAAATGAATTATGTTTTTTTTGAGCATGAAGTCTAAATCATATTACTTTTTTTTTAAATATATACATTTAACTTATACATTAATTCCTTTTATAATGAATTAAAAATAATAATAACTATTTAATGCAAAAATTTAATTTAATCATTTTTTATATTTTTTATTTTTACCAATTAGAGATATATTATAAAGTTTGATGCTCGAAATGAATTGATGTGTATCACCTATTTTATTTACATCATTATCTTAATTTTATATTATTATAATGATGAATAGTGTATCACCTATTTTATTTACATCAGTATCTTAATTTTATATTATTATAATGATGAATATTATGAATATTAAAATACATTTATAATTTGATTATTTTACTAATAATCACTCAGCGTATTAAATACAATAAATTTTTTTTAACTCTATCCATGAAGTCTATTAAACACAATCCAATATAAAAAGTTATCGTGTCAATATTATATATAATTCAACCAGAATAAAATTCTGCAATTTACGAAAGTATGCAATTTACGAAAGTAAATAATAAAGTAGATGCGAAATTGATAGAGTTGTACTCTAAAAAGTACACATCGAAACAAAATGAAACAGTAAAAAGTGTCTTGCTACTGTACGCTATAGCGGTAATGACAACATATTAGAGTTCTTTTTAAGACATTGAGAAAAGAAAAAGCCCACAGCCATTGATCCATCAAATGTCTTAATCCAAAACTTCAATCACAGAGTTCAACAAATTGTTTGTCTTTTTGATCTTTCAATTTGAAACGATGATCATGGGACAACTTTGATTCATTAGAATTATTTTCAAAAATTGTTTAAACTTCATCAAGTCTGTGGTACGGTTTCATGCATTCACTACAATAACAAAACCTAAGATTTTTAGCCGTTGTTAAGAGGGATGATGGAATTTACAAAGACAAGAAAAAGATGAGAACGACGAAAACTCCATGAAATATGAATTTTGTTTGTGTTATTTTATATCTTATTGTCTAATTTTTGTGACCTAACTGTGGGAGAAAATAATTCAAACCACTTTTTCTTATCTGTTAGGTGGGGTTAGAGTCATTTTGAGTTTAGTCCAGTTTGATTGAGTTGAAGAAAATAATTCAAACCACTTTTTCTTATCTGCTAGGTGGGGTTATAGTAATTTTGAATTTAGTTTTCTGCTAGGTGGTTATAGTCATTTTGAGTTTAGTCTAGTTTCATTGAGCTATAATTGAATTCTAGTTTGGTTTTGTGGTCTGGCATGTAAGATAATTAGGAGTTACTGAATAATGTGAATATTGAGTCTACTCCATTTCTTATTTTGAGTTAATTTTTGTCTTTTTTTCTTCTATCTCTACATTCTTTAACATGATATCAGAACTCAGCATGAGTAAGACTCCAGCCTTTGACAAACCTAAACCATTTGAAAAAACCACCATCCGAAAGTCAAATTAAAAAATAAAAATCGCGGGAAAAAAAAAAACAAAAACACATACATTGAACCCTCCCAGATCACGAGGTCGCATTATCGATCCTCACTTAAACTTTAATAAGGGACAAAGAAACCCATCATGTAATGAAAGAGAAGAGAAAGATTAGTGCACGACAACGTCTTCGAAAAGCATTGAATCACATATTTAAATAATCGACAATATAGATCGAGAGAAGAGGAATATTACCGTGTAGAGAATAGATCGAGAGTGATGCTTTTCTGAATGTCACAGAAACAAATACTATGTAGAAATGGGAAAATTTAAGAGGTTGAGAAAGCTAAAGTAATAATAATAGTTGTTTAAGATTTATTTGAAAGATTTGGAAGGAAATAAGAAAAATAATTCTTTTGTGTTGAAATGCATAAATGTATGTCTACATGACAACATTCTTTCTGTCAATCAAGATGGAAAGAGAACTAAGGAGGCTTGGGATACCCATGAGAGAAGTTTTGGTGTAAGGGGGAGCATTCAAGTTGAGGATAAAGGTAGATCTATTACAACAAGATAAAGAATTTGGTTTGTCCCACTTAAAAGTGGATAACAATGATGATGGTGTGTTACCAACAACAAACAAAGAACAAATGGATGATGACTTAGTGAATAGAGCAACAAGAAAGATAAAGAATTTGGTTTGTCCCACTTAAAAGTGGATGACAATGATGATGGTATGTTACCAACAACAAATAAAGAACAAGTGGATGATGACTTAGTGAATAGAGCAACAAAGCTTGTTGATGACATTGAAGTTGTCATTGGAACACCAAATAGTTTGGTGAATTTAGCAATTAATTTGGTTGATGCTAGCTTTAATGAATAACCATTAGCCATAGATGAGTGGCCGCAAATGATGCAACAGAAAAATATTATAGATATGATTTTATTTGGTAAGGGAATCCCACTTTTGTTTGAAAACCAAGAGGAAGTGGAAGAGATAGAGGCATGGAAAGAAGTGAAAGCTTAGAAATACCTCATTGTAAAGAAGAAATAACATAACAGATATTGTTCTGCATATGCTTTTAAACCTAATATTGATTTTGAATGTGTAAATGTTAGCAACAACCGGGAAGAAGCAACAAAATTTGAAGAAAAATGAAGGTTCCTTGAAGCATGACTTGCAACACCATGTTTCGATGAAGTTTGCATTGAAGTTTCAACAATGAATGTTGAATATAGAAATAAATTTGTACAAAATGAAAATGTTAATGAAGTTCTCTTGTATTCAAGTAGTGAACAGATACAATTTTATCATAAACTTATGTTGCAGAAAATTGATGATAAAGAGTGCACTACAAAATATGACATATGGCAATAGTAACATACAAGCCTACTTTTGAACGATTAGAGGACATACATTGAAAACTTGGAAAAATGAAGGAGCTACAACAAAAAAATTAAGAAACCTAAATTTTAAGGCTACAACAAAAAGACAAAGCTTAAGCAATTTAAAGGCTATAAGGTCTCGAAGAAAAGAAAAAGAAAAAGAAATCTTGTTGATGTCAACAATTTTAAATTGAAATCCAAGTTGAGACTTAGACCAACAAGAATCTTAGTTTACTTTTTTGTGATTGTAATTTAAGAAACTATTCTAGAAAATAATTCCAACCACCTATTTTTACTAGTTGTGATAACTATCAGTGTCATAGTCAGTTTGTGTTTAGTGCAGTTTGATTGAGTTATGATTGAGTTCAATTAATTATTTTTAGTCTCCTATCCATCTTATTTAAGATTTGCTCATTAATGTTCAGTCAGCTTCATTTCCTATTTTGAGTTGATTCTGGTCTCTTTCTTCCACCTATGAAATTTTTAACACTAAATCAACTCCTTGCAATAATCCATCACTCCAAAAAATACTATTATTAATCTACCTGTGTGCATGCATGAAAACTCTCATAAATTTGAAAACATTAGTGACATGATATAATTCCACAGTCAGATGCAGATGGCCCACTTTTCTAAATCCTTGATATCCTAACTATTGCATTCTTCAATGTTAAATGCAAAGATTTACTATAGCCAGAGAGGGACGATGCATAGAGACACAACTAATGTCCAACTAACAAATCATTTATTTTTCTCGTAAAGGCAAAAGAGTGCTAGTAAAGTAGTCTAATTACTAATCAATATGGAAAAAGAATAAAGGGTTATGTTTATTTTCAAAGTATCGAGATATATAATCATTTATTCTTTAGATATGGAAAATTATAAGGTTAATTGTATTTAAGTACATTTTATAGCGGATTTTTTTTTAATTTTTTAAACAAATATACAATTAGGTTATGATATTGTTGATGAAATTAGTTTAAATTATTTAATTTGGATGTATGATATATCTTTATGTATGAATTTTCTTTTGTAGAAGATAATAATCACTCTTTCCAATGGCTTAAGATAAATCTAGTCAACCTATTAATTGTTCATTTTATTTCTCA
Source organism: Pinus albicaulis (assembly GCA_034641835.2). Classification (NCBI taxonomy): domain Eukaryota; kingdom Viridiplantae; phylum Streptophyta; class Pinopsida; order Pinales; family Pinaceae; genus Pinus; species Pinus albicaulis. Next base: position 1,150,598,109 of record CM076580.1, read on the forward strand.
AACCATGCAAAATACATGATAAATAAGATTTTTGAGTATAATCTTTAATCCATAGATTTAATGATTCCTTAGAAATTTCTTAAAATTATAAATATAAAAATATGAATGGTTAGAATATAAATAAACATCATACTTTGGAAGTTGAAACCAAAATGTTTATATATATAATATTGCAGCGAAATTGAGCATTTTTATCCTCTTTGCAACTCAGTGTCAATTGTGTCATCCCAAGTATATATATATGTGTATATACAAAAAACACCTCACATGGTATTAGAGCTAAAATTTATCATTTTTCTCCTCTTTGTAACTCGATGTCAACTAAATGTCATCCCAAGCAGCAAACCTACAATTACGGATTCCCTACCATCATTGTGCACCTATCTAGATATTCTCCCCTCACTGGGTTCACTGGGATCAAATCCCGAAATGGTTTTATTTCTAATTCCTGAACTATATATGTTTTTCTTGTACCATATCTCTACCATTTGAACTTGTAATGTATTACATCCTATTTTTTTTTATATTACTGCCACATAATTCAATGTTGGGATATTTTTATTGATAAATGTAACAAAAGTTGTCCTTGAAAAGAGGTTCCATCTCCGAGATAATGCAGAGGCAATATTTCTCATGTATATATTCCTAAGTGTAATTTCAATCGGCATCATGCATATAGGCCACTCTTGCTATCATAATTTTAATTTCTAATCATACAAGGTAATATATACATGTTTGAATGAGAATGAGAATTGAACCCTTAACTTTGGATTTAAAAACTAATCAAACCATCCTTCTTTAAGCACATCATTTCCATCGCAAGGACACTTAATTTATATTGCAATTAAAATGTGTTTAGGTACTGTGAAAGCACCATATTATATCCACTTCATGGCTACTTGAACTCGAGACATGTTTGTCAAATAACACATTTACCCCTCATATATCATGTCCATTCCTCATATCATATATTATCCCCAAAAAAAAAAAAAAATCCATGTTCTAAGGTCTTTAATATACTCATGTTTCTTAGTTTTTTATTTTTAACGAAAATGTGAAATTTTGAAAATTGAACCAGACGTAAATCAAATAGGTAACCTTTTTAAACTAAAGTCAAATGTGCTACCATTACGCCATGGATCCCCTCCCGAGGACATGCTTGATATTCATGATGGTCTGGGTTCCATGCTACGTATCATGTATGAAATCATTCCCTCTGACTCATCCATGTGATGGGGTCCCAGATAGATGGATCAAATAGCGTATTGTAATCAAACGGTCTTGCTGGTTTGATGAAACAAGCTAGTTGGATTGACTACGCTCTTAGACTTGTCGTTTGGCATTTCTTGTTTCTGCAACCGAGATTACCACATTGATAAACCAGGGTTTAATCTTTGTAATGATGCTTATACGGTGATTGAGGACACTTCGATTCCATGGAGATTTGGTTTGCTTAATTACACCTCAAGTCATGAGCAAAAGGAAAATTCATAGTTCCTTTCAGGATTTTTGTTGAGGGTTACCAATTTTTGTATTTGAACTTGACATAAAATATTAGGAACAACAATTTCTATTATATTCTCTTTGACGAGGATTACAGGTTCTTTGAGGATCTCATCACAAGCACCTGCTAGCTAATAGTTTTCTTTGGGTTTTGTAGGCTTGATTTGTTTTGAAAGTGGGAAATCTAAAACAATAACTTCTGAACATTATTTCCTTTAACATTTCTATTAAATATTTCTGCAAATATGGCGTTTGCTTATGGGTTTCATGTTTGAGTAGTTGGGAGGGAATTCATTCCTAAAGAATCGAACCATTGACAACTGGGTTGTGTATCCCCTCCTAGTTCCTTCTTACATCTAGTATGCATGTTTCAAATTTTACATTTGACATTCTATTGTTAAGATAATGTTTCATACATTTCTTCTCTTAAGGATTTTAAGTGATAATAATATAGGTTTTTTTTTTTCTTCTTCTTCCTTTGTGGATTCCAATTGAGGACACTATTTTTCAAGGAAATAATTGTCCACATAATATCAATCTTGCAATGGCTGCAGAGATTTTTGGAATGAATTAAATTCATTATTTGTGTATAAACGTGAGTGTTTTTGTGAGAGAAAAAAAATATAGTTGAAGAACTGAGATAGTGAAGAGTTGAGTGAGCGAGGAGAGGTTTGAAGGGTCAAGAGCCAAAGGCTGCCCAATGTAATATTTGGCCAGAGAATTTTTGATATAGTTAATGGAGTTGATTTGCATGGCTCTTTCCGCCTTCATGTAAATTTGAGTTGAATGCTTTTTTTTATGGTTTTATATTACATAAAATTTGAAGCATTTTCATTAAGGTGAAAGAGTTGAATTCTTATATGCCAGGATCTGCTTTCTAGTAGAATTCCTGCATCATTTTTGGTATCAGAGCCAAGAGATGAGTTGGAGAATGAGTCTCTCCTACATTGAGATTGTTTCGTTTGATTGCTTGTTGTGAGCAAGGAGCGCAAGTCGAATTGTTGGATTAAGAGTTAATTGAGTTATGTGATGCGATTGAGTCTGCAAATTTATATATGTATATATGTGTTGTATATTTGAACGTGTGAATGCAGACTTGTGAATTGGGCGTGTGACCTTAAGATCGTGGATATATAGCAAAGGCATGGCGAAACAAAAATGCCCTGGATCAATTGAAGAATCCGTTGATGCATCATAGCCCGCCTCATGCTAGAAATTGAAGTCGATTTGCTAGATTTATTTTGGAAGGCCAAGTTCAAATCGAGTTGGAATTTGATTTAGCTTCCAGAACGCAGAATGCTATTGCTTATTCCAGGCTGAGAGCAATTTTAACATGCAGAAATAGCGCAAAGGGTAGGCGCCAATAATGTTACCATAGTAACGCCTTTAATAATTTATTAGCAAGCAAATGATACATGGTAACAAAAGCATTCTGATATCCGATGTACGTGATGAATGGTTTAAAATTTGCGTAAGCACACAGCACTGAATTCGGTTAAAATATAACATGCTGGTGCCCTGAACCATAACGCCGAGCTGTTGAAACGTTTGCTTGAGGATTGAATGGTAACGATGTCCATTGCAGTGAATTAATAGTTGGTCTGCGTTCGGATGTGGATTGAATTGAACAACGTTGAAACAACATTGCAGTGACTGCGATGTATCATATCAGTACCAATGATAACGCAGTATTGTAAAGTGCTTGCGTAAGTATTAGCTAGTAATTGTTTGTCAAACAGTGGTAGTATTTTTTTGAGAATTGGGAAAAAAGAACAGATTAAGTTCCGTGTGGAAAGCAACTGGAATGAGGTGAAATAGTTGCATATGAAAAAATGAATCGAATTCAACAGAATTCAATTGTGGGGTTTTTTTTTATTTACGCATATTTTTTATGAAATAAAAATGAAGTGTGTTCAGAAATCCTTTTGGGAAACTGTAACTTTTAATTGCTTAAATTGCATGATTGCGACAATCAATAATTCAGTGAATAGAAGACATAAAGCCTGAATCGATTGGCAGAGGAGCAAAGAAGCTATTTTGCAAATGGTTTTGCGTGAAGTGCGATATCCATTGGATCAAGAGCGCGGGAGGATCGACGGTGGAAAGTCAGAATTGTTAAGAAACATCGATATTGTGCAAGTCAAATACACAACGTTATTTAGAGAAAGACAAATGGTGAGTTATATTTTCTATGTTGATAATTGGGGTTTTAAACGAAGGTTGGAATGTTAACATGGAAAATATATGTTAATGGATGGTGTCCGAAATTATAATGTGTCGCAACATGCAGAACGATGGGCACATTTGATCAGAGATGGGAAGGTAAGTTGTGGACTTGAAATTATATGATTTTATTTAAAAATCGACTTTTGAATGGAATATGAAGTTGTGGCCGAATGTACATATTAATATATGTAGTGCATCCATAAGTGGGGTTGATGTATATGGTTTTAACCATCGATTGATAAGGAAAACTTCTGCAGATAAAGTTGTAGTATTGTGGGTTTTTATAACCTTGATTATTTTTTTAAAAAGTGAAGATTCTTCATTTGAAGATTAAATTAACAAAGCTTCCGCAATTAAACTATTTTGTCCAGATTTGGAAATAGTTTTGGTTAAAATTGGAAAGAATTTTTAAATGCATCATAAGGAGTGAATGTGGGTTTTAGCAGCTTAGGCAGCTATCAAGTGGTATCAAGAATAAGTTGCTTATTCTTTGTACACAGGTAAAGAGATTTGAATTGAGGTTGCATGGTGTATATAAGTGCAGGGAAATGTTTGCATTAAGATGACAAACTTGTGGGAATGCAAGTAATGACAGTGACAAAGATGGTGCAAAGGAATGGAAATCAGACGGTTGAGGTTGCAGGAAGATAGGTTTACTAATAACCTTAACAGGAGCATGAGGTATGACACTTCAGGAAGATATTTTTGAACATTAAAGATGGAATGGTTTATTTATTTTCACCTTAAAATAAATCTTGGAATACTTGAATTGAAATTGACTAAAGACTTCAGTATCATGTGGAATGATAAGGAGAATTCATGATTTTTCATAAAGAATAAATTATGAAAGAAAGTGAAGATTTTATAACTTGAAACATCCATTGTCATAATTTTTGGGTCGAGTCTTGAAGTGAAAACAGGTGTTAGATGAAAGTTCGGATATTTTTGAGTCAAGATTGAGCATTTTCATCCAAGATGAAAATTTGGTATAAGTTTGAAGTCAAAGAGTTGTAAGATTAGTCCAAAGTCTAAATGTAATTGGGTGCATGATCGGTGGAGCCCGACACCCAAATAATGGGTCATTGTAACACATGCATTGCTAAAGTGTGTTTGCAGCAAATTGTAGCAAAAAGGTTGCCAGGGATTGGTTCCAGGACAAAGAGAAGCCAAGCGAAGGAGGATAAGTTGAATTTTGATGAATGAAAAATCTGAAGGATTGCGGGGAAGTGTATTAAATGAATTCCACACGTGCACAGAGGCATTTCACAAAGGAGGGGAAGATGACTGTTGATAGTCATTTCCAGAGATCTGATGAAGAGTACGAGCAGGAGAAGGCTGAGATAACAATTCACCTTGAATTGTTAATGAAGTTGTTGCAGGAAAATTTGAAATACCAGACATATGGTTGGACCATGAGAAAGAAGGTGAAGTGGTAGAAGCTACACGCAAAGAGGGAAAAGAAGGTAAACATACAGTTGATGGAGGATCTGAAGAAGCTCGAGCAGATGTTGAGTTATGAAGAACTCATAGAGGCTGAGTTAAAAATGGATGTTTCCATTTGTGGCCCAGAACATGGCGAAATTCTGGGTGAAGAGATTAGTGAGGAAGATCTCATGAACTATTGGGATAGTTCAGCAGCATCTGAAGATGTGTTGGAAAGAGGAATAGATGAGGTCATGAAGCCTTGCAATTTTTCTCACAATTTATGTATGTTTGCAGGATGTGCGAAAGACGGTGGACAGTCTGATGGAACTGTCGCCAAGGAGAATGACGTTCTTGAGGTAAAGTCTGGTAAAGAATTCCTTTCAGAGAAGGAATGTGTCGATTGGTTACAACACGAAGAAATCATAGGTGAATCCTTGTTTGAAGTAAGACAGCAAGTTGAAGCTATTATGGAGCAGGAACAGAGTGGAAATGCTAAAGGAAAATTCTAAGGAGGTAAACAAGTGTATTTGTTTAATGGGATTGCTAACAAAATTTTACAATGTAATGATGTTAAAACCAGGAAAATTCAAGAAGATTTATAGAGGGAGAATGGAAGTAGTGATGAGACAGAAGAACTAAACCAAATGAAGGATTCAGAATAGCTAAGAGAGATGTCGACTGAAGCATCCAGTGAGATGACAAGGTCTTATGTGTTTAAGACTAATGATTGGTGTGCGATTACAGGTACATCATAGGGTGTTGGAAAAAATTTGAAGTTTGTTAAGGAAGAAGAGTTAAATTTGGAATCTGTTCAGAATGATGTTGAGATAACAAGATCTCAGGAAGAAATGAAGACAGAGGGGTCTTATGGAAATATTTAGTAGAATCTTGAAGCGGGGGAAGAAGGACCATCTGATAATTGGTCAACAGCAAATGAAGGTATGGAAAGTTGTGTAAAATTTCCAAGTTCTACTCAAGTTGAGATTGTTAAGTTATACAAAAAGTTAGATCTTCAGAGAAGAGAGTTGGAAAGGCAGAGGATCTATGTTCAGGGAAAGTTGCTGAAAGACAAAAAACAATGAAACATTTTTCAAACAGATAATGTGGAGGAGGGACTAACTGATAGTCTCACAGAGGAATTAAATCGGCATACTGATGTGCTGATGGACAAAGGAATCTCAGAGCCGCATACTGAAATGTTGCCAGTAGCGGAAGGGGCACTGAAGCCTTATGTTTTTTTATTCTAACAATTGTTTTGTGAGTACAGGTTTTATTGCTGATACTGGATGAAATATATTAGATTGAGGAATTGAACTAATTAGGAGGATAATGATGAATATATCCTGGAAGAGGCCAACAGCAGTAAAACAAAGAAGAAGCCGTAAGAGAAAGACATCAGAAGATTGTGAAAGCATATCCAGTGGAGAAATGCAACATAAAGTATGGAGACCTGAAGAAGAACAATAGACAGTAGCAGCGACAAATGGAAAGTTGCAACACAAAATATGGGATCCAGGAAGACAAAGATCTGAACACATGATCATGCGATCATGATTAATTTCAACCTTGGGAGTCTGATGCAGAAGCATCATGGCCAATTTTCATTATTTAATTATGTAATAAAGGGGGGTGTGACATTTTAATTGTTTTATTAATTAATTTGTTATTTTTAAATAAAATATGAGAGAAATTATAAAAGTGAGGATTTTGTATATATTATTTTAATAATTAAAAGGATATGAGAGAAAATAGAATTAGGTAGCAAATTTAGGGAGTAGGAATTCTATGTACGAGACTTTGTTGAGTCCACACCTAAAATGAATTTAAATTAGATTTAGTTAAGGATTAGGGGGAGAGATTTTTGGAATGAATTAAATTCATTATTTGTGTATAAACGTGAGTGTTTTTGTGAGAAAAAAAAATATAGTTGAAGAATTGAGATAGTGAAGAGTTGAGTGAGTGAGGAGAGGTTTGAAGGGCTAAGAGCCAAAGGCCGCCTAATGTAATATTTGGCCATAGAATTTTTGATATAGTTAATGGAGTTGATTTTCATGGCTCTTTCCGCCTTCATGTAAATTTGAGCTGAATGTTTTTTTTTATGGTCTTATATTACAGAAAATTTGAAGCATTTTCATTAAAGTTAATAAAATTTGTATGCACTTAGTCTCTATAATTTCTCTTATTCTTTGGCTTATTTCATTATGATTCATTGTAAAAACTGCATGGTTTGTCTTTTTAGTTGATTTAGTATATTTTCTTTTTACCAATAGATACTTTATTTATCTCATGTTGTGTCAGTTTTCATTAGTAAATCCCTCTCTTTAAAGCTCTCTTCCCAAGTCAAAATTCATAATTATTTTAATAAAACTTTGTCCAAAAAAGGTATTTATAAGGGACCTATTCATATGGGTTATTTATTTAATTACTGCTAGAGAGTGTTTTATATGTAAATATTGGATGCATTGAGAGGTTAATATGAATATTATCCCAACTTACAAGTATGTTAACCCTATATATATATATATATATATATATATATATATATATATATATAGTTTACTAAGAAACATACAAGTATATTGTATGATTTTTACTTTTAAATTCATATGCATTTCTTAGAAGTATTGTATACCTATTGTTGCTAATTGTTATTTATCACGTTCCTCCCAACCAATGATTTGCAACCACAAAAAATCCTCCCCAAGCACAAGGCTTCCCCGATAATAGAATCTTGCCCTTTTTTTGGCATTTATTCCTCCTCTCCCCATAGACTCTAAAAGTGTACTCCTTTTCAGTGCCTTCCCTTTTCATTCTATACCTATGATTTTTTTTTACATGATTATCTCTTTCTTATATTTACGATTTCATTTATCTCTAATTATGCTCTCTATCTCCCCCCCACCCATTATAAAATTTATCACTAATTATTGTTACGCTAAATTTTGTCACCATGATTGTCGATTCGGATCTCTCACCATTCGATGACCGTCTCAACTAAATCCCCTATGAAGCTTGAAGTAAAACAATACCAATAAAAAAAAGGAATTTTGGTTTTCATTGCTTAAAAACCATTTTTGATCATCTGCACAGTTTTCCTGTGTATTACCCACATATGTGTAGTTTCTACCACTATATGCTATGCGGATTTGTACATTGTCTTCCAGTATAGACTACATAGTTCTTTTCACGCAAGAAAAAATTAAAAAAGAAAATTATAGAACCATTGGTGGAGGAATCTTATCCAAATTTGAAACCTCGAACCACTACATACTTGTGCCTCATCCATTGAATCATTGAACTAATCTCCTCTTCTTAAGTATCATATCACTTGAGAAGAGGAACCAGAAACCTCCTCATTCTTCTTATCAATTGAGCATAGGAATGAAGGAATGTGAGACTTGGATTGGTAAAATTATGATGTTGGTTTGAGGTCTGAAGAGTTTGTCATCAAGGGAAGGAAAGGAGACCATTGGAAGAGGCTTGTGACATCAAGGCATCCAGGTTATAATCTTGTTTTCCTTTCAATTCAATACAAAGTAATTATTCTTTCCTAATTGCATCTATTTTTTATGTTATTTGCGAGATTCCTTGATCACTCACATGGTTTATGATTGATTATTGATTCAGTTATATGTTGTATGCTAATATAGGGATTTCATTTACCTTTGCCTTGATATGAGAGATTCTTTGATCCCTTTGAATGCTTTTGTCTATGAATATCTCTTTTGGAGCATCATGGAGAAGTTGTGGAGAGCATTTGGAAAGCCTTTAAGGAATTGAGGGAAATTTCGCTATGGAAAGAGATTAAATGACTTCTACAAGAACTTTGTTAATAGGTAAGTGATCCTTCACATACTACATGTTTCATGTTTTAGTTATAGTTTAAAGAAAGGTACCAATTCTTTTGATGTTTGTTACTAGGTTTTGTTGGAAATATAGGGAGATCACTCTTGTCTGCAAGAAGGATTTGTACTCATAATAAATTGACGACCATACTGGGGAATGGGATTTCTCCTTCGTGTCCTTTTGTGACCCTTGACACCTTTAGACCCTTTTAAAAATTGAAATTTCTAGTTTTAGAATTTTCTTTTTCCTTAAGTTTTTAAGTTTGCACAGTTTTTCTTTAGCAACAATGCACAGATCTACGCACTTAGTCCTTAGCACCGGTGTGTATGGGCACTGAATCAAATTGGTTTCCTGCAGAAATTTCTAAAAAATTGAAAATTTGGGAATTTTTCAAGTCTTCCTTGTTTTGATCACTACTTAGAGTGTCATCTCTTTGTATCTTAGGAATTTTCATGAAATTTTAGTTTGAGTTCTCTGTAAATGAAATATCGAATTACATTTGATATCATTTTGGTTTTATAATCTTTGTGAAATTTCCTTTACTTACACTTTATTGGTTCTTTCATAGTATTTGTGAAATAATGTATTGTTGTACATAAATAGTCTTGTTATATTGTTCTTTCACTACTATGGAATCATCTTTTGTTTGTTCTAAAGATTCTCTTGCATAGATTACATTTGCATGGTATTATCCATAGATTATCGCAGCATAGTTTACATTATGTAAAATTCAATCGTAGATTTACATCTGTGTATTTGATTGTATTTTTGAGTAAAATAACTTATCTTTATAGTTTTTGGTTTTGAGCTTTTATTGGTTTGCTGATATATCCAAAAAGAGACTTTCACTTCTAGAATTGGTTGTGTGAATCTCTTTTCTTCCAGTGAATCTCATCATATATTCATTTATGGTTGTTGTAAAGAGTTAAATAATTGGCTGAAAAAATAGTGTCTCTCACTAAAAGATAGTCCCAATTTAAATTTCCATGTTTTTATGCTTGTTTTAAACATTAAAAAAAACTTCTTGGAATTTATTAGCATTAGTATTTTCTTGCTGAAAATTAGTGCATTAGGGAATTTTTATATTGTCTCTTATTTATAAATTCTTGAATTGTTGGAAGTGAATGGAATCTGTCTCCGTACTTTAGTTAGGATTCATAGAAGTGAAAATATTACATTATCATATTTGATTGAATTCAATTTTGGGTCAGGTCATAACACCACCAGTTTCATATCCATTTATCGTTTGAGTAAATAACAACTTTAGAAAACAATGCTAATAAAATAAATTAGAATTTTTATATTTCTAGGGATATTTTCTACCTACATTAGATCAGGTTGTAAGGATTTGGAATAGGGAAGTGAGTTCACTTTCCAAATCTGCAAACAAACACTATAATCTTGCGATAAGGAGTCAATCCATTTGTTACAATTTAGCTCTGGGATGCTCCTCTAACAAGGGAGTTAAGCACAAGATCATATCAGACCCGGTAGAGTGAACAACCCCACTTCATTGGTTATGGTAGAGTTATTTTCATGCATTACAAATGGTGCTGAAAGGTACCTGGGAATCACTTGAAAGTAAAGCTCATATTAGCCATGTTGAGTAGCTTTTAAGGGGATTGAGCTTGGTTACTCTTGCCTGGCATGTACGTCTGATTTGCGACTATCCCGCCAGGTTAAATTGTTGTAAGTGATAAAATTAGAGACCATAATATTAGGGCTATTATCCAAGGTGATAGTGGAGGGGAAGTCGCTATTGTACCTGGAAAATACGTTAAATAGACTCACTTGGACCTTTTTGGAGGGTAATATTCACTCGAGATGGCATAAGTGGAGTTACTTGCACCTGATCATGTTCATTAACTAGGTTGGTAGGGTAACTGGTTCCAACCGATCTAGCTTTATTTCATTTTTCACCTTGATCTCTACGAAGTTGGATTTCCTCACGAACTAGTGATTTCATTGTGATTTTTTTTTTTTGCATGGTTTGACTCCTTAGATTTACTAGCGTGTGTTATTTTCCTACTTTTATTTTTTGCAGACTTTAGGAGTGGACTGTGAATATTATTTAAATTCTTAATAAAACTTATTTGAGTTGAATATAATGGAAATAGTTCTAGAATTCGCCAACCAAGGAACCCATCTTAATGGGAATCCTAGCCCTTTTCCTTAATTTATAAATTTTGGTCTTCCTTATATGTATACATTGTCGTTACCTGGATTTACCATGATTTTAACGGTATGGTTTTTTTCAACTTTCTTTGCCTTAAATACTCAATTTATTCCACCTCAATCGAGTTCACCATCTCAACATCGCCAACCTCATGTTGACCCTTTACCTTCTTCACCCAACATGTATTCCTCGCATTCTTCTTCTTCGCTTGATAAAATATTTGATGCTAGTAACCAGGTGACTAAGAAGATGAAGAAAGGGAAGAATAAGAAGAAGAAATATAAGAAATAATGCAACCAACCAACTATGGTTGTAAGTATTGGTAATGTTGAGCAACCCTATAACATGCATCGGAAGCCCAAATACCCTTGCAAGATTTTTAAGGGTGACCACTTCAATATCAATTCTCTTGGTATTCTTGAGATCTTGGAAGTATGGTATGAAAAATCTTATCACCTTATTTTTGATCCATCAACGAGTGATTGTCACGTTCCAGGGAAAAACGGTAAAGTTAGGTATCCTTGTAGGTTATGTAAATGGAGTCATCAAAATCACCTTTTACCTCACATGGAAAAAGCCAAGAAATCATTGGAAAAACTTACTCTTCCAGAACAATGAATCCCAACTAGTTACCGTAAAATTTCTCTCAACATATCGTCATTTGACGAAATGATTGATATAATTCCAAGTACTTTCAATCCCACTTTTCCATTGGAGAGTGAAACCCATATCACTCAAGTTGATGAACCATTAGTTGATCAATTGATTGAATCGATTTCACATTCAATCGATCCCACTCTACCTTTAAAGAGTGAAATTAATATCCCTCAGGTTCTTCTTGTTACTTTAGATTCTTCTACGCAAGGGGGAATTTCACTCATTTCCATGGAACCCCCTCCAAGTAGTGAGGTAATTTTCTTTGATTAAAGTACACTGACAGAACCTCTTCTTCCTTCTTCCACACCCTTCCAAATAATTGTGAAACACATGGTAATAATGTGTCTCACTCAAATGTAGATGAAGGTGCTTCTATTAGTATTTTATCCTCAACCACTTGGAAAGCTTTAGGTTCCCCTAAGCTTCTGTCGGTTAAACAAAATCCTTTTTCTCTTAAAAAAATCATTAGTGAAGCTTTAGGGATCCTTCCTAAGTTACCTATTACTCTGGAAGTTAAAACTGTCTATATTGATCTTCTGGTGGTCCAAGGGCCCTTGGATTTCATTTTTCTCCTTGGATGAGACTATGTATATGCCATGAAAGTTATCGTATCGACACTCTTTCGCATGATGGATTTCCCTCACAGTGGAAGCATTGTGACTATTGAACAACTTTAGTTTGTTGGTATTGATTCAACTACCAAACATCTGACATCGTTGAAATTCCCTATATGGAAGTGGTATCTACCCCACCATAGGTTAATTATGTGGTAGCCTGTTCCCTCCATTAAATTACTAATGTAAGAGAGCCTCTCACATTTTTCTCGACTTATTTTGATTTAGACCCGATAATTGACATGGTGAACCCTTCAAAGGGGAGATTTGAATGTAATGTTCTTATCCCTATTGAGTCTCTTGACATGTGTTCCTTCCAAAGAACTTTTCTTCCATCCAATGAAGACCTATTTGAATACATGATCGATATGTGTCCCTTGGCATGTGTTCCTTCTAGATGGAATCCATGATTAAGTTTCCATGAGGATGGTTCTTTAATTGTGTCAAACTTGTTAAAAAATGAATCAGGTCATGACGATGGTTCTTTTACTGCGTCAAACTCATTAAAAAATGAAACATATCATTTTTAAGATGGCTATTTTACTGTGTCAACCTAGCTAAAAATTAAATTAGGTCATGAGGATGGTTCTTTTACTGTGTCAACCTCGTTAGAAAATCAAACACATCCTTATGAGGATATTTATTTTACTGTCTCAAACTCATTAAAAATTTAAATAGGTCCCTATGAGGATTGTTATTTAAATATTTCAACCTCATTAAAAAAGGAAGTTCATGTTCTCATGATGATGGTTCTTTTACTATGATAGCCTCGTTAAAAAATGAATCAGATTACATTGAGAAAAGTTCCTTTTCTTGTGTCAAGCTCGTTTAAAAATGAAACAAGGTTCCATGAGCATAGTTCTTTTCCTATGTCAAGATCGTTAAAAAATAAAACAAATCCTCCCCTAATTGAATCGATTTTTTCATGTAATCCTGTGAATGGACCTTCATTCCATCCAACTATTTCTAACTAGTAGTCTACTTAGGTTAATGAAATCATTCTCAGGGGGCATCTGCCTTTGCAGGTTATGCTTGGGAGGCAGTGAAACTTATCTCAAGTACAATTTATTCTTTGTTTCAAGCTTGTGTAAAAATGAAACAAACCTATCTCAAGAATAATTTTACTGTATTTCAAGCTTGTGTAAAAATGAAACCACTCTCAAGCATATATTTTCTCTATTTAAAGATTGTATAAAAGTGAAACCTATATCAAGTCCATTTTGGTTATTATTTTAAAGAATCATTAAACTCATGAAAATATTGAGCTTCTTTTTTATCTTTCATGCTCGTAAAACACGAGAAAATGTCAAGTTATTTCCATATTTTCCTGCTTGTAAATTAAATTTAAAGTCTGCTATATGAGTACACTTTTATCACTTCTTCAGACTTGTTAAAAATTACAAAAAAGAAAAATCTAGAGTTCTATTTTAAACCCTTTACAGACTATCTAAACATGAGATGATGATCGAGTACTTGAATATTCGAACTAAAAAATATGAAGGAACGGTTAATTTATAAAGGACTGATTTTGAAAAAATATGAATTCAAGTTGGTTAATTTATAAAATTCAAGGGTTTCAAGAATTATTATTAGAATGTTGAATCTATTTATATATTGAAAAATAATTTTTAAATAACATAAAAAAATCATAATTTATTTGAAATTGTATTGTAAAATTCAAATAAAAAAAATTTAAGTATAAAATATTAAATACTTTGTTAAATATACGGATACACTATTAATAGTTATTATAAAAATGTTTTAAATAAAAGTGTTAAAAATGTTTTAAATAAAAGTGTTTTAAAATACCAGTAGGTTTTTTTTTTAATAAAAGATGTTTTACAACACAATGAAAATTCGAAAATTTGATTAGGTACTATTAGAAATTTGTTTTCTTCGAACACCGAGAGAAAAGATTTATTTAAAAAAAAGATGTTTTTAGAATAAAAAAAAGTTTATTAAAAGTGTTGAGGTAAGAAATCTGAAAAATATAAATTTTAGTTTAAATTAAAATTATAAATTTTTATAATGGTATATAATTATATAGATATTTATAAATTTAAATAAAAATTATATTTTTTTTAATTATAATTTTTTTTTTACAATTGATATTTAAAATGTCAATAGACATGTTTATTTTGGAATAGAGTTTTCAAAATTTTAATTTAATTATCAATAGTTATTGGATAGATAGTAGATATTTAATTTACATGAAATATTATAAATTATTTTTAATAGTATACACAAATTTAAGGTTGAACAAGTGTCATATGAAGTGGGTTATGGGTTTTTGAACATGTGCAATTGATAAGTCATGGTATTGGCTCATGGTATTGCAACAAAGCATATTTACAAATTAAGGATATCCATAATAAAGTGGGAATGAATATTCATGGTTTAAAATCTTACTTCATGTTTTTTTATATATATTTGTGTTAAATATTAATTTTCTTATAACTAATAATAATTATAAAAATTTAAAATTTAAAATAATTGTATAATTTTATGAGTGTTTATCATTTTTTTCATTTTAGCAACATGAGATGTATTATGAAGTTACCACTTTTATCCTTTAACACTTATTATGACATCATGTCTATAGGCATTTACTAACCATTTAATATATATGGATACACTTGGGGTGCCTATTTTGAAATAAGACTTACAAACATTTAATTTAATTATCAATAATTATTATGTGAATCATAAAGATTTAGCCTCCAAAGAATAAAAAAAAATGATCTAGAAAAATACCATATGAAATGAATTATGTTTTTTTTTAGCATGAAGTCTGAATCATATTACTTTTTTTTTAAATATATACCTTTAACTTATACACTAATTCCTTTTATAATGAATTAAAAATAATAATAGCTATTTAATACAAAAATTTAATTTAATCACTTTTTTATTTTTTATTTTTACCAATTAAAGATATATTATAAAGTTTGATGCTTCAAATGAATTGATGTGTATCACCTATTTTATTTACATCAGTATATTAATTTTATATTATTATAATGATGAATTTGTTAAATATACATTTTATGAATATTAAAATACATTAATAATTTGATTATTTTACTAATAATCACTCAGCGTATTAAATACAATAATTTTTTTAAACTCTATCCATGAAGTCTGTTAAACACAATCCAATATAAAAAGTTATCGTGGCAATATTATATATAATTCAACGAGAATAAAATTCTGCAATTTACGAAAGTATGCAATTTACGAAAGTAAATAATAAAGTAGATGCGAAATTGATAGAGTTGTACTCTAAAAAGTACACATCGAAACAAAATGAAACAGTAAAAAGTGTCTTGCTAGTGTACGCTATAGCGGTAATGACAACATATTAGAGTTCTTTTTAAGACATTGAGAAAAGAAAAAGCCCACAGCCATTGATCCATCAAATGTCTTAATCCAAAACTTCAATCACAGAGTTCAACAGATTGTTTGTCTTTTTGATCTTTCAATTTGAAACGATGATCATGGGACAACTTTGATTCATTAGAATTGTTTTAAAAAATTGTTTAAACTTCATCAAGTCTGTGGTACGGTTTCATGCATTCACTACAACAACAAAACCTAAGATTTTTAGCCGTTGTTAAGAGGGATGGTGCTTGAAAGAACGTTCCTCAACGAGGGTTGGTGCCGTTGTTAAGAGGGATGATGGAATCTACAAAGACAAGAAAAAGATGAGAACGACGAAAACTCTATGAAATATGAATTTTGTTTGTGTTATTTTATATCTTATTGTCTAATTTTTGTGACCTAACTGTTCGGAGAAAATAATTCAAACCACTTTTTCTTATCTGCTAGGTGGGGTTATAGTAATTTTGAATTTAGTTTTCTGCTAGGTGGTTATAGTCATTTTGAGTTTAGTCTAGTTTGATTGAGTTATAATTGAATTCTAGTTTGGTTTTGTTGTCTGGCATGTAAGATAATTAGGAGTTACCGAATAATGTGAATATTTAGTCTACTCCATTTCTTATTTTGAGTTAATTTTTGTCCCTTTTTTTCTTCTATCTCTACCTTCTTTAACATGATATCAGAACTCAGCATGAGTAAGACTCCAGCCTTTGAGAAACCTAAATTGTTTGAAAAAACCACCATCCGAAAGTCAAATTAAAAAATAAAAATCGCGGAAAAAAACAAAAACACATACATTGAACCCTCCCAGATCACGAGGTCGCATTATCGATCCTCACTTAAACTTTAATAAGGGACAAAGAAACCCATCATGTAATGAAAGAGAAGAGAAAGTTTAGTGCACGACAACGTCTTCGAAAAGCATTGAATCAAATATTTAAATAATCGACAATATAGATCGAGAGAAGAGGAATATTACCGTGTAGAGAATAGATCGAGAGTGATGTTTTTCTGAATGTCACAGAAACAAATACTATGTAGAAATGGGAAAATTTAAGAGGTTGAGAAAGCTAAAGTAATAATAATAGTTGTTTAAGATTTATTTGAAAGATTTGGAAGATTTGGAAGGAAATAAGAAAAATAATTTTCTTTGTGTTGAAATACATAAATATATGTCTACATGACAACATTCTTTCTGTCAATCAAGATGGAAAGAGAACTAAGGAGGCTTGGGATACCCATGAGAGAAGTTTTGGTGTAAGGGGGAGCATTCAAGTTGAGGATAAAGGTAGATCTATTACAACAAGATAAAGAATTTGGTTTGTCCCACTTAAAAGTGGATAACAATGATGATGGTGTGTTACCAACAACAAATACAGAACAAATGGCTGATGACTTAGTGAATAGAGCAACAAGAAAGATAAATAATTTGGTTTGTCCCACTTAAAAGTGGATGACAATGATGATGGTGTGTTTCCAACAACAAATAAAGAACAAGTGGATGATGACTTAGTGAATAGAGCAACAAAGCTTGTTGATGACATTGAAGTTGTCATTGGAACACCAAATATTTTGGTGAATTTAGCAATTAAATTGGTTGATGCTAGCTTTAATGAATAACCATTAGCCATAGATGAGTGGCCGCAAATGATGCAACAGAAAAATATTATAGATATGATTTTATTTGGTAAGGGAATCCCACTTTTGTTTGAAAACCAAGAGGAAGTGGAAGAGATAGAGGCATGGAAAGAAGTGCAAGCTTAGAAATACCTCATTGAAAAGAAGAAATAATATAACAGATATTGTTCTGCATATGCTTTTAAACCTAATATGTATTTTGAATGTGTAAATGTTAGCAACAACCAGGAAGAAGCAACAAAATTTGAAGAAAAATGAAGGTTCCTTGAAGCATGACTTGCAACACCATGTTTTGATGAAGTTTGCATTGAAGTTTTAACAATGAATGTTGAATATAGAAATAACTTTTTACAAAATGAAAATGTTAATGAAGTTCTCTTGTATTCAAGTAGTGAACAGATAAAATTTTATCATAAACTTATGTTGCAGAAAATTGATGATAAAGAGTACACTACAAAAGATGACATATGGAAATAGTAACATACAAGCCTACTTTTGAATGATTAGAGGACATACATTGAAAACTTGGAAAAATGAAGGAGCTACAACAAAAAAATTAAGAAACCTAAATTTTAAGGCTACAACAAAAAGACAAAGCTTAAGAAATTTAAAGGCTATACGGTCTCGAAGAAAAGAAAAAGAAAAAGAAATCTTGTTGATGTCAACAATTTTAAATTGAAATCCAAGTTGAGACTTAGACCAACAAGAATCTTAGTTTACTTTTTTGTGATTTTAATTAAAGAAACTATTCTAGAAAATAATTCTAACCAGCTATTTTTACTAGTTGTGATAACTATCAGTGTCATAGTCAGTTTGTGTTTAGTGCAGTTCGATTGAGTTATGATTGAGTTCAATTAATTATTTTTAGTCTCCTATTCATCTTATTTAATAGTTACTCATTAATGTTCAATCAGCTTCATTTCCTATTTTGAGTTGATTCTGGTCTCTTTCTTCCACCTATGAAATTTTTAACACTAAATCAACTCCTTGCAATAATCCATCACTCCAAAAAATACTATTATTAATCCACCTATGTGCATGCATGAAAACTCACATAAATTTGAAAACATTATTGACATGATATAATTCCACAATCAGATGCAGATGGCCCACTTTTCTAAATCCTTGATATCCTAACTATTGCATTCTTCAATGTTAAATGCAAAGATTTACTATAGCCAGAGAGGGACGATGCATAGAGACACAACTAATGTCCAACTAGAAAATCATTTATTTTTCTCGTAAAGGCAAAAGAGTGCTAGTACAGTAGTCTAATTCATAGTTACCAAGTTCGGCCGAATTGCCCAAAAGAATATGGCAATTCGCCAATACAGTTCGGTTCGCTTAATAATTCGGGTGATTCGAATTCGGTACGGTGATTCCAAGCTCGCGTGCACTGTCACCACTAAGGGATCTCTGAATAGAGGAGCTCTCAACTTGGATCCTCAGCCCCCATATTGGCATGCAGATATCTATCACTGTCTATTGTCAAAGCCATCCATGATTTGCAGTTGGAATTTGGTGCAACTGCGATTTCGAATCCCTGTCCATGGAAGAGAATTCGAGTTTCTTATTTTGTAAGAGTTTTTGGTGCAACTGCAATTTCGAATCCCTGTCCATGGATCAGAAAGAGAAAACCGAAATATCATGTCACTTCAAAGGTGAAATTCAATCTTCGTTTCAGGAAACCTACGAATAGAACTTACTCCGCCACTGGAGAATCCGTTATCTCTGTCCCCGGCACTCATTCAAGCCAATTGGTTTGTTTGGTCTCGGTCTAGGCCCTTGGCCAATTACCCGTGGGTTGACTGATCTGGCTGGTTTACTTCAACCACGAAGACTTATCCAGTGTTGTTGTTTTTATAAATTTTACTTATATAAAAAATTAGTAAAACTAATAATTTCTATATTGAAAACTTATAAATTGGTAGTTGTAAATTGAAAAATTATAAATTGGTAGTTGTAAATTCGATATATTGTAGTTATAAATGGGTGAATCTGATAAAAAAATTAAAATAAAAATGGTAATTTTCTTATTAAAAGAAATTATAAAATGGAAAATTCTAATATAAAAAGAATATATAAAAAATACCGTAATTATAAAAAGAATATATAAAAAAAACCATAATTTTTATATTGGAAAAAATTAGAAAACAACAAATTACAATTGTAAATTGGTAATTTCTATATAAAAAATTAAAAAATGGCAATTTTCCTATGTTAAAAAAATAGAAAATAATTAAACTTCTAAAATATATGATGGTTTATTTAAATTTTATTAAAAATTAAGTTTAAAAAAAATTGTTTAAATATTTATAAGATGTATACTCTCGAATTTTTTCCGTATTAAGTTTTATGGAAAAAGAATAAAGGGTTATGTTTATTTTCAAAGTATCGAGATATATAATCATTTATTCTTTAGATATGGAAAATTATAAGGTTAATTGTATTTAAGTACATTTTATAGCGGAAATTTTTTTATTTTTTAAACAAATATACAATTAGCTTATGATATTGTTGATGAAATTAGTTTAAATTATTTAATTTGGATGTATGATATATGTTTATGTATGAATTTTCTTTTGTAGAAGATAATAATCACTCTTTCCAATGTCTTAAGATAAATCTAGTCAACATATTAATTGTTCATTTTATTTCTCAAACCATGCAAAAATACATGATAAATAAGATGTTTGAGTATAATCTTTAATCCATAGATTTAATGATTCCTTAGAAATTTCTTGAAATTATAAATATAAAAATATGAATGGTTAGAATATAAATAAACATCATACTTTGGAAGTTGAAACCAAAATGTTTATATATATAATATTGCAGCGAAATTGAGCATTTTTATCCTCT
The DNA here is from genome assembly GCA_034641835.2 of Pinus albicaulis. Taxonomy (NCBI): domain Eukaryota; kingdom Viridiplantae; phylum Streptophyta; class Pinopsida; order Pinales; family Pinaceae; genus Pinus; species Pinus albicaulis. Next base: position 1,150,618,434 of record CM076580.1, read on the forward strand.
TTGCAACTCAGTGTCGATTGTGTCATCCCAAGTATATATATATGTATATTTAGAGCTAAAATTGAGCATTTTTATCCTCTTTGTAACTCGATGTCAACTAAATGTCATCCCAAGCAGCAGACCTACACTTACGGATTCCCTACCATCATTGTGCACCTATCTAGATATTCTCCCCTCACTTGGTTCACTGGGATCAAATCCCGAAATGTTTTTATTTCTAATGCCTGAACTATATATGTTTTTCTTGTACCATATCTCTACCATTTGAACTTGTAATGTATTACATCCTATTTTTTTTATATTACTGCCACATAATTCAATGTTGGGATATTGTTATTGATAAATGTAACAAAATTTGTTCTTGAAAAGAGGTTCCATCTCCGAGATAATGTAGAGGCAATATTTCTCATGTAAATATCCCTAAGTGTAATTTCAATCAGCATCATGCATATAGGCCACTCTTGCTATCATAATTTTAATTTCTAATCATACAAGGTAATATATACATGTTTGAATGAGAATGAGAATTGAACCCTTAATTTTGGATTTAAAGACTAATCAAACCATCTTTCTTTAAGCAGATCATTTCCATCGCAAGGAAACTTAATTTATTAGATTATAAATCTTCGAGGAAATCACATGAAAATTTTAGGACCGGCGCATTTTGAACTACCAACTGTATTTCATCATCGGGATGATGAAAATTTGTTTGGGTACTATGAAAACACCATATTATATCCACTTCATGGCTACTCGAGACATGTTTGTCAAATAACACGTTTACCCCTCATATATCATGTCCATTCCTCATATCATATATTATCCCAAAAAAAAAAAAAAAAAAAATCCATGTTCTAAGGTCTTTAATATACTCATGTTTCTTATCTTTTTATTTTTAGCGAAAATGTGAAATTTCGAAAATTGGACCAGACGTAAATCAAATAGGTAACATTTTTAAACTAAAGTCAAATGCGCTACCATTACGCAATGGATCCCCTCCCGAGGACATGCTTGATATTCATGATGGTCTGGGTTCCATGCTGCGTATCATGTATGAAATCATTCCCTCTGACTCATCCATGTGATGGGGTCCCAGATAGATGGATCAAATAGCGTATGGTAATCAAATGGTCTTGATGGTTTGATGAAACAAGCTAGTTGGATTGACTACGCTCTTAGACTTGTCATTTGGCATTGCTTGTTTCTGCAACCGAGATTACCACATTGATAAACCAGGGTTTAATCTTTGTAATTATGCTTATCTGGTGATTGAGGACACTTCGATTCCATGGAGATTTGGTTTCCTTCATTACACCTCAAGTCACGAGCAAAAGGAAAATTCATAGTTCCTTTCAGGATTTTTGTTGAGGGTTACCAATTTTTGTATTTGAACTTGACATAAAAGATTAGGAACAACAATTTCTATTATATTCTCTTTGACGAGGATTACAGGTTCTTTGAGGATCTCATCACAACTAGCTAATAGTTTTCTTTGGGTTTTGTAGGCTTCATTTGTTTTGAAAGTGGGAAATATAAAACAATAACTTCTGAACATTATTTCCTTTAACATTTCTATTAAATATTTCTGCAAATATGGCATTTGCTTATGGGTTTCAGGTTCGAGTAGTTGGGAGGGAATTCATTCCTAAAGAATCGAACCATTGACAACTGGGGTGTGTATCCCCTCCTAGTTCCTTCTTACATCTAGTATGCATGTTTCAAATTTTACATTTGACATTCGATTTTTAAGATAATGTTTCATACATTTCTTTCTCTCAAGGATTTTAAGTGATAATAATATGAGTTTTTTTTCTTCTTCTTCTTCCTGTGTGGATTCCAATTGAGGACACTATTTTTCAAGGAAATAATTGTCCACATAATATCAAGCTTTCATTGGCTGCAGAGGTTCCAACCAACTATTAAACCATGCTTTTCTACTCCTCTGGGTTTTATGATACTAGGGTATCAACCTTGCAATCGTTGTAGAAGTTCCAACCAAATATTAAACCATGCTTCGCTACTCTTCTGGGTTTTATGATATTAGGGTTTTGGATTTTCAGAGAATTACTTAGAGTTATAACATATTTTCTTTTCAGATTAATGATTCCATTTATTATATGTTGGTACGTGGGTATCAGAAACCCAATGTGTTGTCGCAAAAAAGGACTTTCGGTTCTCGAAAAAATATTATAAAGACAAGGGTTTTTATGTTTTTTGAATATCATATTTTTATGATTATAACTTTGACTGTATCCTCATTCTTAACTAGATTTATGATGTTAATAGTTCTTCAGAGGCCATAGCTGGTGGAATTTTATTAAAGTAAGTTTTGTTCTTGAGTCTTTCAATTTCAAAATTTATTTATCGGTTATAAATATTATGTGGGATTCTAAAAAAATATTTTATTTTTACATGCTTGAACTACAGATCCCGAACTCAATTTTTTCTTACATAGTAATTTATATTTTTCTCTTTACCAAGTAAGAATCCCCTTAAAAATTATTTTCTACCACAAGTTTTTCACGATTTTGATTTCATGGCCAACTCGTGATAGTCCTGACTGCTTCTTTACAACTTCATTAATAGATTTTAGAATACTTTATCTCATGTTATGCAACTAGATTAGGGATAAAATTGATATTCTATAGGTTAAACAATATGTGTTAATATAGCTCTATCATATTCCCGACAGACTCGTTTTGAATTTATTTATGTTTTTATCATACAGTGCACTCAATATTTGGGTTTCTGAGCATGCAATTTATGAATGATTAATATATAAGTTTGATGAAAGTAACTTAAATATACTACATTCTGTATGCACTTAGTCTCTATAATTTATCTTATTCTTTGGCTTATTTCATTATGATTCATTGTAAAAACTGCATGGTTTGTCTTTTTTAGTTGATTTAGTATATTTTCTTTTTACCAATAGATACTTTATTTATCTCATGTTGTGTCAGTTTTCATTAGTAAAACCCTCTCTTTAAAGCTTTCTTCCCGAGTAAAAATTCATAATTATTTTAATAAAACTTTGTGCAAAAAAATTATTTATAGGGGACCTATTCATATGGGTTATTTATTTAATTACTGCTAGAGAGTGTTTTATATATGTAAATATTGGATGCATTGAGAAGTTAATATGAATATTATCCCAACTTACAAGTATGTTAACCCTACTTATATATATATATATATAGTTTACTAAGAAACATACAAGTATCTTGTATGATTTATACTTTTAAAGTCATATGCATTCCTTAGAATTATTGTATACCTATTGTTGCTAATTGTTATTTATCACGTTCCTCCCAACCAATGATTTTCAACCACAAAAAATCCTCCCCAAGCACAAGGCTTCTCCTCCTCCTCTCCCCATAGACTCTAAAAGTGTACTCCTTTTCAGTGTCTTCCCTTTTCATTCTATACCTATGATTTTTTTTTTACATGATTATCTCTTTCTTATATTTACGATTGCATTTCTCTCTAATTATTCTCTCTATCTCCCCCCACCCATTATAAAATTTATCACCAATTATTGTTACGCTAAATTTTATCACCATGATTGTCGATTCGGATCTCTCACCATTTGATGACTGTCTCAACTAAATCCCCTATGAAGCTTGTAGTAAAACAATACCAGCAAAAAAAAGGAATTTTTGTTTTCATTGCTTAAAAACCATTTTTGATCATCTACACAATTTTCCTGTGTATTACCCGCATATGTGTAGTTTCTTCCACTATATACTATGCGGATTTGTGCATTGTCTTCCAGTATAGACTACAAAGTTCTTTTCACGCAAGAAAAAATTGAAAAAGAAAATTATAGAAGCATTGGTGGAGGAATCTTATCCAAATTTGAAACCTCGAACCACTACATACTTGTGCCTCATCCATTGAACCATTGAACTAATCTCCTCTTCTTAAGGATCATATCACTTGAGAAGAGGAACCAGAAACCTCCTCATTCTTCTTATCAATTGAGCATAGGAATGAAGGAATGTGAGACTTAGATTGGTAAAATTATGATGTTGGTTTGAGGTCTGAAGAGTTTGTCATCAAGGGAAGGAAAGGAGACCATTGGAAGAGGCTTGTGACATCAAGGCATCCAGGTTGTAATCTTGTTTTCCTTTCAATTCAATACAAAGTAATTATTCTTTCCTAATTGCATCTATTTTTTATGTTATTTGCGAGATTCCTTGATCACTCACATGGTTTATGACTGATTATTGATTCAGTTATATGTTGTATGCTAATATAGGGATTTCATTTACCTTTTCCTTTATATGCGAGATGCTTTGATCCCTTTGAATGCTTTTGTGTATGAATATCTCTTTTGGAGCATCATGGAGAAGTTGTGGATAGAATTTGGAAAGCCTTTAAGGAATTGAGGGAAATTTGGCTATGGAAAGAGATTAAATGAATTCTACAAGCACTTTTTTAATAGGTAAGTGATCCTTCACATACTACATGTTTCATGTTTTAGTTATAGTTTAAGGAAAGGTACCAATTCTTTTGATGTTTGTTACTAGGTTTTGTTGGAAATATAGGGAGATCACTCTTGTCTGCAAGAAGGATTTGTACTCCTAATAAATTGACGACCATACTGGGGAATGGGAGTTCTCCTTTGTGTCCTTTTGTGACCGTTGACACCTTTAGACCCTTTTAAAAATTGAAATTTCTAGTTTTAGATTTTTCTTTTTCCTTAAGTTTTTAAGTTTGCACAGTTTTTATTTAGCAACAATGCACAAATCTATGCACTTAGTACTTAGCAACAGTGTGTATGGGCACTGAATCAAATTGGTTTCAAGTCTTCCTTGTTTTGATCACTACTTAGAGTGTCATCTCTTTGTATCTTAGGAATTTTCATGAAATTTTAGTTTGAGTTCTCTGTAAATGAAATATCGAATTACATTTGATATCATTTGGGCTTTATAATGTTTGTGAAATTTCCTTTACTTGCACTTTATTGGTTCTTTCATAGTATTAGTGAAATAATGTATTGTTGTACATAAATAGTCTTGTTATATTGTTCTTTCACTACTATGGAATCATCTTGTGTTTTTTCTAAAGATTCTCTCGCATAGATTACATTTGCATGGTATTATCCATAGATTATCGCAACATAGTTTACATTATGTAAAAGTGAATCGTAGATTTACATCTCTGTATTTGATTGTATTTTTGAGCAAAATAACTTATCTTTACAGTTTTTGGTTTTGAGTTTTTATTGGTTTGCTGATATATCAAAAAAGAGAATTTCACTTCTGGAATTGGTTGTGCGAATCTCTTTTCTTCCAGTGAATCTCATCATATATTCATTTATGGTTGTTGTAAAGAGTTAAATAATTGGTTGAAAAAATAGTGTCTCTCACTAAAAGATAGTCCCAATTTAAATTTCCATGTTTTTATGCTTGTTTTAAACATTAAAAAAAGCTGCTTGGAATTGATTAGCATTAGTATTTTCTTGCTGAAAATTAGTGCATTAGGGAATTTTTATATTGTCTCTTATTTATAAATTCTTGAATTGTTGGAAGTGAATGGAGTCTGTCTCCGCACTTTAGTTAGGATTCATCGAAGTGAAAATATTACATTATCATATTCGATTGAATTCAATTTTGGGTCAGGTCATAACACCACCAGTTTCATATCCATTTATCGTTTGAGTAAATAACAAATTTCAAAAACAACGCTAATAAAATAAATTATACTTTTTATATTTCTAGGGATATTTTCCACCTACATTAGATCAGGCTGTAAGGCTTTGGAATAGGGAAGTGAGTTCACTTTCCAAATCTGCAAACAAACACTAGAATCTTGCGATAGGGAGTAAATCCATTTGTTACAGTTTAGCTATGGGATGCTCCTCTAACAAGGGAGTTAAGCACAAGATCATATCATACCCGGTAGAGTTAACAACCCCACTTCATTGGTTATGGTAGATTTATTTTCACGCATTACAAATGGTGTTGAAAGGTACCTAGGAATCACTTGAAAGTAAAGCTCATATTAGCCATGTTGAGTAGCTTTCAAGGGGATTGAGCTTGGTTACTCTTGCCTTGCATGTACGTCCGATTTACGACTATCCTGCCAGGTTAAATTGTTGTAAGTGATAAAATTAGAGACCATAATCTTAGGGCTATTATCCAAGTTGATAATGGAAGGGAAGTCACTATTGTACCTGGAAAATACGTTGAATAGACTCACTTGGACCTTATTGGAGGGTAATATTCAGTCAAGATGGCATAAGTGGAGTTACTTGCACCTGCTCATGTTCATTAACTAGGTTGGTAGGGTAGCTGGTTCCAACCGATCTAGCTTTATTTCATTTTTTACCTTGATCTCTGCGACATTGGATTTCCTCACCAACTAGTGATTTCATTGTGATTTTTTTTTTGGCATGGTTTGACTCCTTAGATTTACTACTGTGTGTTATTTTCCTGCTTTTATTTTTTGCAGACTTTAGGAGTGGATTGTGAATATTATTTAAATTCTTCATAAAACTTATTTGAGTTGAATATAATGGAAACAGTTCCGGAATTCACCAACCAAGGAACCCCTCTTAATATGAATCCTAGCCCTTTTCCTTAATTTATAAATTTTGGTCCTCCGTATATGGATATATTTTCGTTACCTGGATTTACCATAATTTTAATGGTATGGTTGTTTTAAACTTTCTTTGCCTCAAATACTCAATTTATTCCACCTCAATCGAGTTCACCATCTCAACATCACCAACCTCATGTTGACCCTTTACCTTCTTCACCCAACATGTATTCCTCCCATTCTTCTTCTTCGCTTGATAAAATATTTGATGCTAGTAACCAGGTGACTAAGAAGACGAAGAAAGGGAAGAATAAGAAGAAGAAAGATAAGAAATAATTCAACCAACCAACTATGGTTGTAAGTATTGGTAATTTTGAGCAACCCTATAACATGCATCGCAAGCCCAAATACCCTTGCAAGATTTTTAAGGGTGACCACTTCAATATCAATTCTCTTGGTATTCTTGAGGTCTTGGAAGTATGGTATGAAAATTATTATCACCTTATTTTTGATCCATCAACGAGTGATTGTCACGTTCCTGGGAAAAACGGTAAAGTTAGGTTTCCTTGTAGGTTATGTAAACAGAGTCATCAAAATCACCTTTTACCTCACATGGACAAAGCCAAGAAATCATTGGAAAAACTTACTCTTCCAGAACAACGACTCCCAACTAGTTACCGTAAAATTTCTCTCAACATACCGTCATTTGACAAAATGATTGATATAATTCCAAGTACAATCAATCCCACTGTTCCATCGGAGAGTGAAACCCATTTCACTGAGGTTGATGAGCCATTAGTTGATCAATTGATTGAATCGAATTCACATTTAATCGATCCCACTCTATATTTAGAGAATGAAATTAATATCCCTCAGGTTCTTCTTGTTACTTTAGATTCTTCTACGCAAGGGGGAATTTCACTCATTTCCGTGGAACCCCCTCCAAGTAGTGAGGTAATTTTCTTTGATTAAAGTACACTGACAGAACCTCATCTTCCCTCTTCCACACCTTTCCAAATAATTTTGAAACACATGGTAATAATTTGTCTCACTCAAATGTAGATGAAGGTGCTTCTATTAGTATTTTATCCTCAACCACTTGGCAAGATTTAGGTTCCCCTAAGCTTCTGCTGGTTAAACAAAATCCTATTTCTCTTAAAAAAATCATTAGTGAATCTTTAGGGATCCTTCCTAAGTTACCTATTACTCTGGAAGTTAAAAATGTCTATATTGATCTTCTGGTGGTCCAAGGGCCTTTGGATTTCATTTTTCTCCTTGGATGAGACTATGTATATGCCATGAAAGTTATCGTATCGACACTCTTTCGCGTGATGGATTTCCCTCACAGTGGAAGCATTGTGACTATTGAACAACTTTAGTTTGTTGGTGTTGATTCGACTACCAAACATCCGACATCGCTGAACTTCCTTATATGGAAGTGGTATGTACCCCACCATAGGTTAATTATGTGGTAGCCTGTTCCATCCATTAAATTACTAATGTAAGAGAGCCTCTCATAGTGTTCTCGACTTATTTTGATTTAGAACCGATAATTGACATGGTGAACCCTTCAAAGGGGAGATTTGAATGTAATGTTCTTATCCCTACTGAGTCTCTTGACATGCGTTCCTTCCAAAAAAAAATTCTTCCATACAATGAAGACCTATTTGAATACATGATCGATATGTGTCCCTTCGCATGTGTTCCTTCTAGATGGAATCCATGATTAGGTTTTCATGAGGATGGTTCTTTAATTGTGTCAAACTTGTTAAAAAATGAATCAGGTCATGATGATGGTTCTTTTACTGTGTCAACCTCATTAAAAAATGAAACATATCGTTTTTAAGATGGCTCTTTTACTGTGTCAACCTGGCTAAAAATTAAATTAGGTCATGAGGATGGTTCTTTTACTGTGTCAACCTCGTTAGAAAATCAAACACATCCTTATGAGGATATTTATTTTATTGTGTCAAACTCATATTAAAATTAAATAGGTCCCTATGAGGATGGTTATTTGAATATTTCAACCTCATTAAAAAAGGAATTTCATATTCCCATGATGATGGTTCTTTTACTATGATAGCCTCGTTAAAAAATGAATCAGATTACATTGAGAAAGGTTCCTTTTCTTGTGTCAAGCTCGTTTAAAAATGAAACAAGGTTCCATGAGCATAGTTATTTTCCTATGTCAAGATCGTTAAAAAATAAAACAAATCCTCCCCTAATTGAGTCGATTTTTTCATGTAATATTGTGAATGCACCTTCATTCCATCCAACTATTTCTAACCAGTAGTCTACTTAGGTTAATGAAATCATTCTCAGGGGACATCTGCCTTTGCAGGTTATGCTTGGGGGGCAGTGAAACTTATCTCAAGTACAATTTATTCTTTGTTTCAAGCTTGTGTAAAAATTAAACAAACCTATCTCAAGAATAATTTTACTGTATTTCTAGCTTGTGTAAAAATGAAACCACTCTCAGGCATATTTTTTCTCTATTTAACGATTGTATAAAAATGAAACCTATATCAAGTCCATTTTGGTTATTATTTTCAAGAATCATTAAACTCATGAAAATATTGAGCTTCTTTTTTATCTTTCATGCTCGTAAAACACGATAAAATGTCAAGTTATTTCCATATTTTCCTTCTTGTAAATTAAATTTAAAGTCTGCTATATGAGTACACTTTTATCACTTCTTCAGACTTGTTAAAACTTACAAAAAAGAGAAATCTAGAGTTCTATTTTAAGCCCTTTTCAGACTATCTAAACATGAGAAGATCATCGAGTACTTGAATATTCGAACTTAAAAATATAAAGGAACGGTCGTCTATTCAGTATAAGTTTATCCCTTTTCCATAATGAAATAATATATTTAAAAAAAAGGTATATGTTCACTAATAATTATCAATAGAGTTTTTTCCTGCATCATTTTACCCTTTTCGAGCTTGAGAGACTAAATTTATGAAAAATGAAATCATGGAGTTTACTTATATTTTTCTCCTAACTCCCTAAAAATGAAAAACACTGAGTTTTACTTTCTTAGGGATCATTAAACTTTATGTTGAAATAATTGAATGAGTTTTCTTTTAATTTCTTTTCAACTTCTCTAAGCATGAAAACGACATCGAGTTATCCCTTCACTGGACTTGTTAAACATAAACAACGTACAACTTGTCAATCATGATGGGATTGAACCACTGCTCCCTTGGGTTCATTAAAATTACTTTGGAGGACTCATCCGAAGGATGAGCTTATAAGACAAGGAAATTTTACCCTCCTCATGCTTGAAAAAAATAAAGAGGTACTTTCCAGTAATGCTAGGGGAAATTTGGAAGAGGATGATTATTTTTGCATTATTAAAGGAAGTATGTCTCTCTTGAACAAGACACTCCATCACATTTTTTCCTGGGTTGTGAAATCTATTTGTCTCACAGTTAATCAAACCTCATTGAAATTCTTTAGTTGGTTTTGATTATTATCGTCGAGTCAAATGATACCAACGCTAAGTGTAATGTCGCCAATATGTTCAATAAAATTCCAACCCCAGTCAAAATTACCTTGCAATTCATAACCTTCAATCGTGTTGATCATCCTTGATTCGGTCTTGAATCATTCAAAATTGGTATTCAACACTTAACATGAATTTCATGTCATAGGCCCTCCTCTGATGGATCACTTCCTATCTACTTCATCTCACTATCTAGGAAGTTGATCTAGAAGCCTTCTTTAGTGCCTTGCAACATCCATGCCCTAATGGTAGGTTTCTCACCTTCGACAATAGGTCCTCATCATTGACCTTTGATCGAATGATTCTGTTTGGGTCAGTATTTGCATCTTGCCATCAGTGATAAAAAAATCCTCTTTTTATATCATTTTAGGAGTCCAACTCAGAAATTTGTATTTGTTCCACTAGGTTATGCAAAAAATTAGTCACTGGTGGTAGCCCTAGTCCAAAAAACATCACTCTTACTCAAAATTTAATTACTTGTTGGCATATTTCATACCTTGTTGAATATACACTATCCAAAAAAGTCAATATCAGAGATATCATCTTGAAATTCATTCTTTCAAGGTCTCATTAGGTCTTTTAGGGTTTTTGAAGGTTTCATTAGGTCATTAGGGTTTGTAAGGTCCAATAAACCTTCATTTCCATTGCATAAGACCAAAAAGTAAAGGGTGATCAAATAACATCTCTTCATCATGTGAAGATGATTTTTAAAGAGAAATATTTATTTCATCATGTAATTTTGTTTTCAAATGTAATTTTTAACATTTTCATTATGTAATTTTATTTCTTTCAAAATGTAATAATTTCACGATCCCAAGCTGCTAACTTAGTGTTCCAAATATGCCAAACCTCCAAAAGTTCAAATTCAAAGAGTTCTTGAAGTCATCAAAAGATCAAATTTTCAAAGGAAAGAGTCAAGTAAAGGGTAAAGTTTCAAAAGGTTAAGTGAAAAACAAAGGAAGAAAGTGGGTCCCAAGGCCCAAATCATCAATTTCATGGAGTATAAAGGGCACTAACACATCCCATTCAAACTCATATTCACATCCAAAGGTCGAGTTTGTACTCCCTCAACTCAAAGAAGTAAAATTGCAGAGTCAGAGGCAGAATTTTTCTTGGCGCTACTCTTAGGAAGTTGGCGTTGTACGTAGGCAACAAGTGTTGTGCTTAGAGAATTTGGAGCTACCTTTTTTACCTCAAGCATCGTGCTTCTGACCAAGCACTAGAAGCATAAAAATGTCCTCAAAACTTCTCAAACTTTCAGAAAAGGTTTTTTTCCTCCTTTATCAAGTAAGTAAAACAAAAACTTTGCCTCCTTGCTTTCCTACGTGTCATTCTTAGGGTGGTTTTATTCATAAGAAAAATTGACTAAGTGTCTAGTGGAAAACCCTAGTATCACTCCCTCACTCTCAATTTACAGCCCATAAACCCTACAACACCTTTCTACACCACTATTCAACCAATCCCTAAACCCCTTCCCCATAAAACCCTAACTCCTAGGCCACTAAAATTAGTAGGTAGCCACTACCCCAAACTTGTAATTTGATTATCATTTCCAACTCCTTAAGTATTTTGACCTCCTATCACCCACCAAATTTCTATAACCCCTTCCCTCATCTCCCTAAATTTTACTACCCTAATCCCTATTCCCTATACTTATCCCCATTCCCATTTCCTCCACTAGGGTTTTTATACCAAGACACCATGGAAGAAGATAGAGACTATATGGAATAGAAGGAAGATAGGAAAGAGGAGGAAAATAGATTGGAAGAGGAGGAAATACAACAGAGAAGGCCACAAAAATGAAGGATAATCCTAAGTTTGGATCCCACCAACACTAGAGAACTGATAGCCTCAGTAATGACAATTTCATGCTTTCAGTATGTTGGTTGCCTTGAGTTTTGTAACTTGATTGAAAGGCTACAACATCACCATATTCTGAATAGACTCTTTAGTGTAAACCTAAAATACAATAAATTAATCGTAGCAGGTGTGACTTTCAAAGTGTCTACATCCATCATTGTTGTTTCCACACAAATTATAAACATGGGTGAAAGGTGGATCAAATCCAAATATTTTTAGGATCAGTACTATGAGCCATTTATCAAACCAATTTATAGAAATTAGAGGAAGAAGGTATTTCCTTCCAGCTATCTTCTTAATAGGTATGCCCCCATGGTGAAGATCATCATGAAGTATTTCTCTTGTGAAGGGAGGTTCTATAGACTTTACACTTATCATAGTAGACTTCTCATGCACTTCACAAGACTTATCTCAATATCACATACTATCGTTTTAGAAGCATAGAAAAAATGGCATACATTGTGCAAAAGAGATAGTCTGACCAACATATGAATAGTCTTTTCTACCACTCCTTGATTAAAATCATTGTCGTCCATTAGCTTAACTAGTTGAACATTTCATGGGACACATTCATAGAAAATGACATCTTCACTTCTCCACAAGTTCCATATGCTGAAGATGTGTCTTCTTCATCTCACCCTACTACATCTATGCCTCCATATTAGCCCACAGTGCCTACCATTTCATCACCTCAGTCGAATTCACCTAAACCATCACCATCACCACCATCATCACCATTTTATGAGCAGGATTAGTTACCTAGCATAGTTGAGGTCAACAAGCCTAAAGAAGCTCAAATGAGCACAATGGAAAAGACATATCAGAGAGGGCATAGGAAGGTGTTTTCCCCACACATTGTGGGAGGGGCCCTACCTTCTTCACCAAAAGAGACGGTACATAAGGGAAAATAAAATATGGAAGAGGAAGATGTACATGAGGCATCCGTTCATGATGGAGATGACCTCCATGAGACATAAACATATTTTGACCTTGCTGATTTAGATGATGAGAGTGATGATGGGGCCTCAAAAATTATTATCAAGTAGAAACATGCCCAACTCGGGGAGATTCAACCCAACTTAGTGAGATATAAGTTTTTCATTGCATACTATGATCAAGAAAATGAACAACTCAAGACCAAGCATGCCATCATGGAGATTAGGCTTCTGAAGGAAAAGAGAGAAGAAAGAAAAGAAAAGGCATTTCTTGATGAGGCCTATGAAATATATGGTGAAACCAATGAATTAGAAGAAAAATTTCCAAGAAGAATACCTAGGACTAGAGGGTTGAAAAGAGCTCTAGAACTAGAGAAGCAAAAGGAGGTTGAGCTTGCTAATTATATTACATTGAATGAACAAATTTCCATCATTGTCAATGAGAACCAGGAGAAATGGCTTGATAGGACCAACCAGCATATTGAGAATCTACTATAGAAGGAAAAAAAATACTATGACATATTGAGAAAAAGGGAAAAACATTACTTCAAGAAAAAACCAAATTGCAAGCTTAAAACTCAAAAACGCCAAATCGAGACTTGAAAAACCTAACTAAGAAAAATGAAGGGGACAAGCTTAATATTTTTTCAGAGGCATCTCTCATTGCCTAATACACCTCATCAAAATCCCACAATAGAAAATTTGAATAAATTTGAGAAATTTGAGAAATTTTTGGAAATTTTTGTGTTTTTGATAGTTTAGCATAGTCTCACTGTCAAAAGCGCATTGCCTAGGGTGCTGCGATTTTTATAGGGACCTCCAATGGCCAATATGGAAGCACCATTGGATTCTGAAGGCCAAATACAATCAGGAAAACAACTTTACAAAACAGAATTGGGTCAACAAAGCAGTCAAAAAGTCAAAAAAACCCAAAATTTGACATTTATGCACTATTTAGAGGTTGGCACTGCGCTTCTGACCAATATTGGTCTAATGAATTTTTGGAGTGTCAAACCTTGACAATTTTGGAAACTGGGCACAAATATGGAAACTAGATAGGACAGGACTTCCAATGAGATATATTGAGCTCAATTTGGAGATCTGGAACCCCCTCGGAAATGGATTTGAAGTTGGTGTTGTGCTTAGATCACTAGTGTTGCACTTAGATCACTGGGGCTACACTTTTGACATGTTTTCTCAGTTTGCTCATATTTTCCAATTTTCTCAGTTTTCCAGTTTGACCATGGTCAATGGTATTTTTACCAATTTAAATCATGAATGTAAAAGTAAATCTGGTGTGTCTGACTTACCTAGGGGTTAATAAATTAGCTAAAATTTTTTGATGACATGTAATGAATCAATTTGAAAAAAGTGAGGGATGAGTCAGTTTGACCACCCTACACTCTAGGTATTCAGCTCATTTTTTGGTGGAACTTCTCCTCCACTCAGGGAATTGACCCCTGAGGATGATATGAGTTTTTTGAGGTCTATATAAAGTACTTTTTGGCTCATTTCACAGGTTGTATGTTGTTTCTTTGATCAGAGACTCTAGTGTAATCAATATTTGGCAGGAAATTAATGAAAAGGTTGCAGTTATTTCTTTGGGATACCTGTGGTATGGAAATTTAGCATTGTTCTTATTATGTCTCATTATGTATGAATTTTTTCTTTCATGATCCATTTCATTTCTATGATATGCTAGTTTTCAAGTTGATAAACAGAATACATTTTTCATGCTCCGTTTTGGGAAAATGTTCGTATTTTGTTCATCTTCTTCAGTTTAGAAATAATTCATGCTTTTCCTTTCTCTTTATATCTCCTCATCAGTCTGATCCATATCACCCTCAAACCCTAAAGTGTTAGGTTTTATACCTACCTTTCCCCATTCAATCTCTGCAACCCTAATCTTATTTTCCCTAACCTAGACTCTTTGACGTAATTCACCCATCCAGCAACCCAAATAAATCAAAAAAACATTTTACTCATACCCAGCCTAAAACCCTAATTCATTAGCCCTCTTGGGTGTGATTTTGTAGAGAGAGCCCTCTCCATTTCGATAGGGATAGCTACAAAACTAAAATATTGGTCTGTGGTTACCTCTGTTTGGAATCTTTCTCAACCTTAGAGATTTGGAAGAGTGATAACATACTGGCGTTGTTGAAGGGGAATGAAAGATTTATTTTCCTTGGGTGTACGACAATAAACATTGGAATTTCATCCTTTGGATGATAGGGTTAAGTTTCAGAAAGGATGTTTCAAAAATTGCAATGCCAAGATTGTAGAGCTGGCTTTGAGAAGATATACCAGAGAAAATCTTAGTCCTGATATAGCTGATCCAGATGAAGATCTAGTGAATATTTTCCGAAGGCATAGATATCAAACTAAAAAGATTCAGTCATGACCAATTCCATTGGTAAGATTTACTTCACTACCTGCTAAATTACTATCCCTTGAAGATATACCATATGATCTGAAATTTGAATTTTCATTGTTCAGATCTAAATATGAAACCTCTTTATCTGACATAGTCTTCAATCCTTTAACGCTCTCTGAGGTTAAGTCGTTATCTGTAATAGATCTTATTCCTCTAAAATATTGGTTCTTTTAAGAGATTAAACCTGAATCTAACGTTGATATAAAAGATTGGATCTAATTCTACCATCAAGAATAAATATCTATTTCAACTCAACCTCAACCTCAAACTTAATCTCAATCAATTGTAGTCTTTTCATATGCACCTTCGACTTCGTCATTTATACCTACTACTTCAGTACCTACATCTTATGTTCCATTACCTATTCAACCAGTCCCTCCTATTGTCAATCCAGCACTTCACTCAACACGAATCATGGCTAGATTTTCCCAACTTATCTTACCTGCTCAATTGAATGATTCACCTTAGGGTTATGGCCAAAGACTCCCCTTTTTTGATGAAAATTCTACCATATCTGCAAGACAACACATTGTTAAGATCACTGAATTCATAGATTTGGAGGAAGTTGATTCTGACAATGCCAAAATGAGGATTATAGACCATAGCTTCGCTAAATATGTCAAAGTTTGGTTTAGGTACTTTACTGCTAACTCCATTTCCACTCCAAACCAGCTCATTGATGCATTTATAGCCCAATGGTAGGTTAAGAAAAATCATTTATAGTTACTTTCTGAGTATGATACCATAACGAGAAATACCAATGAATCAGTACAAGATTTCAATACTCGCTTTAATGGAACCTATAATGTGATTTCCGTTGAGATCAAGCCTCCCCTAGGCCTAGCTCTCATAAGTTATCTAGATGCACTTGATCCCAATATGGATTACCAACTAAGGGAAAGAAATATGACTACATTGGAAGATATGCAAAAGAACGCGGTTAGCGTTGAAGCAAATCTTCTGATGAAAAGAGCTAGATCTAGAAATGAGAGAAGATTCACTATTAAATATGAACCATCCACCTCATCTTCTGATGCTAAGATTGATACATTGATAAGGAATATTGAAAGGATGGTTGACAATATGTCCATCACTGAGAGACAGCCTGAGGTCATAAATCCTAATTATAGAGGCCAACAAAAACCTCAGTTAAGGATCAATCAAAGATAACAGTGGGCTCTTGAGAAACCATCACCACAAAAGCAGAAAATCAGGACACTCTTGCAGTAGAACTATGCTCAAGGAGAAGAAGAATATGAAGACACAACTATTGAGAAAAATATGCTTTTCAAGGTTGATGACCTACTTATGTTTTTCACTAAAGATGAGGGGTATTTTGAAAAGAAATATGAGCATAAGGATAATGATTTCATCCTTTCCAATGATCAGGAATTGGAGACTGAATCATATGATTATCAACGGGGGTACTTGAATGAACTTAGTTCACAAAATAAGCAGATGTCATTGACGAGTAGAGATGTGCAGGTTAATCCCATTCAGAAGAGAGCATCTCAACAGAAAGACACTTAGACAAGGCATAATCCTCTGAGTAACCATAGTAAGGGAAAAGATGCAGCAGTCACAAATCATAACAAGGTAAATCATCCATCCACAAGTTCAGGAAATAAGGAAAATGACAGTCAGAAGAAAGAAGTTCCATCAAAGGACCATGCCAGAAAACGAGACATCATCATTAAAGAGGTATACAAAACCACTCCCTTCACCCTAGAAACTAAAATTTCAAAATTAAAAGTGTTTATTCCTTTAACCGAACTTGTTAAGAATAACTAGTATAAGTCCCATGTTGCTAAGATTATTAAAGTAGATCCTTTGTCTGAAATGGTAAATGTCAAAGATGATCAACCCGAACTCAAATTTGGTGCTACTATTGATGGTCAGTTAGAATATAATGAGATTCATCCTTTTTACTTGAGTCTAAGAATCCACCAATGCATTTTATAGAATTCCATGTTAGACTTTAGAGCCTCCCATAATCTAATGCCAAAAGCCATTATGGAAAATCTGGGCCTTGACATCACTTGTCCTTACCATGCTGTATACACCTTTGATTTAGGTATATTCCATTCTATTGGCCTTATTAAATATTTGGTAGTCTCCCTAGAGCAGATTCTTGCAAGGAATGCTCTAATGGATGTGGTGGTAGCTGACATACCGCCACAGTTTGGCGTGGTGTTGTCAAGATCCTTGGTGGGGGGGGGGGGGAGGGGAATTGAGAGGCACGTTGAAGATAAAATTTTCTTATGCAACTATCGTTGTTTTCAGGCAATTGAGAAATTTGTAAAGTGAAAAAAATAAAGATAAAATATATTATTACAAACAACGAAAATCCTAACAATCATCTGATAAATTCTCTACATACATATTTAGAGTAATTCATTTTTTTTAATGATAGCAGTTTAAATGATGTAGATAGTAATCTTGTAGATGCATAAGATATTCCAGAGATTCATAATTGTATTAGAGAAGTTATAGAAAAGGAAAAAGTGAATTTTTCGAGCTCATCAAAAAAACCATCAGATGAAGCAGAGAAAATTTTATAACAACCATTAGATAAAGTGGAAGAAAGTCCATAAAAGCATGAAGAAACAATTCAGAAAATTGAGCCAAAACATAAATCATAGTTTCAGTACTTAGAGGATGAAAATGGTCTATGGTCCATGGACTTTGATGGTGCCCTAGGGAAAGATGGGGCATACATTGGAATTTGGGTCCGCATCCCTTTTCATCAGTAGAATAAGGTCCCTATAAATGTTAGATTTTTCTCTTATAAGATAGATTATGATTGCACTAACAGTGAGGAGAAGTACAAAGCACTGATTACTGGCTTAAATATCTTGAATAAATTGGGAGAAATAAGGATTATTGTGTATGATGATTCAGAACTTTTGATCAAGCAAGTTAAGGTGAATATCAAGCTAAACTTCCTCAAATGAGACAATCTAGGAATGTTGTACTATATATTTTGAAGATATTTCAGGAGTGTATACTTACAGTTGTGTCAAGGAATCAAAATCTCATGGAAGATTCATTAGCTAAAGCCGCAAGAAATTTTAATATCCCCATATTTTCGAACAGGAAGTTTTATATTCATGTGAAACACTGGCCCAATGTTCCCGATAACTTGGGGTATTGGCAAGTATTATGGGATGATAAGCAGGTAAATAA
Organism: Pinus albicaulis; assembly: GCA_034641835.2. Classification (NCBI taxonomy): domain Eukaryota; kingdom Viridiplantae; phylum Streptophyta; class Pinopsida; order Pinales; family Pinaceae; genus Pinus; species Pinus albicaulis. The sequence goes on from CM076580.1 coordinate 1,150,636,903, forward strand.
ATTTCTCCAAGGTGAGGAAGAATTTGAGAATTTTTCCATAGATGAAATTTGTGATAAAGATGACCAATATATAGGAGAAACTTAGATAGATATACTACAGCTGAAAGACAGCAATATTATGAAATGTCTCATAACTTTGGAAGAATTATTTTACCAAGATGACATTGCAATAAAGTATACATTGGTGCCTACATAAAAGGGTGTTGAAGATGTAAGCATTGGAATAATAGACAAACCAAAGATGGTTAAAATTTCCAAGTCCTTATCTCTCGAGGTAAAGGCTGAATATGTTAAATTACTTTCTAAATTTTCAGATGTTTTCACATGGGAATATGAAAATTTAAAGGTCTATGACAAGAACGTCATTTAACACACTATTCCAATCAAGTTGAAAAACCCTTTCAGAAAAATTTGATAAGGATAAATCCCAGATTACTGACATCAATTGAAAAAGAGGTAAATAGACTTTTCAAGTCTGGTATTATTGTCCCTATCAGATTCTCTGATTGGATTTCAAATTTGGCCCCAGTAAGAAAGAATACTAGAGAAATTCGACTTTGCATATATTTCAAGAACTTGAAAAAAGTGTCCCTCGAAGACAACTATCCACTTCCCAAAATGAACCATATTCTTCAAAGAGTTGTTGGTTCTTCTAGGATGTAACTGTTGGATGGCTATTCCGGATACAACCAGATTTTGTGGCACGAGGATGATCAAGAGAAGACATCATTTACTACACCTTGGGGAACTTTCAAATATGCAAATATTTCATTTGGTTTGAAAAATCCATGGGCCACATTTCAGCGGGACAGGGACATAGCATTTGCCAATGAAAAATATGTTTTCTTGGTTGTTTATTTAGATGACTTGATAGTGTTTTCACATTCTGATGACGAATATTTGCACCATTCCATAATTTTTTCGAGAGATGCAGGAAGTTGAGAATCTCTCTCAACCCAAAGAAAATCATTTTTTCCATGGAGGGAAAACTTCTCGGTCACATCATCACCAAGGATGGGATTCAGATTGACCCTTCTATTGTTGAATCAATTCAGCACATTTATTTCCCTCACAGCAAAAAGGAAATACAAAAATTCAATGGTAAGATTAATTTCTTACGTAGATTCATTCTTAATTTTTTTGAGCATATTATGGAGTTGACAAATATGTTGAAGAAATATGATGATGTGAAGTGCTCTGAAGATGCCCGAAAGTCTTTCAATTAAGTAAAGTTTTCCTTAACTACTTCCCCTATTTTGATAAGTCCTGATTATACTATTGATTTCATAATACTGTTATTTTCTTCTAAGCACACCATGGCAGCAGTATTCATGCAGAAAAGGGATAAAACAAAGCTACCAATTGCATTTTTTGGTCGCAATATCAGAGATGTAGCCCTTCGGTACAACATCATAGAGAAATAGGCTTTGGGTTTGGTAAAATCACTGAAATATTTAGGAGTTTACATTTTACATTAAAATACTCGTGCCTATGTGCCTAATGCAGTTGTTAAATAAATTCTCATGCAGACAGACCTAAAAGGTAGGAGAGAGAGATGGATATCAGAATTAATAGAATATGACCTTGTGATTAAGCCCACCAAGCTGATCAAAGGTCAGGGCTTAGCCAAGATCACGGTTGAGTCAACACTTCATTCTATAGACATCAACTTCATTTCAGCCTTGTCCAATAATGAAGAAGAAGTGAATCTCATTCAGGTATCCGATATTTTTTTTTCATATCCACAATATTCTGATATTGTTTATGTTTTGCAACACCTAAACCCTCCTATAGGTTTGACTAAGAGTCAAGGTAGATCTTTGAAGCTCAAATATTCTAAGTATTGCATATTATATAATGCACTTTATTGGAAGGATCCCAGAGTTGTGTTGCTAAACTATTTGGTTGAAGAAGAATCTAAGTGATGAATGAATTCCACAAAGGAGAATGTAGGGGCCACCTAAATTGGAAGACCATGACCAATAAAATATTGAGAGCGAGATATTATTCGCCGAAACTTTTCGTTGATGTATAAAAAATAGTAGTGAACTGCCACGAAAGTCAAGTTTCTCTGGGTAAGAGAAAGTTTCTCCCATTACGGCTTCAACCTATTTCAGCACATGCACCATTTCAGTAGTGGGGCCTAGATTTCATAGGCAAGATTCACCCAACATCATCTTCATCGCATAAGTGAATATTGACAACCACAAATTACTTTACAAAGTGGATCGAAGCGATCCCTACTAGGAAAGAAACATATTCTGTCATCATTCAGTTTTTAGAAACTAATATTTAGTCCCGTTTTGGTTGTCCTACTAGGATTATCAGAGATAACATGGTAGCATTCAATTATAATAATATGACAAAGTTTTGTGACATATACAATATTAAGTTGGGACACTCTATAGCCTACTACCCGAAAAGTAATGGATTGGTCAAGTCCTGAAATAAATCCTTGATCACTATTATTAAGAAAATGTTAGAGGAAAATAAAAAGAATTGGCATAAGAAGCTAATCAATGTATTGTGTGAAGACTGGGTGAGTAGTAAGAAGTCTATTGGCATGTCTCCTTTTCAAGTTATCTATGGTGTCGATACAATGTTTCATTCATCATTTGCAGTCCCGGTAATGAAATTGCTACAAGAAGTAGGGACTGAGGAAAATGACATACAACATCGTATTAATAAAATAATACACCTTCAAAAGATGAGATATGAAGTATTTCAGAATACATCAAAACACCATGACAGGATAAAGAAGATCTATGACTAGAAAACAAAGGAAGACAACTTCAAGGTTGGAGATGGAGTACTCTGCTAGGATACCAGAAATGAAGATAAGGGCAAGCATGGAAAATTTTAGAATTTTTGGAAAGGGCCATATCATATTTCTTCTTGTCGGGGAAAAAATGCTTATTTTCTTTAAGGGATGAATGGAAAATAGTGTTTAGGAGGACCAGTTAATTGTAGGCTCCTTATGCACTATCTTTTCTGAAGCACATTTTCCAATCAGTTTTCCATTTCATTGTAAATATCAGTTACATTTTCTGCAAGTGTGAAGTAAAGAATCACTGGAATTCGAAGCCCGAAGTGAAGGCCATGGAGATTCACTGATTTTCTACCATTTTAAAAAGTTTAGTTTTCAGTAAATTAAGTCAGTATTGAGTCAAATTTCATTCATTTGAGTTTGTCTTGAGTCAGTCTATTTCTTTTGAGTTAGCATTTTTTAGTCATGTTTACTAAATTAAGTTTTTAATTGTATTCGTTCAATGGATGAGCCATATATATGAAAAATATAGTATTATGTGGTTCTTGACACTCTTTTGGAGCTATCATCCCCAATAAGGCCAATGTTATTATCAGTATTCACATCCTGCCATCACTGATAAAAAAAACCTCTTTTTATATCATTTTAGGAGTCCCACTCAGAAATTCTTATTCATTCCACTAGGTCATGCACCAAAATAGTCATTGATGGTAGCCCTAGTCAATAAAACATCACTCTTCCTTAAAATTTCATTACTATTTGGCATATTTCGTACCTTGCTGCCTGTACACTATCCAAAAAAGTCAATATTAGTCATGTCATATTGAAATTCATTCCTTCAAGTTCTCATTAGGTCTTTTAGGGTTTTTCAAGGTTTCATTAGGTCATTAAGGTTTCCAAGGTCTAATAAACCTTCATTCCATTGCATAATATGAGCAAGTAAAGGGTGATCAAATAACATCTCTTCACCATGTGAAGATGATTTGTAAAGAGAAATGTTTATTTCATCATGTTATTTTGAGTTCAAATGTAATTTTTAATATTTTCATTATGTAATTTTATGTCTTTCAAAATGTAATAATTTCACCATCCAAAGCTGCTAACTTAGTGTTCCAAAGATGCCAAACCACCAAAAAGTCAAATTCAAATATTTCTCAAAATCATCAAAAGATCAAATTGTCAAAGGAAAGAGTCAAGTAAAGGGTAAATTTTGAAAAGGTTAAGTGAAAAAAAAAGGAATAAAGTGGGTCCCAAGGCCCAAATCATCAATTTCATGAAGTATAAATACCACTAAGACATCCCATTCAAATTTATTTACACATCCAAAGGTCGAGTTTTCACTCCCTCAGCCCAAAGATGTAAAATTTCAGATTCAGAGCAGAAATGTTTCTTCGCACTGCACGTAGGCAACAAGCACTGCACTTAGTGCGTTTGGCACTACTTTTTTTAGCTCAGGCGCTGCACTCCTAGGCAAGGTGCTGCGCTTTTTCCCAGTGCACCGTGCTTTTGCCCAGCAAGCACTAGAGGCATAAAAATGCCCTCAAACCTTCTCAAAATTTCAACAAAGGCTTGTTTCCTCCTTTATCAAGTAATTAAAACAAAATATTTTTCGTGTTTCTTTCCTAAGTGTCATTTTTATGGTGTTTTTTTTCATACGAAAAATTGAGTAAGTGTCTATTTGAAAACCCTAGTATCACTCCATCACTCTCAATTTACTGCTGATAAACCCTACAATACCACTACATCACTATTAAATCCATCCATATCCCTACACTAATCTTCCCTAATCCCTAAAACCCTTCCCCATAAAACCCTAATTCCTAGGCCACTAAAATTCCTAGGCAGGCACTACCCCAAACCTGTAATCCAATTATCATTTCCAACTCCCTAAGTATTTTGACCTCTTTTCAGCCCCCAAAGTTCCCTAACCCCTTCCCTCATCTCCCTAAATTTTACTACCCTAATCCCTACTCCCTAGACCTATCCCCGTTCCCATTTCCTCCCTTAGGCTTTCTATACCAAGACACCATGGAAGAATACAAAGACTATATGGAAGAGCACGAAGATAGGCAAGAGGAGGAAAATAGATTGGAGGAGGATAGAAAACAGATAAGGCAACACAAAGAATGGAGAATCCTAAGGTTAAAGCCCACCAACGCTTTAGTAATGACAGTTCCATGCTTTTAGTATGTTGGTTGCCTTGAGTTTTGTAACATGACGGAAAGGGTACAACATCACCCTGTTTTGAGCAGACACTTCAGTGTAAAACTCAAAGCCAATAAAGTAACCCTACAATGTGTGACTTTCACTGTGTCTACATCCATCATTGTTGCTACCACAAGGATTCTAAACATCGGTGAGAGGTGGTTCAAATCCAAATATTTGGAGGATCAATACGATGTGCCATTTATCAAACCAATGTACAGAAATGAGAGGAATATGGTCTTTCCTTTCAGCTATCTCTTTAATAGGTGTGCCCCCACGATGAAGATCATCATGAAGTATTTCTCTTTTGAAGGGAGGTTCTCTAGAATTTACGCTGATCATATTAGACTACTCATGCACTTCACAAGAGCTAAATTTATCAATATCCCATACTATCTTTTGAGAAGTATAGACAAAATGGCACATTTTGCAAAATAGAGTATTTTACCAACATAATAATAGTGTTTTCCACCACTCCTTGATTAAAATCATTGTCCTCCATCGGCTTAACCAGTTGAACATTTCATGGGACAAATTCATAGAAAATTACATCTTCATTATTCCACAAGTTCAACATGCTGAAGATGTGCCTTATTCATCTCACCCCACTACATTTATGCCTCCATCTCATCCCACAGTTCCTACCATTTCATCACCTCAATACACTTCACCTACTCCATCACCATCACCACCATCATCACCATTTTAGGAGCAGGATGAGTTACTTGGCAGAGTTGAGGTCAACAAGCCTGAAGAGGCTAAAATGAGCACAATGGAAAAGACATATCAGAGAGGGCATAGGTGTTTAAAAGTGTAAGTAGGATCGGTCTTCATATTGATTATGTAATTATGAATTTATGTAAAGAAGAAGACAAAGATAAAAAAAATTATTTTTTGTACTTGCTTGATGTGTTTCATGAGCAAGAATTTTTATTATAGGTTAATAGACTTCTTCTTGATGTCTATTTAGGGTTTTTCTTCTATTTATTTGTAATTAGTGTCATGTATTTGAAGAGCCTAGTCATCATTCAATCCTCCTATACCTTTTCATAATCCTTGGGGAGGAATGGCTTGAAACAACCCTAACTCAACGTTGAATATGAATAATGGAAATCGGCCTATTTGCAGTTACAAGTTGGCCTACAAACCTAGTGTGTGGTCGGCCTAAAAGGAAGACAAAGCACTATATATATACCATGTTCTGAAAATTTCCTGAGACACAGATTTGTAGATTTTGTCTCTGTAATTTCCACAGAAACTGTAGATTTCAGAGCCTGCTATAGTGTGGATTTCAGAGCCTGTAAAAATGCAAAGTTCAGGCAAAAAATATTGTGCATTCCTCTATAACTTCCATAGTGTAAAAGTGCAGATTATCTATAATAAAATCCAGTCAAGAACTGTGGACATTGTTTGTGTCCTCAAGTGTTGATTTGAGAAGAAATGAAATGCAGATTTTAGAAGTTGTTAGATGCGTATTTCAGAGGCTGATTAAGTGCAGACTTCATAGGTGAGTAAGTGTAGATTTTAGAATGTAGTGATAATGGGTTCAGATGGAAATTTACCACAATGATACGATGAGGACTTCAGAGAGATAAGTGACACATTAAATCGGTGTTCTGATGAATAATTTTTCTCGGCTCAGTATGCTACATGTCTTGATCCTAAGTGAAAGTCAACAATGATTAGGTGTTGGTCTAAAAGGACGCTAGGTGCTATGATGGTGCAAGTTTGAGGTAAGTACAATAACTCAGATCAGATGTCAACCACCTTGTTACAGCAGTTGGAAGTAATTATTCTCAGCAATATAACGTCACCTACATTCATGATGATACTCGTTGGAGGGATGAAACCATCAGTGAATATTGATGAAGAAAAGAAGGACCAACACTAAAAGAAGACTCATAAGCAGTGACAAGGTCCTGGAGTAATTCATAGGTCAAGGGTCTAAGTGTTGGTCATGGTACTTGTCATTTGAAGATCTATAAGAAGAATTCCTTTTGGGTTTTATTCTCCAAGAGGGAGAGGTTTTTCTTCGGCTCTAGGAGCCTAATTTTTGGGTCTTGTGTATTTTTATAATTGACTTGATGAAAGTCTAAATAAGTTAAAGAAGACAAGACATAAGTAACTCAAGAAAGCTCACAAGAAATTATCAAGAAGATAATTTGGATTAATCGTCAACCCTCCAAATTATCAATAATAGGCAGGTGCTTTCCCCACAAATTGTGGGAGGAGCTCTGCCTTCTTCACCAAAAAGGAAGTTATAGAAGGGCAAAGAAAATATGGGAAAGGAATATATACATGAGGGAGCCATTCATGATAAAGATGACCTCCATGAGGTAGAGATAGATTTTAACCTTGTTGATTTAGATGATGAGCATAATGATGAGGCCTCCAAAATTACTATCAAGTAGAAATATACCCAACTTACGGAAATTTAGCTCAACTTAGAGAGATATAAGTTTGTCATTGCATACTATGAGGAAGAAAATTAACAACTGAAGACCAAGCAGGCCATCATGGAGATTCAAATTCTCAAGGAAAATAGAGAAGAAAACAAATAAAAGGCCTTTCTTGATGACGGTTATGAGATATATGGAAAAACTAATGAAGCAGAAGAACAAGAGCCAAGAAAAAGACCTAGGACTAGAGGGATGAAAATATCTCTAGAACTATAGAATAAAAAGGAGGTTGAGCTTGCTAATGAGATTACTTTGAATGAAAAATTTGACATCATTATCAATGAGAACCAAGAAAAATGGCTTCATAGTTCCAACCAACATCTTAAGAAGCTTTTAGAGAATTCAAACAAAGACAATGACATATTGAGAAAGAGGGAAAAACATTACATTGAGAAAAACCAAATTGCAAGCTTAAAACTCCAAATGGCCAAATCAAGACTTGAAACCCTAAAAAAGAAAAATGAAGGGTAGAAGCTTGGTATTCTTGTTGAGGCATCTCAAATTTCCTAATACACCTCATCAATATCCCATAGCAGAAAATTTGAAGAAATTTGAGCAATTTTTTAAACTTTTGGAAACTTTTGTGTTTTTTGACAGCTTAGCATGAGTGTTTTTCCTAGGGACATCCAATGGAAAAAATGAAAGCACCATTGGATTCAGAATGCCAAATTTAGTGAGGAAAAAAAATTTAGAAAAAAAAATTTGGCCAACAAAGCAGTCAAAAAGTCAAGAAACACCAAAAAAATGACATTTCTGCCATATTTTGGACGTTGGCGTTGCGCTTTTGACCAATCTTAGCAGAATGACATTTTGGAGGACCAAAACTTGAGAATTTTGGAAAATGAGCATAGATATGAAAACCATACAAGATAAGCTTTCAAATGAGCTATCCTGAGATCAATTTGGACACTATGAACCCACTAAAAAATGGAGCTTAAGTTGGCGCTGTGCTTTTGACACATTTTCTCAATTTATCCAATTTGACCATGGAAAATGGGATTTTTACCAATTTAAATCATGAATTTAAAAGTAAATATGATGTGGTTGACTTACCTAGGGGTAAATATATTAGGTGAAAATTTTTGATGACATGTAATTAATTAGTTTGCAAAAAGTGTTTGACCACCCTACACTCTGGGTATTCGACTCGGCTTTTGGTGGAACTGCTCCTCGACTCATGGATATGACCCCTAAGCATGAGATGATTTTTTTTAGGTTTAAATAATTTATTTTTGAATCATTTCATAGGTTGTATGTTGTTTCTTTGATCAGAGACTCTAGTGTAATCCGTATTTGGCAGGAAATTAATGAAAAGGTTGCAATTGTTTCTTTGGGATACCTGTTGTATGGAAATTTAGAATTGTTCTTCTTATGTCTCATTATGTATGAATGTTTTCTTTCATGATCCATTTAATTTCTATGATATTCTGGTTTTCAAGTTGATAAACATTAGACATCTCTCATGCTCTGTTTTGGGAAAATCTTCACAGTTTGTTCATCTTCTTCAGTTTATAAAGAATTCACACTTTTCCTTTCTCTTTCTAGCTCCTCATTAGTCTGATCCAGCTCACCCTAAAACCCTAAAGTGTTATGTTTTCAACCTAGCTTGTGTCATTGAATCTCTTCAACCGTAATCTTATTTTCCCTGACCTAGCCTCTTTGATCTAATTCACCCATCCAACAACCCAAATTAATCAAACAAACAATTTACTCATACCTAGCATAAAACCCTAATTCATCTAGCCATCTTGGCTGTGATTTTGTGGAGAGAGCCCTCTCCGCTCTTGTATGGCTAGCTACCAAACTAAAATATTGGTCTGTGGTTACCACTGTTTGGACTCTTTCTCTGCCTTAGAGATCTGGCAGAGTGATAACATATTCTATGAGTGTTCATCTTCAAGACATATTTTCACACTTTATAGATTATACTAGAAGTACCTTGAGAACCATTCTTACTATTGGTGGTTTCTGTAGCACTTGTTAATGGTTCACATCACTGAGCAGTAATCAAGTGATTTCTACCATGTTCAACTCCAACACATTTACTCACATGGTTAGATCCATACCTCAAGACATGGAGATCAAGACGCTGGATATAGTTTCACCCATCTAAGAGACGTGGAGTTATTAAATATTCATGATTGTAAACATAGATAAATTAATGGTTTCATACATATTGTGGCTTCTTTTGACTTGGATCTTCAGATGTATTTCCATACTGATTATTTGATATACTTGTAATCTGATTTGGGAATTCCTACCTAGATGATGTTTATATGAAAGTATGATATAGTAATCATTGATTTTTTGTTTTAGGTCTTCAACCAATTGGTCTCTAATCCAAACCTTTGACATGATAAATCTCTTAATTCATCAAACATCTTTTCTGGATTTTCACTTTAGTGGGAAATATGTTACAGTAAATTTTGTCACCATGACTGTTGATTCAGATAAATCACCATCCGATGAGTGTCTCAAATTAATCCCCTATGAACTTTGAAGTAAAAAAATAAAAGGGATGAAAGGAATTTTTTTTTCCACCGCTTTAAACCGATTTTTTAGAACCTGTGCAGTTTCCCAGTGCATTACCTGCACATGTGTAGTTTCTTCCACTAGAAACTGCATAGATTTGTGCATTGTCTTCAACTATAGACTGTGAATTTCTTTTCATGCAAGTAAAAATTAAAAACAAATTTCTAGAAACTTTTGTGGGTGAATCTTATCCAAATTATAAATCTCGAAACGCTACATAATTTGGCCTCATACCTTTGATCATGAGACTAATTTCCTTTTCTTAAGCATCATATCCCTAGAGAAGAGGAACTAGAAACCTCCTCATCCTTCCTATAAATTGAGAATATGACTAAAAAAATAAGATATATGGATTGGTAAATTTATGGTATTATTTTGAGTTCTTAAGATTTTTCCATCAAGAGAAGGAAAGGAGATCATTGGAATAGGCTTGTGACATCAACACAACTAGGTTGTAAGCATGTTTTCCTTTCAATTCAATACAAAGTAATTGTTATTTCCTAATTGCATTTTTTTTATGTTATTTGCAAGATTACTTGATCATTCGCATGGTTTATGATTGATTATTTATTCAATTATATGTTGTATGCTAATTTATAGATTTCATTTACCCTTGATTTCATATGTGAGATGCTTTGATCCCTTTGAATGTTTTTGTCTATGCAAATCTCTTTTAGAGCGTCATGGAGAAGTTGTGGAAAGCATTTGGAAAGCCTCTAAGGAATTGAGGGAAAGTTGGTTGTGGAAAGCACTAAAAAAAATCTACAAGCTATTCTATAATAGGTAATTGATCCTTCTCATACTATATGTTTCATGTTTTAGTTATATTCTAAGGAAAGGTAATAATGCTTTTGATGTTTGTTACTAAGTTTTAATGGAAATATAGGGAGACTGCTCTTGTCCACAAGAGGATTTTTCCACCTAACAATTGTGATGTCCCTTGGTGATGATAATTCATTCTATAATCTTGTGGAATCATGGGTGGTTATCATTGTGACAACTTCCACATTTACTTGTCCAATGCCTAGGATTCAACCACTTAAACAATTTTCTCACAACAAAGCCACTTGACTACTCACATGTTCGTTCCCATAATATTTCTAGAAATAATATTTTATTTATTATTGCACATAAATATTTACATGTACCATTGAAAATGTCTAAATTTAGTCTTGGCCCCATGGCTAATGTCTCTAACAGAAATATTTACAAGTAGTCATAAAACTATAAATTATTGCAAAATAAATTTCAACAACGGTGTTATATTTCCTCTCCCCTTAATTTGAAAATTATCGTCGATGTTTACTTTACACTCATCACTTCTGAAAGAGTGAAGGAAATTCTTCCTACATTTTCTCTCCCATATCATAGGTTTCCTTTGTAGGGCCAAAGTATTTCCATTTCACTTTAACCTAGATGATGGATTTATTTCGGAGTACAGTTTCCCTCCTATCTAAAATTCATTGAGGCTTGACCTGGAACTCGCCTTCTGGTTGGACGTATACCACATACCAATAAATTATATGAGTTTAATCAAGAATATATTTTTTAAAACTAATACATGAAATACATTATGCAATTTTATGTGGGTTGGCAGTGCTAGTTGGTAGGCCATTGGTCTTACTTTATCTGGTATTTAAAATGGCCAACAAAACCTGGGTGCTAATTTTTCACAAGTTCATTTTTTGTTTTCTTCGTTGGACCTTCTTACTAATAATTACCTTTTATGATTTCTTGGATTCAAATTCATCATAAAGCAATTACACATAATGTTTCAATAGTAGAAAAAAAATTCTAGTATTATCATAAAGAGATAGCCAAACAAGTGGGACAAGATTTTACCCTACGAACAACCACATGGGGAAAAACCCAACTACATTTTTCTTGGATAAAAATAAAAATTGTGTCCAACAGGAACCTAGTAGCCTCCATGACACGTAAATATTGGTAAAACTATGGGAATATATGGCCTATCCTCTCCCTAATCAAGGTCACAATCGGGGAGGATTTGAACCTTTGATATCTTTGTTTTCTCAAATTTCACATTACTTCAATCACCAATTGAGTTTCCCCTATGGGAATTCCATAGAGAAATGATTCAATTCAATAGAGATGCATCTAATTATACTAGCAAAGAATAAGGTGAAAATGACAAACAATAGGACTATGGTCAAAATTGGTCGAACTTCCTTTATGTCAAGTCACAAATATTCCCAATCAACTTAGCCTAGTATAATTTTTGTATACTAAAGTTCAACCTCCAAAAATTTCACAGAAACTTGGCCCTGCTAATACCCAAAAAATTGTGCCTCTAGCAATAAAATGCTTCCTAGAAAACCCTTAGAAACTCAACATGAAAGGTCAGAAAAGAGAGAGAATGTATGATATTTATTTTTCCTTATTCTTCATCCTCCTTGTCTTCTTATTCTTCATTTAGATGCCTAGAAAAATTATTTTTTATCGTGTGATTCAAATTTTCCAAAGAGGATAACGTTGAATGAGATATATATAGTAAGCCTAGTGAGACAAATGGGTGTTTCTCTCCTTGAGGCTGACTTGAATTGAAGTAGGGTTGACTTGACCTTATATGGAGCCAAAAACACAAATTTGAAAATTCAACATTTCTCTTTTGAAATCAACATGAAGACCATGTCTTATATCAATTATATTTCAAGGGCTAAAGTAAAAATTAGATGAAGAACATATCTTACATAATTTAAGGGCTAAGATATTAACTATGAAGAACAACCATATATAAAAAATTCAATACTCCCTCTTAGCTAGGGAGTTATTCATAATGAGTATCACTACAAGGAAAAGACCCTCTAGCGGATGTTTTAGACGAGTCCCTTATAAAAATAATGTAGATACTATTTACAACAGAGGTTCCTAGAGGAGGTTGGCAAGTAGAGGTTTTTGCGGATGTTTTTTGTCTAGTGTGTTTCTCATCGTACACCGCACCGGTGCATTCCACTAGAAAAGCACCGGTGCGTACTGCAAATTGGCACACCGGGACATAGTGCTCTCCATACAAACCTGCTTAGTGCATGTAATTATTGTAGCGCACTAGTTCTCTACACATATTCAGCCCTCGTTCGTCCTAAAAACCTGTGCCAAAATTGAAACATCCCAATTCTGTTGGAAGAAATCGCCCGGTGTGCCCCAAAAACCCATGCACCGGAACAAGGTTAAATAAAAAAACAATACGGCCAAAAATCCACATTTTTCACTTATTTAGTGCTCCATAGCTCTCAAGGACTAGTGAAAATTTTCCTTGTGTGAGGCACTCTACCATTGGTGCTCCCATTACACACAATGCTACCATCCATTTCCCACCATCTCGATTTCAAATTTTTCAAAACGGTGGGAAAATTTAGTTTTGAAAATTATACAGCAAATATGGCTCCTCGATGCCCAAATTTACAGGAATTTTAATTTTTTCTCCATAATTAAACTTTTTAGCGGATTAGTTTTCTAAAATAACTTAAAATTCACCATTTGGGGCGTTGCCTGTCAATTTACAGGCCACACCTCAACTAGTGCTAATGGAATCGGTGTGGTACCGAAATGGAGCACCGTGATTTTTTAAAAATTACATAAATTATGGTGCAGTCAGTTACCCGGCCGCATCATTGACCATGTCCAAGTTCGGGAGGGTGATGCGTTGACCAAAATCTGTGCCCTGGGGCAGATATTTTGGTCAGCACACTGCGCTCCTGAACTTGGACATATTCAATGGTGTGGTCATGTAAACTACTGCATCGCTGACCATCTAGTGATGTCAGGAGGGTGGTGCACTGCCTAAACTATACATTCTGGGGCACATAGTTTGGTCAGCACACCGCCCTCTCGATAATGGTAAATAGTCAACGGTGTGGTCAATTATACCACTGCACCGTTGACTTTGTAATGATGCCAGGAGGGTGGTGCACTGACAAAACTATCTGCCCTGGGGCAAGTAGTATTGTTAGCGCACCACTCTCCCAAATTTGACCATTAACTGATGTTTGGTGGTGCGTTGACGAAATTATCCGCACGAGGATGGATAGTTTAGTTAACACAATGATTGAGAAAGTACAGGTCAAGATGTGCAGTGCGCCAAAAATTTCCAGGCGCACCACGACCAATGCGCGATAAAAACAGATGCATCGGTACCAGTGCATAATGTATTTTTTGGCACACCAACTATTTTTTTTTCAAAAGAAAAAAAGAAAATAGATATATATATATATATATATATATATATTTCTAAATACTTGTCTCATTTAATAAAAAAATTGTATTTAATATGTGAATTATTCAACGACGTCAAAAGGAGAGAAGAGAGGGAATAGGAGGAACATATCACAAACCATTATAACGTGGTTCGCCTCTAGGAGGAATGAGAGAGGGAGAGAGATATGTACCCTCACCCTATTACAGAAACCACCCACATGCTCCTAAGCGACATAGGCCTCCTCAAGTTCTATGAGGAGGCTACATCCCTCAAGGGCCATGGTGGGTTATTGTGACAAATTATCTTCAGGTGGAATGCCCACTGATAGGCTTTGTGGGTTGGTCCTAACCACTGGTACACACCCACTGAGGAGGACATCTATTTTATTACTGGCCTATCAAGGAGAGGACATAATTTTCCCTCGTTCCCAGAGGTCCTCATCGGCTATGTAAGAGGCAGTGATTTGGTGTACTCCCAGAGAAACATTAGCTCCGATATAATGTCTCTCGCATATTTTCAGGTCTCCGGTGATTAGTTACATATTGCTTCATTTGGTGGAGAGGAGGTGAAGTTCCTCTCACTAGTGATTTCAACCGTTTCACACCATACCAGTGACAGGAAACACATTAGTTGCCTACTTTTATTTTATTTTGATTCTTTATTATAGGCGCCATGACTTGTGAGGTGGTCTACAATTTTTTTGTGGAATTTTTGTATAGCTTTAGATAGATGTCATTCTCTAGCGCAAGGGAGGGTGAACTTCCCTTTTGCTTTAGAGATATTTTGTTTATTTTTTGAGAGGTTTGCAGAGACAAGGAATAATTTTGTTCAGTAGCCTCGTAGGCCAATGTTACATGTACGGATGTAGATGTGGGGACAGATGATGCCCAAGAGGGGCGAGTCAGAATTTTCTGCAAGGATATCGGATGATGAACTGGAGTTGTTAGTCAGTGTTGATGATCATGTCTTCGTTTTGGTACTCTATTCGTATACTAGTTTGGATTAGCGAGGGTGTGCCAACATCCTCTTCACAAATGATGAGCTGCTGGATGATAGAGGTAATATTATTTTTTTTCTTTTCATTTACTCTACCATGTTCTTAACTTGTTTTTATTAAACTATTTAATGAAATCGTCTAATTATTTTTGTGTACTTATATATATTTTGTATATATTGGGTCATTTGATGGTAATGAGATGCCACTGCCACCAAATGATATAGGTGTAGATCCAGATGACGATGAGGAGATGCCTGATGCGGAGGATTAGGATGGTGTAGACAGACCTGGTACTCATGTTGCACAGGTACCGGCTAGTGCGAGGCGTAGGCCTGACACTAGATTTAGGATGGAGTTGGAGGACCAAATTTGTCCACTTCTTGTGAAGGAGGGAGTCAGGATGGCCTCTATCAGAGAGATACATTCCGATGTTAGGCTGAAAACGATGTGGAGAGGCAATCCACGTGATATGTTGACCCTGATGCAGCATTTTGTAGGAGCTACCATCTTAGTGGTGCAATTGAGGAGGGCTCTTCGACGTAGGCATGGTCGAGATGCAGTACATGAACAGTCGAGCAATGATGCATCATCTGATGATCATGATTAGGGGAGTGATCATCGTTCACCTCATGCCGTAGATGAGCAACCTGCAGCATCAACCAGTAGTCATGATCATGAGAAGGCTGGACCATCCACGTCAAGTCATCATGAGCAGCCTGCAACATCCACCAGTCATGATCATGGGTAGGTTGTACCATCCATGTCGAGTCATCATGAGTAGGCAACTGATCCTTATCAGCATGAGGCACCTCCAGATCAGTAGGCACGTGACGATCAACATATATCTGAGCTTGTCGAGGCTACACCATTGAATGAGAAGGCTTCGACTAGTACTACTATTGATATACCATCAGTTAATATTTGACATGTATATTACAATTGTATATTTTTTACATTATATATATATATATATATATATATATATATATATATATATATATATATATATATATATATATATATATATATGGTCCATGTATTTCATTTTCATGTTGCAGTTGTACTTAATTTACATGTTGGTGATCATCATGATGTGTATATTGTTAGGTCATGTTACATATGTTCATTTAATGTGCAACTTGCAAATTGATGTGTATGTGATAGCAGTTATTTGACATGAGATGTATTTTTGATGTTTGTTTTGTGATGATGTTATACAATGCTTGTGTTTTTTTAGATGACCATGATCACGATGATTAGATAATGTTAGCGAAATTGAATGTGTTTTTTAGTCAAATATGATGTTTGTAAAATCGTTATCATGATCATGATGTTTATTTTTAATATTAAATCATGATTGTATTGTATTAATGTGAAATGATTGTAATTGTATATATGTAAAATTGTAAAATTGTAATTGTAATTGTAATTTTATGTAAAATTCTAAAATTGTAATTGTAATTGTATGTAAAATTCTAAAATTGTAATTGTAATTGTAGTTGAAATTTTAATTGTAATTGTATGTGAAATTGTAAAATTGTAATTCTAATTCTAATTCTGATTGTAATTGTATGTAAAATATTTGTAAAATTTTAATTGTATTAATGTCAAATGATTGTAATTGTAAAATTGTAATTGTAATTGTATTTGTATGTAAAATATTTGTAAACTTTTAATTGTATCAATGTGAAATGATTTTATTAAAATTATTAAATTTGTAAATTTGTAAAATTGTAAATAATTGTAAAATAATAAATCTAGAATAATATGAATATTTGTAACATAATGAAGTTTAGAAAATAATGAAAAAAAAATCATTTAATTTAGAATTATCATTATTTTATTATGATCTTACATGCCAAAAATAAAATATCTTTATACAATATGTCATTGTTTTCGAGATCAACTTAATTGAAAATTATTAAGTGAAATGATTTTAACATTAACACAATCATGGAAAATTTTAGGGGCTAATATTCGCACGTGGGCTAATTTTCCATGATTTTTCTAAAAAAACATTCACAAATTCCCATTTTTTCAAAAATTTATTTGCCCAAATTTTATAGTATAAAAATATTTTACCCTAAAAATCGCCAAAAAATTGTATATACTAATATAAAATGATTACAAAACTATATATTTTTACAAAAACAACCTCCAAAATTTTACATTTCACATATTGGGGACTACTAAGATTCACCAAGTTTTTAAACTTTAAGATAAACATCCATGCTTAAAATTTTCCTTGAACACAATGCAAATTACCAATTAATTCAGAATACATATTATAATGTTTCAAAAAAATAGTCTTAGTTATAAGGTAATTAAGTCCTCTTCTTTATAAAAACCCATATTAAGAAGCATAAATGATGAAATAATACATGTACCATATCACTCTTGGTTCTCATGATCACCCTCATTATCTTCCAGCTCACTTGGAATCATAACGCTATTTTTCTCAAAAATATGTTTTTATCTAGGGTCTTGTCTCAATACGAACCACCAATCCATATCCAACACATTTGGGTAAAAAAACACGTGGTTGAAGTGTTTGGGGAAAAAATAGGGCTCCTTAGCTTCATCCCACATCTTTCCAAAGTTGATACATACTAGCTTGCTATCACGATCTTCCTTTAAATTCTTCTGATCAAAGGTGTCCCACCACTTGCACCAAAAAATAACACATTGGAAAGAAGAGAAATCCACTTCAATGATCTCTTGTATCTTTTCGATGTAACCTAACATCCCTTGTACTAGGTTTTGATCACAGTGGCTAGATCGACTAGATTTATCAAACTCAACTTCCAATAATCCACAATATTGTGTCATGTGTCCATCATCGACATTTTCTATGTGAAAATGGTGTCCATATGTCCACATAGATGGGAACAAATGCGCCTATAAAAATTTTAAAAAATCATAGTGTCACGTGCCTTATAATAACCCAATATTTAAAATATGCAATATAGATGTAATTACATTTGAAATGTTCATTATTAAGTTTCAAATGTACATAAATAGATTATTACCGAGTGGGTGCACCCAATCCCTACGTTTAGTGCATCCTCTTTAGCATGCGGGTAACGACCGGTTGCATCGTATTTCTCCCTGACTTGGTCAACAACCCAGCTATTGGGACATATTTTTGCATCCGTCTAAATTATTTCTTGTCACTATCCCATTTCATCCTCTCTTTTTTCATACAATGCAACCCACGGTTGTGTCGCTTAAGAATTGTAAAGAACGAATTTATTGATTGCTTCAATTTCTGCATTCGCTGATGAAATCAAACTGACATATAGTACATATGAGATCAAAATATACATTATATCAAAGTTCAACATGAATATTTACTTTGTGTAAATTTGAAAAATTATAAGCTGCTTACTCTTTATCAAGCGCCTTTTTCCATTCGTTTGGAGCAGCTCCCCTTATATTTTCTCTTCATCGCATTCATCATCCCCGACCACCACACCTATTCTGTTTTTGATCTACTTGATGTAATCACTAGAATAATATAAATACTCATATGATATTTACCCCTTTTCCATAGACCCCTCGGGTATTGCCCTTTGTCGAACAAAACCTTTCAAATTCTTCATGTACCTCTCTAATAAGAACATCCAACGACAATAAACCACCCCAACTAATTCCACCTCATCTACTAGGTGGATTAGAAGATGAACCTGCAAGTCCATGAAACTCATCGGCAGTTCCTTCTAAAACATACAAACAATCTCAAATATATCTTGACACCACCGTGGAATGCTAGCCACATGAATATCCTTTGATGTGATCCAATGTTCAAATGCAGATAATTTAGATATGGCACATCCTAGGTATTAGGGGAATTCATGTTTTACACACCCATGCATGAACAGAGATAATGACACTGCAAAGTTATAAACATGTGCAATATTAATATAAAAAATTAGACATGTTTTATGATCCATTCATGGGATAAAATTTATTAATATAAAAAATAATAAAATTATCACTTTGACATTATACGTACTCTTAGAAGATTCAAATGGTCATGCGATTTCAACCCCAACAAATGGTCATCCATGGTAAAGCAGCATCGTAGTGAAGACCCGTATGAAGATGGAACCCTCACACGCATTATAAATTCCTTTGCCAAAGAAAGATCATTTTTTTTTTAAATCCATGGGACATCACTTTCTTTGAAATACCATGAATTAGAGGGACCAACGCTTGCCTTTGATCCTGTACTTTCTAATCATCTTGGCCAATGTTTCTTTTTAGTTTTTGAAGTAATAAGATATTTCCTAACAGCCAATGTGTCACTTTGTTTCGATGATATATGCCTCCATAAAGAAGATGGAACATTTTTAAATATATGCATGTGATCTAATAAGTGGGTAATCTTAATATGCTCCCAATATGGAGATTTCCTTTTCATCCCAATGGGAAATTTCTCAACATAGGTTTCAAATAATTCTCAATCATCAAACATAGGCTTCCCATTTGAATTGAACATTTCTATGAACTCCTCCTCCTTCTCTCTCTCATATGCTCTAAGACATTCAGTTGGTGTCGTTATTGGAGGCCTTTGGGTTCTCTCTCGTTTACCATTGAAATCAGATGTTTCTCTTCTGTAAGGGTGTTATTATTGGAGTAATAACCTAGAGAAGTCATACAGTGGCTTTCGTAGGTTGCTGGACCATCTAGCTTTCAGAGAATATCCACAAAATTTACATCCAAAATACCCTTTTGTTACATGATCTACGAGATTATTGTATACAATTTATATGCAGGGAACGCTAAATAATATCATGAAGATCAAAACAATTACATCTAATTAAATAACTAATATATGAAAGAATATTGTTACGTATATAAACAAATCAATAAACATGTAATTTACTAGAGAAAAATCCTAAGCCTAGATAATCATGTGTCGTGTAAGCACATATGCCATACAACGTAAAACTCCTCTCTGTTGTGACGGGTATTGATACATCATATACATTTATCCCATCCCATAACTACTTCAATTCATCTACTAGTGGTTGTAAGTAGACATCCATCTTATTCACTTGTCTTCTACCAGGGACTATTAGAGCCAACATAAGATGTTCATTCTTCACGGAAAAACATGGAGGGGTATTTTATTGATCACTAATGCAGGCCAAAATAAATAGTTGGTGTTCTGGAGGGAATATGGGTTAACGCCATCCATGGCTATGCTAAGTCGTAGACTTCGTACTTCATCCTTGAATTTTTTTGGGCCATGTATCCTCTATATGACTCATGGCTATTGAAACTGTTGGGATTCGCATAACTCCAAACTCGTGTGAGGCATGCCATCCCTGTAACATAGCTAATTATTTGCAATGAAAGAGCCTTTGAATCCTTGGGATTATAGGCATGTGACTCAATATCTTAAAAGGAGGACCACATGATTTACATTTTTTTTATTTATCATACCTGTCATGCCCACATTTCGTACATATATCTTTGCTTGCATATTCTCCTCTATATAGAATACAATCATTTGGACATGCATGATATGATATGTACTCAACACCCAAAATTTTCAACAATTTCTTTGCCTCTTTGCAACTATCAGGAAAGAAATTATCACTCGGATGAACATTATCTTTGAATAGCCTATAGTTGGTGATCATGGAAAATATTAAATGTACATTAATGCCGATATAATTTTTAATTTTCATAAAATTGACCATTTTTAATGTTCATTGTGTGATTATATTTCTCATAATATAAGGGAGGACTTTATGGTTATAACTTACCTCAAAATTTCGAAGAAACGTGCATTCGACAAGACAAAATTTACTTTCACGTTGTACAGTAACATTGTTGTCCCTAACTAGGTAGACTTTGACAGACCACCAGGTCCAAAGAGAGGGGTGGTGGAAGAAAATTTAAGGCTTTCGAAAAGGTGTCAGTGATATGAGCATCATCTCCTAGTTGATCATCGTTCTGGAATAAATATAACAACATTGCGTCCATGGAAGTCATATCCCTTAACTGATCATCCATAAAAACCTCTATTTGATTGCCTCCATTTCCAGCATGTGAATAACTACTATTGTGGTATTCATTCCTAATTGGTGAATCTAGACGTAGTGCGAATTGAATAGGTGGTTGATTCAAATATTATTGGTATCGTTCCTCTCCGATTTTTTCTCTTAATTCATCCTTCTCCCGATTTTACATTTTCATGGGGTGCAACGGAAGATGGTAGGTAGGTCGCTCATCATCATTATAATCCTAATAATTTCAAAAAATATATTTGAACATGATTAGTAAAAAATATATGATATAAATTAGTAAGCATGTTGAAAATGCATGATTAATTTGTTTGACATTGAAATAATTACATTAATATACCAAAAATTTATTATTATCATCATTCTCCTATGATTGTGGCTAGAAGATACAATATTGTTACAATTGGCAGGGTGAATCACCTATCCATTTTCATCTAGCAAATGCGCCTTGCAGTATGCTACTCCTAATAAGAGCTTCCGACATTTTGGAGTTGTTTGAATATTTTGTTAAACTGAACTCGATTGTGAACCTGCATGAACCTACAAATTTGTATACATAATAAATTTTATTAAGCTGATTAACATGGGTAGAAAACATAAATTTAGTTAGATAATAACAATATAAATAAAATCTAAGTAAATATTACATCTCGAGATGGATAGGGAGAACTTCGCGATGGAATTTGAGAAATATTATGAAATGAGTTAGATTTTGAAGAATTGTCTATTCGATATAATTATGATATTTTCTCCCTGCATTTGAGCAAAATCAACAATAAATTTTGGTGTACACACCTAAAAGTGATTTTGATGCCTTAAAAATGGACTCATTTTTATCGGTTCTAATGTACAAATCACCACACTGGTGTGCTTTAGTTACTACGCATTGGTGTGGTTTTATTAATTGATGCACCGAAGTTGAACAACCACAAATAAAAAAAATTGCAAGTATATTTTTTTAAAGTGAAAAAAAAAATGGTAAATTGAAAAATGGGCGGAAAAATATTTTCAAAAATCTATTTTTATAAAAAAATTATTTAAATAGTAAACACTTTTCATTATTTCATTATTTTTGCAAAATTTTTCATGGAGAGATTTTCACAAGACATACTTGGAGGATCAAGAGTGCATGAGAGCACTATGGAGCAACGAAATACTTTCGAACTTAACTATTCAGAAAAACAAAATTCCAAGCCTCTGGTGATTCAAACCGTGTAGCATAGAATTTCAAACCATCTGGTGATTAAATTTTATTGTTTTTTTACATTTTCTGCAGTATTTTTTATGCAGTAAGTAAAAATTTTAAATTCACTGTTCATTTTCCGAAAAAAGAAGAAGAAGAAGAAGAGGAGGAAGAAGAAGAATAATAAGAAGAAGAAAGAAAGAAAGAAAGATCCATTTTACGCTAAACCCTTGATTCTTTTTGTTTTTTTCCCTTACTTATTCATGTTTCTGTGAGTTCATAATTAGGGATTTTTCATTTTAGTTTTATAGGGTTTATATTGCTATATATATATATATATATATATATTCCTATGACATCTAACCCACGAGATGACTTGCATAGTCAAATCCCAATCCATGTCAGCTCTTGCGTGAATTTTTAAAAACTCAATTTTTTTAATCGATGTGCCCTGTGTAAACTAGCGCACTGGTGCATTCTTTCAACATAGGGCACCTACACATATTGTTTGATAAAAATAAATAAATAAAATATTTTCTTTTTAATTTGTGCACCATATGTAAAATAGGGAACCGGTGCACTATTTCATTATAGTGCACCGCGCACGTACTGTTTGAAAAAAATGATTTTTTATTTTATGTCTATGTTAATCGATGTATTATTTAAAATATAACGCACTAGGTCTCCTTGTTGAAAAGGAGCACCGTACGATGGTCCCCTGTTTACCCGGTGCATTTATAAGAATATGCAGCACCGCCCCCTCCATGATATCATATGCTACAAAAACTAACCCTAGAGGACTTTGATTAATTTCTCTATGTTAATTGGTGCACAGGTTAACATCTAACACACCGGTTATCCTTGTTTACATGGACCACCGTACGGTGTTTCTACTATTTTTGTGGTGCATTTATAAGAACACGTCGCATCGAAGTCGGTGCGCACATCATTAAAGGTGCACCCGTTTCTTGATATTTTTTTTTTACCTGAAAATTTTATGATTTATTTATAAAATATATTAATGAATAGTATGGTACAAGTTTCATATTGATTAAAAAATGGCTAGCAAGAGATCAAGTACCAAAAATGCTGATAGCACATCAAGAAAATAAAAAAAGACAACTTCTTTGCAAATTATTTACAAAAATTATTATTTTTAAACTATATGTAAGTTTAACAAATATGTATTATTTACTGTGTATCATGTAGAGCCAAAAAATGACGAAGCTCAATAAGGTTATTTCTGATCTAGGACAAAAAGAGCATAAAAGCTTGATGGAAAAATTGCAAAAGGATGAATCAGGTGAATGAAAAAATACTATCGATCCAATATGAGTTTCTTTTTTTAATTTTAATTAATAATATACTTAAAACTATTAGATAACATGATTCAAAAAATCTATTAATTCACATATGTTTAATGTTCTACAATGACCAACAACTCAGAAAAGTAATGTTGTTATAATAAAAGAAAAAAAAACATAACATGCAAATGAAAATGAATTGCTCCTTAGCTCATCTGGAGTGGTGCTAGAGGTCAACGTAAGGGGGCAAAAAAATTACAAAATTTTGAGGGATATAGTGGAACAAATGCATAGACATTATTTCCACTTACAATACAAAAATCAATCCAATGATACGAAGAACCAAAATTTATCTAAACTACACGAAGAGTTTCCAGGGAATTGGTCAATGAGTCATGTCAAACTTTTAATAGCAAAAACATACAATAA
The DNA here is from genome assembly GCA_034641835.2 of Pinus albicaulis. NCBI lineage: Eukaryota > Viridiplantae > Streptophyta > Pinopsida > Pinales > Pinaceae > Pinus > Pinus albicaulis. Next base: position 1,150,661,033 of record CM076580.1, read on the forward strand.
CAAAAAATATGGAATGAAAAATTAATATTCCTTTAATTTTTTTTCTAGAATTATATGTATATATTACTAAAAAGAAATCATTTATTAATATCACTTTTGTTATATTTACTTTTCATATATCAATATAAAAGTTAACTATTTTATTGTCATGTTGCATTTTCAGGAAGGTTATGAAAATCTCAAAAGATGATCAAGTTGATATCAGAAATATGCCAGTAGGAATATCCAAAAAAGTGTACGAGGAGATGATCAAAGAAATGGACATAATTGCATCGCACGAGGAGCCATCTCAAAAACAACGTGCTTCAAATATAATATGTAATCATTGAATTTTTCAATTAGGTACAATAAATAAACAATTTAGCATTAAATATTAATTTTCAAGTATTTTCTTGTAGAAAAGAAAAGAAAATGGAACTGATTCAGAACATAATACAGGACGACAGGGAAGAAAATGGTTTATATCTAAGTTTGTGAGTAATTGTTACTTCGTTATAACTACTTAAATAGATTTCATTTTTGTATATTTTAATTTGTTTTACAACAATTATCATTGAATGTCTTCAAATAGGTGCTAAGATACAAAGAAGAACCATTAGACGAATTGATTGACATTGGGTTAAATATTCATTTTCAGTATATGTTGGCATATCAGAAATTAATTGTGGAATTTGTAAGAATCTATCGATCTTATTTTACTTAGTTCCGTCTATAATTAATAGAAAAAAAAAACTTTTATATTAAATATAGGATTTGTTATTGGGTATAAAAATTGCAAGAGACAAAGTATGGAACTGCACCAACATATGATATTGTAAAATATGGCATGAAATTTGGTTTTAAAAGAATGTGTATAGTTCATGAGTCAATTTTTGCTATGGTACATCATTTGTTTTCGATTTACATTGATGTATATTATTTAATATTTCAATTTTCATTATTCTCACCAATATATATACACTCATTACAGTTTTTTTATGTTTGTAGATGGAAGGTGAAGAAGAAGACAATAATGAACACCATGAAACAGCATTCCTCAAAATAACCCGTCATGGAAGTAGCTCGCACAGTGACAGCAGTTCAAGTGAAGAATGATGATCATTATGTTTGGATATCAAAGCAAGGCGTTGTATTTTTTGAAATATTTGTCTGTGAAATTAGAAATTATGTTTAATGTAATGGACATAGTATCCCAATTGAAAGACAAAGGGATACCAATAATTTTCCCATTTTGTATGAGAGAGAGTGTCTTATTCATATATATATAATAAAATATGTTTTAATTTGTTCTATTGCATTCTCCATTGTCTTTGTTAAATGTAACACCACTGATTAAACATATGGATGATTAAATACTATAATGAAGAGATGTGAAATATGATGATATGATATAAAAAATTAATCCAAACATCACATTCAAATGCACTAATAAAAAATTAATTTATATGAATACTGTTATAAGATATGTGTTGTTTTTTGATGAATAATGAATTTTAAAAAATCACAATAATTATGATATGATATAACAAATTAATCCAAACATCACATTCAAATGCACTAATAAAATTTAATTGATATGAATACTGTTATAAGAAATGTTTCGACTTTTGATGAATAATGAATTTTAAAACATTATAATAATTGCACTGTCATAGGTCGATGTTTCTAAAAAGTACAAAATGAACACCGGTGTGTGTCATTTAATGTGTGCTGGTGCATTTATATTTTAATGCACACTGGTGTGTTTCTATGACCTATGGGCACCGCACAAATACCAATACCAATTACAACTCTCGGTGTGTTTTTTGCGATACTACACACCAATGGGTTTATGTGAGACTGCTCACTGGTGTGTTTCGACGACCTATGTGCACCGCAAAAATACCAATACCTATTAGAACAATCAGTGTGTTTGTATGATACTCTGCACCGGTGCATTGATATGACCTATGGGCACCACACAAATCCCAATAACAATTATAAATATTAGGGCGTTTGTGTGATACTGCACGTAGGTGTGTTTGTATAATACTATGCACTAGTGCATTGATATGATCTATGTGCACCCCAAAAATCCCAATAGCAATTTGAACGGCCTCATGCATTGTATCACCTACAGTGCGCCTGGTGTGGTTTTAGACCTTAACATCCCGATGCATGCACCTTCGACCGACTTGGGGTGACTGTCTAGTTGACATGCATTGGGACATTGCTAAATGCCCTAGGGAATCCTATATTTTTTTTCTGTCCCAGTGATTGGTAGGTTTGTAGTGCTGGTGCATTCACCGTAAAACTCACTGGTGCATTGAAACCTGATTAGTGCACCAATGAAAAAAACATCCATAATAACCTTCGACCAACCAATTTTGTTTAGTTGTGTTCAAATTCTATTAGAAGCTCCGCCAAAACTCCGAACCAAAAATGGATGTTGTAGCAAATTTTTTTTTAATAATTTTGGCCAATTTTATAACACTAAAAACCTCCTTTATAACCTCCAGTAGAGGGTATTTTCCTTGTAGTGTATCTATATGTTCTCTTTTTGGAAATTTTGTCTACGAAAAGGTTATGAAAATTCATCATCAACATCAATATCATTCAATTATCCTAATATTGGTCAACAACTTTGACCTATGATGAAATCTACAACACCAACTGTGTACCGTAAATTCGATCAGTACATATGACCTATGGTGCATCATCACCATAATCCTAGTTAATAGTCATGACACATGGTACATCATTAGGATCAATTAGTCACCATAGTTCCAATCCCTCTGAAAAATGGTATATAAACTAATCTTGGTTCACCATAATTCCGGCCAATATCTTTGATACATGGTGAATCTAAAAAGGCCTCACTCTTCATGGGTAATTTTGGGAGTAACTCTAAATTTTCTCAGTCAAACTATTTCAAGAGTCTAATCCTAATGCTAAAAGAGAGCCACTCAACTAAGTGTTTGGGCCTCTACCACCATTGTTCCTAACTCTGGTTAACATACTTGACATAAGAATAATATTTGTCCTTTGTTGGACTATTCTCCATAATTCTAGTCAACATACGTGACATAGGGATAATGTATGTACATGATGTGATCAAAACTATGGAAAAGTTTACCTAATCATGGTCAACTTACCCTAGTGATAACTATTATCCTTGATGCTACAATTTCATCACTCCCTCTTGCAGAGAGAGACATGCTCAATCACTCTAATCTTGTCCTAGAAGTAGAGCCACTTCATCCTCATATAGAGCCTTTGTTAGCAATATTCTCAATTGTAAAATATTACTAGATCCATATTTCTCCATTTTGTACCATGTTTTAGTACTATATATCATTGTGATTTGACCCGTCGTCTTCTTTGTCACTTGCATAATCCTCCAAGTAGTTTATGATGCCATTTTTCGTCATAACTCACCAACCAAGTTGTAATATACTCATATTTTATATTAGTAAGTGCAACAGATATCTACTTCATGCTCAAGAAATCATAATAGAGTCCAAACTGAAGTGATACCCTAATGAATTATTTTTTTCTTCTACACTCTCTACTTGATATAAATATGTGAATCCCTACAGTTGTACTTCACTATTTGAGTAGTATCTCAAATCATAAGTGATTATTCCATGACCAATTGTACCATGATGGCACTTCAACAAATTTTGAGCCACATGTCTTGGGTCAACCATAAACTTAGCATCATGACTGCTTTACAATTACCCTAATTTAGTGCTCTTTATAAGACAAATTCTCTTATAGAAATATTTATTGTTGCCTCTTCCACTACTATTTTTTAGAAAATCTACTATGTAGGAAAACAATCTCAATAATAGTGCATCATCTTGAACTTAGAGGTCATATCCCTCTAAAACTAAAATAAAGGCTCCCTGATTGTTCCCTCTATTACAAAAGAAATTATTTTTGCCACATATTCTCCCTATAACACGTGAGTCCTTCTAATTATGGTATAAATAAATCATATAGGATCAACCTTGATCCATCGTTCCAAATATTAGTTACAATCTCATATTTTCATGCAGGAGACTTCTTTATGGACCTAAAATCATTGAGGTGATTTCATGTACACTCCTTCCTCAAACTATTTGTTGGGCCGTTAATATGCCATTATTATTATCACTTTTGAACACTTATTCCACCTATTTCTACCATTCTTCATCACGTCATTTATTATAATTTATTATTTAAATCCATTTTATAAATGATTTATGCTCTTATGGATGAATATTATTTATCTTCCCTTATTTCTAATAAATTGATGATTATGAATTATTTTATCAATGATGGTTTTAATAAGTTGGTTATAACATTATTCACCATTTTTAAACTCCAAGATAATTTCCAGATTGAAGATTTGATCATTAAAAGTGCCAACTCAGAAATGCGTTGGAATAAGGAGTGACAGTTTTGCGGTTGAGATTCTAAGCAAATGAAGACGAATCTGGAAAATCCGGAACATGGGTTTTGTTCAGAACGGACCCAATTAACTTTAGAAAAGAACGGTTTGCCCAAATTCGGCTTGTACTGAGAGAAACGCAGGGTTCTTTGAGCACGATTTTCTCAGATCTGTGGTTGCGGCCGTCCTCCAAATCTCAGCTACAAAGCCAAATTCGACTTGTTGTTGTTGAAAGAGGGATGTAAATCTATTTTCTTGTTGATCAATTGGTTGGAAGAAATCCAATATTGTTATGGGAGATTGTATTTACTATTCAATTTCTCCTCCTTCTGATTATAAAAGGAGAACATGTATTGTGTATTGGGGGGGACGGAGAGACTTTTCTTATTGTAATTTGCAGAATTGTGCATCGGCTCTTGTTAAGAGAGTGTGAGCTGTTTGTAAACATTATTAATGCCTGATTAATAAAAGAGTTCACTGTTGTTGCATTTCTCAAGCGCTGGAGTAAAGCACAGCAACGCTTCACCGGTGGTTGAGGGCCCGGCCCTGGTGGAGCGATCTGCTGTTTGTATTTCTATTAGTTTATTTCTGTTGTGTGAAGTTCGTTTATTACAATTAAAGAATTGAGTTATTGCTAATTGGATCAAATACAGAGTCATTGTTATTCTATTCTTTACAAGAAGTATGATTCATGATTCAATTGTTATAAAATGTTGTTTTTCTGTATCTAATTCCAGTTGTTGTTCCTTTTGTTTATGAATTACGATAGTTGATTGTTGCGTGGCTGTCGACAGGATTAAAGAGTAGAAATTTAGTTTGCTTGGTTATGAATTGAATTCACTGTTTATTTTACGCTGCTATTCAATTCCTGTTCATTGCTTTTAGATTGTTGTTCCTTTCCAGTTCGCGTTTTAGATTTCATTTCCTTTGAGTTGTTTTCACTTGCTTTGAGATCTCTAAACTGTAGAGGGCAGAGCTAATCATTCCAGGTCCCCAGATTTGGTCATCTCACATCGATTTCTAGGGGAAAGAGTTATTACTACTGCATCCCTAATCAATGTCTAGCAAGGTTGCTGTAGTGTAGTCTTTACATTTCTGTCATTTGTAATTAGATTTCTTTTCAAGCAGATTTCTTTTCAAGTATTTATTATTTCTGCATTTGTATTTCTATACTACATCTTCACACACATTACTCTTGAGTAAATAGCCGCCTCAGACTGAGTACACTCAGACTGAGTATTCCAAATCTGCTACAAGAATAGGAGACATAAGAGCTGAAATCAATGATTTATTTGAAAATTTTAAAGTTGATTTTATTAGCTCTCTAAGCTCAAAATTGGATGTTTTGCAGGTTCATAAAAATGAAGAATTTGATGAAGTGTTTTTCCCTCATGACCGAAAGGAGCAACCCATAGATACTCACTCTTCCTTATCTAGGATGGAAGTAGCATATCAAAGAGATAAGGAAGCTACAACAAGGTCAACAGGTATGGTTCAAAACACTTCTTCTCCATTCTCTTACTTGCATAATCCATTATGGAATACTCATGTTCTAGGGCAGCCATGTCAATTTCAATATAACCACCAATCTTATCTACAAGTTTGGCATGGTTCATCTTATGATTGCATGACTACTCTCCCTCATCTTGTAGCACAAGCACATTCTCCATATTCTCCACCAGCTCTTTCACAACATCCTGCTTGCATATCAAATTTATCCACTCAACCCAACCAACCACATCATCACAATGCTCCATTCCATACACAATTTCCTGTTCAACTAATTCCACACCCTCACCACAATAAACCAGTACAACATGCTTACAATGTTGAACTGCCAAATTTACCCACCCTTCCCACCCATTCTATCTCACATGCGCCATTAGAGAAAACTTACAATGAGATTCAGAATGTTTCAAATTCAAAAATTGTAGAAGCTATGGAAGAAAATGAGCTTACTTCTAGTTTGCATCAACAAGCCATTTTAAAAGCTCAAGAACCTCATGATATGATGGGAAATCAAGAAAATAAAGGATATATTGAAGATTGGTTTCACTCCATCACGTGTTTGCATCATCACTCTATGCTTCAACAATTTTTGATACCATTTTTTCAAGGGAAGTTGGCTTCTCATACCCTAATTTTCATTAATATGCATTTTTCAAATTTGGGTATGTGTATACATGAAGCCTTATTTTGAAAATGGCTCCACTGGAAGTACTCATATACGTAGTCATATTCATTTTTCAAATCAAAATAGGTTAGTATAAAACATAAAATAAATAAGGGAATAAATAAATGCATTTTGTTTTTTATGTAAAACTAGTTTTTTTTTTGTTGCAACATGCTATGCAAATCAATATTGGTGATAATTTTTTTAATTCATTTGTGTATGTAGATGACTTATAATGGAAATAATAGCTCTACAAACACTCATATTCATTTTTTATCACCAATTTGAAAAAATGTTTGAATATCATTTTTTTGGCTTGCGGGCTTGATGAACTTTCTGGAAAAACAGTCGGGACAGACATGTTTTGAGGGACCAAAAATGAATATTTTTAAAACTTGTTTCTACCCTAGATATCCCTTGATGTCTACTTTCTAACCCAATTTGAATCAGTCAATTTGGATTTGAAACGAAAAAGTTAGAACCAAAACATTGACCGGATGTCTAGCGGGCAGCTCAGGAACAGAGTTGGGACAGTCAGTTTTTGGAGGCCTAAATGACCATATTTTTATAACCTGTTTCTACCCTAGATAGCCCTTGATGTCTACTTTCTAACCCAATTTGAATCAGTCAATTTGGATTTGAAACGAAAAAGTTAGAACCAAAACATTGACCGGATGTCTAGCGGGCAGCTCAGGAACAGAGTTGGGACAGTCAGTTTTTGGAGGCCTAACTGACCATATTTTTAAAACCTGTTTCTATGGTAGATTCCCCTATGAATCGAGTTTACAATGCAATTGGAATCACTCATTTTCGATATCGTATGGGGAATTTATGATCAAAATACTGACTGTCTATCGTAAATCAGCACCCTTAAAACTATGTCTTTCCGGCTGTTCCTTACAGTATTTGACCTATCAATTCTTCTTGTATTCAAAACCTGTTTCTATTGGAGATAAATAAATGAATCTACTCTCATTTCCAATTTGAATCATTTGAATCCGATATCAAACGAAGAATCTATGCTTGAAATATCAATCGTTGGTCTAGATTGGGTAATCGAAAATGACTCTATTATGCAGGTTGTTCTAAACAAATTTGACATATCATAGCATTGAATTTTTAAAACCTGTTGCTACTGGAGATAACCCTTTGAATTAGCTCTTATTTTGCTTTGGAATCACTCAATTTCGACGAAAAACAAAGAAGTTGTGATTAAAACACTGCAGGTTAGCATGATTGGCCACTGCTCTCCCGCAAGTAATAAACGAATTTTACTTTGTTATTTTCTCCGTGGATTTGTTCTACAGAGTAACTACTTGTTAGTTTTTTGCATAATTCTTGGATTAGGGGAGTCCGCGCACCTCTCTTTCTCCATGATTTAATGTTTTCTTGCAGGTAGACACTCGTTTTTTGCAGGTCTTGGGAAAATAAAGAAGGTCAATTTATGGACGAGTGATTTTTGAAAGAAATTTTATGAAACAAAGGAATTTCATCTAACTCATTACCCAACGGATTCATAATAGAAGAAATGAAGAATTGAAGATTCATGTCATGTCTTTGCTGCCAAAACATTTTTCGAATAAATCATTTTTTTTGACATAACATCATAGCTGTTGTAACTTAATTTATTTATTTACATACTGTTTTTGTTGTTTTTTTTTTTTTTCTAATTTCTCTTATATTTTGTGTTTCAGGTATTTCTTCATTCAAAGTGTAACTCATCCTCAGCATCAATACCGTGAACAGCTAATTTGTTTTTTTGCATGTTTGCATTGTATGACTGTCCATTTTGCTGTTCCTTTTTCCAAAGGAACGACATTTACATTTTCACACTTTTTTGTGTGTATTTTTTCTTTTTGGTGTGCATTTCCTTTGTTGTTCCCTACAAGGAACAACACTTTTTTTGAGTGTTTTTGCTGTTCCTTTTTCCAAAGGAACGACATTTGCATTTTCACACTTTTTTTGTGTGTATTTTTGTTTTTTTGTGTGCATTTCCTTTGTTGTTCCCTACAAGGAACAACACTTTTTTTGAGTGTTTTTGTTGTTCCTACAAAGAAGCAACACTTTGGGAGCAACCCTTCCTTCCTCTTGTGGGATTATTCCTAGTTCATCTCAACCACATTTCACTGATTCCTTTTCATGGCATGAAGTACACTACTTTTATGAGGACAAGAATTATGGATTCTATTGAAGCGAGTTAATATCATTCATGTTATGATCTTTAACAGGACAGCTCATTGATGATAGATTATTTTCAAAAGGGACACAATTATTTATATACTACTTTACTGCATTGTTTTCTGTTGAACATGATATTGATTGATCATCTTAATACCATGCTGGTTCCACCCTTCTGGATTATAATCTTCTCTGTCTGTAATAAATGAGATTATGGGTATATTTTTTTTTATATTGACATGTTCAACTTCTTCCGCCATCCCTGCTCTTAAGGAGTATTGAGCCTCCCTTTTTTTATCATAAAATTGTGTAATAACAACAAAATTTTGTTCACAGATGGAGGATAGGGGGTCTCATTACGAGCCAGCCTACCATGTTCATAAGGTTGTAAGAAAGTGACATTTCCATTATGGCCACCACACCAGGGTTATGATCCATTGGATAGTCAAATTATCCTTGGAACAGGAGGTCTCATCACGAGCCGGCCTGATCACTTTTGCTACATCCCAGTGAATGGCAGTGTGGTTATCTGGTTACCACGCCAGCACACTGATCTCTTATGTAGAACAGTACTGTAACTCTCCATTTATAAATTGAGGATCCTGGCTCATATGGGTTAAAAAGCAACCCTGCCGAGGCTATGGACGCCTGCTGGCAGCAGCGGTTCTGCTTATGGTATTGAAGTTATATCTTATCGTCAATTAATATTATAATACCCTTTTCTTATTTTTTCTTTTTATCAGAGAAGTTATTTCCTTAACTTTTTTCCTGTTTTGAACCTTTATGCATGAGAAATTGTTTTATGATCAATCGCATCATTTTCAGCTAGCATACTATCAGTAAAGCATCTTTTTGGCATATTGTTGTTCTTTTTCTCTTTTTCATCACCTATCATCAATTCAAAGCATCCTATCTCTTATTCATAACTATCTTTACACACTCTGCTCTCATTATAACCATAACTCCCGCTATCCTATCATTGATATGTGTACTCTGCTTCATCCACTGCTATATTGTTCATTCCCTTGCCTTGCCGTCAGCACAACACCTCTCATCTGCTTTATGGTCATGGAATTCCTTTTCCAATTGGAGGGGGGAATGTATGCATTATGGGATTGCATGCGATATGATTACTGCACTCTGCCATCACTTGTTGATTTGCCAAAATATTAGTATTGCATGTATACATAAGTTTTTCTGATTGAAATTTGTGCATGCATCTTATCTATTGCTTACACTATGGATTCAAGAATATTGTATACAAAATAGTGCTTTGTTTACAGGAGAACAACAAGTATGGGCAGAATTCTATTCACAGCATGACTACAGTATTGCAACTAACAGAAGAGGCTCGCGCAACTCGCGGACGTGAACAATTCTTCAGACATGATGTGCTTACCTGGATTCCACCTTTTGCATCACTTTCAGCACCAACTCTGCCTACATCAGCTTCAACAACTGCCAGTCCATATATGTCATTCCACATTTTTGGAGGTAAAACTTGAGGTAAAATCGCATAATTTTCTGATTTATTACGAATTTAGGAGAATTTCATAAAAATCCATTTTGAGCATTATTTATCATCCTTCATTCCACATCTTTACCACTTCCTATTTTTCAGCAGCATATCATTTTCGAGTATGGGGGAGTGTTCCTTTCATTCATTTCTTTCTTATGACTATGCCATTCATATTATTTATCATCAATTGCTATTCTTATTCATTCTCAACACCTCCCTTATTCCATGTTGTTTTACACCAAGCATAGAATTCAACAGCTGGTAGCAACCACCTCTATTTGTTTTCTAGCATCGCATGAGGGCATGCTAATTTTTCAGAGAGGGGAAGGAATTTCTACGCATGATGGATGTTTTCTATTTTCTTTCTCATTTAAGGCATACAATTTCAGTGTAGAAATTGATTTCCATAATATTTTTAAAACTATGAACTCAATTCTTGTGATTTTTGGAAAATGCAGACGTATCATTAATACAAACCCAGATAATTTCAAGATAAATTGGTTCATAAAATTTCTGAAATCATGCACTCTCAGCTACAGTCATTTTGTTTATATCTCATGATCCATGCATCAAAACAGTCTGATTTTTGGATCATAAAGGCATTCATATATTATAAATTTACTTGTCAAATTTCAACAAAAGCTGGTTTGTAGTTTTGAGAAAATGGTTAATGAAGTTTGCTGTTATCTATATCATATTTTGCTGCAACTTCATACATATAGTTGAATGTCAATATAAAAATTGTTATGCCTTCATCAAGATTACTAAAAGTGAATATTCATTAATTAAGGAAGAATTCATTTGTTCTATCCATTTCATGAGCTGAGATGAACATATTTTTTTTATTGCTTGGTTAACACATGGGTTTTTGTCTTTGGGTTGCATGAGGACATGCAATATATTCAGTTTTCGTTGCATGAGGACATGCAACATATTGAGTGTGGGGGTATGTTGGGCCGTTAATATGCCATTATTATTATCACTTTTGAACACTTATTCCACCTATTTCTACCATTCTTCATCACGTCATTTATTATAATTTATTATTTAAATCCATTTTATAAATGATTTATGCTCTTATGGATGAATATTATTTATCTTCCTTTATTTCTAATAAATTGATGATTATGAATTATTTTATCAATGATAGTTTTAATAAATTGGTTATAACATTATTCACCATTTTTAGCCTCCAAGGTAATTTCCAGATTGAAGATTTGATCATTAAAAGTGCCAACTCAGAAATGCGCTGGAATAAGGAGTGACAGTTTTGCGGTTGAGATTCTGAGCAAATGAAGACGAATCTGGAAAATCTGGAACATGGGTTTTGTCCATAACGGACCCAATTAACTTTATCAAAGAACGGTTTGCCCAAATTTGGCCTGTGTTGAGAGATTCGCAGAGTTCTTTGAGCACGATTTTCTCAGTTCCGTGGTTGCGGCCGTCCTCCAAATCTCAGCTACAAAGCCAAATTCGACTTGCTGTTGTTGAAAGATGGATGTAAATCTATTTTCTTGTTGATCAATTGGTTGGAAGAAATCCAATATTGTTATGGGAGATTGTATTTACTATTCAATTTCTCCTCCTTCTGATTATAAAAGGAGGGGGGATGGAGAGACTTTTCTTATTGTAATTTGCAGAATTGTGCATCGGCTCTTGTTAAGAGAGTGTGAGCTGTTTGTAAACATTATTAATGCCTGATTAATAAAGGAGTTCACTGTTGTTCCATTTCTCAAGCGCTGGAGTAAAGCACAGCAACACTTCACCGGTGGTTGAGGGCCTGGCCCTGGTGGAGCGATCTGCTGTTTGTATTTCTATTAGTTTATTTCTGTTGTGTGAAGTTTGTTTATTACAATTAAAGAATTGAGTTATTGCGAATTGGATCAAATACAGAGTCATTGTTATTCCATTCTTTACAAGAAGCATGATTCATGATTCAATCGTTATAAAATGTTGTTTTTCTGTATCTAATTCCATTTGTTATTCCTTTTGTTTATGAATTACGATAGTTGATTGTTGCGTGGCTGTCGACAGGATTAAAGAGTAGAAATCTAGTTTGCTTGGTTATGAATTGAATTCACTGTTTATTTTACGCTGTTATTCAATTCCTGTTCATTGCTTTTAGATTGGTGTTCCTTTCCAGTTTGCGTTTTAGATTTCATTTCCTTTGAGTTGTTTTCACTTGCTTTGAGATCTCTAAACTATAGAGGGCAGAGCTAATCATTCCAGGTCCCCAGATTTGGTCATCTCACATCGATTTCTAGGGGAAAGAGTTATTACTACTGCGTCCCTAATCAATGTCTAGCAAGGTTGCTGTAGTGTAGTCTTTACATTTCTGTCATTTGTAATTAGATTTCTTTTCAAGCAGATTTCTTTTCAAGCATTTATTATTTCTGCATTTGTATTTCTATACTACATCTTCACACACATTACTCTTGAGTAAATAGCCGCCTCAGACTGAGTACACTCTTGAAACAAAAAGTCGTCCCTGGGTTGACAATTAATGTGAGGTAATTAGGAGTTACAAAGACACCTTTTTATCGCTCCACACTATTCATGGACAAAATCGCATCTACATCCATCTGATATAATTCCATAAAATAAGCAACAATAATTCTAATAGAAATGTACCGAGCAACTAGAATCCCTTATCCCTCTTTTTAGGAGAGCCTTCTCAAATATTGCTTCTATGTTTCCATCTCTTGCATTCTAAATCTTAAAGATCTATTTAGAATTCACCATTAACTTCTCTTTATAAAAATCAAGATATATTTCAAACTTGTTAATCTTCCTACTACCTATGAGCTCAGATCTCATATAGTATAATATCTCTCAACACTAATCCTCAATTTTCGGAAATTACTTTTGTCACAAGCTTTTCTTTGTTCTTCCTATACTTTCATTTATTTCTATAGCCTTTGAAACCTTCACTATGTACCTTCAATCCTCACTAGAATGCTATGGAAGAATTATTATAACCCAAAAAAGAGGAATAAAGAAAACGAGCTAACTAATAGTAAAAAAAAACAACAATAATTATAATCAAGGAAGAGATATATAAAGTACTCTTTTTTTAGGATTTTAGGGACATGTCATTTCCCTCTTGATCTTGGCCTTCTTGCTTCTATATTGAAAATTTATCATCCTCATCCTCGCTATGATGTCAGTATTCACTTGCATGATCGGGGGTTTATTATTTTAGAAGAAAAACCAATATAGATATAAATATAGGGTTTTATACACAAACCCTAGGGTTTTCTCATTTGATACTTCTAGTCTTCTAGGATTTACAAACCCTAGTTATTTTCAAAACACATTTTATACTTTTTTCAATTCCAACATACTTTGTAATATGCAAGTTCTCCTCTCCATGTCAATGTTCAAAAAACATAGAGTCCCCATGCCCTAGCAAGCAATCAAGGATATTCCATTAGAATTAGGAAGATATTAAGCATCCTCAATAAATTATACTATATAAATGTGATTTGTCTTTCTCAAGGGAGCACACTTGGTCATTTATTCAACATTACTTGCAATGATACTCTCGCAAATAGGTATTGCCGGCTAAACATTGATTTTAAATTTTTCCACATGAGATCTTATCCTTTATCATAGTAGTAATACAATAAATTATGCAAATGACTCATTGTTCTTGAGAGAATTTTCGTATCAAAACTTGCAAGGGTATTCAACCTATTTTTCATTGTAATTTTTTCATGTCCAAGGAACCAATTCCATCAACATATGATTTATTCAAGTATATATATTAGTGATAGTGATATTTTTCCTTATTTCAAATTTTTACTGCCTAGGACTAGGCATCCTTATTTCATAATTACAACATAGGTCATACTTTCTCATCAACATACGAAATGCACCTTTTAGGTCATTTACTTAAAGTCTCAAGTTCCATGACAACAATTGGTGTTATTACTTTAAGAGATTGCATCTTCAATATCTTGCCTCTGAACACAATGCAACATCTCAAAGTAAAAACACAAGTTCATTATATCACACTTCAACATTTAGTATTGTATATTAATAAAATGAGGCTTTATTTTTCTTTGAGCGACAATCTGTGTTGAAAATGCAGCAAGTAAATATACTTTTTACTTTGTCTTGGTCAAACTAGATTAAAATTTGAATTTCAATTTTAGGAGAATACTTGGAGGTAGTTAACTGAGGTGACATGGCTCTTATCAGTTATTTAACTTAGTTAATTCGATTTGGAGACACTTGATTTCAATTTAGTATGATTGATTTCTAATTTGTAGAAATCTCTTTCTGTTAAGTTGAGTTATCGGTAGTTAAAGTAGTTCCAAATTTTGGAGAAACTAGTGGAGTTTAAGTCGTGCAATGTAACTTAAGTCACACTCAGTGGTCATCTAGTTAACTAATAAATCAGCCCAAAATAATTTTTGCATTTAGAGAATTTGAGTTACCAATTTGAGATTTGATTTCAAGGGAAATGTACTATAAGTTGTAAACTAATCCAAGTTGTATAGGTGGTACATGTAGCCAAACTATGGGCCTACAAGAATTGGGCAATCCAATTATGAAATTTCATTAAAAATAGGGGTTGATTCCTCAATGAGCTACATAAGGAAATAAGAGCTTGGAGGCCTGAAAATTTGGCTAAGTATTGGTCAAGCTCATTTAGTCTGTCAAAGGATAGAACATTCAGGTGTAAGTTGTGCTCAAACTTGAGAAATCATATCGTATTCATCCATATTATTCGATTAATGCACTACAGATAGTAAGGGGTTTTGAGAAATTTCTTTCCCCTAGATAAATATTTGTGTATGTGCGTTGAACCTTGGTGCATGTTAATTATTTTTGTTTTCCATCGTGAATTTTCTTCCATAGATCAGTAGAGTAGCTTCTAGTCTTGTGATTTAGTAAATTTCATGAGAATTTTAGAATAAACATATTAATTTTTACATGGTAACGGATATATATTCATAATAGAAATTAGATGTTGAAGTTTTCCTTGCATAATATTCAAATTTGAAGATCAGTGTTGTAGGTTTTCTCTAGGAATAATAATATGGATTTTAATGGACTCAAGCTCGAGTTTGCTTTGGAAGGCATCAAAACGTTTTTGGCTTGGAAGGACTGCATGGAGGCAGTACTAGATGATAATGGACTGCTAGAATACATCAAGCTAGATGTAGAAAAACCCAAAGCATCTAATGCATAAAATATTTCTTATTGGAAGAAGGATGTGTCCAAAGCAAGCAGAATATTATTAGAGGGAGTAAGGGAACATATTATCTCAAATTTCCACGTGAAAGAGTCTTTGTTCGTGATGCGGAAAAAAATTACAGAGTTGTTCGAGAAAAATAGTGACCACAAGAAGCTAGAACTCAAGGACAATCTTCGAAGTATCAAGATGCAAAATAATGAGAAAATTCCACAATAGCTGAGCATGTTTACATAATTTCATGATGAACTTGGTGGTGTCCATGTTAATGTTCCTGAAGAAGACTTGGTATCTCTATCATTTTTGGTGCTTCCCAAGAGTTTGCATAATTATCCAAATGCGGAAAACGATAGAGATAAACTACTAATTTGGGAGTGATTATGGTCTGATCTAGTGTAGGAAGAAATAATTAAGAATAACAGAGACGTGACATGATCTAAGGGAGAGGATCAGGAGATCTATGCCTTCAATGGAAAGGAAAAGAAAAGAAAATGGAGTAAAAACCAATCCATATCATAATTTAGTCAATAGGGAAAGAAGAAAGACTTGTCCAGAATCAAGTTCTTTCAATGTCATGAATTTGGGCACTATGCCACAAAATTTCCACAGAATAAGAAAAATACAAGTCCTCATGAGGAGGGGCAGGTAAATATTTGGCTTCACAATTTTAACTTGACTTCCTCCTCATTGCATGCATGGAAAGAACAATGATGGGAAAAATCAAGTGGTATCTAGATAATGGTGCCTCATTCCACATGAAGGGGAAGAAAGATTTTTTTATTGACTTGGAGAAGAAAGATATTTGTATGCCCATCTATATGTGAGATGTTGGAAGGTACAATGTGAACGGGACCAACACAGTCACCTTTCATATGGATTCAGACTCCCCTCTGAGGATCAAGGATGTGTTGTTTGTACTAGTTCGAAATAAGAATCTAGTTTACATCGCAGTTTTGGGAGACCATGGCTACAATGTGATTTTAAGAAAAGGTAAGGAATTCCTAAGACACATTGCGACACTATAAGTGAAAAATATAGGGGTTTGAGTGAAGAACCTATACAATATGGATCTAGAAGACTGTGCTTCTTTGAGCACAAAGGAGGAGAAGGTGCAAATCCGAGATGTCGATGAATTATGACATATAACACTTGGTAGTTTTCATCATGGGGATTTTAGTATCATGCAACATTTCACCATAGGCCTCCTCAAAGGAGCATTAGAGCAGCATAATGCATGCAAAGTGTGTACCTTGGGGAAGTACAAAAATTCCACCTTCAATGATTGGGATAACAAGGCGCATGAAATCCTTGAAAGGATCTAATCTAATGTTTGTGGAAATTTCTCAATAACATCCACTTCTATTCACAAGTATTATGTTATATTTGTAGATGATTTATCATAAAAGTGTTGGATTTTCTTCATGCAGAAGAAAGACTAGACATTCTCCAAGTTTTTTGAATTTAAAGCACTTACTGAGGAAGAAATTGGCAAGAAATTGAAGGCTCTCAAGAGCGATAATGGAGGTCAATACCTATCAAATGAGCTTAAAAATTTAAGTGAAAATGAAGGAATTCGATGGGAGTTGACAACACCCCACAACCCACAACATAATGGGGTGGTTGAGAGGAACAAAATAACTATTCCTAGAGAAACAAGGGTGATTTTGTATGACCAAGTCCTACCTCTACACTTGTGACATGAATCATGCAACATAACGGTCTATTTTCAAAATAGGAGTCCTCATCAGACTCTTTGGGAGAAGGAGATTTTTCAGGGAAGAAAATAGATGTGTTACACTTCATGATATTTGGAGATTCAAT
Organism: Pinus albicaulis; assembly: GCA_034641835.2. Classification (NCBI taxonomy): domain Eukaryota; kingdom Viridiplantae; phylum Streptophyta; class Pinopsida; order Pinales; family Pinaceae; genus Pinus; species Pinus albicaulis. Next base: position 1,150,678,341 of record CM076580.1, read on the forward strand.
ATACTTCCATGTCTCCAAAGAGGCATGGGAAAATCTAGAGTCGATAATAGAGTGGGCATATTTGTGGGGTACACTCATATACCTCACAAATATCATGTGTATTTTCCATCCCTCAGAATGAGAGCTTTTCGAAGGGATGAAAATTTCGATGAGGGGAAGGAAATGAGGTGTTCCCTTGATAGGGAGATTGAATTTCATGTAGATCATGATATTTTGACTCCGAAGTAATAACCTTAAGATTTTTTGGAGCAACCGCAAGAAGAGGACTCGAGAGTGGAGACATCCACTAAAGTAGAGACATCCATATAAAGAAGGAAACAAATGAGGGAAGCTGAAAAATTATTTCAGGATGCTAGAGATAATGTGGGAGCACCCACATCACAATTCTAGAAGAGGATTTCACTATATCAGTACATGTGCTACATGGCTCTGATGACTGAGCTAGTAGAGACAGAACCAACCTCATTTGACGAATCAATAGAGTATACTATATGGGTTGTTGTTATGATAGAGGAATATGATTCCATTTTCATAAATCATGTTTGGGAAGTGGTCCCAAGGCCAATAGAAAAATCAATGGTAGGTTTGAGATGGATTCAAAAGGAAAATCATGTGGTAGAAAAAAGCATAGAGAATAATAAGGCCAGATTTGTGGCCAAGGGGTACTCTCTGGTTGAAGGAATTGATTATGAGGAGACATTTTCACTTGTAGCAAGGTATGAGATCAATTCTTTCTCTCTCTACATAGATGGGGTCGAAGATCCACCAGATGCTTGTGAATACAACATTCCTAAATGGAGTTATTGACAAAGAGATGTGCATCAAAAAACCTGAATTTTTTGAGGCCTTCGATAGAGATTCGCATGAGTGTTGACTCAAGCGAGTTTTATATGGGTTGAATAAAGCACACCATTAGTATAAGGTAATTTTTTTATTATTGTCTTATATGTTGATGACTTGATTTTTACTGGTGATGAACAACTTATCAGATATTCTAAGGAGGACCTTGAAAGAGAGTTCAAAAAAGGGCATGGGTCTCATTTACTATTTCCTCAGTTGGAAGTATGGAAAAGGGAAGGGGGATTGTTTGTCTCTTAGGAAAATTATGCCAATGACTCCACTAGCGACCAACTAGAGGAAAGAGGATGGCACTTCAGGCAAAGAAGTGGATGATACTTTATTTAGGAAGTTTGTGGGTTAACTCATGTACCTTGTGAACATGTTTATACATGTGTTTTGTAGTCAATGAGTTGATCCAAGAATTTTTTTGACCAACCAAATTATTTTGGAGGGCTACTAAACATGTTCTATGGTACCTCAAAAACACCACTCAATTTTTAATATGGTATAGACAGACAAAGGGAGTGAAGTTATGTGGCTTCACAAATGCAGATTGGGCAGGGAGTCCATTAGAATAGAAGAGAAATTCAGGAGGAATTTTTAGTGTTGGATTTGCAGTGGTTTCTTGGTACAATAGGAAGCAGATATGTTTGGCACTCAGCTCAGTAGAATCAGAGTACATGGATGTTAGTAAATAATCATGTGAGGTAACTTGGATGAGAAATATTCTTGTTGGGTTATTTGGTAAAATGGTGGATCTTACTATGATTTAATGTGATAATCATAGTTACATCAAGCTCTCTGAAAATCCTATTTTTCACAATTGATCCAAGAACAGAGATATCTGGTATCAACATCTACCATATTGTGTGCATAGACAGATCATGTTGTTGTAGTAAATTCCGACAAAGGAACAAGTTACAAACATTTTGAAACAATATTTTTCAAGAGGTAAATTTGATTTCCATAGAGGCGGGATTGGGGTGGTAGATAATCCCTTTCTTCCTGAGAGGGAGTGTTAAAAATACAACAAGAAAATCTATTTTTGACCTTACCTTGGTCAAGCTAGATTAAAATTTCAATTTCAATTTCAGCAGAATACTTGGAAGTAGTTAAATGAGGTGACATGGCTCTTGTCACTTATTTAACTCAGTTAATTCGAATTGTGAACACTTGATTTCATTTTTGTATGATTGATTGCTAATTTTTCGTAATTTTTTCAGTTAAGTTGAGTTATTGTCAATTAAACTAGCTCCAAACGTTGGAGAAACTGGTGGAAGGTCAATTTGTGCAGTGTAACTTCAGTTAGACTTAGTGGTCCTCCAGATAATTGATCAATCAACCCAAAATAACTAATGTATGCAAATAATTCAAGTTACCCACTTGCGATTGGAGTTCAAGGGAAGTGTAATATCAGTTGTAAACTAATGCAAGTATTATAGGTAGCGCATTCAGTCAAAATATGGGCCTACAGTAATTGCACAGTCCAATTGATTAATTTTGCTAAAAAATGCGGGATAATTCCTCAATGAATAGCACAAGGAAATAGGAGCTTGGAGACTTGAAAATTTGGCTAATATTGGTCAGGTTTAGTTAGTTAGGTAGAGAATAGAAGACACAAGTTCAGGTTTTGCTCAAGCTTGAGAAATAATATTGTATTCATCCAAATTCTTTGAGTAATGCAATAGAGATAGTAAAGGGTTTTGAGAAATTTCTTTCCCCTAGATAAATCTATGTGTATTTGTGTTGAATCTTGATTCATGTTAATGATTTTTTTTCTTGATCATGATTTTGATTCTATAGATCAGTAGAGTAACTTCTAATATTTTTATTTAGTAACTTTCATGAGCATTTTACAATCTACACATTAATTTATATAATATGAAACACTGCATCTTGAAATATCAAGATGAGTTCCATGTTACAACTTATATAACAATGTTTTATGATAGTTTCATAGCTTCCATTAATGGATTCTTCAACAATTTGAACCTTTGATATTTTCCTATGATCTAACTAAGGAACAAATTGCAGTCCTAATTAGTTTCTTATGAAAACAACTTTCATGCACATCTTTTCAACTAAGAAAATTTATTTGGTGTCATTTCCTTTATATGAGGTATATAAGAAATTTTCCAAAGTAAATATCTTGATCCCATGTGAGATTATTATAAGTAAACTAAGTGATGATACATAACTTACATTCTCAAAATAAATCCCTAGACTTTACCATACGTATTTTAGATATTTTGGTCTCTTTGTAATTGTAAAAATCACACTTATCATTGAACAAACAATCATTGTAATGTGCTATGGAAATAATGTGTGGAAAAAAATTATTTCAAATTAAACAATATGTGTTGTATCTCTTATCAAGCCTAGTAGCTATAGCCAATATTAAAGGAGAGAACTTCTAACTTCGCACTAAAATCAGTCCAATCCCTTCCACACTTTAAGTATTAAAATCAGACTTCATGAAAAAAATATGTATTTGTTGGCATATTCCCAAATAGATAGATTTTTTAGCTTCTTTTAGGACAGAATTTAGGTGAACTATATAAAGAATTTCAAATTTCCATAGTAGGGCCATTTTTTGGCTTGTTAGGAATATTTCATGGATCATTCTTCATTCCTTTGCATAGAACAAAACTCACACTTTCAGACAAAATTTCAGTGGTCCTTTCTCCTTATTTCAACCTTATTCTGAGATTATTTGATCCTCATGCTAGGTATCTCAAATTCATGAAAGTAATCATGAAAAAATTTCACCCTGTAAAATATGGACTAAGGCCATTCAATCACTTGTCACAAGTAAAATTTAGACTTGTGATTCGGATTTGTTCATAGAGCTATGTTTTTCTAGTCTTCTTCTAAGGTATAATAAAAGAGACAAATCTGGGCCTTTCTTGCATATACTCCTTCTTTCTTAGACTAGGATTTATAGGGTTACCACAAACCCTAGAGGAACAACATGAATTCTTCAAGGATGCTCGCATACCTTGCTCTAATACCATGTTGGTTTTTAATAGGATATTTTAAATAATAATTACTTTTTATGATTTCTTATGTTTATCATTTCTTGCATTCAAATTCACCACAAAGAAATTACATGAAATATCTCAACAATAGAAACAAAATTCCAACAAGATAATAGAGAGAAAACCAAATAAGAGACACGAAATTTTACTTTGGGAAAACCCACATAGGGAAAAACACAACATCCCTTTTCTTAGAGAAGTTTTTTAATTCAACAAAGATATATATAATTCTTCCAGCAAAGAAGAAAGTAAAATTGACCGGTAATATAACTATGATCAAACTTGGTAAAAATTACCTTAGGTCAAGTCACAAGGATGCATAATCAACCTGACCTAGTTTGATTTGTGTATACTCTAATTTGGACTCCCATAATTTCCCAAAACTTGACCTTTCTACAACCTACAAACTGAGATGTCTGAGGTCAAACAAGAGAGATAATGCATGATATATCTTTTTACTTTTTCTACATGCTTCTTTCCTTATTCTTCTTTATTTAGATGCCCATAAAATGTATTTTTTCATTTGGGATTCGAATTTTACCAAGAGGATGAGGTTGAATGCCATATATATAGGGATTATGGCTGGCCAAATTGGTGTATCTCTACTTGGGGCCAATTTTACTTGGAGGGTCGACTTTACCTTATTTGGAGCCAAAAATTCAAATTTCAAAATTGAAAATTTCTATTTTGAAACTGACATGAATAACATGTATTATATTAATTACATTTCAAGGGATAAAGTAAAAATTACATGAAGCACATGTATTACATAACTCAATGGCTAAAATATTAATTATGAAGATTGACCATATCTACAAAATTCACTAGTTCCCATTCTAAATGTGCTCCTCTTTTCTCTCACTTTGATATAAACATGTTCCCCCACATTGTATTCCTTGTGAATTTATTTTTGATCCCATGAGTTTTTTGTTTGTCTTAAGTTGTTTTTAAGTTTTTCTTTACCCTATAAACACATACTCCATATATTTTAAGAGATTAAGTCTGAAAACTAATTTTCACTCCAGTTAATTCTAACTCAATGGAGTATAGTGTTTCCATTCATAAAAAATACAAAACGACTCATTTTAAGATATTATTGATAACAATTAGTATCATTACATTCAACCATATGTAACTAATCCTCCCATTTAGTGGGTTGATCCATTGCATACATGTAAAGCATGTATTCAAGGATTTGGTTTGTACTTTCAGTTTTTCTAGTAATTTGGGGATGGTAAGCAATAGTGAAATTCAAATGTTTACCTAATCCTGTGAAAAGTGCCTTCCAATAATTTGATGAGAATTTCGCATCTCTGTAAAATGACTATTTTTTGTACCCCATTAAGTCTAAATATATCCTTCATAAAAATATCAATTATTTTAATATCTTTAAATGTTGAATGTGCTATTATAAAATGGGATTCCTTACTCAGTTTATGAACTACAACCATCATAGAATCATTTTGTCTTATAGTTCTCGGTAACCCTATGATCAAATATGAGGAAGTAATTTCACATTGCCACCAAGAATATGTAAGGGATTTAATAATTCAGTATGATGTTGATGTTCCACCTTAACATTTTCACACTCCATACATTTCTCTAAGTACTCAACCACTTATTTTTTCATCCCTATAAAAACCCTTTTCTAAGTGTTGTGATAAGTTTTTGACAATATCAATGAGCTGAAAAAGGCTTATTATGATGTTCATCTAGGATCAATTGTTTAATTCTTTGCATAGTTGGGATAAAATTTTGTTTTTGAAAGTCAATAAACCATCAATATTCAACACATAATATTATCCTTTTGTCGGGCCATTTTCATTTAATAAATTTTCTTGTATTTGTTTGTATTCTTCATTTTCTATGTTTGTACTCCCAATATATTCATCAAAGTTTATTTTAACGCTACAAGTAGAGATTCCATGGATCTAATCTAAACTTTTACTTAATGAATATATAATTTTGCTATCTTTTCCTTTAATGTGTTTGATTTCAAAATCAAATTCACTGAGAAAATCCATCCACCTTATGTGCCTTGCATTTATATATGGTTGACTAAAGAAATATTTCCTGCTCATATGATGAGTTACTAATGTGAATTTCTTTTCCAAAAGGTAGTGTTACCACATTTCTAAAGCATGAATTACTACAACTAATTCTAGATCATGCACGTTATAATTATTCTTATGATGAGTTAGCTTCTTATATTCATAAGTTATAACATGATTATCTTGGAATAATACTCCACCTAGTCCTTCAAAACAACCCTCTTTGCACATTCTATATTATTTATGATTGTTCTTTACTTTATTCCTGATTGTGTAATACAAAATATTTATTATTTGAAATTATAGCTATGATCTATTTCATAGGGCTGAGTGTTGCAACCTATAACACTGATACAATATGTAATGTACCTCCATATTACACATTAAAAAATATTTTTGTTTTTTTATTACTTCTACTTAATCCAATACTGGAATATTGTTATTGATAAATGTAGAAAAGTTTGTTCTTTAAAAAATTTCTATCTCCTCAATCATGTAGAGGAAATATTCCCCATGTATATATTCTTAAGTGTGATTTCAATTGACATCAAGTGTATAGGGTCACTCTTGTTATCATAATTTTATTGTCTAACCTTAAAAGGTAATCTATAAATGTTTGAAAGGGAATGAGACTTGAACCCTTAACATTGGGTTTTACAATTAATGAAACCATCCTTCTCTAACCACAACATCTCCATCACATGGATACTCCACTTATCTTGCAAATAAAACTTGTTTGTGCACTATGAAAATATTGTATTATTTGCACTTTAAGGCTACTCAAACTCAAGACATGTTTTTAACTTAGCATGCTTATGCCTCATATCAACTGTTGAGTCCTCATATCATATATTACTGAAATTTTCCAACATGTTTCAAAGTATTTACTATACTCATATTTATTATTTATTTATTTTTAACAAAAAATGTGGACTTTAAAAAATGGAACCTGACATGAATCGAACTAGCCTTTTAATCTGGAGTAATATGTGCTACCATTGTGCCATGGATCCCACTCCCCAAGTCACAATTGATATTCACAATGGTGTGGGTCCCATTTTATGTGTTGTGCATTAAATTATTTTTTTGACCCCTCCATTTGACAAAGTCGCAGATGGATCACTCAGATAGTTTACGGTAATCAAACAATATTGAGGGTTTGATGAAAGAAACTAGTCATATTTACTACCCTTTCATACTCATCATTTGTAATTGCTTGTTTTATACAATCAATATTTCTATGGTGATAGACTAAGGATTAATCTCTATAATCATGCTTCTCTCACAATTGAGAACACTTGGATTCCATAAAGACTTAGTTTCTTTCATTACACCTTAAGCCATGAGCACTAGTTAATTTCAAAACTCCTTTGATGATTTTTGTTCGGGGTTATTGGTTTTTCTACTTGAAATTTACATCATATATTAGCAACGAAATTTATAATCCATGATATTTGAGGAGGATTACAGGTTCATTGAGGATACCTTCACAAACACCTTGTAGCTAACAATTTTCTTGGGGTTTTGAGGGATTTGTTTTTTAAAGAGTGGGAACTCTAGGGAAAGATGCTCAAAACATTACTTATTTTAAAATTTTCTATTACATATTTCTACAAATATTACATGCGCTTATGGGTTTATATATTTGAGTAATTAGGAGCACATCCACTCCCCAAGACTAGAAACCATGGCACCTCGGTTGTGATATAACCCTTTCAAATTATCCTTACCTCGGGTATGCATGTTTAAAATTGTGACATTGGACTTCCAATTCTTAAGAGATATTTTTCAAAATGCCTTTCTCATAGGGTTTTTAAGTAATAACAACATGTTTTTTTTTATTTTTTATTTTCCTTCATAGGGTTTCAATTAAAGGCATTATTTTTCAAGGAAACACATGTTTCTTTGGAATTTCCTTTCACAGTAAGCGCATCATCAATATCTGTTGGTCGATGTTTCGAACCCTCTAATGTGGTTCATCATTAGGACCAAGATGAAAAAATCAATCTATCCATAGGAATACATAGAGGATATGCATTCAGTTCTAGAAGTAGTTGTTAAAAATAAAATTCTATTTTTAATTAACAAAAGAAACGTTAAGGGGATTTTAGTTGAATATAAATAATTAAAATTACTTAGGTCAAGGTCAAATAATAAAAAAAATTGAGCGGAGAGATTAATTCTACATTTAATAAAATTATAAATTTAATGGTAAATACATAATATAAATTTAATGGCCAACATACAATAAAGAGGTTAAATTAAAATTGGGGAAATTTATAGAAAAAAAGGAAAAATAATTGTCATAATTAATAAAATGTTATATTAATAAGGAAAGGAAATTGACCAAAATGTATTTTATCTAACGTTGTTGAAAATATATTAACATTAAAGAAGAGGACCCTAATTCAACTAAAATTCAAATAAGGTAGATTTATAGATAAAAATGATAAATAGGGAAGAAAATTTAAATATATAAAAATAAATAAATAATCATTTTTACATAATTAAATTAAAAATAAATAATTGATTAATTAAATAAATAAATATCATAGTGAAAATTATAATATCTACGAAAACAATGGAAAAGGTTTAGGAAGACATAGGAAAGAAGGTGGGCGGGGGGGGTGGGAGAGAGAGAGAGATTTCCAAACTAATAAATAAAGGGACAAAATATATGAAAAATATAAACATAAATAAATAAAAAGAAAGAAAAAAAAATTATCGGGAGGAGAGAATAGGGGTCCAACTTTTACTTAGTTTCTAGCCATCGTTGTTCTCAATTTCAGTGGCCTCTCCAAAATTCCTATGGTGGAAATGGTTGATCCTCTCCATGACCCTCAAATATTCAATGTACACATGGTGCTTAGTTTTCAAAGCATGCTCAACAATAGTTGAGGAATGGGAACGATTGTGCCTAGCTAATGTTTTTTGCATGTTCTTGACTTCTTAAATTAATGGATCAACCTATTTCCCCAATGTAATGAACACCACATGAGCAAGGAATTGAGTAAACTCCTTTCATTTACTTAGGATTCAATGAGTATTTAATAGATCGAAGGGAGATTCTAATGGTATTAAGGGGTTTTAAGGTGGTAGAGACATTATGATTTTTAAGAATAAGACAAATATTGTCAATGGTCCCATGGATAAACAAAAATTTAACATTTGAAGTTTGTTCTTCCTGGGCTTTTTTTTTTATCCTAGGACCTTTACTAGCTTTATGAAAAGCTACAAAGCATTCATGTATGTTATAGCCATTCTTTTCAAAACCCTTTAGAAGATGGGATATATCATCTTTAAGGTTATTAATATCAAAGAGACGGAGAGCACATATGTCAAGAATGTTAATAAATCCTAATTTTTGAGATGGGAAATGGTGAGAATTGGCATTAAGATATTGTTCCATGTGAGTTTTTTTGCAAAAACATTGGTGAGATAAGAAACCATGTTAATTTCTAGAGAGGATAACATAAATTAAATTAATAATAACATTTAATTCAACCTCGATAGTTAATTTGACGTGATAATATTGAGAATTAAGATAATTAATAAACATATTTAATGTCTCACAACCATGGGGCTAGACAACACAAGAATCATCAACAAACCTTTTCTAGAGTTTGGATTTAAATTAAGCCAAGGAAAAATATTGTGTCTCAAAATATTCCATGAAAAAATTTGAATTGACATGTGAGAGAGGAGAACCCATGGCTACTCCACATGTATGTTCATAGAATTCACCTTGGAAGCTAAAAAAAGTAAATGTTATGCAAACACAAACTAATTTGGCAGTTTCATCATCGGTGATCCAAATTCTGACATTGATTACCTCATTAATGGGGATTTAGACTTGTGAAGAGAAATAACTTCAAAGCTTACCAAATATTTCTCATGGTCTAGCTTAACATCTAATAACCCCTTCACAATGTAGGGAGAGTCTTTGATGAAGGAGTGAGTGTGTCCAACCAAATGATTTTAACTTTTGTGCTAATAATTGGCAAGAAGATAAGTACGCCCACCTATTATGTTAACAACGGACCTTAAGGGGGCCCTGAATTTATGAATATTTGGAATACCATAAATCCCGAGGGTGAGAGGGTTACTTTCAATAAGTTTCTTGCTTATAGGGTTAGGAGAATTATTAGATTTTAAGGCACAAATGACCTCCTTAGAAACATTTTTAATAGGATTTTTATTGATTTTCTTGTAGCTACCACTAATATGAAGGTGGTCTAACATATTTCTAACATACTTGACTTTATCTAAAATAACAACCCCACCTTTTTCAGCCTTAAGAATGATGATTTTTGGGTTTTATCTTAAGTATTTAAGGGAAAGAAACTCATTTGTCCTACTGTTTCTATTAGGGGATTAGCTTTCCTAAGAACATTAACGCAATATTTTATAATAACTTCCTTAATGTTATTAAGAAGGCCCCTAATCTGATATTCAATTTTGCAAATAATGTCCTCAATTAGAATTTTTCTTGGAGCCAAGGAAAAATCTTAACCTTTTTCTAAGAGGCGAAAAACATGAGAATATAAACTAACAGTAAATAAATTAATAAAATTATTATGAGAAGAGCGAGACATATTATTATAATTATTATCATCATCATCATCACTAATATTTTGATTACTGTTTTTGTTATTATTATGAAATGAGATGTTATTATTAAGGAAATTGTTACTAATATCATGATCAATATTGTTATACGAATCAGAATTAAGCAGAACTATGTTAAAATCAAAAGAATCATGTGGATGGAGGGAATATAAAGGAGTAATGGGAGGAATATAAATGGTTTGGGGAGCGGGATCATTTTCCAACGAAGTGGAGGAGAGGGGTTCTATTACCAATGAAGAGGAGGAGAGGGGCATGTTAACGAAAGGGAGGTTCATAAGGAAAGTGGGTGAAGGAACAACTCAACGAGGGCTTAATGTATCATCTCCAGAACATATGACATGGTTTGTGGAAAATGGGGGAGGAGGATTGGCTAAAGTACTGGGGGATGAAGGATGGATTGAGGGTGAAAGGACAATGGTCAAAGAGCAATTTCACGAATATTATTTTGAAGAGAAATGAAATTTCTATATATGATGGCTCAATCATGCTAGAATTGTTGGATATAACCTCATGGTAGAGAAGATCAAGGTTGGAGGAGAAAAATTGGCTGATGGAGCTGAAACAAAAGCACGATGAGATACTGAGGTAGATGAGAAAACATGGTTGTTTACCCAAAAGTTAAGAGGAACTATTTCGTGACTTATAATACGACGGTTTGATGAAATTGAGAATGTGGAATTAGAATGGCACTGAGCACCATTACCCATCATTTTAAGAAATTTGTCGGATTGATTCTTCTTGTAAATCTCAATGAGGCAAGAATCTTTCAACGCAGAACACCCATCAATTATCTACCAAAGAGAGTCATGAATTCCATTTTCTAGATCTATGTGGAGAAATAATAACATCTGCGATAGAGAATCCAATTAAAATCTAACCCTACAAATTTTAGGCCGGAGTAAAGACATACTAGTTTTCAAAAGAATTGATTTTTTTAAAAGTTATTAAGATGATGTTTTATATGAAAAAATACTAGATATAAATATGCATTCCTACATCGCTTACAAATGTAAGATTCAATTTTTTCCTTGAAACCTCTAAATTAGCTCGGTCAAAGCTATGAATTTTATCAAAAACATCCCTTCTGTGTAGGGATATAATTTTTTACCTCAAAATTTTGTGATCCATATTATTTCTTTGGAATTGGAATTTAGAATAATCACATCATCTACCTTTTTCACCCTCTAATGTGGTTCAAGATGAAGAATTCAATCTATCCATAGGAATAAATAACAAATATGCATCCAGTTCCATAACTAGCCGTTAAAAATAAACTATATTTTTAATATTAGAATTAGTTAGGATTATGCTTACTTTAGTATATCTTGGATTGGGTTTGTTGAGGAAGTTGAGAGAATCTCTCAACTTCTCTCTCTAAAATTATAATTAGTTTAATTATATATTTGATGTATCTGATTATTGAAGATATAGAAATAATTATTTGTGTGTGAATCCTGTGTGTTTCTGCTCTCTCCAATTTTTAATATGATATCAGAGCCACTACTAGCTTAAATCCCTCACGAGATGGCCAGGAAGATGTGAGAGCAATGATTCTCAAAATATTAGTGTAGGAGAGTAGATAGTTCAGTAAAAAAAATTATGTGTTGATTATTTTATTTTATTTTGTGATCCGTTGACTACAATTTGCGAAAAGCGGTCTTGAAAGCCCTGCGTTGTAATTGGGCCGATATTAACTGCCAACATTATGCTTGGCTTGATTCTAGGTGATGGATTTGTGGCACGTGACATAAGCTTCATATCAGGAAGTTACGGTGCAGCTGTACAAGTAAACAGTGATCTGGAAACATTCAAGAATTGTGCATTCCGTGGACACCACTACAGTCTCTACGCACATGCACTGCGTCACTTGTATACAGATCCAATTTTTAATAGGGTGCAGTGGTGAGATGATCTCAACATCCAGCACAGCTCATCCAAGCAAGGGCGCGACTCGGCGTAACGGTGAGAAAAGAGGGCAATATGAACATTGGCACTGTCAATGGCTTTCTTGATTGCAGTGTACACAGTATTTCCTGTGCGAAGTTCCTCCATGACAATTTGTTAGACGATGGTAGATGAGGCTGGCAATATTCCTCTTGGTGTTAGGTCCCCTATGGTTTACAAAAACCTGGTATGCTACTGCTTCTGGCTCTCTAACCTGTTCCATCCTTATAATTTAATAGCTTCTTCTATTCGGATCGAGAACGCTTTGCCTGAGAGAAATTGAGGAAGGCTTTTGCGAGCAGATAAGATGATACTATAAATTCGTAAAGCTGCAGATGGCTTCAATCTATTTGAAAAATCATGAAAATAATTCAGTGTGACAGCTGTGGCTTGTCTGTGACTATGACACCCGTTGGGTGTGAACACTTATCACTACAGTTCAGTTAACCTACAAGGATTTTCCATGGTTGAGAATACAGATAGTATCATTCTAATGTACAGAATATACAGGGATTTTTAATTTGGCTTGCGCATAGGGTGTTAGTTTATATAGAATTATGAGTAAAAGATTATCTTGTATAGTGGAGTTTTGGATTAGGGAATTTTATTTGTTGGGCAAGGATTTGTGAGATTTGTGTATTAGAGAACCAATTATTGAACAAATTCGCATTATTTAAATTAGTCGTTCTTGACGTTCTACAGGGATGAGAGAACAATTGGCTAATTTGATTGTGTGAATTTGTTATATGCTGATCTTGTTGTGCTACGGGCCAAGGAGCATCAGTTATAGGTTACAAGCAGGTCAAGTTGTTAGATTAGCTCTTGAACACATTCAGTATTCAGACCATTTGCCTAGCCACTGATGGATAGTCGAAAGAGAAATATCCGACATATGGTAATTGGTCCATAGGATGGTTCATCACTTGTCAGCTTTATCGCGTAAGCCCCGATGAGCCGAGTTGTCAATACTGTTGATCTTGCAAAGTTCATTATTACTGGTCAGAAACAAATGTATTTTAACTGGGTTGAATGGTAGCTCAAAAATGGTGGAGAAAAGAGCATTTCCTATGAGATCTCAGAGTGGGTACAGATGTTAATGAAGACCAGATCAGACAAAGACACGAAAAGTTTAAAGTGTTGTAATTGTGATTAATTATATTTTTTGTAAAGTAAGCATTAATGGAGGGTATTAGAATTAGTTAGGATTATGCTTACTTTAGTATATCTTGGATTGGGTTTGTTGAGGAAGTTGAGAGAATCTCTCAACTTCTCTCTCTAAAATTAGAATTAGTTTAATTATATATTTGATGTATCTGATTATTAAAGATATAGAAATAATTATTTGTGTGTGAATCCTGTGTGTTTCTGCTCTCTCCAATTTTTAATATTTAATTATCAAAATATACCTTAAGGGGATTTAGTTGAAAATAAAAGGGAAAAATAATTGTCATAATATATATATATATATATATATATATATATATATTAAAAATTAAATTAAGGAAAGGGATTTGACCAAATTTTAGTTTATCTAATATTGTTGAAAATATATTCACATTAGATAAAGGACCCTAATTTGACTAAAAAGTAAAATAAAGTATATTTATAGATAAACATGATCAATAAGGAAGAGAATTTAAAAATACATAAATAATTAAATAGCCAATTTTAAATAATTAAATTTAAAAATAAATAATGTATTAATTAAATAGATAAATATCATAGGGACAATTATAATATATAAGAAAACAAACGAAAATGAAATAACAAAAAAAATCAGGAGGATGGGGAAGGGATCCAACTTTTACTCAATTTCCAACAATCGTCCCTTTTGAGTTTTTTCACTTGTTTCTGAATTGCAATGACCTCTCTCAACTTCATATGGTAGAAATGATCGATCCTTGTGATGACACTTGAATGTTCAACACAGACATGGTGCTTAGTTTTCAATGCATGTTGAGCAATATATGAGGAATGAGAATGATTGTTCCTAATGTCTCTTTCATGTTCTTGAATTTTTAAATTAATGGATTGATTAGTTTCCCCAATGTATGGAACACCACATGAGTGAAAAATTGAGTGAAATCCTTTCATTTCCTTAGGGTTCACTAGGTATTTAATAGATTGAAGGGAGATTCTAATGGTATTAAGGGGTTTGAAGATTGGAAAGACATTATTCTTTTTAAGAATAGGAGAAATATTGTCGGTGGTCCCATGGATAAATGGAAGTTGAACATTGGAAATTTGTTATTCCCTAATTTTTTTTAATCCTAGGACCTTTAATATCTTTATGAAAATCTACAATACCTTGATTTCCAAAGAGAAAAAGTGGTAAAAGTGTTAAGAACTACTAATTTCTGAGTTGGAAAATGGTGAGAATTGGTGTGAAGATATTGTTCCCTCTGAGTTTTTTTGTGAAAAAATTGGTGAGATAAATAACCATCTTCATTTATAGAGAGGAGAACATCAAGGAAATGAATACTACCATTTACTTCAACTTCCATGGTGAATTTTATGTGATGAAATAAAGAATTAAGATGATTAAGAAACAAATATAACTTCTCACGACCATGGGGCTAGACAAGACATGAATCATCAACAAGCATTTTCCAGATTTTGGGTTTAAATTAAGGTGAGGTGAAAGATTTAGTCTTAAAATATTCCATGAAAAAATTGGCAATGACAGGGTAGAGTGGAATACTCATGGCTAGTCCACATATATGTTCATAGAATTCACCCTAGAAGCTAAAAAAAGTAGATGTTAGGAAAACACCAATTTAATTTCTACATTAATATTTAAATTGAAAATATTAAAATTTATATTCATTATTTCCATCTTCAAATCCCTAATATATCTAATTAAATTACCCAATCCTAATAAAATTATAATTCTCCATATCTTTGCCCCCCTTCATTTACTTTAATATTTTCATCACTATTTTCTATAATTAAATTAATCAAAAATTCTGAATATATGTCCTAAATAATTATTTTCAAATTAATTTTTAATTTAATTTTACAATTAAATGATTTTTTAACATAATATATCCATCTCATTCTCCAATGGATAATTAAAATTAATTAATTTTTAATTCATTGAATTATTTTATTAATAAATTATTATTTATTTAATCTTTTATAATTTCTCCCTAATGACTAATTTTGAATCCTATAAAATTCATTGAATTTTACAACTAGAATTCATTCTTATTGATACTTTCAACGTCTGTACTCTTCCGATCTTACGCTCAACTTCCTCCTCCTGATGATGAGTGAAGTGTTCACCCAAAATGTCGAGCTCTTCAATCATATTACATAGGATTCCATAAGCCCTAATCTACATTATGTATCTGAATGTGGAAACATTCATGCCTCAACGAGAATACAATCGCGGAATATGGAGGGCCAAAAGTAACCAGCATGTAGGATATTTTTTGTGTTGGCATATCGAAACAAATGATTGTCTTGTCTACCTGAGTGGAATTCGTTTAGGAAACTCTCAACCTTCTAATGTGTGAGGAACCTTCAGAAAACCATATCAATACCATGGCGATAAAGGGTGTCACACATGATCATTGAATTCTTCGCTTGGTATCGAATACGACATTACTCGGAGTGAGAGGTATCGGGCCAAAAAGTCTCAGTCTAGAGAAATATAAGAATGTCTCCATACCAAGGGTCAAATGACGATATCAGAAACAATGAATCATCTGGGATGGAATCCTCAGACTTCGATGTCGAATTAGCAAAGGAAAGTTCGCATATGAGCTCAAGAGAACTAAGGATTTTTTTTATTTGGATTTGATGAACTCCAAATGAAAATCTTGCAGGATAACGATCTATTTAGAGTATTTCCCCTCCATCAATTGACGTTAAAAAATTAATGTCATAG
Organism: Pinus albicaulis; assembly: GCA_034641835.2. NCBI lineage: Eukaryota > Viridiplantae > Streptophyta > Pinopsida > Pinales > Pinaceae > Pinus > Pinus albicaulis. The sequence continues at coordinate 1,150,694,735 of CM076580.1, forward strand.
GTTACAATATAAAATGACCATAGTTTTCTAGAGCAATATATCATGATGAAGCCTTTGAATGGCTTAAACGACTCCCAAAGCTAACTTTTCCATGTGGGCATACTTGATTTAGGTATCATTGAGCTTCTGACTCAAATAATATATTGGATGTTGAATCCATAGATCATATTCGTGGAGAAATACCATTTATATAGTAGTAATAGCAACAAAAAGATACAATAAATAGTTGCGCTAATAGTCAGGGGGATACAAGAGAGATACCTTAATCGACACATATTTTCGAGAATCAAATTATTTTTAATCAACGTTATCCCAATGGAAGCGAATCCCTTTATTAAGAAAGAGAGTGAATCCTTTGGTCAACTAAGCATAATTAAGGACAAGCCTCCGTAGAAAGTTAGCCTTCCCTTGGAGTCATTGGACCTGAACTAGAGACGAAGTTGCAGGAAGATTAATAATTTCCTGAAATTTCATAGAATTGATACAAATTCCATGTTTTGAAATTAAAAAACCAATAAGTTTACCAGAACTAGTGTAGAATATACATTTTTATGGATTAATTCGAATATTGTTGTGTCATTAAGTCGAATATTGTTATGTCTACACCGTAGGAAAATGGCCCTAAGATGCATCAGGTGATTATTTCGATGTTTAGAATGAGCAAAGATATCGTCCAAAAGAGGCTACATGATATTTTTAATGTCATGGAATCATAATCCATAGCTCGTTGAAACTTAGCTCCAACATTCTTTAAAACAAAAGGGTGTTTTCGGTAAGAAAAAGTACCCTAGGGAAAAATAAATGCAGTATTATGTTGATCCCCTAGGAGAATTTTTATTTGGTTATAGCCTGAGAAACCATACATGAATGAATATATCTCACAACCTGAAAAAAATGTCAACAATCTAATCGATAAACGAGGTCTAATAATTGTATTTGGACAACAACAATTTACATCCCGATAATCGATGCATACAAGAATTGTGCCATGATTCTTCATGAAAAGGATGACATTTGACATCCAATTGGTCAAATGGACAAAATATATGAAACAAACATGAATAATTTTTTCAACCTCAACTTTAATCGTAGCAGCCTACTTGGGATGGGTTAGATGAAGGTGTTGTTAAACTGTTTTAGCATTAGGATACGTTTTAATCTCATGCACAACTATATTTGAGTTGATACCATGAATTTATTCATAATTGCATGCAAAGACATATTGAAACTCCTAAAATAGAGTTGTATAAGTGTTAATATCATCTAGATTTAACAATATGTGCCAATGTGTATATTTTTGACAATACCTGGTTGAATAAAGATATCAAGAGGTATCGTCTCCTCTATGTTTGAGAGTTTTTTTTGGAATCCACTAAATTATTAGAGACAAAAATTGTAAAAGACTCGACAATATTGGGTAGGTACAATTCACTAAGATTATCCTCAATGGAATCTGTTAAGGAGGAATGATGGTGATCATCATCCCAAGGTGCATCATTTGGCATCATGATCTCCATGATTCCCTCATCGGTAGGGAATACAGGAGAGAATAAATCAGAATATGTGTCATAATCTAGTGAAAAATCGACCCAATTAATCGAAGAGAAGGAATCAAAACAATCCACAGAAGTAGAATATATGGGTTCGTAATAAATGTCGATGAGGCTAAGGGGCATTCAGTAACCAAAACTATCAATTTAATTTTCATCTCGTACTACCCATGGATCAACTAGAATTGTGGAAGAAGATAACATATTGATATAAGAAAACAAAGGTGATTTTTCAAGAAATGAAGGACGAGGGAGTGAAACGATTCCCATAAGCAAGGAATCCTTAAGCAATCCAACCCATACATGTTGAAGGGAATGTAGAGTTTCCCCTACAAGAGTAACACTACTTGTAACATGATAATTAGAGGTGAAGAAGGTGACTTATTCGATGGCCACAATTCCACCATTATGAGGAAAGGAAATCATACGAAAATAGGTTGAAACAATGGTTACCATAGCATAAAACCATCTGTGACCCAATAGAATATTATAATCAAGGGGTCTCAATAACTTCAACTTCTATGTATACAAATTTTCCCCCTAATTGCACTTGTAAGGAGTTCAAAATACCACATGGTTTATATGTCTTTCCATCAAAATATTTTAATGTGGTAGGTAACTGACTCAGTTGAGAAAAACCAATCATTTTCTAGGTAGACAATGACATGATATAGGTGGAGGCTCCCTCTTCCATAGTACAATGATGAATTTTCTTATCAGGGATGAAAACCTCGATCATAAAAGCCAATTTAGCCGGTATTTGAGGGGAATAGTTATCATAATTAAACACTACTAGGTTGAAATCTGAAGGATCAACACATTTGATAGCAGAAAGAAAAGCCTTCTTCTAGGTAGGAAATTTTTGCAACACCTCGAGAATCGACATAGTTGATGGAGACTTAGCTAACTATTTAACTGCGTTGTAGTTTTTAGAAGCTCTCAGAAAATATTTTAGAGAAAACTTATGCATAACACCCTTCAGAATCTTAATAGTTAATTCTGTAGGAACATAAGGTGAGTGGGATCCGACGAATATGATGTTGAACTTGCAAGTTGATAAGTAGTCTGGGCATTCAATGGATTTTCATTACCGTAGCCCTTATTTTGAGTAGTCACTATAATATTGGATTTACACTTTGTGGATGAAAGAATTAAAAATATTTTAGAGGAATTAGGGTCCCGCGCAAGCATGTGAGTATCCTTATTTGGAAATGGGTCGGCCAACACAATGGCTGAAGTGGAATATTTCAAGAACTCGCTCACCTCCTCGTAGTGAGGACGGTCACGAGTAAAGCGCAACTTGTTACAAATAAAACATGGATAACGAGGCTTTTGTTTCTCAACATAGGATCAAATTTCATGTTTATCCTATGGTGAAGAATAGTTCTTAGTTTTATCTTTACCAATCTTCTTACTTCTTGGAGGTTGTTGAGATTTACATTTATCATAATGAATGATATTTATCTCAGAAGTAGAAGTCATAGGAGGATTCGACAAAGGGCTTTGGACATATGCGGTGAGATAAGCACCATATGGTTTACTCACTGACTAAGAACTAGAAAAACCAATCATGCCATTGGCAGCATGATATTATTTACCAAGGATTTTAGGAATAATTTTTTCAATTCTCGGAGCATTTGGTATTTTTTCGTAAAGCATGCCCAATTGGTTATAAACGAGATCCAGATATTATGGATGAGAAAATAGTTTCTCTACATTCATGACTCCACCTTTGGCCACATCCTCTATTATAGGTACTAACATATATCTACTAAACCATTCCTCTAAAAATTCATTTGGAACATATGTTTTAAGCAACAGGCCCCAATGCCACTGCTCATCAATGTGATTTGAGATGTGAGTGGAATTTGATTGTTTGAAGTTGGTCAAAAGCTTCATTCGAGTCTCATATCTGATGGGTAACTGTAAATTTTTAAGGAATGTAGTAGCTAAGGAACTGAAATCATGAAATGAATCTCTAGGTAATTGAATGTAGCATTTAGTTATGATACTTGTAAGCATACCTTGGAAAATATGTAATCAAATTCAATCATCATTAAGGTATTTCGAAGAACATCATAAATGATACATTAATACATGTGTGGAAAGGTCTTTTCTAGAGTTTCTACTGAATTTAGGAATGTTACAGAGAAATTTGTTAGGAATTATCAGCCACCAAGGAGAATCAGCAAATCACAACTTCTTGTTAAAATCTGGAGGAGGATAACCTCGATAAGAAGGGATAACCTGAGCAACAGGTACTTGTGTTCTATAATAAGGAGGGTTATGATAAGGAGGAACTTGGGTACCAGATTAAAGAGGATTCTAATAACTAATATACAAATATCCACGTTATCCTGTTAGCCATCAGTAAATTTTGTTACAACAAATGATGGCTACAATAGGTCTTGAGCCTTCAAGAGATTATTTTCATAGAAAATTTCTCATTCTTGAAGCCTTCTGGTGCTTTCTAACTCAAGAGTAATTTTCACTGTTGTTTCCTTCAAAAAATCCTCAAGAAGACTTGTTGTATAAAGCAGACTGTTTTCACCATTTTCTCCATCTTTTCACCTTCACTAATCCCTCCAAAATCCCCCCATATCACTCATTTTTTCCTTTTACATATACCTCATTTTCCTCTGAAACATCTCTCCTTTCCTCTCATTTACCCTCCATTTCCTCAAAAATCCCTTTTAAACTTATAAAAACTCTTTTTTTATGGTTTGAATTACCCTATTTTACCTATGAAAACCTTTTTTAGGATTTAAAAACCCCTCTTTTGGCCTAAAAATGCACTATTTTATATACAGGCTTTAAGCCCCTGAGAGCTTAACTATTCCACTTCTTTTTCTTCATATGACCTACGCCCGCGACCAAGCGCTAGCCCCCATCGCATCAGCGATTCACATTTTTTCTTCATTACCCTTGCCCTTTCCTCTGTCGATGTTTCCACCTCCAATGTAATCCGCACCATTGATCTACCCAGATCAACGATCCTTCGTCTCCCCTCCTTATCCATATCCCATTGTTCCCATCCTCTTTGTCCCCCCCCCCCCCAATGGTAGATCTCCACCGTTGATTTTGGAGATCCAACGGTCGTCAAAGCCCCCTTTCCTTCATGATTTCCCACTATCCCTAGCGCCTTATCCCTCCTCTCTCGATCCCCTTTTCTCCACAAAAATGCACCTCCCCTTTTCCTCTACCCTCCTCCCTTTATTCATATTTTCTTATTTACTCCCCCCGCCTTATCATTCCTCGAAGCGATCCCAACAGTAGATATTTTTGATCCGATGGTCGTCGCACTCCCCTCTCATCCTCCGACTACCCGAAATCCATCCTCGTGCATCTCTGCAAGTGAATTTTGACCATAGATCAAAGGCCTCTACCCTTGATCTAACGGCTGTCATGCTTCCTCATTCCATTCCATCTCCCAGCAATACCCGCACTACCAAACAAAAGAGATGACGCCAGCATTATGGCCCACCTCCCACTACTATGTCGCTCGTCCAATCGTTGCTCGACACCTATCCTCCACTCCCCTATCCATCGATCAAATTCACGTTTTCACGCTCCCTCTCTGCCGCCGATTTTCATCCCCGCAGATCAGACGGCTGACGCACTCCGACCACCGAAATCTCCCAACACGCAACTTGGACGCGAAATTGGCGGTATTGGGGAGGACACGCGTCGCCTGACGGACGATATCGCATTCATTTAGGCGTAAACCACTTACCACCTAAATCGTGCGTGAAAACCATTTGTGGTTTTCGTAAAACCACTTTCTTCTATTTTTGCGCCAAAACTCAAAATTAAACCCTGTTTTCGCATTTTTGTCCATAAAACCTCCTCCGCATGATTTTTCCTCCTCTACCTACATATCCCGTTCCTTTTTATATTTCTCCTCTGCCTCCACCAGCCTCTGTAGGAAATCAAATCCTCCCTCGCAGGTTTTATTAATGTTTTTATTTGTTTTTTACAGGATTCGATGGTAGTTTTAAGGCCATAAAGCCTTCCCCATGGTTCATAATGAAACAGGGTTGGAGGTGACGACTTTCATGGCCCAAACAATGGTATAATCATAAAATAAAAAGGAGTTACCAGGGTTTATTTTATGGTTTGACCAATGCTCCATGAGCATTGGTAATATTATGAAACCCTTCGCGTATTAAAGTCATCTGTCCACAACAGCAATAGAATAAAAAATAGTGAAGCTTAAAGTTAAAGGTTAAAATCAAAGGACCGAAGATTAAAAGACTTAACCAATGATTTACAAAGATAAAAACACAGTGAATAAAGCAGAAATTTTTTTAACGAAATAAAACAGTCAGTAGAAAAGGTTTAGATCCCGAAGATGATTATAGAGGCCTAAAGCAGTTGTTTAAATCATAAACAAGAGAAAGGTAGTAAGGCAGTTTAACTAAAGGCCAAATGCAAAATCAGAGGCCTAATCAGAGTTAAAGGCCTGATTACTGAGTTTAATGATGAAATAAAGGAAAATTAGGCTCAAAGATAGTCTTGAAAACATAAAAAGGAGCATCTATTCCCTTAAATATATCAGACTGTCACCTATAGCCTACCTTTTGTCTCAAAGGGAAAATTGACAGTCATTACACTAAAGAAGATATTTAAATTGTCAGGATAGTTATTGTAAAAGATAAGATAAAGCTGTAAAGTCAATCTTTTTCACTTATATTTATCTTAAAGAGTAGAGACAGAGTTATTAAAATAGATAGGTATCTACAGATGTTCCTACCTTATGCCTTGCATGGTTATCAAGGTCAAGAACATATTTAATCTATCATAAATGACATTTGAACCCTAAAACATAGTTCCACCTCCTCATTTTTAGTATAAATACTGCACTGGAACTCATTGTAAACATTGGATTTTGATGACTGATGTTGGAATAATACATAGTCCTTTGAAGCTCTTGAAGAGAAATTTTATGTCTTGGAACTCATGCATGATTTGATTTTCTTGTTGATGGAGAAGGATTGTTTGCAGGATCCATAGGCTTGGTTGACGGTGAAGTGTTCTTCTGTTTATGTTTTTCTCAGTTTTCCATTGTGTTTTCCATCTTGCTATGTTGAGTAGGACAAAGAATTTATATTAAGAAATTTTTCTAAGGGCACCTTAAATCTGTTTTTCCTTCACTACCTTAATGTTTTCTTCTGATTAGATACATTAGAGAAATCATTTATTGCTCTCTAACAAGTTCTTAGCTCGTCCATTTCTTGAATAATTTAGATCAGTTAGCATCAATTATGATTTATGGTTAGCCCTACTTATTGTTTCCATCAAAATATTCTATTCTTGGAATCATCTCTTCAAAGCAGCTTTGTCTAGGTTTGTCAAAGAATTTTGTTTAAAATCATGCTCTTTGCCTTTACTTAGCTGAAATTGTTTCAAGGAAACCTTATAGCTGTAACTTGGGATTTTAGAGTTTTCTCTTCTTTTATGCTTATAGTTACTTGTATATCTTAAATGTTTTCTTCTCTAGATGATAAAAGCTCTGACAGTTGGATAAGTCTCTTACCTTTCTATGTTTTTATCTGAATGTTGTCTTGGTTAATTATATGTTTTCAGTCTAAAATCAAATGTATTAAGTTCTTCTTATGCTTTTGATTATCTTGATGTTCTTATCAATTTTCTAACTCCCTCAATTTACAAGTATATAAAGGATTTTGTTTCAGCCCTTTATTAGTTTGTTGTTCTCAATCTTTATGTCCATTTCATAAAATCCATCATAACCTTAAAATATCCACCAGAAAAGTAAACTTTCCCTACACATGCTCCTCAAACCATTGAGGAACTTATCTAGACCTTGTTAGACTCCATTTCCCAATGACTTAACAATCTTCCATTTTTCCTATCTAAAATCTATCAAAGTATCATGCCCAACCAAACCCAAAAAAACAAACTTTCACTTAATAAATAGCCCAAAATAAACCTCTTAAAAAAATCAAGCTATATCCTTACAAACATATTGAGAGATCCCTCCCTGAGACTAGGAGTTCTAGATCCTATAACTCTAAAGCTTGGTTTCATGTTACCCTTGTCAATTTGTATCTCAATCAATATAGAAAATTACGGGGAGCTAACATAGTGGCGATCACAGTGGGACACTCTGAGTTCATAGTTGCCTAGAAAGCTCTTATAGACTCATTAGTCCTTCAAACAACCATAGAAACTCAAAAAACCCCAAAAAAATTTCAGATTGGATTTCATAATAAACATTGGTGGCGGACCATAAAACATTTTACCTCCAAAAGAGCTAAAATTTCCACTTGGTGACTCCATTGGCTTCCAGTAGGCCTATTACTTTACCAGTCCTTGTAAACTCCCTTGGGAATGCATTTAGAAAACCCAATCATATTGTTCCTGGATAGGAAAGTTCAAAATCTTCCACCTGGTGACTCCAGAACCTCCAAAAGACCTAAAGACTCCACTGGTAGGGAACTCTAGACTGGTTGAAAGGATTCAGTGAACCTTTCTGATTTACAAACATGGATCCAAGGATACAAAGGAGATATGCTCCAATGAACAGAGATCATATCCCTGGATTCCCACACAAAATGCCTCAAATAGATTGGAAGAAAAACTTGCCTATTTTTCCAAATGAAAATTTTGATGACCCCTTGTTACATCTCATCAAGTTTCATATACATGTATAGAGGTTAAAAGTTGAATGGAATGAGGAATATCTTATGAAAATGTTCATGGCAACATTAGAAGGTAAGGCAAGGGATTGGTATGAATTTTTAGAACCTAAGAGCTTGTTTTCTATAAGAGACATGCACCGAGTGTTTTATGAAAAATATAGAGATAACCTTTCATCTTTATCATGCACTGCAAATTATTGTCATCAATCTGAAGATCTCATACAACACCTTGTCAGTATTGATGGATATTTTGGAAATTGGCATCATGAAGATCTGTTAGAGGAGATCCATTCATTTCTCACCCAAAGTAACCATAAAGATGTCCAAGAAGATTTGATCAAGGATGAAATCCATCAAAATGTAAGAGAGGATCCACAAGAGCTCTTTGCAAAGGTTGAAACAAATAACGATCCATCTGTCCCTTTTTGTAAAATACAAGAGGAAATTTAGCCACTAGATCAACTTCCACAAAAAAGGGAAAGCAATTGTTACCGAATCCAAAGAAAGAAGAAAAAGCCTCCTCCTTTAACTGAAAAAGAAATATATCAGATGTTATCCACTACTGCCTCACCTACTAAAGAAACAAAGGAACATATTGTTGTTAGAATTGGAAAACCCCCTCAAGAAAACATTCAACCCTATGAGCAGTCACAAAAGGAAGAAAAACATCATGATTCTATCCGGAGAAAGAGAAATACACCTCCCCTTTTAACTGAAGAAGAAAATAATCAGATCCTAAACATGCAACCAATTTCCAAAATTTTATGTAAAGAAGATATATCTATGTGTTCTACTGTTGACCTATCTTCTGATGCCTTTTCTCATACAGAAGCTATGAAACATATTGATGCTGATGCTATACTACCTTCTCCAGAAAACCTGATGCCAGGGGATGCTCCTACTCAGCAGGATTATGGCTCTCAAACATAAATCAGCTCACTCAATCAAGGCATATTAAGATTGCTTTAAAGAAGCATAACATTTCATTCTGAAGCTGTCAAATCAAATAGTCATAAGGAAGGAGAAGAAATTATTTCTCAAAAGGATCCCAAGGTTATTCAAGAGGAGGGACTAATCCTAAATTAGGTCTATTTCTCGAATCCTCTAGGCCAGTTATTATTCCAGGACCCCTTTGTTGTTTCCTTAGAAACATTTAAGAAGGGAATAAATCATGCCAAGGATATTTTGTGGCAAAGCTTAAAGGAAATTTGGAGTGCTACTATTCATCAGAAAACAAAGTGGGAGTGGCCTACCAGCATACCTAAGAGGTGGAATAAAAATCAATTATCCAATCACTTGATTGGCTATATTGGAAAAGGGAGTTCATCAGCTAAATATGTAAATTTCCCAAGTTAGATTAGGTTAGATAGGAATGAAATAAAGCTCAGCTTTTGAGCATTTAGTTAGTTTTTGTTTTTTATTTGAAAAAAGAAACCATGAAAAATACAAAAACAATAAAAAAAGGAAAAAGAGGTCATATTCAAAAACAAGGTACAAGCCCCATACCCAAAAAATAGTAATACTAAAAGTGAGCAAGTCTAAATGCCACTACTAGCCTAATCATGGTTGAACATGCTTTAAATTTATGTTGATAAGTTAGTAGAAACTTTGATTTATAAAACATTATTTCAGACTTAACTTATTCAAAGAAAGATAGATTAGGAGATTGAAAAGATGTTGGTTCCACATGCTTAAAATAGAACCAAAGAGATAGATAAAGATGCCTCACAAAGACAAAATCATGGCCTTGTCTCTCTGATTTTCTTTTATGAAAAATAATGTTGGTGTGCAAGCACAAATGCCACTACTTGTAATTATTCAATCATATAACCTAAGCGTGATTGAGTAAATTTGAATTTCATGTTGATAGGTTAGTGAAGAATATTTTCCAAACTGTATAATCTTGGCTTATCAGTAGAATAGGTTAGAAAATAATGGTTCAAACAAACTCAAAACCTGAACCAAGGAAAGGAAAAAGATAGCTCTATATAGATCAAAACCAGAGTGGGAAAAGAATAGAAGGATGTTTATAATTTTCAGATCTTAAGCCTTCACAATTTTGTTTTTTATGCAAATAAAGTCTATGTGCATCTTGTACATATAGCCATAGATGCCATTGAAAATTGGACAGTTTAATCTTGATTTAGCTATATTTTAAATTTCTATTTTAGAATGCAGAGAATAAGATCTGTCATACAGTTTAATCTTGAGAGGTAGTAGTATAGGTATAAATAAAAAGAGTTCAACTGTTTAATCTAACTTCATGGAATAAATAAGGGTAGATTTAGATTAGTTTTTTTCTTTCAATAAAAGAATAAAATGTTGATGTAAAAAGGTTTGCAATTCCAAGTGCACCTTATGAAGAAAAAATGTTAGGAAAAGTAGGTTGTGTAGGTAGAATGTTTGGGAGAAATTTGTTTGCTGATACAAAGTACTGATCATCCTTTTAAGTAGCAGGATCAAGGAAGAAAAGGTTGTCAAGGATAAGGCATAGGTATACATCCTAGAGATCAATTTCTGAATTTCTTGACACCTCCAAGGAGCTGCCATCCCCAAGTGGAGCCACTGTTAGCCATCAGTAAATTTTGTTACAGCAAATGATGGCTAAAACAGGTCTTGAGCCTTCAAGAGATTATTTTCATAGAAAATTTCTCATTCTTGAAGCCTTCTGGTGCTTTCTAACTCAAGAGTAATTTTCACTATTGTTTCCTTCAAAAAATCCTCAAGAAGACTTGTTGTATAAAGTAGACTGTTTTCACCATTTTCTCCATCTTTTCACCTTCACTAATCCCTCCAAAATCCCCCCATATCACTCATTATTTCCTTTTACATATACCTCATTTTCCTCTAAAAAATCTATCCTTTCCTCTCATTTACCCTCCATTTCCTCAAAAATCCCTTTTAAACTTATAAAAACTCCTTTTTTATGGTTTGAATTACCCTATTTTACCTATCGGAACCTTTTTTAGGATTAAAAAACCCCTCTTTTGTCCTAAAAATGGGCTCTTTTATATACAGGCTTTAAGCCCTTGAGGGCTTAAATCTTTCACTTCTTTTTCTTCATATGACCTGCGCCCACGACCAGGCGCTAGCCCCCATCGCATCAACATTTCCTCTGTAAAACCGCATTTCCTTTGCAAATTTTCCACCCCAATAGCAATGCTCCGACACGATCTCCACCATTGATCCGGGAGATCTGAAAGCCCTCATTTAACCCGTTGATCACCCCATCCCCGTTACTTCCTTAGCCCCTTCTCCTTAGCTCCCGGTCACCTTATCCCTCCATGGGAATATGCCCCAGCACCAAGCTCTTAGTCCCCATCGCATCGGCAATTCACATTTTTTTTTCATTACCCTTGCCTTTTCCTCCGTCGATGTTTCCACCTCCAATGTAATCTGCACCATTGATCTACCTAGTTCAATGACCCTCCGTCTCCCCTCCCTATCCATCTCCTGTTGTTCCCATCCTCTTTACCCCCCCCCCTGACGGTAGATCTCCACCATTTATTTGGAAGATCCAATGGTCGTCAAAGCCCCCTTTCCTTCATTATTTCCCACTATCCCTAGCCCCTTATCCCTCCACTCTTGATCCCCTTTTCTCCACAAAAATGCACCTCCCCTTTTCCTTTACCCTCATCCCTTTATTCATATTTTCTTATTTACTCCCCTCGCCTTATCATTCCTCAAAGTGATCCCAACAGTAGATATTTTTGATCCGACAGTTTTCGCACTCCCCTCTCATCCTCCGACCACCAGACATCCATCTTCCTGCATATGCGCAAAAAAAATTTGACCGTAGGTCAAAGGCCTCAAGCCTTGATCTAACGGCTGTCATGCTTCCTCATTCCATTCCATCTCCCGGCTATACCCACACTACCAAAAAAAAGAGCTGACACCAGCATTATGGCACACCTCCCACTACTCTGTCGCTCGTCCAATCATAGCTCGACACCTATCCTCCACTCCCCTATCCACCGATCAACTTCACATTTTTGCGCTCCCTCTCCATCGTTTATCTGCATCCCCACAGATTGGACGGCTGACGCACTCCGACCACCGAAATCTTTCGACCCGCAACTTGGATGTCAAATCAGCAGTATTAGGAAGGACACACATCGACTAGTGGATGATATCGTGTTCGTTCAGGTGTAAACCACTTACCACCTAAATCGTGCGTGAAAACCATTCGTGGTTTTCGTAAAACCACTTTCTTCTATTTTCGCACCAAAACTCAAAATTAAACCTTGTTTTCATGTTTTTGTCCATAAAACCTCCTCCGCATGCTTTTTCCTCCTCCGCTTGCATATCTCGTTCCTTTTTGTATTGCTCCTCCACCTCCGCCACCCTCTGTAAGAAATCAAACCTTCCCTCACGGGTTTTATTAATGTTTTTATTTGTTTTTTATATGATTCGATGACAGTTTTAAGGCCATAAAGCCTTCCCCATGGTTCATAATGAAACAGGGTCAGAGGTGACAAATTTCATGGCCAAAACAACGAAAAAATCATAAAAGAAAAAGGTGTTACCAGGGTTTATTTCATGGTTTGACCAGTGCTTCATGAGCGTTGGTCATATTATGAAACCCTCCACGTATTAAAGCCATCTATCCACAACAACAACAGAAGAAAAAATAGTGAAGCTTAAATTTAAAGGTTAAATTCAAAGGACCGAAGATTAAAAGACTTAACCAATGATTTACAAGGATAAAAACACAGTGAATAAAGTAGAAAAATGTTTAAAGAAATAAATCAGTCAACAGAAAAGGTTTAAAGCTTGAATATGATTATAGAGGCCTAAAGCATTTGTTTAAAGCAGAAACAAGAGAAAGACAGTAGGGCAGTTTAACTAAAGGCCAAATGCAAAATTAGAGGCCTAATCAGAGTTAACGGCCTGATTACTGAGTTTAATGATGAAATAAAGGAAAATTAGGCTTAAATATAGTCTCGAAAACATCAAAAGGAGTAGTTATTCCCTTAAATATATCAAACTACCACCTATAGCCTACCTTTTGTCTCAAAGGGAAAATTGACAGTTATTACATTAAAGAAGATATTTAAACTGTCAGGACAGTTATTGTTAAAGATAAGATAAAGCCATGAATTCAATCTTTTCCACTTATCTTTATCTTAGAGAGTAAAGACAGAGTTATTAAAACATAGAGGTATCTACAGATGTTCCTACCTTATGCCTTGCATGGTTATCAAGGTCAAGAATTTATTTAATCTGTCATAAATGACATTTGAACCCTAAAACATAGTTCCACCTCCTCATTTGCAGTATAAATACCACACTGGAGCTCATTTTAAACATTGGATTTTGATGACTGATGCTGGAATAATACATAGTCCTTTGAAGCTCTTGAAGAGAAATTTTATTACTTGGAACTCATGCATGATCTGATTTGTTTTCCATTAGGTTTTCCATCTTGCTATGTTGTATTAGGAAAAATAATTTAGATTAAGAAATGTTTCTAAGGGCACCTTAAATCTATTTGTCTTTCACTGCCTTAATGTTTTCTTCTGCTTAGATACACTAGAGAAGTCATTTATTGCTCTCTAACAAGTTCTTAGCTCGTCCATTTCTTGAATAATTTAGATCAGTTAGCATCAATTATGATTTATGGTTAGCCCTGCATATTGTTGCCATTGAAATATTCTTTTCTTGGAATCATCTATTTAAAGCAGCTTTGTCTAGGTTTGTCAAAGAATTTTGTTTAAAATCATGCTCTTTTCATTTACTTAGCTAAAATTGTTTCAAGGAAACCTTATAGCTGTAACTTTGGATTTTAAAGTTTTCTCTCCTTCTATGGTTATAGTTACTTGTATATCTTAAATGTTTTCTTCTCTAGATGATAAGAGCTTTGAAAGTTAGATAAGTCTCTTACCTTTCTGTGTTTTTATCTGAATGTTGTCTCGGTTAATTATCTGTTTTCAGTCTGAAATCAAATGTATTAAGTTATGCTTATGCTTTTGATTATCTTGTTGTTATTATCAATTTTCTAACTACCTCAGTTTACAAGTATATAAAGGATTCTATTTCAGCCCTTTATTAGCTTTTTGTTCTCAATCTTTATGTCCATTTCATAAAATCCATCATAACCTTAAAAGATCCACCAGCCAAGTAAACATCCCCTACACATGCTCCTCAAACCATTGATGAACTTATCTAGACCTTGTTAGACTCCATTTCCCAATGAATTAAAAATATTCCATGTTTCCTATCTAAAATCTATCAAAGTATCATGCCCAACCAAACCCAAACAAACAAACTTGCACTTAATAACTAGCCTAAAATCAACCTCTTAAAAGCATCAAGCTATATCCTTAAAAACATATTGAGAGATCCCTCTCTAAGACTAGGAGGGCTAGATCCTAGAACTCTAAAGCTTGGTTTGATGTTACCCTTGTCAATTTCTATCTCAATCAATCTAGCAAATTACGGGAGCTAACATGTCTAGCTCCAGGATAGCCCTACAAATGTTCAAATGGTTAAGTTTTTATTTTTTGACCTAAATAAGGTGTCTGACAGATACCTTGAAACTTTGGATATTGATTCTGTGTGGGATTTTGAATCATACCCACATAAGGTGAGTTTGGTGGGGTTTGTTCCATATCATAGGGAATTTTTCCTATAGGTATTTTATGGGTACCTTTTCCAAGCTATTGAGACTGTAGGTTACATTGTAAAGGCCAAGTCAGCGGGATCTGGGAGGTACCATATACCATTGGAATGGATTGAGTCATAATAGAAACACATAAAGGTTGGCTTACATTTATTTGGGCTTGTAAATGTATAGATTGATGAATGGGAATTTGGGATCTAGATGGTATAGGTTGAGAATGTACACATGTACCCACAACTGAACTAGGTTGGATGGACAAAGTAGATTTACAACGTAACAACCTGGGTAAAAATCCATGTAAAAATATATATATAAGACCACAGTTGATGGGACATCTATTCCAAGTTTAATAGTGGGGAAAAAATCCTAGCAGGTGTTCATTCGATTTATTATGGCTAAAGTAAATTGGCGAAGGCAATGGAAAATACATTGGAAAGGCATGAGGCATTAATTGGCATTTTATTTATGAAAATAATGGGAAATAGGAGAAAAGGAAGGTGAAATGTCACATATTTCATGTGAGGAGGAAATTGAAGGAAAATAATGGAAAATGAAGAAAATAAAGGCCTCATTAATAAAAATTCTTCTGAGGATTAGTGGGAAATACTTGGTTAGTTCATTTTTGGAGATATCATTATTGTCTCTCTCTCTCTCTCTCATACCCTTGGATACTTATATTTTTCTTAGAGGACTCTTGGATAGTGTGGATACTTGGTGATTTGGAGCAAGAATGCAAAGGAAGAGAAGGAAAGTGAAAAATGACATCAGGATCAACATCTACAGTAGGTTCTGAGTGCAGTTTCTGAGTTTCATGCATGCCTTCACCACTAGTTTTCATGTGCATGGTGTATGCATGTAGATTTCCCTAGCCTTTAGAATTCCTAGACAACCATGGTATTGTGGGTTTATTTCCATTGGTTGTTTTCTGTTTGGTTCTCATGATTACTTTAGGTGTTGTGTTGAGTTATTAGTTCCTAGAGCCTTGGTTGGACAAATTTGCTAGAGCCTGGCAGAAAGTTGTTGGGTTGAGTTCCTATTCCTTGAGCCTTGGTTGGAAAAGTGCTCTTGAGCCCTAGATGGGTTGAGTTACTACTCCTAGAGCCTTGGTTGGAAAAATGCTCTGGAGCCCATGTACAACTATGGTTGAGTTACTAGACCTAGAGCCTTGGTTGGAACAAACACTCTAGCGCCCTAGAGAAAATTTAATAGAGACCAATCCATGATGGTTAGTGATGTTCGAAAATGAGGTGAAATCACCAGTTTTTGGTTGATATGTTTTAGTATCTCAGGCCCTGGTTTGGTGTTGATTGAGGTGTTTGAGAAAGCCCCACATTCATTCGTGGAATATGGCATGGGGGTGATTGGCTGAAGTGATACTTGGCTCAAGGAATATATGGTCGGATGGAATGTGGAAGTTCCATCTCTGATTGTTTTTTACATTTAATAATGAAGAGCTCGTTCCTCTGGTATTCAGGATGCAAGTGTATTGGTTTAGGTAGTGATTTATTTTTTGTTATATCCATGGTATTTTTGTTGTTATTATGTTGGTCATAAGCATGAATTTTATCAGTGATCATGTAGGGATCTATCTATGTTCTATCTCTAAATGAATACCAAATGTATACACTCTCAAATAGTTTGTATTGTAGCTTATGATGTAGGGTAGAAATGGTTCTTATTTATTCTCATATTTTGAGTAGACCCCTATGTTTAAATCTATTGTTTACACCTGTATATGTAATGGTTGTGACATGATTAATGAAATTCTTGTCATGGTTAGGCAGGGTCTGAATATTTTCCTAATGATGTGATTTCTTCCTTGTCTTTGTTTTAATTTTATTTATCCTCTCCTAAAGTTACATGAATTTTTGGGCAATGACCTAGGCTCAGGGGCTGAAAATGTGGCATGAATATCAGAGTTGCAGGAACAATATTAAACTTTTGGGGTCCTGATTGCGGCCTTGACAAGGTCAGCTGATGGCTAAGGGTCTATAACCACTCTCTTGCCCTTCCATGTCTGTGGCTAAGCCTCATATTGGTAAAAATTCAATTCCCCCTCAGGGAATAGATCAATGCAAGATTTTATTACCTCTTGGGTATGTCAATGATGTTGTGTCGGGTCTGTGTGTCATTTTTCTGTCAGTTCCATTTCCTCAAAGTCATATAGGAGGTTTAATATCATATTAGTAGCCTCTCGTCACATGTTTACGCTAGTTGGATGGTTAGTTGGGTAGATGTGGGAAGATGATGTTACAAAGTGGTATCAGATCATAGTTCAACCCTTGGACTGGATGGGTAGTGCCTTGATCATGAATTTATGTTGGTTGGACATGTGTTTATTATTCTTGTGGTATGTATGTGCTTGTAGCTGCCATTTTTTGATTGCCATGGTGGTAGTGGTGTTGCCATGGAAGTGATGATGATTTTGTTTTCAACATGTTTTCATGAGTGCATGACTAGTTATGTGTTGTTCTTGATTATGTGTTGTACGTGCATGATCAAGTACATGTTGCTACATGGTGTACATGCATTTCTTGTTTATGATAGGTTACATATTTCCCATGCTTTTGTGTTGTCCGTGTATGATTTCTTATGTGATGCTATATGTGGTACATGCATTGGTCATTCATGTTTGGTTATACATGTCAAGTGGATGGATATGGTCAAGTTTTCATTGGTTTGAGTGAGGTTGTTGTGCATAAGGTCATTGCATTCAATTAGTTCATGGTCATGATATTGGTACGTTATGATGGTAATGTGTTGGCTAAGGTAGAGAAGGAGATGAAGACCATCAAAGTGAGGTTGCAACATTGGACTTCGAGGCAAGAGCATGTTTTCATACAATTTTGGATGTTGGGCATGTAGGTATGTAGGTTAAGTATTGTTATATGCATTATGGCTATGAGTATTCCTTTCATTCTATTGATGTTATGGTTGTATACATTATATATTCTAGTTGATTAGTGTGGTTATATGTACATGTGTCGGATAGTCATGAGTGATAGAAAATTATGGTGGTATGCATTGCTATTGTTGTTTTATTTTAGTTAACTTGTTTTTTTATGATAGTTAGCATGATTATTAGGTTACATGCTGTTGATGAGCATGATATTATATCATTGTTTTTATATTTTTGTAACTTTATGATTAGGTTTATTTCATTAAGATCTTGATGTTTTATGTATCATATTTCTTTGGATAGATTTAGGAAGATGGTTAGGGTTATGACATTATGGTATGACTTGACTTATTTGTGTTATTTATTCATAATAATATAGGTTGATTGTGCATTTGTGATTGTTATGCATGAATGAAATTTTCTTATGAGCTTATGATGTGAATATGTTATCTAGATATTTTTAAGGATATCATGACCTTATTGATGATTGGGTTGATATGTTATGAATTTATATCATGCTAATCTAGGTTTACTGTGCAGACCAGATAACCTCCCCTGAGATATATTAAGGTATGAGTTTTCTTATGTCTTGTATTTGGTTCTTGATTATTTTGAGTGTTTGATTATGTCATCTATTTGATATATTTAACATGGTATGTTTGCAAGTTTTTTGAATGTTTGATTAACTGCATCTGTTAGGTCCTTATATTACTAGTATAGTCCCTTATTGTTGTTAATGTAACCCCCTTATTGTTATTGGTGTACCCCTGTAACCCCCATATTGTTATTACTGTGCCCTTACACTATTATTTTTAGGTCGGCTAGGATTACATTGTGGCCCCATGGACTCCTATATATAGAGAGGAGGTTTTTTCATTTGTATCATCCAATAATTGTTCATTTATGTAATGTATTGGAGGTTTCCCCCTCGAAGTGGCTATTTCTAAGGCGTTGATCTCTCTTTTCCTCTATTTTTGGAGATGGTTTCATAACATTTGGTATCAGAGCTTTGGATTCTAGGGTTTCGCTGCTCCAAATAGGTCATCGTGGAATTTTCCCTATAACATTTTTTCTACGAAGGTTCAGAAGAAAAAAATTTTAGAGTGCGAAGCCGAAATCCTAAGGAACATCATTGCAAAAATTCAGACTTGTTTCACAATATTTTCAGAGATATGATCTATGGAAGTTGGGGCTTGTTGCAGGCTCTTGAATTTAACCTAAACAGGTCATCACGAAATTTTTTCTATAACATTTTTTCTACGAGGTTTTAGAAGCTAAAATTTTCACAGCAAATCTAAAAACCCGAGGAACCTCTTGTATAAATTTCAGATCTTGGTTCGCAATATTCTAGGAGATATGACGTGTGGAATTTAGGATTGTTTCAGGCTCCCGAATTTCATCTCAAAGAAGTGATCGTGGGAAAAACCTCATAACTCTCTCTCTAAACATCGGATTGGGATTCTGTATAATGTGGTTGTAATTGCATGGACTGTAGTTTTGATTATATCAATTTTATATCTAAAGGAGGAAACAGTGACACGTGGCAAGTCGTACAAGTTTGCACAACTAAACCAATCCATAATTAGGTCATCGTAGGAGATTGGGGATAACTTTGTCTTCAAGAATCCAAATCAGGTCGAACCTGTGGCATTCAAGATAAGATTTAGATGGATACTTAAGGGCCAAATTTCAGATATTGAACATCCAAAATTACATAGATAATTCAGTTTCAATATCGAGCTCCTCAAAATCAAGAAAAAGGTGTGTATTTGTTTTCAAATTGCATAAGTCTTGTTTGAAAAATCAGTTTTAAGTGATTGCAAAGGCCTATTGAGCATATATATCAGTATTGGATTCTAAAATTCCTCCTAAAAATAATTCAACACCCATTAAACCCTCAAAGTAATCTACTACGACTTATGAAGATGAAGAATTGCAACATGATCTATCAAAATTACAAGAGAAAGTGCACCAAAATTCACTCTTGCAAAGAGAAACAAAAAATGAAATGGATGTTTTGAAGAAAAGCGTAGAAGCTAAGATGGATGGTTTGAAGAAAGGCGTATAAGCTACGATGGATGGTTTGAATAATGGTATGGAAGAAAAAATGGATGGTATGGAAGAAAAAAATGGAAGGTTTGAAGGAATACATGGAAGGTTTGAAGGAAGGTTTGTCAAAGCTGATACAAGAAATGATTCCTAATGGCGAAAAGATAGTAGAGGAAACTCATGATGAGAACAAAAGAAATTTTAATCGTGATTTCATACGCTCTAATGTTGGATTAAAGAACCACCATATTCCAAATATGGATATGAGGAAGTTTGATGGCAAGGATCCCGTAACATGGATACTACAGATGGAGCAATATTTTGATCTCAATAATGTGAAAAACACACAAAAGGCATGCATTGCAACTTTACATTTAGAAAAAAATACATTTTTATGGTATCAATGGCTTTGCTACCTTAAAAAATTGTCACTTGATCAATTTTTACGGAGGAAATGATAGCACATTATGAGGATACAAAGAGCAACACCTTCTTTAGCCAATTGATAAATCTCAAACAAAGGGGTTTAGTGGTGGAGCACATGGAGGACTTCCAAAAATTGAATATAAGGGTAACTGATATTCCATAGGAAGATAGGATTGATGTCTTCATAGGGACTTTAAATGATAACATCCAACATGAAGTTCACATTTAGGAACCGGCTTCATTAGAGAAGGCATTCAGGTTGGCAAGAAAATTTGAATGTAAAATTATGGCGAAAAGGAAGCCTACCACTCACATCTATAAAGTTGGAAATGTTTTTACTGCTAGACTTCCACAACATACAAGGTTGACACCATAGCAATTGGAAGAAAAAAGAGAAAAATGACTTTTCTACAGTCATGATAGAAAATAAACTAAAAGTCATAAGAGTGCTGAGAAGAAATTATTTTACATAGATTTTGAAGAGGAGGAAGAAAATGAACAAGAAACTTCAAAAGAAGAGGAGATACACCAGGAATCAACCCTAGAAGAAGAATAAATTAGTTTGACCATATCATTTAATGCATTGCAGGAATTTCCACTCCTAAAACTCTCAATATAGAAGGAAATATCAAGAATAAAATGGTAATAGTGTTGATTGATTCGGGTAGTACCCATAATTTTATTCATTGTAAGGTAGCCAAGTAATTGAATTGTTTCCTATACCTAGCACCAGAATGTCATGTGATGGTTGCTAATGGAGGAACTATAAATTTCTATGGAAAATGCCATAATATCAATCTATCCATGGGGGAATATTAATTGAATATTCCAATGCTTTCCATCCCAATGGGAGGTGCTGATTTTGTACTAGGAGTGCAATGGTTACAATATTTGGGGACGGTAGCTTTCAATTTTCAAGAATTTTTCTTGATTTTTTTTTCAGAAGGAAAGGAAATCAAATTACGGGGTATCACAGGGAAGATAGGAAAGATAATAAGCTCTAATGTCATGAAAAATATTTTTAAGAAAGAACAACGAGGCGTAATTGCACAATTATGCTCACTAGAAGTTCGAACATCAAAATCATCTATTTCTCCATATCTCCAAAAATTCTTGGACAATCATTCCAAGGTGTTTGATACTCCCAAAGGACTCCCACCTATTCGTGATCATGATCATGCTATTAATTTGATTCTAGGAAGTGTTCCTCCAAAAATATAGCCTTACAGATATCCTTATGTCCAAAGGAGTGAAATTGAACATATGATTGCAGAAATGTTAGATGCTAATAGAATTCAACCTAGTCAAAGTTCTTTCTCTACTCCAGTAGTATGGGTGCACAAGAAGGATGGATCATGGCACATGTTTCCGGATTATAGGGAGCTCAATACGCTGACTATTAAAGATAAATTTCTCATTCCTATGATTGATGAATTATTGGATGAATTACATGGAGAAATTTATTTTACCAACTTGGATCTTCGTTCAGGATATCATCAAATTAGAATGAATACTGAAGATATTCCGAAAACAACATTTCGAACTCATGAGGGTCATTATGAATTTTGGTCATGCCTTTTGGCCTTAACAATGCACCTTCTACATTTCAAGGGTTGATGATTTTCATTTTCAAACCCTTAAAAAAAAAATTCTAGTATTTTTTGATGATATACTAATCTACAGTAGGTCTTGGAAGGATCATGTTCAACATGTTGATAGGGTGCTCAAACTATTGGAGGAGAAATAATTATATGCAAAAACATCCAAATGTTTATTTGGAGTACAAGAGGTGGAATATCTGGGTCATATTGTATCTCACGAGGGTGTTAAGGTAGACCCTAAAAAAATTAAAGCCATTAAGGAATGGAAAGTCCCCAAAACCACAAAGCAGTTGTGCGGATTTCTCAGGTTAACAGGGTATTATCACATTTTTGTTAAGAATTATGGGAGAATAGCAGCACCTCTAACAACATTATTGAAGAAAGATGCATTTTCATGGACTCTTGAAGCAACTAAGGCCTTTGAACATCTTAAAGAGGCAATGTGCCTAGCACCAGTCTTAGCTACACTAGACTTCACAAAAAGCTTTATTATGGAATGTGATGCCTCAAGAAATGGAATTGGTGTTGTTTTAATGCAATGAGTAAGACCCATTTCTTTTGAAAGTTGTTCAATCAAAGGAAAGTATTTACAAAAGGCTATTTATGAGAAGGAAATGTTGGAAATACTACATGCACTAAAGAAATGGAGACCTTACATAATGGGAAGATACTTCAAGGTAAAAACTGATCATGATAGTCTTAAACACTTTTTGGAACAAAGACTATCTTCGGAAGAGCAGCAAAAATGGGTCACAAAGATGTTGGGTTATGACTTTGAAATCATTTACAAAAAAGGGAAGCTAAATTTTGTTGCAGATGCACTCCCAAGAAAGGACGAAGAGGTGGAAGCATTTCTTTGTGCCATTTCTATTATCCAACCAGATTGGATAACCGAAGCAAGGGATGAATGGAAAAAGGATGAAAAGGTTTGGACACTCATTCAAAAGTTGCAGCAAGATCCTAGTACATCTGATACATTTAGTTGGAAAAATGATTCCTTATGGTACAAAGATCGCTTATATATTTTCAATAATTCCCAACTAAAACAAAAGTTTCTTTTGGAGTTGCACACTTCTCCTTTAGGAGGACACTCAGGATTTTTAAAAACTTACCACAGGGTGAAGAAATATTTTTTTTGGGATGGCCTTAAATCTAATATTCAAAATTTTGTGGCAGAATGTTTGGTTTTCCAGCAAAATAAAGTTGAGACAATTAAGACCCTGGGTCTTCTACAACCTTTATCCATTCCAAGTCAACGTTGGGAGGAGAATTCAATGGATTTTATCACAGGTTAACCTAAGTCCGAAGGAAGGAGTGTCATCATGGTGGTAGTTGATAGACTTACAAAGTATGCACACTTTTGTGCATTATCTCATCCGTTTAAAGCAAGTACAGTTGCTACTGCATTTATGGAAAAAAATTCAAAAGCTACATGGAAACCTGAAGATTATTGTAAGTGACAGAGATCCCATTTTTACAGGAAATTTTTGAACAGAATTATTTTCTTGTTTGGGTACTCAACTAGTTCATAGCTAATCTTAGCATCCTCAATCCGATGGTCAAACAGAGATAGTGAATAAATTTTTGGAAGGATAGCTTCATTGTTTTGTATCTAATAAGAAAGCAAAATGGGTCAAGTGGTTACCTCTCGCTGAATGGTGGTATAACACTTCCTCCCATACTGTAGCAAAAATGACCCCATTTATGGCACTTTATGGATATCATCCACTGTCCGTCACATATTATTTAAGGGAAAATTCTAGGGTTCAAGCAGTGGAGGATCACATCAAGCATCAACAAGAATTTTTCCGACTCTTAAAGGATAACCTAAATTTGGCACAAAATCGAATGAAACAACAAGCAGATCAACATCGCAGTGACATAAGTTTTGATGTGGGAGACTGGGTATTTTTACAACTACAACCATACAAACAAATGTCCCTCAAGCAGGCTAAGAAGGATAATAAATTATCACCAAATTACTATGGTCCTTACAAGGTGTTGCAAAAGATTAGTACTATGGCATACAAATTGGAGCTTCATGCTTCTTCATGAGTGCATCTAGTTTTCCATGTTCCATGCTTAAAAAATGTTATAGGGGACAAACTTCCAGTTCAAACAATATTGCCAGAACTTGATGAGGAAGGAAAAACCATATTGGAACCTGAAGCAGTCACAGAAGAAATAACCCAACAGCTACGAAATAGATCAATTTCAGATAATATCATCAAATGGAAGAACTTACCCACTGAAGATTCTTCATGAGAGGATGAAAATTTTATATAGAAACACCCGGAGCTACTCAAGCATTGAGGACAACACTTTTTTGAAGGAGAGGAGCATGTTAGGTCCTTATATTACTAGTATAGTCCCTTATTGTTGTTAGTGTAACCCCCTTATTTTTATTGTTGTACCCCTGTAACCCCCATATTGTTATTATTGTGCCCTTACATTATTATTGTTAGGTCGACTAGGATTACATTGTGGCCCCATGGACTCCTATATAGAGAGGAGTTTTTTTCATTTGTATCATCCAATAATTGTTCATTTATGTAATATATTGGAGGTTTCCCCCTCGAAGTGGCTATTTCTAAGGCATTGATCTCTCTTTTCTTCTATTTTTGGAGCTAGTTTCATAACAACATGATATGAGTATATGTGTTTGTAAGATTCAATGAAGGATTAATATTTCTTTAAGATGGTTGTGAAAACACATATGTGCTAATATATTTGGTATATACTTGAGTGTAAGTAGGTGATAGTTGTAGAATTATGTAATATGGCCAATGAATGTCAGTTGATTGCTGATTTTGACATGGTTGTTAGTCTTGATAAAAGTTGATTTCGAATTGATAGATATGTTGTCTTGATTTTTGGTACATATGGATGACATGTGTGCTTATTTACAGGTTAGTGTGCTTGGAACAACAAGGTAAGGTAACTAGCATGTTGTTATGTTTATTTATGCACTAAATATATGTGTTTACGCTAGTATGATGCATGGGATTTCATGGAAAGAGATTGCCATGAATCCTAAAGAGGGATCGGGTTGAGCTTTCACTTGGAGGCATTGGGAACCATGGGGATTGAGTCACAATGTTTGTTGCTAAGTATTTTTCTTTTGTTCCTTTTGACTTGTTTGCATTTAATTTGCAGTCTTGTTTATGTATGGTTCATAGCTATGCCACTTTGGTTGTGGTGTCATATTGCTATTGTATTTCATGGTTTTATTCTTATTGTTTCTTGTTATTGTCCTTGTATTTTATGTTTTGAGAGTCTTGCTAATCGGTTGGGAAAGAGGAAACTTAATGGAGCTCAGGGATATATTTTTGGTACCCAATAGGTAATGTAAGAGTTGAATGAAGCTTGTTAAATGAATAAGCACATAGAAAGGTAAGAATATGACAGTCGGTTGGACATGTTGGGGTTCATTGTGGTAAATGGATGGTGGTAGTAAAAACATGATAAAGACAATAGAAAGGTAAAGAGAATGGATCTGAGGTCTTAGATACCTTTATTATTTTTGGAACTATTTTTCTCAAAGTTGTGTATGTGGTGCACGAATAAAGGAATCTCTCTTAACCTAGACCTTGTGATATCTAGCAATTGTGTTGCAATCATGATTATGTTGATGTTTATATATGTATACATGTATGTATGTATGTATGTATATATGTCATGTATGAAAAGGTTTTCATGTATCATGATTGTTTAATGCTAATGTTTATATGTATATATGTGTGTATTTATGTCATTTTCTGACAAGATCGTGATTTTCTTATGCTAACGATTATATAAATGCATGTATCTATGTATCTATGTCACTATATGAGAGGGTTTTCAAGGATCATTCTTTTGGAGGAATGATTGCTTATGTAGGAGAATGGTGTGAAGGGATTATTGGATTATGAGGAATCAAGTGGGATTAGTAACCTTGATAGATCTATGAGGTCAATATCATGTTGGCATGACTTGATATTATATTCTTGTACTATGCCTATGTTTATGTTATGGACAGGTAATGTTGATGGGCACATCAACAAACTGAAAGTGGTGTGATTTATGGCATGCTAAGATAAGCATGGATAGTGGAAAGACACTAGAAGCAAGGTTGCTTGTGGGGTTGGTGTGTGGTCTATGGATGTGCAGTACTACTATTGTGTATATGTTGTGCATGTTCTATATTTAGTGATTGTACCTATGCTGAAGTGTACATGTAACATATGTAGTGTTTTGTACATATGATTTTGTATGATTTTTATATATATTTGGTGTTCTGTATACATTTCATATGCAATTCTAGGTATAGATGGTGTTATGTATATGTTGGATATCTAGTGTTGTGTACATATAGTGTTTTGCGCATGTTTAAGATGTGGTGTTGTGTACATATGGTGTTATGCACATGTTGTATATGTATTTCTATGTACATATGGTGTTGTGTGTGTGTTTTACATATGGTGCTCTGTACATATGGTGTTGTGTGCATGTTTTACATATGTTGCTATGTACATATGGTGTTGGATGTATGCTTGTAGATTTGTTTTTGTGTGCATGTGGTGTTCTGTAAATGTTGTACAAGTAGTGTTATGTGAAGGTGGTGTTGTGTTCATGTCATGCATGTAGAATTGTATACATGTGGTGTTGTTTACATGTTGTTCTTGCGGTGTTGTGTACATGTTGTATTGTGAACATGTTGTGTAGGTGGTGCAATATACATTTTTCATTGTGTACACGTTGTGTAGGTGGTGTTAGGTAAATGTGATGTTTTTCATGCATGGTGCAAGTAGTGTTGTGTGTGGGCGGTAATGTGTACACATTGTGCATATAGTAGTAATATGCATGTGGTATTGTGTGCATGGCGTACGTGTTGTGTTGCGGGCATGTGGTACTATGTATCTGCATTGTGCAGTCATGGTATTGTGGCATGTGTATTCATTGTGTTGTACTCTGTAAATGTATATGTATTGTGTTGTATTGTACACCAGGTGTAGGTGTATGTGGTGTATGTCAGTATAGTCGTATGTATTGTGTTGTATCATACACTAGTTCTAGATGTATATGTTTTGTATTGGTGTAGGCGTAGGTCTATGTGTTTTGTTGTACACCGAGTGTAGGTGTATGTATTATGTTGTGTGCCAGATGTGGGTGTATGAATTGTGTGGATGTATTTGTTGTAATTTACAATATGTGTATGTGTACATTAGTAAATAGAAGCAAGTGCACTAGGTGCTTGTCGGGTGTGGCAACCAATCCAACGTGTGTACAAAAGAGAAAAGACAGAAGTACAGACTGATGAAGGATAAGTATCAATATTTTATTTTAGTATTTTTATGCGTGTGATATGTGATTCTAACTTATAATGGTTACATTTGATTTATTATTATGGTTTATTGTGATTGCATGTGATTTATGGTTTTAATATGATGCTTTCATTTTGAGCTAACAAAATGTGATATGTTTATAAATGATGATTTAATCAAACAACTAGTTTGACTTGTTGTGAAAAGAAGTGAATGGAATTGCAAGTGTACCTTATTGACAAGCTACCAGTGAGGTATGTTATGGATTTATTTCAAATTATTTGCAATCTAAAGGATATTATGTTCTTGGTACAGGAAAAATGAAAATGCCCAGTTGGGTGATTGAAACCGACTGCAAGAAATAGAATTGTATTTAAAAGGAATTGGAACATGAAACAATATGTTAGTAAAGGCTTCAAGAGAATGGCCATTGTGGGACACTGGTACCAAATAGTTTCCATTGATCACCATGAGCATGTTATGGCCTGCATGATGGTGCATCGGTTGTTTGAACTTCCAATATGAGGAAACCTTGCAAAGGGATGGAATTTTTGGGATGAGGGTGCCAACGAAACTTAGAAGGTGAGTGACTTCATGTAAGGGGTGATCGTATTTCCCAAGGGAATTTGTAGCAGAGAAGGGAAGGTAGGGAATGGAATTTCTTTTGTCATTATAATTTCTAGATGGAATCATATACACATTGGGAGTGTTCCCTAGAACAATAAGTCGGTAACTGTTCACTGAGAGGAAAATTAGCGTAGGATTGTAGCACTAGACATTGGATGCAACTTTGAATTTGGCAGTGGATTCTGGACTTCCTGTGAAGGAGGTGAATCTTGGTATTACATTAAGGGTGGAGGTGTGAGGATCTAGATTCCCTTGTTGATTGATACAGGCATCGTATCCTTTTAATTTTTGGTTGTGAAAATGTGCATATATGTATATTATTGTAAATATTGTATCGAGTTGGATTTATAAAGCTCCATATACAATATGGCTATTTGGTGGTTGAAGAAAATGTGATCAAGTTTATGTGGTTGTTACTGAAAATACCATAATGAGCTATGTTATAAAGCTGTATCAAATGGTATGTTTGTCATGTTTCGAGAAGTGGTCATCGTAAATAATACAACGAGCTATTTTATAAAGATTCATAGGCACTATGTTTAGTTTGTATCATTTTTCTTGTTTGTAGGTGTCATTGAACACCGAGGACAATGTTCCCCCAAGGGGGAGGGTTTTATAACAACCCTAGTAAAAATATATGTAAAGAAAAATATAACACCATAGTTGATGGGACACGTATTCCAAGCTAAATGGTGGGAAAAAAATCCTAGCGGTTGTTCATTCAGTTTATTATGGCTAAAGGAAATTGGAAAATACAATGGAAAAGACATTGGAAATGTATGAGGCATTAATTGGAATTTTATTTATAAAAATAATGGAAAATAGGAGAAAAGGAAGGTGGAAGTTCACAGGTTGCATGTGAGGAGGAAATTCAAGGAAAATAATGGAAAACGAAGAAAATAGAGGACTCGTTAATAAAAATTCTTCTGAGGATCGGTGGGAAAGACTTGGTTAGTTCAGTTTTGGAGCTCTCATTAATCTCTCTCTCTCTCTCTCATAATCTTGTATACTTAGAGTTTTCTTGGAGCACTCTTGGAGAGTGTGGGTACTTGGTGATTTGGAGCAAAAAGGCATAAGAAGAGTAGGAAATTGCAAGATAACATCGAGATCATAATCTACAGTAGGTTCTAAGTACATGTACTGAGTTGGATGCATGTTTTCCTCACTATTTTTCGCATGCATGGTGTATGCATGTGGATTTGCCTAGCCTTTCCATTTCTTAGACAACCATGACATTGTGGGTTTATTTACATTGATTGTTTTTTGGTTGGTTCTCATGATTCCTTTAGGTGTTAGTTTGAGTAATTTGTTCTTTTAGCCTTGGTTGGACAAATTCTGTAGAGCCCAGTGGGTAGTGGTTGGGTTGAGTTACTAGTCCCAGAGCCTTGGTTGGACAAACTCTTCAGTGCCCGGTAATAGCTGGGGTTGAGTTACAAGTTGTGGAGCCTTGGTTGGAACAAACAATCTAGAGCCATGGAGAATCTTGTATAGAGATCAATCCATGATGGTAAGTGATGTTTGACTGTGAGGTTGAATAACTGGCTTTGGGATTGAGATGGTTCGGTCTCTCAAGACCTGGGTTGGTGTTGATTGATGTGTTTGATAAAGTCCCACATTCATTCTTGGAATATGGCATGAGGCTGAGTGCTTGAAGTGAGACTTGGCTCAGCCAATCTATGGTTGGGTGGAACGTGGAAGTCCCATCTTTTGTTGGTTTTTACATTCAATAATGAAGAGATCATTCCTCTAGTATTCGGTATGAAAATGTATTGGTTTAGGTATGTATTTTTTGTTTTTTTTTATCCATGGTATTTTTTTTATTATTATGTTGGTTATAAGCATGTATTTGATCAGTGATAATGTATGGAAGTATCTATGCATTTTAAATGAGTAGCCAATTTATCTATTTTAAATAGATTGTATTATAGCTTATGAGGAAGGGGAGCAATGATTCTTAGCTATTCTCATATTTTTAATAGACCCCCATGTTTAAATTTGTTGTTTATACGTGTAGATGCAATTTTTGTGACATGTTTGATGAAATTACTGTCATGGTTTGGAGGGGTATGGATGAGTTCTTGAAGATGTGATTACTTCCTTGTATTTATTTTAATGTTACTTATCATCTCCTAAAGTTATAGGAAGTCTTGGGTAGTGACTTGGGCTCAGGGACTCAAAATGTGGCACGAATCCTAGAGATGCAGGCATAATATTGACCTTTTGGGACCCTAACCATTTCCTTGACAATAAAATACCATAGCTAAGGGTCTATAATTTCTCCCTGTCCCTTCCATTCTAGCGGCTATGCCTCAAATGGGTCAAAAATCAGTTCCCCCTCAGGGAACATGGCCCTGGAAGGTTGGGTTACTTCCTGGGGATGTCAATGACACAGTGCGAGGTCTATGTGTCATGTTTCCATCGGTTTCACTTCCTCAAAGTAATATAGGTGGTTGAATCTCATATTAGTATCCTCTTGTCGCATTTTTACCCTAGTTGGTCAGTTACTTGGGTAGACGTGGGCAGATGGTGTTACAACCAAACATTACCAATCAAACCAGAATAAAGCATATTTAATGAATGTTGATCACTAACTTGGGGTGTACCAACAATAGTTTTCCCCCTATCAAAGGAGGATGGGATGATGAAGGACACTACCCACTAGATGGAGAGTACCCTATGTAAGGAGATTTATGTTTTTGAAGGTGTCCACTAATATAAGGAACAACCTCTTGTTAAACCATAGGTGTAGGTGGAGGAGAAGGAGAAGACTATATAGTTATCATTAGAGAAGTTCCAGATGGAATTAAAAAAACATATGTCATGGGAGAATTCTAAGGACTTGATATCACAATAGAGAAGGTACCACAAAACGATTGATAACTATGTGGGATAGATAGGCCACCATAGAGATGAGTCTCTCGTGATGTCAGAAATATTGATGCAGAAGAAAAATTTGATGTCTCAACCATGGTGTAGATAGGATTGGAAATCATAGTGGATTCCTTGATGGCTAATTATCCCAAATATTATTACTACAAGAAACTAACGGGTGGACTGAAATAAATAGAATTAGATAAAGGAGCTTCACATCGAGTTTTAAGAGGAGAAAAAGGATGATCCTGATAAATATACAACCATATCAAATGAATGGGAGAGGAAGGACGTGGTTATTATTTTGGTATATCTTCAATACTCACAAGGACAATATGGAAGAGGCTCATCGTCTGGTCCAAGGTATATAATGTGTGGTTGTGTCTAAGACAAAGGAAGAGTAGAGGAAGTAACAGGTGAAGATGAATCAAGTACCTCAAGTTGAATAACCTCATGTAGTAATGAATCAGACTCAATGAAGTAAGGTTCAATGACCTCAGGAAACAAAGATTCAAGTACTTCTATTTTTATTGTTTCATATTCGCCAAGAAGAGTAGATGTAATCATGGGCTCAGAAAGAAAAGGGAAGGATGATTTTGGTTGATCAATTTTAGGAGGAGGACCAAAAGTAGTTCCCGAAGTTTCTGATTTGGTAGTTTGTGTCTTCTTATGCTTCTGATGACAACCAAGAGTTTCCTCTAGTGGAAGAGGAGGCTTATTTTTCATTCTACGTCAATGACAGAGAGGGTTTTTTTTAATTCCATGTTGGATCAATCAATTTAATAATTAACACAAAATAAATAAAAACGGGGTACAACTAGCCATAAAGGTTTACCAAGCAACCATGAACTGTAATATAAACCTTGGTGAACGAAGGAATTGACGTACGTGAAAGAAATCTCTTTGAAATTTGTATTTTTTGTATCACAGTATACAATGTTGTTGACTCAGTTACATATGGAAAGGATAGAAACCTATAGGGGACTTCCAAAATCCACTTGACAGTACATGGGAGTGTATTCTATAGTAGTGTTGTCTAATTCATAACCATTCGGTGATAAAATTCCCATATAATTTTCATGCATGGAGAACCATCCAAGATACCAAAAGGTATGCGAAGTACGATCCTATACACTTACATACATGGAACAATATATCACCCCCGGGATACAACGCTGGAAAACAATGACAAATCTTATGTTTAATGACGATGGAACACATCTTTAGCTGAGACCTCTAGATGTTTGTGTTATTTTTACAAATTCTCCTTAGGTTGATTCAGTAAATTTTAATTTTTATCTTTGATTAAGTTTCATTTTTATGGCTCACCAAAATTTGCACCTGAATTCCCTAAAATTCAAACTAGCATGAAGAAATGAAATCTTTCTCTTTCAATGAAAATATATCTAAGGGAGGGAAGAAACAAATATTATGCAACATATAGAATGCAACAAAAAATATGCAAAGTGAAACTCCCATATAATGCAATTGTTCCAATGTTGATGCACATACAAGACCCTATATGCCAATGTAAATAATTTTATTTTCAATTCCTCTTAATTTTCAAATATGACGAAAAATAATATGCAATGTCTAATCATTGATTCAAAAAAACCTTTCAAAAAAATGACTAAAACACAAATTCATTCAAGAAATCGATGATTAAAAAAAAAAATCCAATGACCTAATGATAATAAAAAAAGGAAAATCTAAATAAATATTTATAAAGTGCACTAAAAACAAAATCAAACCAAATGGAGGCTTTAGAGGTACCACAATACACTCAAAGACTCAAGGAATAGCAGCTAGAACAAGGATAATCAAGCAGAAAATAAAAACACAATAAAATTCATGTATGAATAGGGGCCAACACAGGTGCAAAAGAGGTGCCAGTTCTATGCAATGCGGGGACATAAGAGGCTCTGGAAGGATGCAACGCTCTTCCCCTGGAGTAGAGGGAGTGTTGGTGAAAAAATAACAAGTTTTGGCACAAAAATTGCAATTTAAAATCATTGAAAGTTATTCATAGGTATCTTATTGATTGAGTATGACAATAAAGGTTCGAAGGAGAGGTAAATAAAATAATAAGGACAAAGATACCACCGAGGGAATACACTAATACCTAGTATGGTAGCCAATTTTTTATATGAAATCTATGATTGCAGACAATTGTATCTTCCATAGAATGGGTGACCTAGCCTAGAAAAAAAATACAAAGAAGCTAATGTTTCCCTTGAACTAAAAAGATAATGGGATGAATCCAACCTGTGATCTGTCGTATGCGTCACTCCTCTCTTGGCTTGAATTCTCTAATCCTAGCTTCAATATCTATAATTAGAACCTACATAATCAATAACACAAGCCAACAATCTACAACTTCTATGTAGAATCATCGAATCACTTCATTTAATGGATCAACATGGCATTGAAATACATGAAATAAAAACATCACATATAGGAAAACAAAGAACTAATTGCATTATTATAAATTTTGGTGATTTACCACCAAATATAGGAGTTGATCTTGTATAATATCTCCAATTTTATTTTTCCTTCATTTCCACAAAGTGTACCTGTATTTCTCCCTAATGCATGGAATAATGACTCTTCAAAGTAGTAGAATGAGGGTAGAATCTATCTCCAAAACCCAACCCCTAGCTTCTGGATGGATAGAAATATATAGAAGGGTAAGGTAACTTGGGATTCCTTGTCCATTTATGGGATAATGAGCTCAAAGGATAAGGGATGGAAACTCCAAGGAGGGATAGGATAGGATTCGAGATTTTTATCTAAGATAAATAGTTGTAACAACTTTTGGAAGCTTCTGGAAGAGGAAGCTTCAGAAATGTTTTTATTTTTTTGAATTTCTATAATAAACGCACCCACAACATAGGGAAAATTTCTAATGTTCTACCCTGCCCAACATGGGACAACCTACTGGTGAACATAGGTCCACAGTCTTACATAATGCATTAGTCCTTAAAATGACTGATTTGAGGTAGTTCCAGGAAGAAAATTTTGGATTGAGGAGAGTCATGCTTAGGGTTTTGTCCAATGATGATGTCAAGGGGTAAAAGGATGTTGATTGATACAGTTTGTAGGATGATGGATTAGATGTGAAAAAATGGCCTATAAAAATATCAATGCTCGTGACTAGTAAATTCAACATGTATTTGTGACATCACCATATGTATAATATGTATTTTTTCCATTGCATAGCCAAACATCGTTTCCAACAGGGTAACGAAACAACTCAAAACCTAAAATACCCTCAACCATTTTCGCATATAAATCCCCATGTGCATTTATTTCATAACACAAGATAATGAGTCTCTTTCATAACACATCATAATTAAGAAAGCACAAAGGCATATCCAAAGAATAAGTGGCAGTAACATGATACATTATTGCGTGATTTTTTTTTTGTTAGCTGAGTCTCAACATTCTCCTACCATGACTTTCATTACTAAATGTTATGTTCCGATAATACTAGTATAGCCTCCTTTTTTTATTTTTAGTGTATCCTCTTATGGCTATTGTTGTGTCCATGTAGCCCCAATATTCCTTGAGTGGGCCTAATTATTAAGATCAGGTGTTTCCTTCCAAGAGGTCACAGGTTCAAAACCAGAGGGGGGTAGAGTATGTATGCCTTCGTAGACTTATGAGTCAAATCGTTGCACAAAGGTGGATCCATTGTCCCACAAACAAGGGGATCTCATACACCAATTTGGTGTCTAGATTGGCTATGATCTTAAAATTAGATTATTATTATTGTTGTTGTTGTTGTTGTTCTTTTTCCCCATATAAGCCCACTATTTTTATTTTTGTGCCCTTACATTATTATTTTTATGTAGGCTCTGATTATATTGTGAACCCTTAGAATCATATATATACAAAGGAGGTATTTTCATTTGTATCATCCAATAATTGTTCATTTATATGATGTAAAGGAGGATTCCCCCTCAAATATGTTATTTTTGAAGTTGTTGATCTATATTTTCTTCTATTATGTTAGTTGGTTCCATAATATTTGGTATTAGAGCTATGTATTCTCGGGTTTCACTACTCCAAACAAGACATGTTGGTATTTTCACTATGCTTTATTTTATACAAGGCTTTACAAGCTGAAATCTTGACCATGTTGAGTCGAAATATTGATGAGCTTGGTGTAAAATTTTCAGATTTTCTTTCCATATATTTTATAATATATGGTCTGAACAAGTTAGGGTTTTGCAGGCTCTAGAATTCATTCTCAAATAGGTGACCTAGGTAAAATCATCATAACTTTCTCTTTGAGCATCAGATTTGAATTTCATAAAAAGTGACTTAAATTGCATAGATTTTAGTGTTTCGTGTATCATTTTTAGGGTCAAAAGTAAAAAATTCACGCGTGGCACTCCGTACAATTTTTCTCTACTAAACTAGTCTATAATCAGATCATCATAGGATATTGAGCGTAATGTTTGTTTGAAGAATAAAATCTTGGTCATACTTGTGGCATTGGAAATAATATTCATAGGTATACACAACAACATGTAATTTTAGAGCTTGGAGATACAAAATTACAGAGATACAAAATTTTCAATATCGAGCTCTAAAAAAGCAAGAAAAGGGTGTGTAGTTTTTAAAAAATTTCATCATTTTTTTTCAAAAATAAATCTAAATTTATTCAAATGGAATAGCAAAGCATAGATATTGTCGTTTGATTGAAAATTTACTCTAAAAAAAAAAATGGACGCATCTAGTAAGTGACCAAAAATATCTACTATGATGCATGAAGAGGAGAAAGAGATGAAAGATAATATATCAAAATTACGAGAATAATTGCAACAATTTTTTCTCTCACAAAGAGTAACAAAAAATGGAATGGAAGCTAATATGTATGGTATAGAAAGAAAAATGAAAAAAAAAATGGAAAATTTGAAGAATAGTTTAAAATCATACATGGAAGGTTTGAAGGAAGGTTTGACAAAGTTGTTACAAGAAATGTGTCCTGGTAGTGACAAGGTACTCCATGAAAATAAATA
Organism: Pinus albicaulis; assembly: GCA_034641835.2. Lineage (NCBI taxonomy): Eukaryota > Viridiplantae > Streptophyta > Pinopsida > Pinales > Pinaceae > Pinus > Pinus albicaulis. Next base: position 1,150,730,372 of record CM076580.1, read on the forward strand.
TGAGGAAAAAAAGAATATGAAATATGGTTTTAGAGACTCCAAAATTGGGTTTAAGGCCGACCACATTCAAAATATATATATGAGGAAGTTTGATGGCAAGGATCTGGTAACATGGATACTATAGATGGAGAAATTCTTTGATCTACATGATTTACTGCACACACAAAAGGTATGTATTGCATATTTATATTTAGAACAAAATCAATATTTGTGGTATAGATGTATTTTTTCACGTAAATAAATTTTCAGTTACACATTTTTTTTGGGATAATTGATATCACATTATGAGGATACAAAGATAAATACCTTATTTATCCAATTGAAAATCTCCAACAAAATGGTTCAATGGTGGAGAGCATTGAGGACTTCCAAATATTGAATATCAATGTAAATATTAATCCAGAGGATCATATGATTGATTTCTTCGTAGGGAGTTTAAAGGACAACATCCAACATGAGGCTTGCCTCTCGGAACCTTATTCAATGGAGAATGAATTCAAGGTGGAAATAAAAGTTGAAAACAAAATTATGGAAACAAGGAAGTCTGACACACACAACTATAAATATGGAAGTGTTGTTTCTCCTAACCTCCCAAAACCTATAATTTTGACCCCACAATGACTGGAGGAGAAAAAAAAAGGGGATTTATTACAGTCGTTATATAAAATACACTAAGGGTCATAAGTGTGCTGAGAATAAATTATTTTACATAGATTGTGAAGAGGAGGAAGAAAATGAACCAAAAACAGCAAATGGAGAGGATATACACTAGGACTCAACCCCAGAGAATGGATAAATGAATCTAAATGTCTTATAATGCATTGGAAGGAATTAACACTCAAATTCTTAAGATAGAAGGAGTTATCAAGAAGAATAAGGTAATAGTTTTGATCTATTCTCGTAGTACCCACAATTTTATTTATTGTAAGATAGACAAGGAATTGAATTTCTTTCTATATCCAACAGAGTGTCAAGTAATGGTTGTAAATAGAGGAAATATAAACTGCATAGGGAAGTACCATAATATCAATATAACCATGGGGGAAAATGTATTGAATATTACAATTCTTTCCATTCCAATGGGTGGTATTGGTGTTATATTAGGATTGAAATGGTTACAATATTTGGGGACAATAAATTTTAATTTTAAAAAACGTTTCTTGAAATTTTCATGGGAAGGAAAGGAAATTGAATTAAGGGGCATCATAGGGAAACCAAAGATATAATCAGCTCTAATGGCATGAAAAATACTTTGAATAAAGAACAATGTGGCATAATTTCACAATTATGCTCACTATATTCTCAAACTTCGAAATGATATATTTCTCTAGATCTCCGAAGAATATTGGAAAATCATTATAAAGTATTTGAGACTCTCAAAGGCCTCCCACCTATTCATGATCATGATCATTATATTCACTTGATTCCAAGAAGCATTGCTCCAAACATCATACCTTACAGATATCCCTATTCCCAAAAGAGTGAAATTGAACGTATGGTTGTAGAAATGTTAGAGGCAGGTATAATTAGAATTAACCAAATGTATTTATCTTCTCCAATAGTATTGGTGCACAATAAGGATAGATCATGGTGTATGTGTACATATTATAGAGAGCTCAACAATCACTCTATTAAATATAAATTTCCCATTCATGTTATTGATGAATTGTTGGATGAATTACATGGAGCAATTTATTTCACCATTATGGATCTTTTTTCAAGATATCATAAAATTAGAATGAAGACTTAAGATATTATGAAACGAGCATTCACAAATCATGAAGGCCATTATGAATTTTTGGTCAATCCTTTTGGCCTTACTAATGCACCTTCCAAATTTCAAGGTTTGATGAATTTCATTTTCAAACCCTTCCTTAGAAAATATTTGTTAGTATTTTTTTATGATATAATAATCTACAACAAGCCTTGGAAGGAACATGTGTTGATTAATGGTTATCATTGATGTCAACCCAAGCAGCACCAGGAGCTAACCTGATATTGCATGGGAATTTTGACCTACCAAATTACTATATTTTGGGTCAAGAATTTTTTTTATGGTTTCTACTCATCGAGATGTTTCTGTTGATATATTGCATGCAATGTAATTCCTCACTATTTGAGAGATATTCATGTTTGAAATTTGTAACCCCTATTAATGGGATAAAACCCCATGGAGTTGTGGCATGGGTCATTGAAAAGTCAATAATTAATAATTTTTAAGCTCCTAAAATCCCTCCCATGTTCACTTGTTGAAGACCCTCTCAACCTAAGAATTTATATGAATTGTGATCTGCATCTCCTCCAATTGCAAGGATTGAGCTACCTGAAACAGGTCATCGTGGAATTTTCACTCTAAATTTTTTTATACAAAGGTCCAGAAGCTTAAATTTTTACGAAATGAGGCTGAAATCCTGAGGAAGCTCTTGTAAAAATTTCAAATTTGGGTGCGCAACATTTTCGGAGATATGGTCTGTGGAAGTCAGTGTTTTTGAAGGCTCCTAAACTTCATCTCAAAGAAGTGACCCTAGGAAAATAATCATAAATCTCTCTCTGAGTATCGAATTGGAATTCTTTAAGTAAAATATATTGCACGGACTGTAGTTTTTGCAGTATCAATTTCAGAGCCGAATGTAGAAATAGTGACATGTGGCAAATCGTACAAGTTCACTCTATTGAACTAGTCCATAATTAGGTCATTGTGAGATATTCGGCACAACTCTCTCTTCAAGAATCCAAATTGGGTTAGAGCTATGGCATTGGAAAGAAGACTCAAAGGAATACTACAGAACTGAAAATAACATATTAGGGATCTGAAATAACAGAGATACACCAAATTCAATATCGAGATCCTAAAAGGCAAGAAAAAGATAGATCATGTGTTGCCAAGGGCTGCAATGGACCAAAATTTCTAGGGTAGCAAAGAAAAACAAGGTGCAGTAGAGGGTAGCATGACAAGAGCAGCAATCAACGTGCAGAACAACAACAAGAAGTTCACCACATGAAGTCTTCAAGTGGGCAGCACTGCATACAATAATTATAAAGGTATCATTGTACTAAGTCATTGTAAATGTATCATTGTAAAAATTATACAAATGTATATCTTCCAAGAGTTGAATAGGTAGTGTCGGGAGGTCTAGGATCATCATTAATTGGTTCTATCATAGTTAGGGTTATGATCTAGTGTTTATTATTCTTCTACTTCATTCTATATCATTGTAAAGTGGACCATTTTCCCTGGTACGAGAGTCCATTATTATTTTATTCTTCTATAGGGTGGTAGGGTGGTGCTAGGCTGGTGCATGAAGTCACCAACAGGTTCAAGCATGTGAAAAATTCAGGGTGGTAGGGTGGTGCTAGGGTGAGTTGTATCTCATTAGGTGTTGGGGCATCCGTTCAGTTGACTACTGAAGAATCTCGGGCGTTGGAGCATCCATCCAATGGGATATAGAGAAGAATGAATTTCTAGATTCTAGGAAGTTGGAGCTTTATTTTCAATTGGAGTTAAATATTAAAGAATTATTAGAAAATCATTCAGGTGGTTTTCGTCCCGGAGAGGGTTTCCACCTTGAAAATTGTGTGCAGTTGTGTTCATTTTGTTTACTTTTATCATTGTAAAAATAATGATAATAATTGAAGATTAACTAATGCTCTGAAAGATTAATAATAATACTAATTGAAAGGAATATTGATTCACCCCTCCTATTAGTATTTCCAACAATTGGTTTTAGAGCTTGGTTTCTTCAATAGCATTTTAACAGTTGGAAGGAGGTCATGGAGCATACCAAAAATGGTGTACCTCTGTTCAATGAAAATAATTATGCACTCTGGAAAGGATGAATGGAGGTCTATCTCTTGGCGCAAGGTTACGAAGTATGGGACACTGTTCAAAATGGATTTACACCAACCACGGATGAAAAGGTGAGAATAATTTGGTAAATGATGCAAAAGAAAAGAATATTATGATCAGTGGACTGATTGAATCTGCTTATCATAAGGTGTTGGGTTGTAAAACCAACAAAAAATTATGGGACAAGCTTGAGAATATATATGCAGGTGATTCAAATGTCAAAGAAGCAAAGCTTCAAATCTATAGAGAAAAATTTGAGCAACTCAGAATGAAAGAAGATGGCAACATCGCTGCATACTTCCAATACGTTGATGAAATAACCAACACTATGGAAGGATTGAGAGAGCCAGTTGATGAGAATGTTATTACATGAAATATTCTTAGAACGTTACAAGGGAGATTAAAGCCAAAGGTATCGGTCTTAGAATACAGTGCAAATATGGACAAACTGAGCAAAGAGGAATTACATGGAGTTCTCATAGAATATGAAATGAGACTTGATTAAGAAGAGGGTACTTCTCATCTAGAAATTGCGTCTGTTGCATCTAAGAAAACCAATAAGGACAAACAACCTTCAATTGAAAAGACATGCACCTGCAAGTGTGAAGAAAGGGGAGATGATGATGAAGGTCTTTCAGATGAATAATATGCTTACTTTATAAGAAAAAAACCGTTAAGGGAAAATTCAAAGGTAAACTTCCATTGATATGTTTCGGCTGTGGTGAGGTTGGGCATTTCGCAGCAAAATGTCTGAACAGAAGTGATTGAAGCTCAAAAGGAAAGAAAGGCTTTAAGAAATTCAACAAGCAAGGAAAAATGAAAGGATCCAAAAGGGGCTTTCTCTCTAAAGAAGATAGCTTATCATCCGATGAAGACAGTGACATCGAAGAAGAATCCAACAAGAGAGTATTGTTTATGGCCAAGCATAATAAACAAGAGGTATCAAATTACGAAGAAGAAGGGTTGACCATAGAAGAATTTTCAAAGGAGGCAATCCAGCTTATAAAATAGCTCAAGGCTGAGAAGATCTGTTCCAATACTCTTGAAGAACAAGTTCAAGGTCTCAAAATTGAAGTTGAAGAACACAAATGTATTGAAGAGTCACTTCAAAAGAAGTTGGAAGAAAGCAACCAAGAAATGGAAGCATTAGAAGCCGAAGTAGTCTCGCTGCGTAAGGAAGTGAAGAAGGGAAAAATTGTCCAAAACTATGCCAACAACTCAAGGCAATTGGAAGAACTCATCAACAATCAACGATATTACAATGACAAAACTAGCCTTTGTTACAAATAAGAAGAAGCAGGACCTTCTACAACAAAATACAATGAGCCTATGAGATCTGACATGCATGTAGACTTCATTGGATAAGAGTTGCAATAATTTCCTTGGAAGACGATTCCCAGATGAAGATTTCCATCCATGTATCAACATATTTTTCATGGCTATTATTATTCATGTGAAAAATTTGGTCATAAATTTATAGAATGTCGCACGTACCCTAGGAACCAATACAATTATAGGGGATCCTTCAAATATGAACCTCCCAGGGCTCAACGAAACATCAGTAGATTTGAACATTTAAGAAATAATATGGAATGTTAAAAATGTGAAAACTTTGGACACATAGCTAGATACTGCAAACTTGAAAATCCTCCAGAAGAATCTTCAAAGCCACAAAACGAATGAACATGGAAGAAGAAGAAAATTGATAAATGTGCTCTTGCTCTCAAGGCTCAAAAAAACAAAGATGTGTGGTATGTTGATAGCGGTTGCTCAACGCATATGACTAGAGATAGAAAGAAATTTGTATCTATGAAAGAGAACAAGGATGGAACCGTATCATTTGGAAACAATGGATATTCAAATGTTATAGGATCAGGTATCGTCACTCTCCGAAGAAAAAATGTCCTAGCCAAGAATGTTCTATTGGATGAAAACATGAATCACAATTTTCTTAGTGTTGGGAAAATGTGTGATCAAGGACACACAATGTTATTGAACTCCACAAAATCTAAAATAAGGAAAGGAAAGTATGGTAAAATTGTGGCTACAGCAAGTCGAGCTCCAAACAACATATATGTTCTGGATGAAGCAACTAAAGCATGTCTACTAGCTAAAGAAGATGAAATCTGGTTATGGCATAAAAGAATGGGTCACATAAACTTTGAAAATCTTGTCAGGATAAGAAAAAAGGAAGCAGTATGAGAAATTCCAAAAATCCCAAAACCTTCCAACACACTATGTGAGGCCTGTCGGCACAGCAAGCAAAAAAAAGTTGAATTTAAAACAAAAAACACTTTGTATCACATCCATTGGAATTGATACATACTGATCTATGTGGTCATGTGAGAACAAAAGGCTTATATGGAGAATTATCTTTCATGTTAATGATAGATGACTATACCAGGATGACATATGTCAGTTTCCTAAATAAAAAATATGAAGCATGTGAGTGCTTTAAGATTTACAAGGAGTTGGTCGAAAATGAAACTGATTTGAAAATAAAGTGTCTAAGATTAGATAATGGTGGATAACTCACTTCCAAATTATTTCATCAATACTATGATGAAAATGGAGTAAAAAAAAAAAATTTAAACAACATGAACACCTCAGCAAAATGGAGTTGCTGAAAGAAAGAACAGAACTGTATAGGAAATGGGTAGAACAATGTTGAAGGACTCAAAATTGGATGAAAAATTCTAGGTTCAAGCAATTGATACGACAGTCTTCATTATCAATCGAAGTCTTCTCAGAAATAATTGAAAGAAGACCTCATATTAATTATGGAAAGCAAAACCAAGTAATGTAAAATATTTCAAAATCTTTGGAAGAAAATGTTATATCAAAATAGAAGATCAAAATTTGGGTAAGTTTAAATCACGTGTATATGAAGGTATCTTTGTTGGTTACTCATGCAAAAGAAAGGCCTATAAATGCTATAATCTAAGACGAAAACAGATAGTGGAGAGCATAAATGTTACATTTGAAGAAGATGGTGTTCTGATGAATAATGATGAGGATCTAGAATCTTTGAAACTTGATACACGGGCTGAAAATGACACAAAAAATTCTAGAACAAGAAGCAACTATCAACCATGAAGAAGTAAATAATGATCAGCAAGATATACTGGAACAACAACAAGAAGCTCCTCCAAAGAGAACAAAAGAATGGATTCAAAAGAACCATCCATAAAATCAAATCATTGGTGACATAAATGAAGGCTGACAGCTTTGTTCATCACAACAAGCTCACATTGCTTTTCTAGTAACCTTTGAGCCTAGTAGTTTTGAGGAAGCCAACCATAATGAACATTGGGTAGCAGCTATGAATGAAGAATTGGATCAAATCGAGAAGAATAACACTTAGGAATTAGTTTCATGACCAAAAGATAAAAATGACATTGGGACTAAATGGGTGTTCAGGAACAAATTGAATGAAGATGGATAGGTTACGAGAAACAAAGCAAAATTCGTTTTCAAAGGCTATACACAAGTGGAAGGAATTGATTTCGATGAAACATTTGCACCAGTTTCCAGAATGGAATCTATCCGAATATTTCTCGCCTATCCATGTTCAATAAAAATAAAAATCTACCAAATGGATGTTAAGTTAGCATTTCTAAATGGCGAATTAGAAGAAGAAGTTTACATCGAACAACCTGAAGGTTTTCTACTATCAAAAAAAGAAGACTATGTTTACAGGTTAAAGAAGGCTCTATATGGTCTCAAGCAGGCTCCCAGAGCATGGCATGCTTGTCTTGATGGATATCTATGTCAACAAGGGTTCAAGAGAGTTATTGTTGATAGAAATATTTATGTACAAATAGATAAAGATAATTTAACAATCGTTGAGGTATATGTGGATGATATAATATTTGGTAGAAATGATGATCGACTAAGTAAGAACTTTTCTACAAAGATGTAAAGTGAGTTCGAGATGTCTTTACTTGGTGAGTTGACATACTTCTTAGGGCTTCAAATATCTCACAAGAGAAAGGAATATTTATATGTCAAGCCAAGTACATCAAGGAAATCCTCAAGAAATTCAAAATGGAAGATTGCAAACCTATCCTTACTTCGATGGTAAAAAGTTTCAAATTGAGCATAGACAACTCATCTAAGGATGTGGATCAAAGGTTGTACAGATCTATGATTGGTATTCTTTTAAATGTAACAGCCTCCTGGTCAGAGGTTATGCAAGAAGTTGGACAAGTAGAAATATTCCAAGCAACACCAAAAGAATCACATATTATTTTCGTCAAAATAATTCTTCGATATCTAAACGGCACAAAATAATATGGCTTTTGGTATCCCAAGGGTAACAATCTTATTATTCAAGCCTTTGTATATGCAGATTGGGCAGGAAGCATTGATGATCGTAAGAGTACTAGTGGAGCAGCATTCTATTGAGGTGGTTGTCTCATATCATGGTTGAGAAAAAAACAAACCTCAATCTCGTTATCTACAGTGGAAGTAGAATACATTGCAACGACAACATGTTGTACTCAATTCCTTTAGATGAAAAAATATCTGCAAGATCTTCAAGTATAATTCAGTGAAGCTATTCCCATATTCTGTGACAACACCAATGCCATCAGCATCTCTAAGAATCCTGTCATGCATTAAAAAAAAAAACACATTCCGATCAAATATATTTTTGTTAGAGAAAAAGTCACTGAAAATAATATCAAACTTGATTATGTTGGTACAAAATAACAAATCACTGATATATTCACTAAACCTTTACCTCGAGAAGCATTTGAATATCTTCGCCAGAAGCTTGGGATTCTCCCAATTTCTCATTAAATTTTCCTTATTCTAAATATAAAGGGGGAGTGGAAGTGTGTATAGGTTCGTAGGATGGTTATGTGTTAGGGGGAGTTACCCATTGCCATTGATGTCAAAGGGGGAGAGAATTTTGTAGGAAGAGGTGTCATGATCATAGGGGGAGTACTCGTGTTGCCATAAATGCCAAAGGGGGAGATTATTTATCAGTGGTTTCCATTGATGTCAACCCAAGCAGAACAAGGGGCTAAACTGATCTTACATGTGAATTTTGACCTACCAAATTACTAAATTCTGGGTCGAGAATATTATTTATGGTTTCTGCTTGTCTAGATGTTTCTGTTGATATATTGAACGCCACGTAATTCTTCACGGTTTGAGAGATATTCATGTTTGAAGTTTGTAACCCTAGTTAGTGGGATAAAACCCCATGGGGTTTTGGCATGGGTCATTTAGAGGTCAATAATTAATAATTTTGAAGCTCCTTAAATCCCTCCCACGTTCACTTATTGAAGACCCTCTAAACCTAAACATTTATATAAATTGTGATCCTCATATCCTCCTCATGCAAGGATTGAGCTACCTGAAATAGGTCATCGTGGAATTTGTGCTCTGACTTTTTTCTGCGAAGGTTTAGAAGCTTAAATTTTTATGAGAAGAAGATGAAATCCTAAGGAAGCTCCTGTAAAAATTTCAGATCTAGGTGTGCAATATTTTCAGAGATATGATTTGTGGAAGTCAATGTTTTTGTAGGCTCCTAAACTTCATCTCAAAGAAGTGACCCTGGGAAAAATTTCATAACTCTCTCTCTGAGTATCAGATTTGAATTCTATAAAACGTGGAAGATAGTGAACGGACTGTAGTTTTTCTTGTATCAATTTCAAAGTCGAATGAAGAAACAGTGACATGCAGAACATCATACCAGTTCTCTCTACTGAACCAGTCCATAATTAGGTCATTGTGAGATATTGGGCATAACTCTCTCTTAAGAATCCAAATTATGTCACACCTCTGGCATTGGAAATAAGACTCAGAAGAATACTACAGAAAATAAAATCACATATTGGGGATCTAAAATAATAGAGATACACTAGATTTAATATCGAGATCCTAGAAGGCAAGAAAAGGCTAGATCATGTGTTGTCAAGGGCTGCAAAGAACTAGACTTTCTAGGGCAGAAAAGCAAAGCAAGGTGCAGCAGAGGGTAGCATGACAAGAGCAGTAATCAAGGTGCATAATAGCAGCAAGAATTTCACCACATGAAGTCTTCAAGTGGGCATCACTACATACAGTCATTATAAAGGTATCATTGTACTAAGTCATTGTAAATGTATGAATGTAAAAATTGTACAAGTGTCTATCTGCCAAGAGTTGAAGAGGAAGTGTCAGGAGGTTTAGGATCATCATTAGATGGTTCTTTCATAGCTAGGGGTATGATCTAGTGTGTATTCTTCTTCTTCTAAATCATTCTATATCATTGTAAAGTGGACTATTTTCCCTGGTACAGGAGTCCATTCTTCTGTTATTCTTCTATAGGGTGGTAGGGTGGTGCTAGGCCGAAGCATGAAGTCACCAACATGTTCAAGCCTGTGAAAACTTCAGGGTGGTAGGGTGGTGCTAGGGTGAGTTGTAGCTCATTGGGTGTTGGGGCATCCATTTAGTTGACTACTGAAGAATCTTGGGCGTTGGAGCATCCATCCAGTGGGAGCTAGAGAAGAATTATTTTCTAGATTTTAGGAAGTTGGAGATTTATTTTCAATTAGATTTGAATATTAAATAATTATTAGAAACACATTCAGGTGGATTTTTTCCCAGAGAGGGTTTCCACCTTAAAAACTGTGTGTAGTTGTGTTCTTTTTGTTTACTGTTATCATTGTACAAACACTGATAATAATTGAATATTAACTAATGCTCTAAAATATTAATAATAATACTAATTGAAAGGAATAATAATTCACCCCCCTTCTTAGTATTTCCAACAACATGTTCAACATTTTGTCAAGGTGCTCAAACAATTGGAGGAGAGACAATTGTATGCAAACACCTCCAAATGTTTCTTTGGAGTAAATGAGGTGGAATATTTGGGTCATATTGTATGTCATGAGGGTGTTAAAGAATATCCTAAAAATATTAAATCGAAACAAGGGAAAGTATTTACACAAACTTATTTATGATAAGGAAATGTTGGGAATAATACATGCCCTAAATAGATAGCGCCCTTACCTAATGTGAAGACACTTCAAGGTAAAAATGGATCATGATAGTCTTAAATAATTTTATGCACAAACAGTATCTTTTGAATAGCATAAAAAATGGGCCATTAAGATTTTGGGTTATGACTTTGAAATAATATAAAAAAAAGGGGAATTAAAATGTTGATGTCGATGCAATCTTAAGAAGGGGTGAGGATGTGTAAGCATTATGGCATTTCGATTATCCAATCTGATTAGATAGTTGAAGCAAGGGAGGAATGGAAGACTGATGAAGAGGTGTGTAAAAATCATTCAAAAGTTACAACAAAGTCCCAATACCTTGAATACATTTCTTTGAAAAAATGACTCATTATGGTACAAAGATCACTTATATCTATGTAAGAATTCCCAACTCAATTAAAATATTTTTTTTGTAATTTCACACCTCTCCATTAGGAGGGCGCTCAGGATTTTTTAAAACATACCACGGGGTCAAGAATATTTTTTTTTGGGATGGGCTTAAATATGATATTCAAAAAATTTTGGCGGAATGTTTGGTTTTCCAAAAAAAAATTGAAACAATTAATATCCTCGGTCTATTATAACCTTTAGCCATTCCAAGTAAGTGTTGGGAGCATGTCTCAATGTATTTTATCACATTTTTACCCAAGTATGAAGGAAAGAGTGTCATCGTGGTGTTAGTTGATATACTTACAAAATATGCACACATTTGTGAGTTATCCCATCATTTTAAAGCCAATGCAGTTGCTACTCCATTTTTGGAAACAATTCAATAGCTACATGGAAACCAAAGTATTATTGTAAGTGACAGAGAACCCATTTTCACTAGAAATTTTTTGACGGAATTATTTTCTTGTCTTGTTACTTAATTAGATCATAACTTGTCTTATCATCCTCAATCTGAACAGAAAATGAGATAGTGAACAAATTTTTGCAAGGATATATTTGTTGCTTTGTATATGATAAACAAACACAATGGGTAAAATGGTCACCTCTGGTTGAATGGTGGTATAACACTTCCTTTCATATTGTAGAAAAAATGACCCCATTTATGGAACTTTATGTATGTCATCCACCATCCATCACATAATATGTAAGAGAAAATTCTAAGGTTTTGGGAGTGGAAGATCACATCTAGAATCAACAACAAGTTATCTAACTCTTAAAGCATAAGCTCACTCTATCATATATAAATTAAACAATAGTGAAATCAACATCAAAGTGAAATTATTTTTGATGTATGCGACTGGGGATTTGTACGACTCGAACCATACAAACAAATCTCCCTCAAGCAAGCTAAGAACGATAATAAATTATCACCCAAGTACTATGCTCCTTACAAGGTGTTGTAGAAGATTGGTACTATGGAATAAAAATTAGAGCTTCCTACATCTTCCTGAGTACCATGTTTCATTCTTAAAGAAGGTTATCGGTAACAAGCTCCCAATTCAAACAATATTGCTAGAAATTGATGAGGGAGGAAAAATCATAGTGGAGCTTGAAGAAATCATGGAAAAAAGAACCTAATAGCTATGGTATTGATCAATTTCAGAGTATCTCATTAAGTGGAGTAACTTACCTGCTAAAGATTAGATGTGGGAGGATGATAATTTTATACAGAAGCATACAAAAATACTCAAGTGTTGAGAAAAACACTTTTTTGAAGGAGAGGGGCATGTTAGGTCCCTATAAGACTAGTGTAGACTCCTTATTTTTATTGTTAGGGTGGCCCCATTATTTCTATTATTGTACCCATGTAGCCCCCATATTGTTAATATTGTGACCCATAGAAGCCCACTATTTTTATTTTTCTGCCTTTAAATTTTTATTTTTATGTAGCCTATGATTATATTGGGACCCCTTAAACTCCTATATAGAAAAGAGGTTTTGTAATTTTTATCATCCAAGAATTATTCATTTATGTGATGTAAAAGTGGTTGCCCCATCAAAGAGGCTATTTCTCAAGTCGTTGATTTATATTTTCATCTATTTTGTGAGTTGGTTATATAACACTAATGTAATATGAGTTTTATACTTTTTAAGATAGTAAGAATGAAGCATTATATAATTAAAGGGCCTCCTTTACATTACATAAATGATAACAGGTGAAAGGATTTATTAACATTTCAGAAACGTAATAAATGTTATCTGTTTTTTGGTGTGTTGCATTTTTTCGAGCTATTAAGAAATATACTAAATGCAGATGACGAAGATGCATTATTCCGAAAGTACGTTATGCTTTAGTCATTCAAGTGAATGAGGATGTGACGAGGGTATAATCATTTAGTGGAGATGGATTTAGAAATTTTGGTGATTGGGGTATCATACTTTGGTGTAGATGGATTTAGAAACTATCTAGTAGCCTTTGTTGTTATTTCTTTTCTACCTTAACTCATGACGAGATTGTTCAAGCTTTTGATGCACTAGAGCATAACAGATTTTGTTATTTTAAATAGTGTTTTAGGGAAAATAAAACTCACTATTTTTAATTTAGAAAATTATCTTAAAAGCATGTTTTTGCTTAATTTCCTTTCTAAAATTACTTTGCAAACCCATTTTTTGAAATTATTTTAGACATTTCCTCGAAACCCGATTCTTTTTACTCTCAAATTATTTAGAAATCCAATTTTCAAAATATTTTTATTTCCAAAATCAGGTTAAGGACCTCAATTAATTTCAATTTTCTAAATTACTTAAATATCCATTTTTGTAATATGTTATTTCTGAATTTAAAAGCCCTTTCATGGATTACCCTCATTTCTCGCAGTTATTAGGAAAAAAAAAACCTAAGTCTAGAAAAAGTGTTTTAGTTGTGAGATCATTAATTCATTAAGCTCATTTGTATTCATTTATTTTTGTTTCTATAAAAACCATCTTCCTAATTTATTTCATTTCTAAAATCAATTATTTTGATTTACAAAATTACTGACAAAACCCATGTTCACTTGTAAACCCCATTTTTGTGTTCTCAAAATAGTCGAAAAGCTCATTTCCTTGATTTTTTTTCTTCTAAAATCAACTTACAAAACTTATGAAAACGTTGATTTCCAATTTTATTTGTAATTAATTTTATTTAAAAAACTCAATCTATTGTCAAAATAAGCATTTCCCCCTTTTTGTTTTTGGAATAAATACATAAAAAAACCCAAATTTTATCCAAATTTATTTCTATAAAAATTACTTTCAAATATTTTTGACTTTCTCCAATTTCCTATTGCCCTTTTTTTGTTTTTGGAATAACTAGATAAAAAAACCCAAATTTTATCCAAATTTATTTCTATAAAAATTACTTTAAAATATTTTTAACTTTCTCTAATTTCCTATTGTGTCTTAACTCTGCCTACCTGAAAAATTGTGCGTAATAATCAAGCTAAATTTAATAAAATTGACAAGAAAATTAATCTATACAAGTTTGTGTTCCCATATCTTCTCCCTTTGTTGCCTTCCCTTCGGTATACTCCTTACTTCTATATGATACTCTTATCACTCAGAAATGTCCTCAGACATAATCTAATCTAGATTCCAAAGTGTTTGGATTACTACTAATGGGTTTGTATTGTCACCATGATCACTTTCTCTCTCTTCCGGAATGGTTCATGCTAACCTGATGGGGTCTCTTTGAATAATTTGAAGCTTGACTTTAAGAACATATGGGAGAGCGCTTTAAACTGGAAAAACATTGTATTGTAATCTTCCAATATGTATCTAGTACCTTAAAATAATTGAAGTCAAATTATCAATTTATGTTTTAATTTTCCAAATTAGCCCAGCCCTAACACAAATATACAATAGTCTCCCTTTATTTCTACCATAAAAGTTGTAGAAAAAATTGTTACATTAAAAATTTAAAAGCAACATATTTCCAATTGAAGATTGGTTAATAAAGTTAAATTTTCAAAATGAAATATGGTCCTATTAATTTTGGTGCCTTATCATAAGAAATGGAGTCGAGAATATTTTCAAAATGATATTTTTTCCTATTGATTTTGGTACCTTATCACAAAAAAATGGAGTAAAAAAGGATTGGAGTTAGTGAATTGAATGTGTTAAATCTCATTAATTTGAATAGCACATTGAGTCGAAATTGAAACTAGTGAAAGAAATCAAATGATTAGATTTTCATACAAAAGAATGCATAGATCCACTCTCAAAGAATTCAACTTCCATTACTAAGTGAAATATGCTTCTACAATTAACAATATGACATATTCAAATTAGCGCTCACAAAGGTGAGAGGAGTGACAAACATGTTCTTAAAATCTAGATGCAACAAAAATTGGAGACTTTGCGATGCAAAAGTTGTCAGATCTCAATGGTATATTGAACACATGTGATCATTTAGGATAAAAAAGTAAGTCTAAAAAATAGGCTAACAAGAAATTAGGAATGGCAAAGAATGATTGGCATGTTAAATCTTGAAACACTAGAATAGAGGAGAATAAATGGGGAAATTTCCATGAACATACTTTCTAATTGATTCATGAAAACCCAAAGGATAGGGAACATTACTCAAAGTCAAGAGTAGAAAGAATATGCCTAGAATAAACTGCTATAATTTGCGCTAAATAATGCTCATGTGTTGCACTCTAGCTTTATCCCAAATAGAATTGAAAGAGAGAAAGAGAAATACTATTCGATGTCTTTTTTTCTTAATTGAATAGAATTGAATTGGATGAGGAAGAGTTGAGCTACAACTCTAAAATACAAGTTCACTCTACATGAAATAGTTAGCTAAAAAATGGAAAGAATATCCTCATTGCCTGGTTTGGCCTTCCAAGAATAGTCATGATGATTCATGGATAAGGTGAAATAAACTTCCCCCAAGTGAATTAACCTTACATGAGTCAAAATAAAATAGAGAAGGTTCAAAAAAAGAAAAGAAAAAATACCAAAAAAAAAAAAGCAAAAAACAAAAAACAAAATAAAAGAACAAAAAAATACAAAAAAAAAAAAAAAAAATTCCATTTAATCATTCAACATTCCACATTGAATCAAGTATGAACTATAACTCATTCAAATAAAAAATTCCCATGCCATAAAAATGTTGGAAACTATATCACTACTGAGAGGAGGGGGGGTGAATCAGTAGTGATGGAACTTATAAAAATTTCAAAAAATTAAACGTGTTTAATCATGCATGAACCAAAACATACAACCATAAACCTGAGCACCAAAAATAAACAGTCAAACACAAAATCAATCAAGACAATTGACACAAGTATGTTTGGTGGAAACCCTTCACCGGGAAAAAAACCACCATGTTGTTGTGGTGTTGCTCAATATTTTATTATACAGTGAACCAATTATACATGGATAATCTTAACACATAATACAAAAGACTTATATTCTTTCATATCATGTTGGCACATATTATACAATAAACAATTTCTCTCACAGATATATGGACTACCATCTGTTGAACACCTCCACCATCAACGATCCTCACCCAACTTCCATTGGAATATCCAATTCCTATGGGATGGAGAAATATATTCCTTTTACTAAATCCACCAAGTCATTATCTACTATGAAGCCTTCATTCCTTCACTTCCTCCATGTGAGCCTCGTTTCATATATTTTCATACTTGACTCGTAAACTTGTTCAACATGAGAAGTGTAAGAACACCATCATTCTAAATCAAAAGCTCCAACAAAAAACTAAAGAACAAAATAGGAGAATACAATATCCAAAATTCAACTAGCTGCCACATAATTTCTTCAACCACTACCCCAATCCACGCTTCATCTTATCAAACACTACACAAATATGATGGATGAAAAAAACTTCAACTCGTTGCTGCTATGACTGCAAACTACATTAGAAAATCAGTAATACCACTTAGCTTTCATACTCTTCTCCACACACATACACTCAACACATAAAATACTCAACCATATTATCAATGAGATTTCTCTAATATATGGATGAACTCAAGTGCTCAACTCAATAATTAAACAAAACTAATGTTCTTCGTAACTTTGTTCATATGTTATATTTGATCTGGATTCATCTCATTGACCCAATCAACCACTAAATACACTTTCCTTTTTTATATTTTCAACTTTAATCATCTTCTAGAGGTCACACAAATGTTTCTTACCATAAACTGAAATTTTTTGATCAAGGATGTCACTAAAACACAAAAATTTGTTAAGAAGTGCGAGAAATGTAGAGAAATAATCGTGAAAATGCTTATTTGTGTCCACAACATTGTCTCCATGTGAATGGAACATCACAGCCGCTCCCATATAAGGCCTATCTTCTAATGACTGGAGCTTCTCATCCGCTCCCACATACTTGGCTCCATGCTACTGAAGCTAACAATGAATAAAACCAATGGATCTTCAGCCCAAAACCTCTTCCAATTGGTGGAACACTTTCTTCAGCATATGATCACTTCTTCAAACCTCTATTTCAAGTCTACAACTGATGAAATAGGATAATAACAATTCAATGGCATGCAAGACCTATTCTTCCAACCTTAATACCAATACAAACACATCCAACTCCTTAAGAAACATCCACAACCTCTATAAATATCTCCAGCACTTCTAACATCATCTCCAAGCTCGTGCAGCAAAAACATCTCCAAGCTCTTGTAGTAGCAATATCATGTCATCAAATTTCTCCAACACTGTTAGAAGTAACTCCAACATATGTAGCCACAACTCAACACATGTA
Organism: Pinus albicaulis; assembly: GCA_034641835.2. NCBI lineage: Eukaryota > Viridiplantae > Streptophyta > Pinopsida > Pinales > Pinaceae > Pinus > Pinus albicaulis. Next base: position 1,150,747,896 of record CM076580.1, read on the forward strand.
GCAACATATCTAATGTCTCCAAAATATGTAGAGACATATGTAGCACCAAGAACAACACTCCAACCACTTGTAACAACAACATATCCAATCAACATAACATGGCATGATCCCATCTCAATTCATCCTCCAAAACATCTCCACTAAGGCATGCCATAACTAATTTGACATCAATTCCAACTATCAAGACCATCAATCCAAACACACATCACCAAGCACTCATCAGAAATGCATATGACCAACATCATCAAGACCATGTTGGCATCAATGGCAACATTACAATGCCAATAAACTCCCCATTTGGCATTAATGACAACCTCAATATAGCATGTGAGGCTAAACATGTAATCCAAAATATCTCCCCCTTTGACATCAATGGAAAATGGACATACAAAAACTCAAGTACAATTCCAATCATGTGCCTGATGAGATAAGGACTCCCCATTTCTTACATAACATCATTCTGATGTAAGTCTGATGTAGACCAAAGAACTCAGCTTCCAATCATATCTCTCTTAATTCCATGTTGTCTCTGAACTAAACATGCTTCCCCTAAGCATGTAATGGATCTGAAATCATACACCCTTCCTGCTGCAATAAGCCTCATTGCTAAGTGCAAGAGACTACTCCTCATGAACATGAAGCCAAATAACTTTGGACAATTATATCCCATGAAGTACAATACATACAAATCTCCATGGATAAAACACATAGTTGTGACAAAGACATAGGACTGGCATATGAATCCTCTACACCTGTCACCAACCATGATTCTATGGAATTGAGTTTACAACATGAATCCACTAAAATGGGGATACATTTATGATATACAAGGTAATGCATGACTTGGACTTTTATTGACCCATACATAGTAAATAACAAGACATGGTAGACACCATGGGTCTCTCCATGAGAAATGTGCCCAAAATATGAAACAATGATAATACATGAATTTTACATCTGCACACAATGGTGCTCTCATCAATACATGTCAAAAATATGAAATAACATGAGTATATGCCAATAATGAGAAATGATATATGCTCCATATGGAAGAAAAAATATAATGCAATACATGACATGCGCATCAAAACATAATACCTCCATGAGCAATAACATAATATCTCAATATTTAGTAGTAACATAGGGTCATAAAATACATATAAACATCATGAGGAGAAACTATCCCTCCATATATAAGTATCCATATGAATCAACATGAATCAATCATATGAATATCCAAAGCATCCAAGGCAACATCATTCTCTCTCTCTCCATGCAATTGTAACATATAATTCAGCCATCTAAAATATATTAGTAGCATGCATGATTCATCTATAATTGAAACATAAGAAATGAGGCTCATAAATTCTACATGATAGAACTTGCAAAATTTGACAGCGGCGATAAAAATCATCCTGCATAAAACAATGCCAACATTTTGCAAATCTATTAGGATGCACATATTCTCCGCTTGAATGTGTGATTCTCCATCACACCTTCACCATATGCATAAGACAACCATGTGGATTCGATACTTCCAATCATCAAAAGAACTCAAGCAGTTGCTCCAAAAACCATAAGTAACAATATAACTAAAAAATAATCAATGAATGTTGCAAAAAGGCTCATAGACATGTCTTTTCCACTCATATACAATAAATACATTAGTTGGAAAAATTATGAGTGAAAATAAATCAACATAAATAATCAAGTCGTAAAACATGGCTCCTCTTAATCATGATATATTGGACATGAAGTGATATGGCTGATATGAAAGTGCAAGGAGGAACTGAATCAAGCTTCCAACAATCCCCCTGAGACCATGCAAGTCTCATGCATACTCCTACAGTCAAGTGGCTCTAACATGCAAAAATGGGTTGAAGTAGGGACTGATCTCATCTATTCTGAATCTGATGAGGAAGATTACTCTCTTAGTCTCTTGTTACTCTTCTCTCTTCCCTTCAACACATACACATTATCTAAGGTATTGATTCTTCTAAAAATCACTCTCTTTGATCCTTCATTTCGGATGATGCAACCTTTGGAGTTGAAGATCACTTATTTTCCTCCATCAGTCGTTTGGCTCATACTCAAGATATTATGCTTAGGACTTCAATAAGCCAAACATATTCTAAATTTGTCCTCTTCTCACCAATATTTTCTTTTCCACTTCCCAACACTCTAGTTATTTCACTACCTTCACATACAAAAAAATTGTTTTTGGTTTTATTGAGAAAATGAAATTTTCTCCTATCTCTCGACATATGATGTGAGCATCTGATATATATATACCACATGTCATCCTCATCAAGAGAACAAAGTGAAATGCCACAACTTTCTAGTTGCTACTTTTTCTTCCATGTGTTCCTAGGATGCACATTCTCTCTTAACTGTTTCTTTTGAACAAATTTCCTCAATGATCTAAGAATCTTACAATCCTTGGACATGTACCCAAAATTATGACACACATAATACTCTATGTGACCAAGATATGTAGCCAAAGGATCTAATCTCTTGCTCCTCATATTGGACCTCCATATTCCTACGTTAGATATGTAATCAATGGTTTTATGCTCAAACATGTTACAAGAAAAACAATGACCATTGAAGGAAAATTTTTACCTAAATTTAGGTCCTCCTTTTCACTGATCATACTACAAATGTTTGTGTGTATTCTCCTTCTATAATTAGTTGCCACATGACCAAAATCCTGATAGTTGAAGCACTCAATCTCGTCCATCAAGGGGGAAAAGGCATTTTGACTTCTCCTCTGAAAATTGATACCTCAAACCATAGGATAAAATGATCTTCTAGATGTAAAATCCCCTTCTTCTTTTTGGTTGTTGCTAGTGGATCACATTCTTTGTCTCACTTTTGAAGATTGTTGCAAGATTTTATCACTACTATTGTGCTCTTCACTTTTTCCAATTGTTAGTTCTTTTCCTGAACCTCCTTTCTCAATTTGTCAATCACACCTTCAAGTGCTTCAGCATAATACTTTCTATATTTTTTCCTGTTTCAATTGACTTCTTCTAATATTTTCAATTCTTCCCATTGTGTTATTAGGGTATTAATTTTTTCCTTGAGATTTTCTCCTTTTTCTCACAATCTTGTAATTTCTTCTTATGCTCCTTGCATGCATTTTTTAGTCTACCAATTTCAATAGAATAATATTCAATAACAACCATGGAAAATTCATATTGAGCCTTAGGAAGCATATAATTATGATCACCATCTCTATCACTAACCAAATCTAAATCATTTTCATTTCCGCTATCATAAATATAACTCAAAAGTACATCATTACGACTTATACCTTCAGATTTGTTGTCCATTTTCATAGCTATTTCAAGTGAATATTCCTTCTTATTTTTTCTTCTCTTCTCAATATTTTCATCGTTGTTACTAATACTTGCCCCATATAGCAAATTCAATATGTCCCAAATTTCCTTGGCAGATTTTGAATCTCCAATTTTCTCTAAATCTGTATTATGGATCTTTTGGAAAAAAATTAGCTCCTTGCATGCATTTTTTAGTCAAATTTCACTAGAATAATATTCAATAACAACCATGGAAAATTCATATTGAGCCTTAAGAAGCATATAATTATGATCACCATATCTATCACTAACCAAATCTAAATCATTGCCATTTCCACTATCATAAATATAACTCAAAAGTACATCATTACGACTTATACCTTCATATTTGTTGTCCATTTTCATAGCTATTTCAAGTGAATATTCCTTCTTATTTTTTCTTCTCTTCTCAATATCCTCATCATTTTTAATACTACTTGCCCCATATAGCAAATGCAATATGTCCCAAATTTCCTTGGCAGATTTTGAATCTCCAATTTTCTCTAAATCTGCATTATGGATCTTTTAGAAAATAATTAGCCTTGCTTGAGAATTTTTCTTCCTAATTTAGATGCAGAAAAATATTCATCATTTCCTTCATAAACCAATCACCAAATGTTAGAGCCACAAAGCTATAGTTTCTTTTTCATATTTTCTTTCCATGCTTTGAAATTTGAAATAGTAAGAACCAATTTCTTTGGAGAACTCATTCTGAAAAAGAAATATGCAAATTTATATCAAAATCGCCAAGATCCACTCTCCATGGATCAAGCTACACCCGATAGGCCTATTATGATACCAATTATTGGAAACCAAATCACCACTGAGAGGGAGGTGAATCAGTATTGAAGCCACTTATAAAATTTTCACCAAATTAGACTTCCTTAAGCATGCATGAAATGAAACACATATCCATAGATCAAAGCACCAAAAAAAAATATGAAACGACCAAATGAATCAACGCAACGAACACAAGTATGTATTTTGGAAAACCTTTCACTGGGAAAAAAAACCACCTTGTTGTTATTGTGTTGCTCAATATTTTATTATATGCTGAAAAAAATATACATGGATAAGGTTCCAACCATAAGCCGCAAGACTCTTCTTCTTTAAATGTATGTTGGAACGTATCAAATAGAAAATATTTCTCTCACGGATCTACAGATTACCATTTGCTAAATTCCACCATGATCAACGATCCTACTCCAACTTCCATTGATCTATACAACTCCTATTGGATGGATAAATATCTTCCTTCTACTGAATCCACCAAGTCATTGTCTACTTTGAATCTTTCATGCCTTTACTTCCTCCATGTAATTCTATTTTGATATATTTTTATATTGGACTCACAAACTTTCTCAACATGAGCACTGCAGAAACACCATCATTCTTAATCAAAAGCTCCAAAAAAAAACTGAATAATAAAATAGGAGAAGAGAATATGCAAAATCCTACTAGCTGCCACACAATCTCATAAACCACTACATCAATCCACAATTCATCTTCTCACACACTAAAAAAATATGACGGCTAAAACAAACTTCAGTTCATTGTTGCTAAAACTGCAAACTGCATCAAAAAATATGCAATACCACTCACACAACTTGCATAATCGTCTCCACACACACACTCACTCAACACAAAAAATATTCAACCATACTATCAATGACATTTATCTAATATATGGATGAACTAAATTTCTCAACACAATAATTAAATAGAACTAATATGCTTCACAGCTCTGTTCATATGCTAGATTTGATACAGATTCAACTCATTGACTCAATCAACCACTAAATCCACTTGAATTTTTTATATTTTCAACTTTAATCAGGTTCTAGAGGTCCCAAAAACATTTCCAGCCATAAACCAAAAATTTCTTATCAAGGATGTTGCCACAACATAAAAACTAGTTGAGCGGCACGAGAAATCTAGAGAAAAAATCGTGAAAATGCTCAGTCACATGCACAACACTATCTCCATGTGACTGGAACATCATAGTCGCTACCATAGGACTATATTATAGAGGCTGGTGCTTTTATTCTGCTCCCACAGACTTGGATCCATGTGACTAAGGCTAAATATGAAGAGAACCAATGGATCTCCAATCCAGAACTATGAAAATTTGGTTACCCAAATCCTACTACAAAAAATGATGTTAATTCTTATAATTAATTAATCAAATGAAAAATTTACTTTTATTTTCCTATTGAAAATATCGAATTAAATACATTTCAACCTATAAAACATAAAATATTGTATAAAATACAATGCAGGAAAGATAGAGACACGCACATTGTTATGAAACAAACTACAAAAATAGAAGAAAGGAGAGATCAACGCCTTAGAAATCAACCACTTCGAGGGGGAAACCTCCTTTACATTAAATAAGTGAACAATTATTGGATGATTCAAATGAAAAAACCTCCTTTATATATATTGGAGTCCATGGGGTCACAATATAATCCTAGTCGACCTAACAATAATAATATAAGGGCCAACAATAGCAATAGTGGGGTTTTATGGGGCACAATAATAACAATATGAGGACTATGGGGGTACAAAAATAACAATAAGTGGGTTACACTACAACAATAAGGGGCTACACTAGTAATATAGGAACCTAAAATGCCCCTCTCCTTCCAAAAAGTGTTTTCCAAAATGCTTGAGTAGCTCTGGATGATTTTGTATCTAATTATCATCCTCCCATGGGAAATATTCAGTGGGTAAGTTCTTCCACTTGATGAGATACTCTGAAATTGATATATTTCATAGCTATTGAGTTCTTGTTTACATGATTTTTTTAGGTTCCAATATAATTTTTCCTTCCTCATCAATTTCTTCCAATATTGTTTGAACTGGAAGTTTGTCACCTATAACCTGCTTTAAGCATGAAACATGGAAAACTCGGTGCACTCGAGAAGTAGGAAGCTCCAATTTATATGCCATAGTACCAATATTTTGCAACACCTTGTAAGGACCATAGTACTTTGGCGATAATTTGTTTTTATAGTTGTAGCCGTAAAAATACACAATATCCTACATCAAAACTTCTCTCGATGCAATGTTGATATTCCTATTGTTCAATTCAATTTTGTGCCAAGTTTAGGTTATCCTTTAAGAGTTTTATAACTTGTTATTGATGCTATATGTGATCTTCCACTACTTGAACCTTAGAATTTTCTCTTAAATATGATGTGATGGAAGCTGGATGATATCCATGAAGTGCCATAAATGGGTTCCTTTTTGCTGCAGTATGGAAGGAAGAGTTATACCACCATTCAGCCAGAGGTAACCACTTGACCCATTGTGTTTGTTTATCAGATACAAAACAACTAAGATATCCTTCCAAGCATTTTTTCACTCTCTTAGTTTTCCCATCGGATTTAGGATGTTAAGATGAGCTATGGGCTAGTTGATTATGCAAACAAGAAAATAATTCCGTCGAAAAATTTCCAGTGAAAATGGGATTTGTATCGCTTACAATAATAATGGTTTCCATGTAGCTTTTGAATTGTTTCCATAAATGCAATATCAACTATACTTTCTTTAAATGGATGAGATAATTCACAAAAGTTTGCATACTTGTTAAGTCTATCAACTACCACCATGAGGACACTCTTTCCTTCGAACTTAGGTAAACTTGTGATAAAATCCATTTAGACCTCTTCCCAACATTGAATTGGAATGGATAAAGGTTTTAGAAGACCCGAGGTCTTAATTGTCTCAACTTTATTTTTCTCGCAAACCAAACATTTTTCCACAAACTTTTGAATATAAAATTTAAGGCATTAGACTATTCAATACATATTCCCCCATGGTTAGCTTGATATTATGGCATTTTCCAGAGAAATTTATAGTCCCTCCATTTGCTACTATCACTTGAAACTCTGGTGTTGGGTATAGGAAGCAATTAAATTCCTTGGCTACCTTACAATGAATAAAATTATGGATACTACCTAAATCAATCAACATTGTTACCTTTTTCTTCTTGATATGTCCTTCCATATTGAGAGTTTGAGGAGTGGAAATTCCTTCCAATGCATTACAGGATATGTTCGGATACATTTATTCTTTATCTAAGGTTGGATCTTGGTGTATATCCTCTTCTTTTGAAGTTTCTTGTTCATTTTTTCCCTCCTCTTCACAATTTATGCAAAATAATTTCTTCTCGGCACACTTATGACCTTTAGTGTATTTTCTGTCACAACTGTAGCAAAGCCCTTTTTCTCTTTTCTCTTCCAATTGTTGTGGCGTCAACCTTGTATTTAGTGGAATTATAGGAGTAGAAACACTTCCATCTTTATAGATGTTAATAGTAGGCTTCCTTGTCGCCATAAATTTACTTTCAATTTTTCTTGCCAACCTGAATGCCTTCTCCAATGTATCAGGTTCCCAAAGATGAACCTCATGTTTGATTTATCCTTTAAATTCCCTATGAATACATCAATCATTTGTTCCTCTGGAATATTAGTTACCCTTATATTCAATTTTTGGAAGTCCTTAATGTGCTCCACCATTGAACACTTTTGTTTGATATTTATCAATTGGATAAAAAGGGTGTTTATCTGTGTATCCTCATAATTTGTTATCATTTCCTTCGTAAAAATTGACCAAATGACAATTTTTTTACGAGAGAAAATCCATAGATACCATACAAATGTATTTTTTTCTAAATGTAAAGTTGAAATGCCTACCTTTTGTGTGTTTTCCACATTATGGAGATCAAAATACTGCTCCATTTGTAGTATCCATGTTATGGGATCCTTTCCATCAAAATTCCTCATATCTATCTTTGGAATATGGTGGGTCTTCAATCAAACATTAGAGTTTATTAAATCACGATTAACAGTTATTTTTTTCTCGTCATGAGTTTCCTATACTACCTTTTCACCATTAGAAATAATTTACCATATAAACTTTGTGAAAGCTTCCTTCAAACCTTCCATGTCTTCTTTTATATATTTCTTCATGTCTTCCATGTTAGCTTACATGTCATCCATCTTAGCTTCCATTCCATCTATCTTAGCTTCCATTCCTTTCTTCAAACCATCCATATTAGCTTCCATGCCTTTATCCAAACCATCCATCTTGGTTTCCACACCTTTCATCAAAACTTCCATTTAATTTGATGTTTCTCTTTGTGAGAGTGAAATTTGATGCACTTTATCTTGTAATTTTGATATATCATGTTGCAGTTCTTCCTCTTCATGAGTCATAGTAGAGCCTTCTAAGGGCTTAATAGGCGTTTAATTATTTTTAAGGGGAATTATAGAACCCAATAATGATATCTCTACTTCAATATTCCCTTGGAATCATTTCAAACTAATTCTTCAAAAAACACATGTAATTTGAAAAAACAAATACACACCTTTTCCTTGCTTTTGAGAAACTCGATATCGAAACTGATGTATCTCTTTAATACTGGATCGCTGAGATCTAAACTTTTGTCCTATAATATCCCTATGATTATTCTTTCCAATTTAAGAGGTATGAGCTCATTTGGATTCTTCAACACAAAGTTATTCCCAATCTCCCACAATGACCTAATTATGGACTCGTTTAGTATAGCGAAATTGTATGACGTGCCATGTGTCACTGTTTCCTCCTTCAACTCTGAAATTTATACACAGACAACTAAAGTCCGTGTGATTTTAGCCAATTTTTATAGAATTCAAATCTCAGAAAGAGAGTTATGAAAAATTTCCCAAGGTCACCTCTTTGAGATGAAATTCAGGAGCCTGCAAAAACCTCAACTTCCACAGATCATATCTCCAAAAATATTACGAAACAAGAACTGCAATTTTTACACAAAATTCCTCAGGATTTCTTTACAAATGGTTTTTTTTTTAGGCATATGAACCTTCGTAGAAAAAAAATTATAGCGAAAATTCCATGATGACCTATTTGAAGCAATGAAACCATTGAATCCAAAGCTTTGATACCAAATGTTATGAAACCAACTCCAAAATTAGAAGAAAAGAGAGATAAATGCCTTAGAAATCAGCCAATTAAAGGAGTAAACCTCCTTTACCTTAAATTAATGAACAATTATTGGATGATTCAACTGAAAAAACCTCCTTTCTATATATAGGAGTCAATGGTGTCACAATATACTCCTATTCGACCTAACGATAATAATCTAAGGGCCAACAATAGCAATAGTGGGGTTTTATGGGGCACAATAATAACAATATGGGGACTATAGGGGTACAAAAATAACAATAAGGGGGCTACACTACAACAATAAGGGACTACAATAGTAATATATGGACCTAACGCACACACAAATACACCGTTAATTTTGGACAATCATCCCCAAAAAAACACAACTTGGGAAAATTGGTTCAAAAGCTTAGGTTTTTAATATCATGCCATAGTAATCTGAGTAAAATTCATTGGATTCCCAAAATTTCTATCTGATACAGAGAAAAAATAATAAAAATATAGTGATAAAATCTTAGACTAACACAAGAGATCTAACACTGATCCAGAATGGAGACAAGCTACCCTGCGCTATCACTGGATTGGAGACAAGTTTCCCTGCATTGTCTCTTCACAGTAACTGCGTCTGCCTACCCAATGACTATGTCACAGCTGGTGGGAATGTGTCACACCTCCATATCATCTCATGTTTACTAGAAACTATAACCTATGGCCTTTTGGACTCACATCCTAGATTTTTCCACTAGATCGATACTATCTCCCAATAGTATTGGAGACTCCCCTTGAAGCTTTTCGCTTCCTTTGCATGGATCTGCAATTCCTCTCTATGGATCTCAACATCTTATCTTCTTTTCACTCCTCGAATCTGGAAAAATTCCTCCAGTCTATTATCTTTTCCCCTCACTCCAATGATCTCACTCAATCTCTCTCTAGGAACTCAATATTGCCTCTCTAAGAATTTGATCACCCAGAGAAATCGATCTCTGCAAATCTCAAGTGTGTTCTCGAAATGGCCATCGAGATCTTTCTTATAATATCTAGTTGACATATCAACGACCACTATTATATCTTAATCAATGGATGAGATTATCTAGAACTCAATCCATGCCTTTATCTACAAGATTTGCACCTAATTTAATTAATACCCTTTAATTATTCTCATTTCCTAAGTTTAGACTTAGGAATTCCTTAAAAATAATAAATTATTTTAATTAAATCTTCTCCACATAGAGTTTCCCCAAAATATTTTTTGGTATTGTAGAATTCATTTGTCTTAGCTTCTCTGTAAAATATTAAGGCTAGATCACATCCGATGCTACAAAAATCAACATTCCCTATTAGCGAATAATGTGCTCAAGTGTTGCAACCCACTAAAGCATCACTCTGGCTCTGTATCACCTCCTGTTGCACTACTGATGTCTGGACCTACTTCCCACCAAATACTACATAGATCTACATCCATGCTACTATTGACTCTGCATATTGCCTCCAGCTATTGCAACTTTGTTGTTTCTTCAACTGCAAAATCTACTACTGTCTCTCATCTACTGTTCCTCCAACTGAGATATGTCCATCATAGTGAACCAATTATGTTTATTATGATGCATCTTTCACTTGAGTCCTGGATGCTGCTAGTCTCTGCGTTGTCACTGAAGCCTCTACAATGTGCCTACTACACTACTTCCAACTATACTCTACATTGCCTAGTTTCTAATGATACTAGCCACTGCATCTTCCACTTTGGCACCTGACTGCACCAATTATCACTCATCCATCCTACTATTGTTGTTATGGCCTCCTGTAGCAAGGAATTTATCCAATAGGTGGACTCCTCAACGATCCTTCCCATCATGTAGCTCTCTAGGGCTATAAAACCAAATCACCCCACCTCACCCTTGGAGGTATCTCGGTGATCATGGAAAAATATTCCTCCAATCTGTAGGATAACATGTCGATCTCTGTAGATGCAACCTACCGATCCTTACTCTCCTCCTTCTCCCTCTTTCTGAGTGGACACTGGGTAGCATAGTGACCAATTTCACCACACCTGAAGCACCTGATCTTTGAAACATCCTTCTTTATTATGTGTTTCTCTTGTTGCCCCTTTAATGCGAGGGTTTCATTCTCATCTTCCTTCACCTCTCATTTTTGCTCGATGCTGCTACTACCTTTTAAGTTACTCTTCACTAAGTCTCGCCTCAGCTCTACTTTTTGTAGATCTTCCCACATCTGATCCGACTATGGCAATGTTTTCCTACCCCAAATACTTTGGAAAAACACTTTTCATTCTTCTGAGACGACATTTAGAGCTATACACACCATTTATATAGCCTGAGCATTGACCCTATGCATTTATTGATTGGCTCTATGCATTCCTTGTTGGAGTGAGAAACATTTCTCTGAGTTATTATTGCTCTGCATGGAAAAATAGAATTTCATGGCTAGAAATTCTCTAAGGACAAAATTTACTCAGTGTGCTCTTCTTTCCTCCTAACACTTCTTTTCTCCATCAAACTGCTGCAGAAAAATTGTGTCCCGCCTGAATATTTTCTCTTCGTGAAAAATATTACGTTGCTCCCTCTGCCTCTGAAAAAAATATTGATATGGAAATTCAGTGCTCTGTCGACTCAGTAAGAGAAAAAAATTTCCTCAAAAGTCTTCCTTGCTAGCCTATGGAATGCACAACCTCTGGGGTTTCAAGCAGTTGCCTATGAAGTGCCTAGAATCACCTATATTCCCTTCTGTAATTGATCTCTCTGGATTTATCTGCGCTCTAATACCATGTAAAAATTTGGTTACCCAAATAATAGTACAACAATTGATGATAATTATTCTAATTTTTTAATTAAGCGAACAATTTCCTTATAGTTTCCTTAGAAAAATATCAAATTAAATACACTAAAACCTACGTAACATAAAATACTATGGAGAATGAAATGCAGAAAATATACACACACACACACATACACACAAGTACACCGTTATTTTTGGAAAATTGTCCTCGGAAAAATCCAACTTGGGAAAATAGGTGCAACAACTGAGGGTTTTAATATTATGAAGTAGTAATATGCGTACAAATCATTGGATTCCTAAACTGGCTATTTGATACAGAGAAAATCTGATGAAAGTATAGTGATAAAATCTCACACTGACTTAAGAGATCTGACACTGATCTAGACTGGAGACAAGCTACCATGTTTTTCTATGCACAGTACCTGCGTCTTCCTTTGCAGTCACTTTGTCATAGCTCATGGCACTGTGTCACATATCCAGCTGATATCCTTCTGACTAGAAACTTGACCCTCTGGCCTTTCGGACTGACCCTCGAGCTTCCGACACTAGATCTCGACTTTCTCCCAGCAGAATTACAGGCTCCCTTTGAAGCTCTACGTTGCCTCTTTGTGGCTATCAACATCTTCTTTTATTTTAAATCCCCGTATTTGGAGAAATTCCTATGGCTTACTATCCCTGCCCCTCACTACAATTATCTCACTCGATCTATCTCTAGCAACTCAGCATTGCCTCTCCTAGAATTCAGCACCAGGCAAAATCAATATTTGCAAATCTCAAGTGTGTTCTCTAAGTTCCCATCAAGCTCCTTCTTATAATCTCTCATTGACATATTAATGACCAATATTATATCTTAATCAATGGATTATATTATCTAGGGCTTGATCCACGCCTTTATCTAGAATATTCACACCCAATTTAATTAATACCCTTTAATTCTTCTCATTTCCTAAGTTTGGTCTTAGGAATACATTAAAAATAATTAATTATTTTAATGAATTCCTCTCCAAGTGGAATTTCATAAAGCGATTTCTGGGTATTGAAGAATGCACCTGTCTTAGCCTCTTTGCGAAATATCGACGCTATAGCACATCTAATGCTAAAAAAATAAAAAAGAACCTCTACAAATTGATGGAACACCTTCTTTAGCATATGATCACTCATCCAAACCTTTGTGTCAGGTATGAAACTGATGAAATAGGCTAAGAAAAATTCAATAACATGAAAGACCTATTCTTCCAACCTTAGTACCAAGACCAAAACCTACAGCTCTTTGAGAAACAACCATAACCTATATAAACATCTCTGACACTTATAGTAACATATCTAACTTCTACAACAACATATGTAACTCCTATAGCAGCATCTCCAAGCTCCTGCAACAACCACTCCATGTCAGCAACTGACTCCAACGCTAGTATAAGCACCTCCAACATATGTAGCCATATCTCAATATATGAAGCAACATATCCAATGTCTCCAAGATATGTAGAGGCATTTGTAGCACCAAGAGCAACACTCCAACCACTTGTAGTAGTAACATCTCCAATCGATATAGCATGTTATGGGTCCATCTCAACTCATCCTCCAAAAAATCTCCACTAAGGCATGCCACAACTATGTTGACATCAATGCCAACTATTAAGAACCTGAATTCAAACACACATCACCAAGAACTCATCACTTATGTAGATGACCAACAACATCATGACCATGTTGAAATCAATGCAACCACTATAATTCCAATAAAAAAATACAGAAAGTAAAAATTCCTTCTCAGTCAGAGTGCTTGGCAACAAATTTTCAGATCATGTAAACTTGGAAAATGGACATATGCAAATCCTCCACATAGTTATCCATAATTATGTTAAAAACAATTGAATAAGTGGTATGCATATGAAGATCAGCCACATATATATGTCAATTGGTCAGTTCCTTTTTCATTATTTTTTCTAGAAACATTATTGTGGTAACATGTTTCTCCTTAATTATTTGTTTGTTTGAAACATTATTGTGGTAACATGTTTCTTCAAATGATGGATTAAATAGGTTTCTTCATAACGCGATTATTTTTATTTTTAGCATTTTTATTTCTCAGCCATGATGAAAGTTTATTTTCATACCACTTGTTCCACCCAAGAATGGATTTCCCTCTTATGCTCCATTGAATTAATGGTTTGGGAGGTCTACATCATCTCACAATTCTTTAATCACTGTGGTTCAGGTTGGTGAATAGCAAAATATTAATATTTTTTACTTAATAATTCACAAGTGTGTGAGCTAATTGTTATATATTTATCATCGATTGATTCAATGAATAGAATAGGGACATGAATACAAGTGGACTTGTGTATTCATAATAATTATAAAATAATTAAGGTTACAAGTTGTAAATTACTATTATTCTTTCAATACTAATACTATGCTTTCTAGGTGTAACAGTAGGCCGGTATTAGTAGTTGATTTATGTACTATGCTTTCTAGGTGTAATAGTATAGGCTGGTATTAGGAGTTGGTTTATTTCAAGCAAGGAAACAAGAGAAACATATAGAATAACATGTATCCACAACTAGTTATAATAATATATATTATCTAGCACGAAATGTCGGCTATTATTTTCTAATCACAAGAGAACATAACCTCCATGTAGCTTAATCACACAACATTTAGTCATGTAGATTATCAAGATAATAAATCACTCTCCAATATAGTTAATCATGAAATTAGGTGAGTGATATCTAATAGAGGTCATAACCTAAGGTAATAAACATACAATATATGTAATAAACAAGATAAAATTATAAATAGATTCCAAGCATGCTTGGTTTGATATCGTATACCAACAACTTGTATACTAGCATGTCATGAGTTTACGCCATAATTATGAGTCATGTAATCTTACCAAGTCATGGTGTGTAGTGACCATATTTAGTATTTTATTTATAGGGTTGTTCAATTACGCTGTAAATGACAACGAAATTTTTTTTTAAGAAGTTATAGGAAAGCCTCCACTATAATCTTTAGTAAAAATTATTTTCTTTGTAATGAAAGTATTTTTATAGTTATTTAAAGAAGACTCCGATCGGGGTGCCAAGAAGGAAGGGTCAGGTGTGGGACTCCAGGTGGTGGATGATATCTACAAACTCTCAAGGATGAAGTTAAGGCGACAGGTTGGTGGTGGTCCTTTACATAACCGATCATCAATGTGCATGAAGGGATCCGTCAATCGTCATCAAAATTTGTCATGAGTTTTTTGGAAGGTGGGTTGGTAGTGAGATGATAGTTATCATAAACCTAGTCTCTTGTTTAGAAACAATATTACAAAGCAGAGTATCTTGCA
This sequence comes from Pinus albicaulis, assembly GCA_034641835.2. NCBI lineage: Eukaryota > Viridiplantae > Streptophyta > Pinopsida > Pinales > Pinaceae > Pinus > Pinus albicaulis. Next base: position 1,150,763,334 of record CM076580.1, read on the forward strand.
TAGAAAGAGTATTGTTACAGTCTAGTGCAACCATGTCTAGTCTGCGTTGGAGAATTTGCAGGAGCAAGATTGTAGGAAACATTGGAGGAAGCTTATTTGGTATGTAACGGTACTACTGACCTTCATATTACAATTCGAATTTCCTCTCCCCATTCTGTAAAACAAAAAATAATTTCATCCCTATACCTCTGCTCATTTTATGGTTTCTTTGGATTAAAATTGGGGCCATTTCATGTCAATTCATTTCTCTGGGTGATATACAAAATTTGAGGTTGTTAGTCAAAAAATTGAACCTCATTTCCACAGTCCTTCGTATTTTAAACTTCAAAATTCTTGTAGTAGTATGCTTGTTGCCAGTATCTCTTCGTATTTTCCTTTGGGTGTCATTAAAAACCTAGAACTGGTTCCTAATTCCTTTAATCTTTCGATGAGGTTCAATAGGATTGGTAGGATTCATTGCATGCAGCTTCGCTTCAACTGTCAAACCTTGGTTTCCATAAATTTTCTGTGGGTTTGCATTTGGATAAATCTCTTTCATTTTCTATCAAATTACTTTCATGATCAGGTCTATCAGTATTGTGTTGGTATTTGTTTGATTTTGGGTAAGACGGGTAACCTCAATTCCATTCAGTCTTCTGTCAGCTCTCAAAATCTGTCACCTGGAGAATTAGTGGGAATAAAATATCAGCATTTTGTATTTCTCAGGTGGGGTAAGGGTTTTTTTTTGGGTTTGCATTATCAAGGGCTGTTATACTTTATTCTGTGGTAGAATCATCTTTTGCACCAGTTTCTTCTCTGGAAAACTCAATTGTCAAATTGGTTCACTGCGATATTTTTTCTTAACAATATTGACTGTGATAAAACCCTATTCGCAAAGATTCTGGGGATTTTGTGGACTCCAGAAGTATCCAACAGAGTTTCTTTGGTTCATATTATTGATCCCTCTCTATAGACAGGGCTCCTATCCAGGTTTTTTGGCGTAGATTCTTGTTGGCTCATCATGGTCAAAGGCCAAAATGGTAGAGGCAGACACAATATACAACAAATAAATCAATCTATTGGACCAAGTAAAAGGGGAAGGAAGACAAATGAGAAAATTATGAAGAATATAGCTAATGTGTATGAATCTGGGAATATGGTTCATATACGAAATACAATTCATGGTTGGGAGAGACAAATTGACAGTGAAGATGAAGACCTGAAGGAACAGACTCCCAAAATGGACTTCATATCAGACCCAGGAAGAAAAAGAGGTCATGTATCTCTCTTCCATAAATTAGTTAACAAATATTGGAAAATGAAATGTGTTCTAGAAAAGGAAATGGAAAGCATGGAAGCAAAGGAAGACAATTATTCTATGCTTTTTGAACTTCAACAAATGAAACAAGACATTCATGAGATGGTGAAGGTTCAAATCCAGAAAAATCCCAGAATTGGAAAGATAGAGTGACAGCTTCAAAGTATGCAACGAGTGGAACTGATGGGCACCACAGCGAAGGACCTAGCCCCTGTGGATTCTTCTGATGGGATTTATGTTTAAAGTATAGTTTCTTCTCATGTTTTTGGTGGATAAGCTGTAAATGTTATGGACATAGTAAAGTGATAAAAGTTGTAGTTAGAAGAAAAATAAAATTCAAGTTTTGGTTAGCTTTTAACTCTCTGTGGTTGCCAATAGACCCGGTTTCCTTTGGGCAGGTTGAGGTTACAGCAACTGATAAAATCTGTATAGCAACTTGCTCTATAAAAATATGAAAATAGAAAGGCACTACAAAATTTACAAAAAAATTGTTATTTAAAGAACAAATGTCTGGTTATAAATAAATTACATGGCCTCTTCTCTCTCTTTATATAGAGGTTAAGGAACAAACAATAAATATTATTATAAAATTATTATTTTTTAAATATTTTAAACTAGCATGATCACATTAATAAATGTGGTTGATATAAGTCGAAAGGCATATATCAATCACATGCACAACCACATTAGCAAATGTGGCTCGAAAATGTTGATATGCGTTAATGGTATAAATGTAATATTAATAAATATACAATAATAATAATAACAATAACAAAAAACTATTATAATAAACATATTATTATTATTATTATCATTTTAAACTAATTATTGTTAGTACTCATTAATTACTATTATTATTAATTAATATTACTAATATTTTTAATCAATATTATTATTTTTATTGTTAATGAAGTTTAATTTCATTATTAAGTAGTAATCATAATAATAATAATAATAAACTAATAATAATAATAAATAATAATAATTATGGATAATTAATAATTAATAATTAATTATTATTATTATTATTATTATTAGTCAATAATTAATATTGTTAATATTATAATTAATAATTAACTATCAATAATAATTAAAAAATATTATTAAAAATTGTTAATAATTAATTAATTAATAATTAAAACCATTTCACGTTATTTAATAAATTAATTAATTAATTAATCGACGAGGGTTGACCATGATTTATTTCCATATTACGAAAATCTTTGTCACAATGCGATGTTGGACCATGCTTGACCATGCGTTACTAGGGTTGAAATTCATATTGAGACAACCTTCGTCACAATGTGACAATGGACCATGGTTGACCATGTTTGACTATGGTTGATGATGTTTGACCATGGTTGAGCATGGATTCTTTTCATATTGAGAGAGTATTTATCACAATGAGACGTTGGACCATGGTTGACCATAGTTGATGGTGAGCCCTGGTAATGCAACAAGGATGTTGCAACTCCCAGAGGCTACTCTAATTTACTTTATCAACACAGGGTTTGTAGAAACTTGGAGGTCACATTGCTATATACACTGCAGATTCATTCTACTCATGTCATCCTCTTCTGAATCCCATGAAAGGGTGTTATTTATAGGTTTTTTGAGTGAAATCGGTCACACTTCTAATTTAGACCTAGAACTACCAATGAATCAAAAACATTACTTTATTAACCATTAAATGACTATACTGAAGCAATAAAATACATCTATTTATTTTGCAAGGAAATAAATCTACAATTTAAACTCTAGAAATAAATAAAAGCAAACTAGGTATCTTCATGAAGTAAATGGATGAATTGAAATTACATAAATAAAGCTAATCTACTGACACATTATTGCGCAAAATGGCTAAGCACACTCTGTCTACTTCATTCTTTAACTATCATGCTTTTCCTCATGCATCTAATCATGACCTAATTATTCTTGTAAATGCATTGTTTGTGGTAAGGAGGAGAAGGAGCTAAGATGGCTTAGGAATATTTTGAGCTCATGGATGTAGCGATGAAGGTGTCTTGATTGTTTTAGTAGGTATATATAAGGTTGATAATGGTTTCTGGGCTTAAGGAGAGACCCAATGGTGCTGCTACTGGTTCTACTACATGTTTCTTGTAGTGCTACAAGAAAGTCCTTAATTGCTATAGGAAATAGTTTGAGCGAAATCCAAACCCAAAAATGATGGAGAAAATAATAGGCAAGGTGGAGTGAAGGTGTATTTAAATGAATGGAAGCTAGCCTACCCATTTTCTAAGCTCAAAACCTCTTGAGAATCTTGTCTTGCACTTCTAAGGTTTCTCATGGTTTGAAGGCGAAAATGTTAAAACCGGAGCTGAAGGAAATTTGATGAAAAAAAAGGTTACTGATGGGTGAGAAATGAAGCTAAGGGTCCTGGTGAAATCCTCCCTTGTTGTGCTATTTGAACCTGCAAGAAAACTACATGTTCATGCAACAAACATTGGCAAATATATGATGAAGGAAATGGAAAATATGAGTTGAATTTGGAAATAAAAGCTATTTAAGCATTCAAACATAAATCTAACTCAGTATTATAGACATGTTCATGACACTACAACAACCTAACTATTCTTTCCAATAAATCATTTAAACTAAATACCAAATTCGACCTCTGGTGGAGATTTTCCCTCCTCAAGATCCAATGAAAGAGATGAGAGAGCAAGCCATGACACACATATTTTTGAGTTTATAATCTATTCTACCAACATTTATGCAATCTTAACTACGAAAGATACAAATGGAAGAAAACTAAAAACAATGAATTGAAATATAAGAAAAATAACTAAAACTCATAAAGAAAACTAGATATAATGACATAAAAATAAGCATGAACATACAAGAGAGACTAAGGTCAATGGATTGGGCCCTAACCCACAAGCCTAGCCCTCTGAAAATACATAGTGAAGGACAATCTAAATACTCATATTATTGCAGGAAATAGTCTCATTACATAATCATAAAAGTCTCAAAAAGCTATTACAAGAGCTAAGAGTCTATTAGCTTCCTTCAAAGTTTGAATCCTAATGAGATATTACTCAACCCTATTTAACCTAGAGGGAAGCTACCAACAACTATCCAAAAATTAGGTGACATGTCCTCTTTGAGTAAGAGAAGTGGAGCTTTGGTGAACTTGATCTCCCACTTGCTTGGCTTTCTTTGATTTTGATTTGTTGGAGAGAATATCGAGGACTCCTTGGCTGCCTTTGGGAGTTAAGGAGGTGGAAAATCCTCCTATAATATTTCCTTCTTGTCTACTCCAATATTTAATTGGAAAATATTCATCAAAAGTCCAATATCATCATGGTTATCCTGCATTTAACACATATTAGGCATTTGAAGTATGACAAGCCTTAATCACCATCTACACTAGCAGCATAAGACCATAATATAATTTAATGTGAGAAAGAGAGACTTAATAATGCTAAAAAGGTGGAAATTAACCCCTCCAATTATACCTAATGATGGACCTCATCATCACCCCCCTACCAAATGGTTGTTCATCCTCTGAGAAACTTAGTCCTCTTTTTACATCTCTTTCAAAGCCTTAATTGAACCTCTGACTTCCCAAGGAAGAAGTGATGGAATCCCTTCAGGAGGGTGAAATCCATCATTATTTTCTTCTTCCTCCCATTCTTTGTTCTACTCATATTTTTTTTTCCCATCACTCAGTACCAACAGTGAGGGTGGACTGAGTTTCAAACCAAGCCAGTGAATCTTCCTAGCCTGCATGGCCCTTTTGCATAGTGGTTCCCTTTCTAGAGCACCTCTCAATATTTTAAGTGTGTGGTATTCCATGTTTCTAATACTATGAGGGAGGATATTCCATCTCCTTTGACTAGCCATTATGCATTCATCTCCCAACAACCTAGAAACATCATCAAAATGGGTCATGGCTTGTGCTTGTGTGCTGAGGTACTTTTCTACAACTGCATCATCCTTTCCTATCTTGAGATGGTTGTTGATGACTCCCCTAGGGCTTAATAGTTCTTCCCTAATATGTAGAGGCTCCCTATTTTCTCTCCTCATAACCCTCCTTAATATTTGTGCTCTAGCTTCCTCATTAACCATCAAGAGGCTAATTCCATTAACTGCATGTCTCCCATTGATTAGGGTTCCAATTTTTTAAGTGTATCAACACAATATTGTGCATGTAGAATTATACCATCTTTTCATTGTCTACAATACATAATTGGTTGCAAAATTAAATGAATTGTTTGAAGTTATGAAAAGGTAAGGATCCATGAGAGGCTACTGTCCCGATTTCATATAGGATCCACTGTTCTTTGAGGTAGACCGCATAGGAGTCTCATGGGTATCTATGTTAAATGGCCCCCATGCACAAATCTGCAATGGTGGCCATTTGTTTTTCTTTTTTCTGAATTTGATCTTGCAATCTTTCATTCTCTTCCTGGGGTTCCTGAAGCTTCTCTTTCAACATGGATTCTTTGAGCCTAACATCATAAAAATGCCTTCCCAAATCAGTCACTTTTTCCTCCATGAACCCTATTTCATGCACAGATTTGGTTGTAGCAACCTTCATACAATGATGAGTGTGTGCCCTCCCCTCTTCCAACTGATAGAATAAAGGTATTGTAAACTTATGAGGAATCAATACGACCTCTTCAATAAATTTATAGTAGGATATGAGATGTAGCTAAGGGCTAGGGAGTGACACTATTGATACATCTTTGGGGAAAGGTTTTGGTGAGGCAGGCTCCTCCTTGTCATCTTTCTTTACCTCCCCTTTGGCATCTTGCCCTTCATCTTGTGATTTTTTCTCAAATTATTGGGCCTATTGCCCATCCATGGGTGTATTTTCTCCCTCATCCAAGGCTTCTTTATTTGATTCTGGGCTTGCTAGAGTTTCCCATAGAAAATATAGAGTATCTTATAGCAAACTCTATTGTGCCTATGGAAAACCCTCTCTTGCTTATTTTCCTCCTTTTTCTACCCTTTGAGGGTCTGTGGGGGTTAGTAGATGTGTAGGGGATGCCAAAATTGCTGATGTATTTTTATGTAGGTCACAAGGGTCCTTACTGGTGATGTGACCACTTGAACCTTTCCTTATTCTATCCTTATTTCATCATCCTTCTTAGGTGACTCCTTAACGGTAATAGGGCTATTAGTTTGAGTCTGTGGTTTACCCTGCCTCACCCTTTGGCTCTTCCTAGTCCTGAAATAGATGGGTGTTTATCTCTTCCTATTTTATTTCACTAGTGTGCTCATAGTGGATAGGGTAGCAGCAACTTCCCAATCTACTATCTCTAGTGATATGCTAGTGTGTTGAGGAGAGGTATCAGTGCCTAGCATAGGGTCCACTATTTCCTTGTCCTTTGTATTCTCTTCCTTATTCCTCACAGTCTCTTCTCTCTCTATTTCGTTTCCCTCTTTTTATTTTTCCTTCTCCAGTTCTAATATATCTGTGTTTTCTATTTCAACCTCCATCTCTTCTTCTTCCTCCTCATCTTCAACCTCCTATTCTTCTTATTGTACTTCCCTCTCTCTAAGACTAGAGGAAGATTTTTGTCCTAATTGGTTGGCTATGAAGGCTTCCCTATCCATTTCTATGAATGAGGACCAAGACAAAGGGAGGTTTAATCTTATGAAAGCATCACTCAGTATGAGTTTGATATGGCCATGATGAGCCAAATTATTGTATTTCATTTCCCTCACCTTTTTTCTCATGTCTATTATTGGGTCCAATAGGAAATGAGGGATGTTCAATATTTTATATAGAGGGAGTTCTCCTTGAAATATAAGTTCAATCAACAACCTAAAATGGTATCCAAATAACACACTAATCCTTCCCTCAAAATAAATTAATTTCATGATATCGAAACGCACTTCATCCCAAGTGTATGGGAGGATTTCTCTCCTCTCTCTATTCTTGTCCTCAATGAAATTTTCTCCTGGAAGAAAGAAGATTTTCTTAGCTTCAATGCTTGGCATCCTTTCCTTAATCCACTTGAATCCTAAGGGAAATGTTGTGATTCTTCTGATTAGTTCAGGTGAAAGTGTGATGGTTATGCCCTTAACCATAGTGAAAGCACTTCAGAAGCTTGAAGAAACCTAGCCATTGGTGGTTCCTGAAAATCTCGACTACTTGAGGATGCAAAATTATTCTCTTAATATTAGTGGAATCCCTTCTATTAAATCCCCCTCCCATTTTTATGGTTGTGATAGTGTTGTGGCCAGCAACAACCCCCTTCTTATTTAGTATTATCACTAATACTAAATAAGTGGGGGCCCTTAGTCAAAAAATTTAAAAAGTCGATGAGTGCTTGTATTTCCTTTTTCAATAAAACTTAATATCATAAACTTAGGAGAATACCCCTTGAAAAATCTAAAAAACTTAAGTTTTATGATAAGATAGAATAAAAATCATTCCTTAAAGGAATATCGCATCGTAAAAAGGTAATGAATATCTCCTTACAAGCAGAATTCTAAATATTGTGAGATCGCGATGCGAAACTACGCACTAAAACACATTCATCGCATCGCATGCCTCAAATGTCATATGTTATGCTGAAAAATCTCAAAACCGCCAATATACGATGGCACATATCGCAAATCGCGTTTCGCAAAAAAAACACATTAACGAAGCTTTTTCATATGCTACGCTCTAGCGATTTTACGATATTGGGATCCAGCGATTTTGCGATTTTGTGATATTGCGGTATTGTGATATTGCAATCCTACAATATTGCGATCTGCGATACTGCGATCTACGATATTGCGAAGCAAATCGCAGATCACATTATCGCATATCTTTAGGGCTCATTGTACAATTTTTTTTTTCCATAAACCGAGGCCTGATTATGCGCTTTAATGTTAATCAATTAGTTGGTTGTCAATCATTAATGAAATATGGTTTTGTTATGATCGTAGAGCCATTTCACATAAGGTGGTATATTTTATATGTCTTTGGCATTTAAAAGCTTTCTCGTCACCTTTTTCTTGTCATTATTCACTCCTCATTTGTAAACTGCAGGAACGAAGAGCAGAAAACTATACAAAGCAGTATTCAGGATATTATGGGAAAGAAAGACAAAGCTTCGAGTTCTGAGGACAAAGAAATGATGCCCTTGTAGACATACACTGCCTATAACAAAGATGTTGGTATCACTACTTGGGAAGGCATGTACAGTCTACTTCAGGAAGAGAATCCCAGAATAATGGAGGTTATAGCTACTGCAAGCTCACATGGGTCTTCTGAGACGTCTATTACAGAGCTAGCTTGCTTGTTCTTGCACCCGATAGCGGCAAGGCCCAAAATTATTCCATACACGGACATGGTTAAATGGGTACGAGACAACACTGACATCACAAACAGACAGATTAAGACTCAAGGTCAAGAACTCATTGGCTCATTCACTCCACAAGATTTGAGACTCATGTATCATTTACCAGAGTCATAGGCAACTTATAACAAACATTTCATGGAGAAGTTTGCTAAAGAAAATGAAAACCTAGCAGAATGCACCAAGGACTGGTCAAGGAGGGACGAACCACTAAAAGGGGATAAACATGGTATGTATAGTACTAGTTCTCTCACTTCCCCATATTGCTTTGCTGCTACTATGCTCTGTAAGCTTTTTGGGAAGCCAGACATTAATAAATTTTCATCTGAATGGCTACCATTATTGAATGTCGTTGTTAATGCTACTATTGTGGATTGGGCTAAGATATTATCTGACAACTTAGCCACGACCATTTTAAATTACCGGTCTAAAATAACTGTTTCTCATAGAATTTATCCCCCTTTTTACTTATCTGCATATGTGATGGATTCAATCTATTATATTTCCAAGTTTCCTTTGATGGGTTGGAAATGGACGACTCAAGACCCCTTACCCATTCATATTTATTATAAAGAATTGTGGTATTCCAAGTTCACTCCATATTTTTACAAGATTTGTCATGGAATTATGTTGCCCCTGTACAAAATGTTATATGATAAAGACGCTCCAAGATTTTCTCCCGAAGCAGAGGTAGATATACTCCCTGTCACGAGATGGTTCAGAGAAGAACTGTTTACATATGTCAGGGTATTTCGAATTCTTGCTTCCCCTCATGTCTTACCTTTGTATGTTCCTAATAAACTCATGGCACAAGAAATTTCTTATCAAACCTGTGGAGAAGGAGGTTTGACTAAAGATTTGAAGGAAAAAAAGAAGGCTATTTGGCCACAATTTCCTGTGGCCTGTGGAGCCTTTTCACTATTTGATGTAGGCCATGCATTCAAAGAATTAAACAACATAACATGTTTACGTTTGTTCAAATTTCCAAGAAGACCATTCGACCCTTATGATATTGCTAAAAATTTCACTACTGCAGTCAAAATAAAGGTGTTTTCTAAAGAAGATGATCTTTTTGATGACATTAAAGGCACACTTAAAGAGGTTCTACATTCGGCCCAAATGTGATTTCCTCCAACATAATTTCAAGAGTTCAAGATATACAGGGAAAGGAGGTTAGCTAGTATCCCTTTGGATAAATTACGCTTGGAACCCACAAGGGAACCAACTCCCAGTATTAGTCTCAGTGGAAGTTCAAGCACAAACAGATCTAAATCTAAGTCCAGGAGAGAAACGTCAGAACACTCTAAGAGGTCTGAAAATGACCATGATAAAAGTGAACGGTCAGTAAGGGATACTTCCCAGTCAGAGGAGCTCCCATAGAAACATGTTTTGACCTCTCCACAGCTAAATCTTTCCCCTCTCATCGTACAGCAACCATCAGTCAGAACTGAGCTAGATAAAGAATGGGAGACATTCAATGATTTAATCAATATTGAAGGACAGAACACACAGACTCCTGTGAGTAATGTACAGGAAACAAAAGATATAGTCACAGGAACAATTAGCAATGACTCAGAAATGGAAAATATTCCCATTGCCCCATCCTCTGAACTTATGCTCAAAATAGAGGAAATTCCTCCTCTTGATGTATTTTATAGTCCACAACACAAGGCAGTAGTGAGAAGACAAATAAAGAAAAGGAAATTAGAAAACGTGCTCTCTCATGATGTAGAACAATTAGACATCCTATGGAAAGATCCTACCACCAATCCTACTGAAAATATCACCAAATTATCTCAGATCACAGGAGCATATGCCTCTGCGGCCATTGATAAAGCATCTGAGGTATGGAAATTACTGAATGAGAAAGAAGATAAAGTATAGGTTTTTCAACAACAACTGCAACAAGGCAACACCAACAACAAAGCACAGAAATAGCTTGAAACATTACAGGAGGACTTCCAACAAATGCAGATAGGATAACAGAACAATTTGGCTGAAAGAGAGAAATAGCTACAAGTTATGCAAGAGATGCACAAGGATGATCCTAATCTTACAGAATTCATCACAGAATCGATTTCCTTAAATGATCAACTACTGTAGCAACAAGAAATATTGTGCCAAAGAATATCACAGTGGAATTCTTATTATGAAATAAGCGATAAAATCACTAATCAAGTCATAGAATTACGACATGATTATGATTTAATTGATAAAAGAGTTACCGAATATTTGGCTTGGTAAGAAACAGAGGAGGGGAAAAGAGCAGGTGCACCAATAATCGACGATAATCACAAAGAAATTCTCTTTAACAATTTGGATGCACAAATCAGGAAAGCAGAGCAAGTGGCAGAAGAAGCAGCCACAGTAGAAAACAGTGTTATTTACTGCATAAATGAAAATTTTCACAAGGAAAATATGATCTTAGAAACCACTCCAGGATATCTACCGAAAGCACAACAACTGTAGACAGGCTAGAGACAAAAGACTCAAGAAAATGCAAAATCAATTAAAAGATTAAATAAGTTGAATTGGGATTCTTACTGGGCATATTTGGTAAAACCACACAGGCAGTGCATGACTCTCAAATGTATCATCAATTCTACCGAGAAGATGGCGCCAGCTCTTACTGATTCCGTTTTCACAGGACAGTTAAATTCAGAAGTCAGCCAGCCTACTCTTCTCAAACAAATGTTGAACGCTTGCGATTTCAAAGAAAAGATACAAAAATATTTAGTTGATTAGTTTTAATTTTAGATTTAGTATTAATTTTTTTTTATTTTTGCCTGAAATGAGGATGGTCATTTAAACCATATCCTACATTTTTGTAATAAATTATTTTTAGATTTAGTTAGTAGTATTTAAACCCTTCTCATGCATTTAGAGAAAGGTCTTGAAATTTGTCAAAAACTTGTCCTCAGAACATGCACTTTTGCACCCTCCGAGGAGGTTTTGATGAATGAATGGAACAAGATTTATTGATATCTGCGTTTAATATCTACTACTGATGTTGCACTTTTGTACTCTTAGTGGATGTTGGATTAATAAGAGATAAGTCATTATTTCTTGAAGCTCATCAGTAGAATTAGTTATAAATGATACTTTTATCTCTTAACTATTTTTTCCTCTGTGTTAAAGTGCTATTCATGTTCAGTTGTTTATATATTGATTCTTGAATGCTTGAGTTATCATTTGGCACTTTTGTACGGTGATAGCTATTTATTTATGCTTAATATATGAGTAGCTTTATGCGATATGTTTTTCACAATTGTTTCGTCTAACTTTTTATATGAAGTGGTTTATCTCTATTGAATTCTTTTCTTATAATAGTTGAATGATCTTTATTACCAATTTTTATTTGAAATCATTTTAGATCGCATAACGGAAAGATTACATCCCGGGTTAGTGTAGAATTAGATATTTTTGTTTATTAGAATACAATTGCATGTTATTAGATTAGAATTAGAATAAAAGAATTTCACTTAGTAACTTTTAGAAAGGAAATATCAATTCTCAACACACACACACACATATTGGGAAACTGGTTCCATATCCCTAGTCGGACCCACTATACCAAACGGAAAAGGAGCTGCTAACCAGGGTCTGGACCGGGTGGGTATCCCCCTTGTTGTAGACCCAATTTTCGGGGCTATCAACATATTTGGCGCTAGAAGGAGGGCCTCGAAATATGAATGGCAAGTAATTCAAAATATAGATACCATTCTGAGAGTAAATTTCCCTCACCATATCCCCCGACTTCCCCATCGCACTTAGAATCTTTAAATCTAGAGCTAGAAGTCGAAAGAACAACAACCACTGCCACAAACCCTGACTTTTCAGAAGAATCTGTTATTGAACCTCCTGAAGTTGAATCTTTGATCCATAAACTTCAGCGATTTTCAATATCACCTCAAAGATCTGATAAATCTCAAGGCAGTGTGACTTCGCAATATAACCCTACTCATCCTCTTACTAGATTACAGAATGAAAATTTTGGCGTTCAGCCAACCGAGTTACCTCTACCTATAAGGAAGAGAGCATGGAAATCACCTAAAGGGTCTGATAGTGAGACTCTTTTATCATCATCATCCATCTCAACCTCTTCACCGTGAAGTCAACCATCCACCCCTCCACTTCAGATTATTGTCCGTCAGTCCACTGGAACTTCCACATCTCCTTCTCAAGCATCTGGAATCGTAATATCCTCATCTTCCCAACCGCAGGGATCATCTTCTGCATTTTCCTCTATTGGTAGTTCAGCGATGGCCCAATCTCCATTGAATAACCCAGGGGAAGTATTAATGCCTGCACCCTTGAGTCAAATACTAGCCCATCCTGAAAAATGGCTGCCTAAGTTTAATCCTGAAGCAGGCATGCTAGCAGAAGAACATATAAATAACTTTATGTTGTCCATAAATCTCAATGGAGTTACAAATGAAGACGCTATCGTCCGAATTTTTCCCTATACTCTACAAGGAGTAGCTGGATCATGGTATTTCTCATTACCATCTAGATCTATCACTAGTTGGGATATCTTCCAAGATCAATTTTTGACTAAATTCGGTGATGATAGATCTATTGCGACACTGATCAATGACCTGTCTAACCTTAGGGCCGAGTCAAAAGAACCTACCAAGGATTTTAATTCACGTTTCAACAAACTGTTAAATAAAATTTCTACTGCTTCCAAGCCTAGCAAGGAAGTGCGAAGTGAATGGTACATCTCTTCTTTACCATCAAACATAGAAATCTTCGTTGATAGGGCTAACAAAACAACTTTAGCTGACAATATGAAGGAATAAATAGCAGTAGAGAAACGTATCATAGCCATAGAAAATAAAAACGCGATAGAGGAATGAAAATCCAAGAAGGTTACTTTTAAGGAAGACCCAAAGAAAAAACAATCGAAAGATCCATTCGATTTAGAAGGATTGCAGAAAGTTCAGAAAACCATGTCCAATGAAATGGTTGACATTAAGAAACAAGTGGCAGAAACATCTTCTAAAAATCCGTACAAGCCTTATAGAAGAAACCCTTCGACCAATTCAAAGCCTCCAAATGCTATCACAAGTGTTGAATCAAAAGAAGAAGAAGAGGAGATTTATACTGAAGAAAATACCGATGAAGAAGAAGTTGTAGAGGTACAAGGTATGTGGGATTTCATTCTCCCAGATGAAGAAGATCAAGAGGCATCCCTGGTTAGCACTCGAAGTAGAAATCAACTTGATCCTCCTCAACCTACTCCTAAGCCAAATAACTCAAGCTCAATGAATAAGGATAAAGTCACAGCCAAGAAAATGACATCTAAAGCGACTCAAATCAACCCAGTCCAAACAGATTCATCAACTCCATAAAAAACGTTGATCGTTTCGGATGAAATGGAGTACAATATCATAGAAGACATGAAGAAGACTAGGGCTAACATCACTTTTTATGAATTGAACAAGTTAAAACACCAGCAAAATGTACTTTTGAAAGAATTACATGCTGTACCAGAAAAACCTTTGCTCGCTCCTGTAATCTCTCAAGCTTCCCATGAAATGGGAAGACCTCCAACTAATTTGATTAATAAAATTGATCTAGAAAATATCGCTTTAATTGGAGGAAGGTCAAGATCTCATACTCCCCCATTTCTTCTTACTTATGAAGTTTTCAATAAAAATTTGCATAATTTCTTAGTGGATTCTGGAGCTTCATCTAATATTTTACCAAAATTAATATGTGCAAAGTTGAACATTCAACCGCAAAAATCTTCTATGCGCATAGTTCAGCTAGATCGATCGCAAGTTGAAGTGATCGGCGAATTAAATCAGGTTACCATAAGGCTGTCTTCTAATCCAAAGGTATGTCAAGTTATCGACATTTTAGTTGCATATATTCCAGAATTTTATGGCTTAATTCTCAGCAGAGATTGGTCAGAAAAAATTCATGGATATTTTGCAACTGATTGGTTGCACATGTGGCTTCCTTACAATGGTAAACCAAATCAGATAAAGGTTGAGCGAGAAAAACATCAGAAATGCATAGTAATAGAACTGGACGGAGAAAATGAACCGGTAGCATACATCAATAATATCATTGGAAACTACTCAGTTGATTCTTTCTTAGGAAATTTTAATGCTCATACTTCACCTTACTTAGAACATTCTGTTTTATCTCAAATAGAAAATTTTTCTCAAACAGATAGTTCTAAATGTATTAATTTTATAGATGCTCCTGTAAATAAATGTTTATTTTGGAAGTTATTTTTTGATGGTTCTAAGTCTAATGAAGGAGCAGGAGCAGGATGCGTGTTGATTAGTCCAGAGGGAAACAAAACTATGCTAACTTTCAGACTCGAGTTCGATTGCACCAATAATACCGTAGAATACGAGGCTTTAGTCCAATGATTATACAAAGCAATCGGATTAGATATCAAATATCTACAAGTTTTCGGAGATTCTGAAATTGTAACCAGACAGGTACGCAATACTATAGATTGTTTATCAGGTCATTTAAAGCATTATCAATCTTTATTTCAAGATATGATTGAACATTTTATAGCGTTTAATATTTCATCAATCCCCAGACTCCAGAATGCTAGTGTAGACCTCCTAGCTAACATAGATTCCAAGCTCATTCCTTCAGAAGACTATAGCCCTGATCGATTTTCAATCAAATTAATCTTTAGACCCTCGATTCCTGGTAACATTACCAATTGGAGGATTTTCAATGATGATCCTCGTATTGTAAACTTCCTCACATCTGAAGGATCTTACACCAATCATATAATTGATGAGGACCAACATGACAGACAATTGCAGCAAGATAGCACTAATAATGCTATGCCAAAGTTAGTAGTCAAGTTATAAGACCTTTATGATTTGAAATATCGATTCAAAAGATCTACCAATTCAAAACTGAAAATTTCAACTTTGAACTATGAATTAGTAAATCTAGGAACCAATACCAAACCACAGAATATCAACCTAGGCCTTGGCCTAGCTCCTAAAGAAAAATTAGCGTATGTTCGTCTTTTGAAACAATACAAAATTGTCTTTGCTTGGAACTACGATGAACTCAAAACTTATGACACTTCTATCATCCAACATACTATCCCAATGATAAACGATGAAAAACCTGTCCAACAAAAGTTGAGAAAGATCCATCCCAATTTAGAAAACCAGATCAAATCTGAACTCAATAAGTTATTGAAAGCCAAGATAATCTTTCCCGTTCGACATTCTAAATGGGTTTCCAATATGGTTCCCATTAGAAAGAAGAATGGAGACATTAGAATTTGCATTGACTTTCGAAATCTTAACAAAACCTGTCAAAAAGATAATTTTCCTTTGCCTCCTATGGAGCAAATATTGCAGGCAATCGCAAGATCAGAATTAATGTCCTTCTTAGGTGGTTTCTCTGGTTACAACCAAGTGTTGGTCCATCCCGATGATCAATTGAAAACCACATTCATAACCAAATGGGGCAGTTGTGCATATCAAAATATTCCTTTTGGTCTAATCAACGCTGGTGCCACATTTCAGAGAGCAATGGACATCGCATTCAAGGGATTAGTTAACAAATCAGTGGTAATTTAGTTGGATGATATAACTGTATATTCTAAGAAATGAGGCAATCATCTTAGAGATTTAAAACAGATCTTCCAACGTTGTCAAAGGTATGGAATTTCACTTAACTCGAAAAAATCCTTTTTTGCATTAAGTGAAGGAAAACTTCTTGGATTCATAGTATCAAAATATGGAATTCATATTGATCCTGACAGAATCAAGGAGATTTTCGAAATACCCCTACCTCACAACAAGAAATCTATTCAATCTTTCCTTGGCCAGATTAATTTTGTAAAGAGATTTGTGCCAGATTTTTCAAGAATTGTAACTCCTTTACAAGAAATGATTAAAAAGAACTCAAATTTGAAATGGGGACAAGACGAATATGAGGCATTCAATCTGATCAAACAAGCAATTGTTAACTCTCCATCTTTAGCAACTCCAAATTTTTCTGATCATTTTATTCTATATATATTTGCCTCTGATAAATCATATGCTGTGATGCTCACTCAAACAAATCAATACAAGGTAGAAGCCCCAATTGCTTTTTTCATTTCAAATTTACAGGGGGCTGAGTTAAATTATTCAGATGTAGAGAAACAATCTTATGTTGTTTTCAAAGAAATTAAATATTTCAGACCCTTTCTTCTTAAAACCCATACAAAAATCATAGTACCGTTTCTAGCAGTAAGAAATCTCTTAGTACAGAAAGATGTGGGTGAGAAAAGAGCCAATTGGGTTACTACCTTACAAGAATATGACATAGAAATCAAACCAACGAGTATTGTAAGAGGTCAAGGCTTTTGCAAAATGCTAGCTGGAGCATCTCTTATTTCCGAAATACCATCTGCAGAGATACAAATGTATGATTTAAGCCTAAAATTTGTTGAATCATTATACGTTGATATCATATTTTATCTAAAGAATGGATATGCTCCTCCAAATCTAAATTACACTAAGAAAAGAGCTCTAATATTGAAAGCTAAACAATATCAGCTTGTGAATGATGTTATTTTTAGAATGAATTATGATTATGTTCTCCTTAGATGTCTTGAGAAATATAAAACTGAAAAAGTCTTGCAGGAACTCCACGATGGGCCAGCAGGCGGACATTATGCTGGAGATGCTACTGCACATAAAATCCTCCGCGCAGGCTATTACTGGCCCACACTATTCAAAGACTCACATAGCTACGTAAGGAAATGTCAAGTTTTTCAAACCGCTGCTGGGAGACAAAAGAAACCATCATTGCTGCTGCAACCAGTCAACATTGAGCAACCTTTTGATCAATGGGGATTGGACATAATAGGTGAGATCATTCCTCACTCTTCTAAACAACATAGGTATATCCTTACAGCAACTAATTATTTTACTAAATGGGTAGAAGAAGTTCCTCTCAAGACGGCTAATGCTGAGCATATCATTGAGTTCATAGATCAGTTCATAATCACCAGGTTTGGTTTACCTTCTGCTTTAATGTTTGATAATGCATCGTATTTTTCTGGTAATGCTATGACTAAATTTTCACTCAAAAGAGGTTTCAAACTCAAATACTCTGCCAATTTTTACCCACAGGGGAATGGATTAGCTGAAACTACAAATAAAAACTTAATCAGAATCATTAAGCGAACCATTGATCAAAATCACAAAAATTGGCATAAGTCTTTAATATATGCTTTATGGGCAGATCGAATAACGCAGAAAGCCTCCATTGGCACTTCTCCCTTTAATTTAGTTTATGGGAAATAAGTGGTTCTTCCAACTCATCTAGCAATTCCCTCTTTGGCCTTGGTTCAATATATTGATGAAGCACCAACTTCTTCCTTACAACTAAGGCAGATGGAAATAATTAAGCTAGAAGAGCAACGAGAACAGGACAAAATAACTCATGCTCATCACCAAGCATTAGTAAAAGCTTCTTTTGATTCAAACATGATATCCAGAAAAGACTTTCAGATAGGAGATCTAGTTTTAAAATGGGACAAGGCTCATGAGGAAAAAGGAAAACATATGAAATTTCAACGAATGTGGCTTGGTCCTTTCCAAATCGCAGAAGTCATAGGTCCATCTACTTTCATGTTATAGGATTTAACAGGAAAAACAGAGTCTTTAACTGTTAACGAATAGATCCTAAAAAAATATTTTCCATAGAAGATCATTCTTCTATTTTTTAAATTAGTTTTCTTTATTTTCATAATAAAACTAGTTGTAAATGGTTACATTTGGAATTCACGAAAAAGATACAAATTCTCTTTTAGATTTTTTTTTTTCACTTGTATAAATAGAATTCTTCTAGAAAATTGATCATTATTATTGAAAGATATAGTTAAAGCATTTAGGCCTAGAAATGATACTAGTTTCAACCTTGTAAATTTTGATAAAAAGCGACCTTTAGTGGGAAATTGTTTTATATCAGTCCAATGAAAGGTATTGATAAAAAAACGAAGATTATCTGTAGAAAATTTCTTTCCAAAAACTCTACCATTGTGGTCCAGAGCTATCTTAAGGAAACAATGACTTCCTCCCCACCTAGGAAATTACAACGTTCAGGGAATAATCCAATGATACACTTTAACTTAAAGAGTAAGAGGTCTCATCACGAGCTAACTTATCGTGATCATAGATATTATAGCTTGCTGACTTTGCCAATACTGCATACCACAACAGGGCAATCACTCAATATTGTTGCGATCAAAAGACATGGGGTCTCATCATGAGCCAGCTTGTTTAGCAAAGTTATAAATCAAGTGAATGGCATTGTCATAAATTGGCTACCAAACCAAGACATTGTTCTTTAAGGGTAAAAAATAAAATGAAAGCAATAAGTGTGGATATGTATTTCTCTTTGAAAATTGTACATTTCTCTAAGTAGGATAAAAGATCATTGTTGGGTAACAGGTAACCCTGTCGAGGCTATAAAAGCCTACTGGCAGTAGAGGCTCTACCTACGACAAATGAGCATATTTAAAACTGATTTACAAAGAAGCCTTTGTTTTTATCTTTATAAACCAAGTAATGACTGATGTAGATGGAAGGACTAGCTTGAGGAAGTAAATAATCAAAGTTAAATATAGAAGAAACGAAATATCATTGATAGATAAAAGCATAATGTACTTTGTCTTTCTATTATAAAGTTTGATTTTATGAAAAAATTTCTGTTTTGGAGGTTTAGAAAATTCAAAAGAAAAGCAGAGATAACTGGTTCTTCCAAGTGAATTTCCAATTGTTGTGGCCAGCAACAACCTCCCCCTTCTTATTTAGTATTATCACTAATACTAAATAAGTGGGGCCCCTTAGTCAAAAAATTTTAAAAATTGATTAGTGCTTGTATTTCCTTTTTCAATAAAACTTAATATCATAAACTTAGGAGAATACCCTTGAAAAATATAAAAAACTTAAGTTTTATGATAATATAGAATAAAAATAATTCCTTAAAGGAATATCGCATCGCAAAAAGGTAATGAATATCTCCTTACAAGAGGAATTCTAAATATTGCGAGATTGCGATGCGAAACTACGCACTAAAAAACATTCATCGCATCACATGCCTCAAATGTCATATGTTACGCTGAAAAATATCAAAACCACCGATATGCGATGGCACATATCGCAAATCGCGTTTCGCAAAAAAAACACATTAACAAAGGTTTGTTATATGCTACGCTCTAGCGATTTTGCGATATTGCGATCCAGCGATATTGCGATTCTGTGATATTGCGGTATTGTGATATTGCAATCCTACGAGATTGCGATCTATGATACTGCGATCTACGATATTGCGAAGCAAATCGTAGATCGCCTTATCGCAGATCTTTAGGGCTAATTGTACGAAAAAAAATTTCCATAAATCGAGGCCTAATTATGTGCTTTAATGTTAATCAATGAATTGGTTGTCAATCATTAATGAAATATGGTTTTGTTATGATCGGAGAGCCATTTCACGTAAGGTGGTATATTTTATATGCCTTCGGCATTTAAAAGCTTTCCCGTCACCTTTTTCTTGTCATTATTCACTCCTCATTTGTAAACTGCAGGAACGAAGAGCTGAAAACTATACAAAGCAGTATTCAGGATATTATGGGAAAGAAAGACAAATTTCCGAGTTCTGAGGACAAAGAAATGACGCCCTTGTATACAGACACTGCCTGTAACAAATATGCTGGTATTACTACTTGGGAAGGCATGTATAGTCTACTTGAGGAAGAGAATCCCAGAATAATGGAGGTTACAGCTACTACAGGCTCACATGGGTCTTCTGAGGCATCTATTACAGAGCTATCTTTCTCGTTCTTTCACCAGATAGCGGCGAGGCCCAAAATTATTCCATACACAGACATGGTTAAATGGGTACTGGACAACACTTACATCACAAACAAACATTTTAAGAATCAGGATCAAGAACTCATTGGCTCATTCACTCCACAAGATTTGAGACTCATGTATTATTTACCAGAGCCACAGGCGACTTATAACAAACAGTTCATGGAGAAGTTTGCTAAAGAAAATGAAAACCTAGCAGAATGCACCAAGGACTGTTCAAGGAGGGACGAACCACTAAAAATGGATAAACATGGTATGTATAGTACCCGTTCTCTCACTTCCCCGTATTGCTTTGCTGCTGCTATGATCTGTAGGCTTTTTGGGAAGCCAGACATTAATAAATTTTCATCTGAATGGCTACCATTATTGAATGCTGCTGTTAATGCTACTATTGTGGATTGGGCTAAGATATTATCTTACAACTTAGCCACGGCCATTTTAAATCACTGGTCTCAAAGAACTGTTTCTCAGAGAATTTATCCCCCTTTTTACTTATCTGCATATGTGATGGATTCAATCTATTATATTTCCAAGTTCCCTTTGATGGGTTGGAAATGGACGACTCAAGACCCCTTACCCATTCATATTTATCATAAAGAATTGTGGGATTCCATGTTCACTCCGTATTTTTACAAGATTTGTCATGGAATTATGTTGCCCCTGTACAAAATGTTATATGATAAAGATGCTCCAAGATTTTCTCCAGAAGCAGAGGTAGATATACTCCCTGTCGCGAGATGGTTCGGAGAAGAAATATTTACATATGTCAGGGTATTTGGAAGTCTCGCTTCCCCTGATGTCTTACCTTTGTATGTTCCTAATAAACTCATGGCATGAGAAATTGCTTATCAAACCTGCATTGAAGGAGGTTTGACTAAAGATTTGAAGGACAAAAAGAAGGTTATTTGGCCACAATTTCCTGTGGCCTATGGAGCCTTTTCACTATTTGATGTAGGCCATGCATTCAAAGAAGTAAACAACATAACATGTTTACGTTTGTTCAAATTTCCAAGAAGACCGTTCGACCCTTATGATATTGCTAAAAATTTCACTACTGCAGTCAAAATAAAGGTGTTTTCTAAAGAAGATGATCTTTTTGATGACATGTTCCAAGAGAAAGGCACACTTAAAGAGGTTCTACATTCGGCCCAAATGCGATTTCCTCCAACAGAATTTCAAGAGTTCAAGATATACAGGGAAAGGAGGTTAGCTAGTATCCCTTTGGATAAATTACGCTTGGAACCCATAAGGGAACCAACTCCCAGTATTAGTCTCAGTGGAAGTTCAGAAACAAATATATCTAAATCTAAGTCTGGGAGAGAAACTCCAGAACACTCTAAGAGGTCTGAAAATGACCATGATAAAAGTGAAGGGTCAGTAAGGGATATTGCCTAGTCAAAGGAGCTCCCACAGCAACAGGTTTTGACCTCTCCACAGCTAAATCTTCTCCCTCTCATCGTATAGCAACCATCAGTCAGAACTGAGCTAGATAAAGAATGGGAGACATTCAATGATTTAATCAATATTGAAGGACAGAACACACAGACTCCTGTGAGTAATGTACAGGCAATAAAAGATATAGTCACAGGAACAATTAGCAATGACTTAGAAATGGAACATATTCCCATTACCCCATCCTCTGAACTTATGCTCAAAATAGAGGAAATTCCTCCTCTTGATGTATTTTATAGTCCACAACACAAGGCAGTAGTGAGAAGACAAAGAAATAAAAGGAAATTGGAAAACGTGCTCTCTCATGATGCAGAACAATTAGACATCCTATGGAAATATCCTAACACTGATCCTGCTGAAAATCTCGCCAAATTATCTCAAATCACAGGAGCATATCCCTCCGCAGCCATTGATAAAGCATCTGAGGTATGGAAATTACTAAATGAGAAAGAAGACCAAGTACAGGTTTTTCAACAACAACTGCAACAAGCCAACGCCAACAACGAAGCACAGAAACAACTTGAAAAATTACAGCAGGACTTCCAAAAAATGCAGATAGGATACCAGAACAATTTGACTGAAAGAGAGAAATAGCTATAGGTTATGCAAGAGATGCACAAGGATGATCCTAAGCTTACAGAATTCATCACAGAATCCATTTCCCTAAATGATCAACTACTGCAACAACAAGAAATATTGTGCCAAATAATATCACAGTGGAACTCTTATTGTGAAATAAGCGATAAAATCACTAATCAAGTCATAGACTTACGACATGATTATGATTTAATTGATAAAATAGTTACCGAATATTTGGCTTGGCAAGAAACAGAGGAGGGAAAAAGAACAGGTGCACCAATAATCAACGACAATCACAAAGAAATTCTCTTTAACAATTGGGATGCACAAATCAGGAAAGCAGAGCAAGTGGTAGAAGACGCAGCCACAACAGCAAACAGTGTTATTGACTGCATAAATGAAAATTTGCACAAGGAAAATCTGATCTCAGAAACCTCTCCAGGAGATCTACCGAAAGAACAGCAACTGCAGACAGGCTGGAGACAGAAGGCTCAAGAAAAGGCAGAATCAATTAAAATATTAACTAAGTTGAATTGGGATTCTTACTGGGCATATTTGGTAAAACCACACAGCCAGTGCATGACTCTCAAATGTATCATCAATTCTTCCAAGAAGATGGTGCCAGCTCTTGCCGATTCCATTTTCACAGGACAGTTAAAGTCAAAAGTCGGCCAGCCTACTATTCTCAAACAAATGCTGAATGCCTGCGATTTCAAAGAAAAGATACACAAATAGTTAGTTGATTAGTTTTAATTTTAGATTTAGTATTAATTTTGCTTTATTTTTTCCTGAAATGAGGACGGTCATTTAAGCTGTATCCTACATTTTTTTAATAAATTATTTTTAGATTTAGTTAGTAGTATTTAAACCCTTCTCATGCATTTAGAGAAAGGTCCTGAAATTTGTCAAAAACTTGTCCTCAGAACATGCACTTTTTCACCCTCCGAGGAGGTTTTGATGAATGAATGGAACATGATTTATTGATATCTGTGTTTAATATCTACTAATGATGTTGCACTTTTGTACTCTTAGTGGATGTTGGATTAAGAAGAGATAAGTCATTATTTCTTGAAGCTCATGAGTAGAATTAGCTATAAATGGTGCTTTTATCTCTTAACTATTTCTGCCTTTGTGTTAAAGTGATATTCATGTTCATTTGTTTATATATTGATGCTTGAATGCTTGAGTTATCATTTGGCACTTTTGTACGGTAATAGCTATTTATTTATGGTTAATATATGAGTAGCTTATTATGCGATATGTTTTTCACAATTGTTTCGTCTAATTTTTTATACGAAGTGGTTTATCTCTATTGAATTCTTTTCTTATAATAGTTGAATGATCTTTATTACCAATTGTTATTTGAAATCATTTTATATTTCATAACGGAAATATTACATCCCGGGTTAGTGTAGAATTAGATATTTCTGTTTATTAGAATACAATTGCATGTTATTAGATTAGAATTAGAATAAAATAATTTCACTTAGGAACTTTTAGAAAGGAAATATCAATTCTCAACACACACACACACATATGGGGAAACTGGTCCCATATCCCTAGTCAGACCCACTATACCAAACAGAAAAGGAGTTGCTAACCAAGGTCCGGACCGGGTGGGTATCCCCCTTGTTGTAGACCCGATGTTCGGGGCTATCAATAGATAGGAAGGTGGTAATATGGTTTTTGTTTTAGAGTTACTTGTGAAGAGGCCTTGGAGATTATAGTATCAAACAAATTCATATTTCACCATTTAATTTCCAAATTATAATGGATTGTATGTAAATTTCATGGATAAATTGAAATTATGGAGGGTGGAAACCACTTAACTCAGTCCTTTGGTATTTTTCCTTAGGAAATTCTGGCCTTAGGAAGCAATTTCCCCCAAATTTGACTATTTTTTCTCTCCTTATCCATGTTGATCGTATTGTGTAGTTTCCTGTAGCACTTCATAGTTTCCTGTAGCACGAGGGTGCATGTAAACTCGTACTTATCCTTCAACGATGCTCTTCTATCTGTTGGCTCCTATGACTTATTATGCTCCTATTTCTCTTGAAATTCTAAATGAAGAGGGTATAATGAGCTAGATATTACCTTGATGGTATGTTTACCCAAATTTGGAGCGGTGTGTTGACTTGTACTTGGCACAAGTTTTCCTCTTTGGGACTGTTGGTCCCACTCTAGTTAATCATTGCCCCAGCCTCAGAATCACCTCCTTGTCATTGTTAAATCCACCTTGACTGATTTTACTTTCCTATGTGGCATGTAAAATTAACTTTTTCATTCAATTTAACTTAACGAAGGTGGCCAAGTTATTAGCCACGTTTTTTTCCTTGTAAGTATCTAAACCTATACATTAAATTATTCTTATCATTATGAGTGGATAGCAAGAGGTGCAAAACCATACATGAGCCTACTTTATGCTAGTGTGTTGCAAACATGATCTGGTGCAGGGAGCTCGAGTTTGGTGTTGCTGACATGATCTTTCTCTTGCTGAGTTTTTATTTTTATTTTTATTTTATGAGCAAGAAGCTTGTTTTCTAGGTAATATGGTTGTTTTCTGAGTGAGCTTCTTAACCTTTTATTTTTATTTTATTATTGGAGGTGTTACATGAAGGTCCTCAACTACCATGGCTGGTGTTTTCACTTTCTTGGAGTATGTTGGAGGTCCTTTGAAGCCTTCTTCTTCAACTTATCTTTAGACTTTGTCCTTGTTGTGCCATACATATATTTCCTACAGGAAACTTTCCAACATCCTGTAGCAACCTTATTTCTACTTCTTGGGGCTTCATACTACTTAGAAATGAATTGAAGTGGATTATGGAGGTCGGGGATGGAGTGATGGAATGGGTGGAGGGATGGAGAAGTAAAGGGAGAGGTCTTATGCCAAGGTATAAAGGATTTAGCTAGTACTGGCACAATATAGGGTTTAGAGAGTGAATCATTTTACGTGGAGTGAAGTGAGGGTTACTAGTGGTAGGTATAGGAAAAAAATCAATTATCACGCTCTTTTTCAAGTTTAGAAACCTTTGAGAGAGCTTCTTTCCTCATAAATAATTTTCCTGTAGCATTTACAGGGTTTTGTGTAGTGCTACAGGAATCATGTAGTTGCTAGACTGTCCTATAGAAATTACAGTTAGGGAAAAAAATGGAATTTTATACCTACTTGTGAGGTGAAATGAAAGAATGGGTGCACAATGGAGTCGTTCATGAAGTGTGTAAATAGAGGAGAGGGAGAAGTGAGTAAAAACTACTTCTCTGGATCCAAAAGTCATATTTGATCAATAACTTGCAAAATAAAGTGAGTGCATAGGTATCATATTTCTCTTTTTATTTTTGTTTCCTTCCTCTTTTCTTTTCTTTTTCTTTTTTTGAAGGCATGTCACCTTCCTTCACGGATCTTTTCAACCCACAATATTTCCTTGGGTGCCTCCAAGAGGTTTTCACCCAAGGATATTTTTTTCTTTTTTATTCCTTTTTTTTCCCCTCTAGAATTGCCCCATGGAGGTTTACAACCCTAGAGTTTTCCTTGGGTCCCTCAGAGAGGTTTTCACCCATGGCTCTTTATTTATATTTTTTATCTTTTTTCTAGCAGAGGGAGGCACTAGAAAATATGGAGTCTCCAATGACATACACCTACATGTTTATGGAATATATAAATTTAGCCCTAGAGCAGGGATTTTTGTAATATTTGAGCTTGTAACCATTCACAAGCAGGGGAATCCCCTCCTCATATATGGTCCTGATATGAATTGCGCCATTATCATAACATTTTCCCACTTTGTAGGGTCCCAGTCATCTTTCCATCAGTTTTCCTTTGAAATCCTTGAACCTTAACTCATACAGCAGCGCCCAATCTCCTTCTTGAAAGGTCTTCTCCTTAATGTTCTTTTCATGCCAGACCTTCCTTTGCAACTAAATCACTTGTGTGTGAAGGAGTGCTTGCATGCTGAACTCATCCAACCCATTTAATTTCAACAACATTTCTTGTTTGACCTTTTTTATATCCAACTCTAACTCAGCTACCATCCTTAAGGTGTTGAACCCAAACTAAATTGAAAGAAAATCTTTCTTCCCATAGACCAAGTCATAATGAGTGAGCTCTATTGTTGTTTTCCAATTAGTATTATAGGCCCAAGTAGCTTCTACCAACCTATCCACCCATTCTTTTCTCTTGTTTCTCATAACCTTAGTGAGGATATTCTCCAAGTATATGTTGGTCACTTCCACTTGGCCATTTTCTTGAGGGTGGTAGGCGGTGGAAGTCTTAGGCTTTCTCTTATGCCTCCTCAGAATATTCTCAATCATATGAGATGTGAATTGTGCCCCCTGATCAATGAATACCTCTCTGGGGTATCCAAATTTGTAGAACACATTATTTATCATAAATTCTTCTACTTTATCCTCAGTTAGTACCTTTATAGTTTTTGTTTCAGCCCACTTTGTCAGGTAGTCGGTGCAGAGTATGATATAATTTTTTGATCATATGGTGGATCAATGGGTCCAATGAAGTCGATGCCCCACTTTTCAACTGTCTCTAGAGCCACCTAAGGGTGAAAAGACATCTCATCCCTTTATGTAGGTTTCCCCATCCTTTAACACTGGTCACGCCTACTAGTGTATCTTCTGGAATCCCGATGAAGGGTAAGCCAATAGTAACCTATCTGAAAATATTTGAAGGTTGTCCATTTTGCAGGAAAGTGGCTGACAAAAGGGCTATCATGACATGCAGAGAGGATGTCAAAAAATTCTTCATCCCTCACACATCTCCAGAGAATTTGGTCAAGGCCCTGCTTGAATGGATTCCCCCTCATCCAGATGAAAGGGGCGCTTTTATAATGATCTTACTCTTCTCCTTTGATGCGAGGTTAGGAGGAAAATTTTCAGCAACCAAGTAGTTAGCTATGTCAGCAAACAATGAAGAGAGTGTTGAAATATACAAGAGGTATTCATTTGGGAGCTGGTCATCAACCATTTCTTCTTCATCTATAGGTAGAGCTAATTTGGATAAAAAATTTGCAACAAGATTCTCCTTTCCAGTTCTATCGGCAATGGTTAGGTCAAACTAGTGTAATAGTAAAAACCATCTAATTATTCTAACATTAACATCAGGTTTGTTCATTAAATATTTGATGGTTGCATGGTCAGTGTGCACAAAGTTCTGATAACCAGTTATATAATTTCTAAATTTGTTCAAATCATGGATTATGGTTAAGATTCTGTTCTTTGTGACAATATAATTGAGTTTGGCCTTGGACAAGTTCTTACTAATGAAATAGATTGCACAAGGTAATTTATTTTTTAACTGCCCCAAGGTTTCCCCCATAACATTTTTTGATGCATTTGTGTTGATGTCTAAAGGAAAATTCCAATTTGGACCTCGAATAATGGGGGCAGTAGTTAACTTTCTCTTAATGAGCTCAAAAGCTTCTTGAAAAAGACTAGACTAGGTAAACTCAGAGTCTTTGGCCAAAAAACCAAATAGCGGCGAAGCCAACTTGCTGAAATATTTGACAAACCTTTTATAGTAGCCAACTAAACCTAAGAAACTCTTGACATCTCTCTGATTTTGAGGAGTAGGTACCCTTTTGATGATGGTGATTTTGTTCGGGTCGACTTGTATTCATGCTTGGAAGATTTAGTGGCCCAATACAACTCTTGCTCTTTTCAAGAATTCACTCTTTTCTGGGCTTATGGAGATATGCATCTCAATGCACCTTCTTAGTAATTTTGCCAAATTATCAAGAGATTCTTGGAAGTCACCCCCATAAGGTTTGAATTCATCCATGTATATTTCAACCGAGTCATGGACTAGCTCAGAGAAAATGCTCAAGACAACTCTTTTGAAGGTAGTTGGGGAATTGCACAACCAAAAGGGTAGGAATCTATAAGCGAAGGTACCCCAAAGACATGTAAAAGTAGTCTTGTCCTAGTATTCAGGGCTAATTTGGATCTGGTTATACCCAATGAACCCATATAAGAAATAAAAGAACTTCTTTCATGCAATTCCATCCAAGACTTTATATATAACGGAAAATGGAAATGGTCCTTCTTGGTAGGTTTGTTGAGTTCCTGATAATCAACACAGATTCACAAATTTCCATTCTTATTCGGGACTAGGATAAGAGGGATACCCATTCACTGTCTGATATAGGATAAATGAAATCTAAATCCAACAATTTCTATAGCTCTTCCTTGACTATGTCTTTTATACCTAGGTTCATTAGACTTTTGGGTTGGTGCATAGGCTTGCATCCTTCTTTAATGTAAATATTATGTCTTCACATCGAGGGATGCACCCTTTTCATGTCCCTATAGTCCCAATAAAATGCATCTAGTTTTTTCTTAGAAAGCTGGCATAACTTCTCTTCTTCTCTATCTGATAGGTTTGAGTTAATTTTAAGATATTTGGATGGTCCAAACTCCACAGCCTTGGTGGTTTCAGAGGTTGAATAAACTGAGTGCAGTTCTATCCAAGGGTGGATTTGATATTCTTTGACGAGGTTTTGAAGTGGGCTCTTAGTGGGGGACTGTTTCTCAATGATTTGGTTGATGAATTCATATTCATCAAGTTGCCCCCTCTAAGAACAATATCTATGGTACAAACGGGGTAGGGTGTAGTGTTTTATACTTCATATTCTTCTTCTTCATCCTCCAACCATATAGGTAGTTCATGGTCAATGGAAGGCTTGGTTGGAGGATATAATACTAGTTTTTTAGAGAAGGGCCTATTTTTAATAGTCATGTTTCTCACCTGACATCTGATATAAGCATCGGCATTGGCTAACTAAGGTCTCCCTAGAATGACAAGATATCCATTAAACTTGGTTTTTGGCTGTAGAATGACAAAATATTTAGGATACTCCCACGATTCAATTGAAACTATAACATCCTAAATAATTCCTTCCAGCGTTACTGTGGACCGATATGCAAGTTGTCGAACCATTGTGGTTTTCCTCAAAGTCCTTTGGAGGTTGATTTTAAGCATTGTTTCTCTAGTCATGACATTGATGGTAGCCTCAAGATAAATCAGAGTATTGGGGACTATGACACCATCTATGTGCACATCTACAACTAAGCTGCCAGGGTCTAGGTACTTTGGGAAGATCACCCTTCCCAACATTAATTCAGACAGTTGTCCTACTACATTGATGGTGGGGGTATCTTTCTTATTTCTCCCAGGTTTATTGAATCACTTTTCCGTGATGAGCCTATTGTAAATAGGGACATCCTTAATGGCCTAGAGAAGGGGTATTTTTACACACAAAATTTTCAATTCTCCTAGAAGTTCAGTCTCCTCTAGGTTGTGCTAACTAGAGTGGATCAAGCGCTCATGAAAATGAGGTTTTAGGATATATGTGTCACTTTCTTCCTTTTCCTCCTCATCCTCTATGGTTGGGGATGGAGGATGGTTGTCTGGGATTACTCATCCCAACCTGAGATTAATCTCCTGTATCTCCACATAATAAGCTACATACGATGTCTCTCCACTGTAAACCTATTGTGCCTATCTGTTGTTTGGGTTCAGATTGGGCTATGGAGGAATCTGGGGCAGCTTGGGTGGAGAAGAATCAATAAGATGAGGTTGACGTTTGGGTGGAGAAATTAGAGTAGGTGGTTGATTATGTTGATGAATCCACTGTTGTGATGGGTTGTTCCACTAGGGTGGTTGAGGAAAATATTGTTGAAATGGTTAGTTCACTATATGAGGATGATATGGAGGGTTGTAAGTCCATGTATGAGGTGTAGGCTAGGATGGAGGAGTGGGAGTGTGCCAATATTTCATAGGCTCATTCTGATTGTTGTGATAATAGGAATAAGGTGCACCTTCCATACTCTGATGATATGACTGAGAGCCTTGAGGCCTTCTCTGGTTGATGAAACAAATTTTCTCTGGTCTTACTTCCACACCTTAATATACATCTTTGATTCCAGGTAAGGAGGGACACTTATCTGTTGCATGATTCTCCTCATAGACTAAGAAAAACTCTATGACATTTAATGTACATTCATTTTGAGGGTGTTTTCTAGTACATCTAGGGCATAATATAGCCCAGGATATTTCCACTTCCTCTTGCTTCCTCTTACTTCCACACCTTAATATACATCTTTGATTCCAGGTAAAGAGGGATGCTTATCTATTGCATGATTCTCCTCATAGACTAAGAAAAACTCTATGACATCTAATGTACATTAATTTTGAGGGTGTTTTCTAGTACATCTAGGGCATAATAATGCCCGGGATATTTCCACTTCCTCTTGCTTCCTCTTGATATTCATTGTGTCCATTCACAATGAAAAGGTGTGCATAATCTCACTCTTGAAGTCTTCCTAGCTACCCTAGAATGGTTCCTGAAGACAAATTTCATTTTCTTATAAGGAAGCTGGTAGATATCTCCTCCTTATAACATATTAAGGGTTTCTATCACCTCCTCCCTGATCCCTTGGAGAAGTACTATTTTAAGTTATTCGGGATCAAGGGTGTAGTTGGATATTTTATAATTTAACTAAAACCTCTCTTCATAGTCCTTTAGGGATTCATACAGCCCTAGAGTCATCCCTAATATTTCCTCTTTAGTTTCCTTGGACCTATAGTAGTCCCTGTACTTCTTGTTGAAGGAATCTTGCATCTGTGTCCAAGTAGTGATGTTGTTCCCAGGTAGACCCATGAACCAATGCAAGGTTGCATCCTTAAGGGTAGATGGGAATAGCTTCAACTTTTGATCATCATAGGCATAGTCATAGGTCCTACAGACAACAACAAATTCAAACATGAATGTGTCACAATCCTTAGAGGTAAGCCCATGGAAATGTGGAACGGCTGAGGGGCTTATGTTCTTCATTTTAGTTTCCCCGTCTATCTCTCTAATGGGAAAGACTCATTGGGCTTCAGTCTCAACCATGGCTTAAATAGGCGAAGAAGTTTCCTTTGGTGAAACAAGTTATTTTTCCAATAGGTTCTTAAAAATTTTCAAAAGGCTCACCTATCATGTGTTCAACCTCAGAGTAACTGAAGAAGAGTGAAGGGTGACTACGTGGGGATGTGGGGGTTTTTGGTAAAAAATTTCCTTGAGTATCCCTACTCCTACGAGGCATGAAAATCATAATTTTTTTGTATTTTTTAAATTTTTTTGAAATGAAATGTAAAAGTAAAGCATAAAAGAATGCTAAAATAGAATCAAAGCATCTACTAGACACCTCCCCAACAACAAAGTCAAAAATTGGTGAGCCCTAGTATTTCACCAAGACTGCTACAACTCCTAGAGGATACTCTACTTTTATCAACCCGGTGATTATAAAAACTTGGAGGTGACAATGCTATATACACAAGATATGAATTCTACTCATGTCATCCTCTTTTGAGTCCTATGAAAGGGTGTTATTTCTATGGTTTCTGAGTGAAGTCTGTCACACTTCTGATTTAGACCTAGAACTACCAGTGAATCAAAAAATTATTGTATTAACCATCAAATGACTATTCTGAAGAAAGAAAATATATCTAGTTATTCTACAAGGAAAGAAATTTGAAATTTAAACTCTGGCAAGAAATAGAAGCAATATAGGTGTCTTCATGAAGTAAATGGATGAATTGAAATTGTGTAAAGAAGGCTAATCTACTAACACACTCTATCTACCTCATGCTTTAACTAGTGTTATTTTACTTATGGATCTAATCATGACCTATTTATGCTGGTAAATGCACTATTTTACAGCAATGAGGAGAAGGTGCTGAGGTGGCTTAGGAAGGTTTTTAACTCATAGATGCAGCGTTGAAGGTGTATTGATGGTTTTGGAAGGTCTATGTGATGTTAATAATGGTTTATGGCCTTAAGGAGAGGCCCACTAGTGCTGCTACTGGCTCTGCTATAGGTTTCATGTAGTGCTACAGGAAAGTCATGAATTTCTACAGGAAACAGTCCAAGGGAAATCTAAGGCCAAAAATGATGGAGAAAAGCATAGAGGAGGATGATTGAAGGTGTACTTGGATGAATTAAATGTGGGAAACCCATTTTCCAAGCTGATAACCTCTAGAGAATCTCTTCTTGCACTTCTAGAGTTGCTCACGGTGTGAAGGTGAAAATCTTAAAAACAGGGCTGAATGAGATTTTATGAAGAGAATGTTGTTGATGGGTGATAAATTGATGTATGGATTCTGTTAGAAAGTAGATCCTAGAATATAAAACTCACTGCTTCACCCAATTATGAAAGTGCTCAAATTTTCTTCAAATAAAATCATGAAAACATTCGGCTCAAAATTTACATGAAGAAGAAAGAGATATTCAAAACAACTACAGATATAAAATATAAAATTTCTCTGGCCAAATATTACATTGGGTGGCCTCTTGGCCCTTGGCCCTTCAAACCACTCCCCACTCTTCCTGTACACCTCACGCACTCAACTCTTGTACTTCCTCCCAAAAACAATCCTATTTATACATAAATAATGTATTTATTTCATTCCAAAAATCTCTCCCTACAAATCCCAACTAAATCTAATTTAGATTCATTCTAGGTGTGGAATCAACAAAGTCCCGTACATAGAATTCCTACTCCCTAAATTTGCTACCTAATTATATTTCACTCATATCTTTTTATTTATTAAAAGAATATATACAATAATCCTCACATTTTCTCTTAATTTATTAAAATAAACAATTTAATTAATAAAATAATTAAAATGTCCCCCCCCCCTTCCCCCCTATTACATAATTAATTAATGAAAAATTGAACTTGATGCTCCTGCATGAGACTCCCAAGGTTGAAATTAACCATGATCGCCTGATCATGTGTTTCATATATTTCTCTTATTGGATCCCATATCTTGTGCTGCAATTCTCCATTTTTTGGTGCTTCTGTCTGTTGTTCTTCTCCAGGTCTCCACACTTTATGCTGCATCGCCCCACTGGCTATGCTTTTACAATCTTCTGCTGTCTTCCTCTTGCTGCTTCTTATTTGTTTTATTGTTGCTGACTTCTTTCAGGATACTTTCATCATTATCTGCCTTATCAATTCAATTTCTCTGTCCAACAAATCATCTCCAGCATTTTCAATAAAAATTGTACTCATAAAACAATTATTAAAATAAAAAACATAAGGCCTCAGTGCCTCTTTCTCTTTTGGCAACATTTCAGTATGCTTCTCTGAAATTTCCTCGTCCATCAGCACATCAGTATGCTAATTTAAATTCTCTATGAGACTACCAGTTAGTCCCTCCTCCACATCATCTGTTTGAAGAATGTCTCCCTGTTTTGTGTCTTTCAGAAACTCTCTCTGAATATATATCCTCTGCTTTTCCAACTCTCTTCTCTGAAGATCTAACTTTCTGTATAACTTAACCATCTCAACTGGAGTATAACTTGGAAACTTTACACAACTTCCCATACATTCATTTTCTTTTGACCAATCATCAGATGGTATTTCTTCCTCTGCTTCAATATTCTGTTGAATATTTCCATGAGACCCCTCTGTCTTCATTTCTTTCTGAGATCTTGCTATCTTAGCATCATTCTGAACAGATTTCAGATTCAACCCTTCTTCTTTAAAAAACTTTAAAAAAATTTCAACACCCTGTGATGTACCTGTAATCACACACAAATCATTAGTTTTAAAAACATAAGAACCTGTGGTCTCACTTGATGCTTTAGTCATCATATCTCCTTGTTGCTCTGAATCCTTCATTTGATTCAGTTCCTCTGTAGATTCCTCTTCTGTCATATCATCACTTTCAAAAAGTAATGGACCATACTCAGGCTCACATATCAAATCTGCCTTTAAATTGAGTAACTCTTCCTTCAGTTGAACATTCAATTTATTTCCCCACATCACTTGCAATCTATGCCATGTGACATTCCTCTTCATACTCCATCCACATCTCTGGTCTACTTTACCTCTCTATAACATTTCCATCAACAACTCAAGATGGAAATTTATCTCAACTCTCTCTCTGTCAATCTTCTCTTGACTCATTCTCATGCCATTTGACTTAGCATCTTCCTCCTCCTTTCCTCTACTGTGACCCTCTTTAGAACCTCTGGAATGACCTTCAGTAGTCATCTTTGTCTCTATCTTCATGATTTCCTCACTCATTCATCATGAGTTGTAGTAAAGCCTCTGTAATAGTAAGTCTTCTCTGTTGTCACTTACCTCACCAAACCTCTCTTTGGACTTGGTCTTTGGCAAGCACTGGTTCTCTTATTCTCTGGAACCTCTTTGAGCATCCTCTCTGCTCCCTCTAGGCTTCAACTCATCTGCACACAACTGTCCTTCTTATCCAATATCCGTTGGAATTATTCAAGGTTCTGCTCCACACCTCGCTTTCATTTAGAAAATATTACTAGTCTCTTTCATCAGTACTGTTAAAACTGTGATCTTTGTTTGTTGAGATTCCCTTCAACTATGTGAAACCTGTATTTTGCAACTATCATCTTCAAAAAAAATAGAGTTAAAATAAAATATATCATCTCACCTTCAAGATCTCTGTGTGATATTATTCTCATCTTCACTGTATCTCCATGTGCTATCATTTTTCAGACTCAAAGTCCTATCTCCATCAAACATATATTCTCTGCAATTCTAAAAAAAAACTGAATCTTCAAAAAGAACTATTTCCATTCACCCAAATCCACACAAATTCCATTCACGCAAATGTCAAAACCTGCACATTATGATGTAGGAAAATTAAATAATCCTACACTTACACTTTCAATTCAACAAACTTTTCCTTTTTGTAAAAGTCTCGAAACCACATACCATTTATTTCTTTCCAAATGGTATTTTTTTTTTAATATCCCACTTGAACTATATCATTAGAAAATGAAGTCCATTCAAATGATTGAATGAAATGAATTTAAATTAAAACTATATGGCTATCCCAACCTTCATAACTTGTAACCATATAAACCATTTGATCGACCTTATGTACTCAAGGTTCAACGTTGTTAAACTTCAATGTTAACATAGTTAACATTACCGCAAATCATATCTTAAACGTATCACAAATCACCATATGTAAGGCTACGGTTCTTCCCACATAAAAATATTACAAACTTACCCATATGTAATACAAACCCCACGTATATAAAGGTTCTACTCATACCATATGCGATGTAACATCAATATATATGAAGCCAGACCATGCGTAAGTCCACGGCATGGTCGTTGTGGCAATTGACCTTTGATTTTTGTAGTGACAGCAACGCCTCCACACAATGTATCTTAGTCATACCGTATGGGATGTAATGCAAACATATATCTGATTATACCATATGTAATGCAATTGCAATTGTGCGTTAATCCATACTAGAGGTAAATGCCATATATGATGCCAACACAATTATATACATATCAAACCAAACCACATATAAACTCCACGCATAGCCGTTGAGGGGTTTGACATTCAACACTGCAAAGATAGCAACGCTTCCACATTAGAAGCTGGCCCAAACTCGACGTAAATGTTTTGGTCTTCACTCCTTACAGTCACGGGTTGTGATAGAATTTCAATGTCGTATGTCAACCCTGCGATCTCACTCCACATCGATGGTAACCAATATATGTTGCTGGTGGCTCTAGCTATATCGATCGTGCCTTTCTTCAATCTGCAGCAACTAAAAAATTACATTTCCCTGTGGCTCCACTACGCCATAATCATACTGTTTGCTCCAACGTAGAATGTGTCTTCAATATGGTGTCAATTTCCTGCACTCACATGTTCACACACAGTCTATACATATATCCAAAATAGATATCTTTCCCACTCTAATACAAAATCATGCAGGGATTCTTCTAGAAAGCAGATCCTAGCATATAAAACTCACTGGTTCACCCAATTATGAAAATGCTCAAATTTTCTTCAAATAAAATCAGGAAAACATTGAGCTCAAAATTTACATGAAGGAGAAAGAGCTATTCAAAACAACTACAGATATAAAATATAAAATTTCTCTGGCCAAATATTACATTGGGTGGCTTCTTGGCCCTTGGCCCTTCAAACCACTCCCCACTCTTCCTGTACTCCTCACGCACTCAGCTCTTGTTCTTCCTCACAAAAACACTCCTATTTATACATAAATAATGTATTTATTTCATTCCAAAAATCTCTCCAGACAAATCTCAACTAAATCCAATTTATATTCATTCTAGGTGTGGACTCAACAGAGTCCCGTACATAGAATTCATACTCCCTAAATTTGCTACCTAATTCTATTTCACTCATATCCTTTTTTTATTAAAATAATATATACAATAATCCTCACCTTTTCTCTTAATTTATTAAAATAAACAATTTAATTAATAAAATAATTAAAATGTCTCCCCCCCCACAACCCCCCCTATTACATAATTAAATAATGAAAAATTTATCTTGATGCTCCTGCATCATAAATGAAGCTAAGGGTGTTGGTGAAGTCCTCCTTTTCTGTGCTGCTTGAACCTACAAGAAAACTACCTATTCATGCAACAAACATTGGAAAATCTATGATGAAGGAAATGGAAAAGAGGAGTTGAGTTTGGAGAGAAAACCTAACTAAGAATTAAAATAGAAATGTAACTCAATATTCTAGACATGTTCATGACACTACAACATCCTAACTATTATTTCCAACAAATCATAAACTAAATATAAAATTTTTCCAGTGGTGAAGATCTTCCCTCCTCAAGCTCCAATGAAAGAGATGAGAGAGGGAGGTTTGACACACAACTTTATGATTTTATAAGCTATTATACCAACATTTATGCATTCTTAGCTACAACAAATACAAATTGAAGAAAACTAAAAAAAATGAATTTAAATGTAAGAAAACTAGCTAAAAATCATAAGGCAAACTAGCTACAATGACATAAAAATAAACATGAATACAAAAGAGAGACTAAGGCCAATGGATTGAGCCCTAACCCACAAACCTAGCCCTCTGAAAATAAATAAGTGAAGGAAAATCTAAATACTCATATTATTTTTAGAAAATAGTCTCATTAAATAATCATAAAAGTCTCAAAAACCTATTATAAGAGCTAAGAGTCTATTATATTCCTTCAAACTTCGAATCCTAATTTTATATTGCATAGCCCTATTTAACCTAGAGGGTAGCTACCAACAACTCCCTAAAAATAAGGTGATGTCTCCTATTGGACTGCAAGAGAAGTGGAGCTTTGGTGCACTTGATCTACCACTTGCTTGGCTACCTCTGATTTTGAGTTGTTGGAAGGAATCATGAGGATCCCTTGGCTTCCTTTGGGAGTTAAGGATATGGGAAATCCTCCTAGAATCTCTCCTTGTTTTCTACTCCGAGCTTTAATTCCAAAATATTCATCAAAAGTGAAATATCTTCGTGATTATCATGCATTTGAACCATATTAGGCATTTGAAGTATGACAAGCCTTAATAACCATCTACACTAGAAAAATAAGACCATAATATATTTTAAATGTGAGACAGACAGACTTAATAAGGTTAGAAAGGTGAAAATTAACCCCTCTAATTATACTTAATGATGGAGCTCATTAGTTTATTTTCGTATTTAGATAATATTTGCCACAATGCGATGTTGGACCATGGTTTCACAATGTGGAATTGGACCATGACACAATCTGTCAAGATGGGACCATGGTTGACCATGATTTATTTTCATATTGATATAATATTTCTCACAATGCAACGTTTAACCATGTTCAAACATGGTTGACCATGGTTGATTTTCATATTTAGACATTTTTTGTCACAATTTGATGTTGGACATTTGTTCACCATGTTTTTCACAATGTGATGTTTTCCCATGAGACAATCTTATCACGATGTGACCATGGTTATTGAAAATGGTTTACAATGGTTAATTTTGATATTGAGAAAAAGTTTGTCACAATGTGGCGTTGGACCATGGTTAACCATGATGTATATTACAATGCGAAGGGATTAATACTAAAAACCCAAGGTATTATAAACTGAAGGAAATAATATTAACCCCAAGAGAATAAGATTAACCCAAGTTGTATAAACCCTAAGATAAATATTATATTGTGACCATGATTATTGAAAATGGTTTTTATTATGACCACGGTTGCGATGATTGACCATGGTTTATTTTTATATTGAGACAATATTTTCCACAATGTGGCATTGGGCCATGGTTAACCATAATTTATCATGTTTGACCAATGTTGAGCATGATTCACTATGGTTTACCATGCTTGACCTTGATTGACCATGGTTAACCATGATAAACCCTAGGCCTAATATTAAACCCTGGGAATATAAACCCTATGATTAATATTACAAACTTGAGAGAATAATAAACTCAAAGAAATAATAATCCCAACAGATTAATACTAAAACCTCAAGGGATTATAAACCCAGCAGAATAATATTATAAGCCCAATGGATTAAAAATAAAACCCTAAGGGATTAAAAACCCAAGGGAATAGCATTAAACACCAAGGGATTAACATTATAAACCAAGGTATCTAAACCATGACATAATATTATAAACCCTAATATAATAGGTTGACTATGGTTGATTTTCATATTGGGACAATATTTGTCACATGAAAAATTGGACCATGGTTGACCATAGTTGACCATCATTTATTTTAATATTGAGACAATATTTGTCACAATGAGACATTGGACCATTGTTGTTCATGGTTGCTTTTCATATTGAGCCAATCTTTGTCACAATGCCATGTTGGACCATGGTTGACCATGGTTAATCATGATTCATATTATAAACCGAAGGGTTTAATATTAAAAACATAAGGGAATAATATTAAAAACAAGGGAATAATACAAACCCTAAAATAAACATGGCTTACCATGGTTTACCATGGTTTATTTTCATATTTAGAGAATCTTTGTCATAATGATATGTTGGACCATGGTTGATTTTCATATTGGGACAATCTTTGTCACAATGATATGTTCGTACATTGTTGACCATGATTTATTTTATAAATAATAATTGACCATGATTGAAATTATAAACCCAAAGGAATATTAAACCTAAGGGATTAAT
The DNA here is from genome assembly GCA_034641835.2 of Pinus albicaulis. Lineage (NCBI taxonomy): Eukaryota > Viridiplantae > Streptophyta > Pinopsida > Pinales > Pinaceae > Pinus > Pinus albicaulis. The sequence continues at coordinate 1,150,802,860 of CM076580.1, forward strand.
ACTTAAAACCCAAGGGATTATAAAACCAAGGGAATAATATTAAACCAAAGGGAGTAATATAAAACCAAGGTATATAAACCCTAATATGAATATTATAAACTCTAAAATAAACAAGGTTGACCATGGTTGATTTTCATATTGAGAAAACCTTTGTCACAATGTGATGTTAGACCATGGTTGACCATGATTGATTTAATATCAAGACAATATCTGTCATAATGATATGTTGGACCATGGTCAACCATACTCTACCATGGTTTATTTTCATATTTAGGAAATATTTTTCTCAATGTGATGCTCGACAATGGTTGACCATGGTTGTCACATTGTGACGTTGGACCATGAGGCAGCCTTTGTCATGGTATGACCATGGTGCTTGACCATGATTGACCATGCTTCAGAACAATAGCGAATAATAAACCTAATGGAATAATAAACCCATGGGATTAGTACTTAAACCCTAGGGGATTATATACCCAAGGGAATAACATTATAAACCCAAGGGATTAATACTAAAACCCCAAGTGATTATAAACCCAAGAGAATAATATTAAACCCAATGGATTAATATTTTAAACCAAGGTATATAAAACCTGACATGAATATTATAAACACTAAAATAAACATGTTTGACCATGGTTTACTTTCATATTGAGACAATCCTTGTCACAATGCAACAATGGACCATGGTTGGCCATAATTAACCATAGCTGATTTTCATATTGGGACAATATTTCTCACAATGCGATGTTGGACCATGGTTTACTTTAATATTGAGACAATATTTATCACAATGTGATGTTGGACCATGGTTGACCATGGTTAACCATGATTCATATTATAAACCCAAGGGAATGATAAACCCAAACGATCAATACTAAAAGCCCAAGCAATTATAAACCCAATGGAATAATATTAAACCCAAGGGAATAATATAAAACCAAGGTATATAAACCTTAAGACAAATATGATAAACCCTAAAAGAAGCATGGTTGACCATGGTCTACCATTCTTTATTTTCACAGTTAGAAAATTTTTGTCACAAGGTGACGTTGGGAAATGTTTGACCATGGTTTACCATGGTTGATTTTCATATTGAGACAAAAAATTTCACAATGTGACATTCAACCATGGTTGACCATGATTTATTTATAAACCATGGTTGAACATGGTTTACCATGATTGATATTATAAACCCAAAGGAATATTAAACCTCATGGATTTATACTAAAAACACAAGGGACTATAAACCCAAGGGAATAATATTGAACCCAAGGGATTAATATTATAAACCAAGGTATATAAAAACTAACATAAATACTATAAACCATCAAATAAACATGGTCTACCATGATGTTTAGGTGTCAAAAATTGTTTCATAGTAGACATTGTATTGTCTAAGTTTCGTGTCTAAATTGACCATGGTTGGTTTTCACATTGAGACAATCCTTGTCACATATGACATTGGACCATGGTTGTGTTAATTTGGCAGCTCAGTGACAAATTCCATCCATGGGAAAAGATTCCTCTTTTCGAGAGGACCAATTTAACTATTCAAGCACTCAATTTGGACAATGGAAAGTATATTTTTGAATTAAATCCCACATGTGCATATTTGATCAAGTTGGCCCTAAAGAAAATTAGACACCCTTGGAAGGTTATCAATACAAGTGACCTCAAACTCATTTAGAAATCATCATTATGACCATTCTTCTTAATTTCTTTGGTCTGGATCGCACAGGTCTAAGATAGTTCATGGAAATTTTGCTCACACAAGTCTGAGATTACAGGGGTGAAAGTAGGGAAAATTTTAGGGGCTAATATTCACTGGTGGGCTAATTTTCCATGCTTTTTCCAAAAAAAAGATTCGCCAATTTTCATTTTCTTTGAAAATTGATTCACCCAAATTTTATAATTTAAAAGTATTTTACCCTAAAAATCACCAAAATTGTATAGATACTAATATAAAATAATTATAAACCTAAATATTTTTACAAAAATATCATCAAAAATTTTACAATTTACATATTGGGCACTAGTAAGATTCGCCAAGATTTCTAAACTTTAATATAAACTTCCATCCTTAAAATTTCCCCTAGTTCGAAGCTCGCATGTTTATGAGGGTTTTGATTTCTGACCGCATGCCTGACACATGAAGTTTTTGGTCACAATGATAGATATACAAGCCTATGCATGAAGTTGAAGGGCTTTAGCTACACACACAACACTCTCGCCATGCAGTTGGCACCTAGGGTATTTTTTTTCCAATAGAACAAATTTTTCATCAGTTAACCATTGTGTTCGGTAGTTGACCATATACAATGATATTTGATCACAATATTTTGAATCAAGGTTTTGAGTATTAATGTTTTTGGGTTAATTTCGTGGATATTTTTTAGTTGATTTTGCTATATAGGTTTATGATTAAAGATATGGATAGTTATACTCTATTTTGTTTAATCATTCGATGGCTATCTAATAAGAAGAATAGTTTGAAATGGTTTTCCGCATAGTGGGTTTTACTTTGGTATTCGACAAATCCTGGTGTCTCTATGTGGGAATGATTTTATTATATTGTTCCTTTATGTTCTGTTGCATTGATGTTGATGATTTTATTTCTATATAATTGCATATGTTGTCGAATAATGTTATGATGTTTTGGGGTGACTCTAATATGGAAATAATGAAATTAAATTATCAAAGCAAATAAAAAGTATAGCCCTAATAAATATTAACAGGTTAACCATAGTTGACCATGATTTATTTTGATATTGAGACAATATTTGGCATGATGAGATGTTAGACCATGGATTACCACGGTTGATTTTCATATTGATATAATCTTTGTCACAATGCAATGTTGGACCATGGTTGACCATTGTTAACCATGATTGATATTATAAAGCCAAGGAATTAATACTAAAAACCCACGGGAACAATATAAAATCAAGATAAATAAACCTTAAGATAAATATTATAAACCCTAAAATAAAAATGGTTGACCATGGCTTATTTTCATATTGGGACAATCTTTGTCACAATGCGACATTGGACCATGGTTGACCACAGTTAACCATGGTTTACCATGATTGAGAATGGTTGACCACAATTGACCATGTTTTACCATGATTGATATTATAAACCCAAGGAAATATTAAACTTAAGGGATTAATGATAAAAACACAAGGGATTATAAATCCAAGGGAGTAATATTAAACCCAATGGAATAATATAAACCCAAGATATATCAACCCTAAAAAATTAATCTTCGATAATGTTTGACTAATGTTCAACATGTTTCACCATGGTTGAGCATGCTTGACCATGATTGACCATGGTTTATCATGATAAGCCCTAGAATTAATATTAAACCCTAGGAATATAAACCCTATGATTAATATTACAAACCCTAGGGAATAATAAACAGAATTGAATAATAAATTGAAGGGATTAATACCAAAAACTCAAGGGATTATAAACCTAAGGGGATAATAAACCAAATGGATTAACACTAAAACCCCAAGGGAGTGTAAAACTAAGGGAATAATATTAAACCTGGGATTAATATTATAAACCCTAAAATAAACATCGTTCACCCTAGTTGATTTTCAAATTGAGACAATCCTTGTCACATGCGACATTAGACCATGGTTGACCATAGTTTACCATGATTTATTTTCATAAATTGAGATAATATTTTTTACAATGTGACATTGGACCATGGTTGATCATGGTTTATTTTCATATTAAGACAATCTTTGTCACAATGCGGTGTTGGACCATGGTTAACCAAGGTTGATATTTTAAACCCAAGGGATTAATACTAAAATCGCAAGGGATTATAAACCCAAGGGAATAATATAAGGCCAAGGTATATAAAACCTAATATAAAAATTATAAACCCTAAAATAAACATGGTTTACCATGGTTTATTTTTATGTTTAGAAAATCTTTGTCACAATGCGACGTTGTACTATAGTTTCCCATGGTTAATTTTCGGATTGGGACAATATTTGTCACAATGTGACATTGGACCATGGTTCTGATTGATTTTATAAAACATTGTTGACCATGGTTGACCATGATGGAGCATGTTTGACCATGAATTATATTATAAACCCAAAGGAATATTAAATCTAATGGATTAATACTAAAAACCGAAGGGATTCTAAACCCACACGAATAATATTAAACCCAAGGGAGTAATATAAACCCAAGGTATGTAAAACCTAAGATAAATATTATAAACCCCAAAATAAACAAGCTTGACCATGGTTTCCCATGGTTTATTTTCATATTGAGACAATCTTTGTCACAATGAGACATTGGGCCATGGTTGACCCTGGTTGAACATGATTGATTTTGATATCAAGACAATATTTGTCACAATGATACATTGAACCATGGTCAACCATGTTTTAGCAAGATTGATTTTAATATTTAGACAATATTTGTCACAATGCGATGTTACACCATGGATGTCAGAATGTGACGTTGGACCATGAGATAAACGTTTTCACGATATAACCATATTTATTCACCATATTTTACCATGATTGACCATGGTTGACCATGGTTGCCAATGGTTATTGATCATTGTTGACAACGATTGACCATGGTTAGAAAAACTAGAAAATAATAAACCCATCAGAAAAATAAAACCAAGGGATTATAAGCCCTAGGGAATAATATTATATACCCAAGGGAATAATAAACCCAAGGGATTAATAATGAAACCCCAAGGGAATAATATTAAACCTGATGGAGTAATATTATAAACCAAGGTATATAAACCCTAACATAAATAGTATAAACCCTAAAACAAACATGGTTGACTTTCATATTGAGACAATCCTTATCGCAATGCTACATTGGACCATGGTTGACTAAAATTGACCATGATTTATTTTCATATTGATACAATATTTTTCAAAATGTGACGTTGGGCCATGGTTGATATGGTTGATTTTCATATTAATAAATTTTTTGTTACAATGTGATGGTTAATAAACCCAAGGAAATAATAAAACCAAGTGATTAATACTAAAAACCCAAGGGATCATAAACCCATGGGAATAATATTAAACCAAAGGGAATAATATAAACCCAAGGTATATTAAGAATTTTTTTGTTACAATGTGATGGTTAATAAACCCAAGGAAATAATAAGCCCAATTTATTAATACTAAAACCCAAGGTATATAAAACCTAAGATAAATATTATAGACCATAAAATAAACATGGTTGATCATGGTTTACCATGGATGATTTCAATATTTACACAATATTTACCATAATGCAACATTGGACAATGTTCAACCATGGTTGATTTTCCTATTGAGGCAATATTTGTCTCAATGCAACATTGGACCATGGTTTACCATGCTTGATATTATAAACCCAAAGGAATCTAAAACTTAAGGGATTAATACTAATAACCGAAGGGATTATCAACCCAAGGGAATAATATAAACCTAAGCTATATAAACCGTAATACAAATATTATAAACTCTAAAATAAACAAGGTTGACCATGGTTGATTTTCATTTTGAGATAATATTTTTCACAATGCTTCACTATACCATGGTTGCACAATCTAGCTATGGACCATGAGATAATTTTTGTCACACTGTGACCATGGTTATTTACCATGGTTTACCATGATTCATTTTCATATTGAGACAATATTTGTCACATTGTGACCATGGTTATTTACCATGGTTTACCATGATTTATTTACATATTGAGGCCATGTTTGACCATGGTTGACCATGGTTTATTTTCATATTGAGACAATATTCGTCACAATTTCGTGTTAGACCATGGTTGACCATAATTCATCATGTTTGACCATGATTGACCATGATTTACCATGGTTGACCATGACTGATTTCCATATTGAGAAAATATTTGTCACAAACCCAAGGGATTAATATTATAAACCGAAGGGACATAAATCCTAATATAAATATTATAAACCCTAAAATAAACACTTAAGTCTAACATGAATATTTTAAACCTTAGGATTGATATTATAAACCCAACAGATTAATATTAAAATCTATAAGAATTATAAACCAAGGGAAATAATATTGGACCCTACCATTAATATTAAACCATAATAATATTAACCCTAATATTAAACCCAAACCCATTAAATAAATATTAAAACCTTGAGTGATTATAAACCCAAGAGATAATATTAAACCCTAGGATTAATATTAAACTCTACCGTGACTTGAATATCTATAATGAGACTCTTCTTATAGAATTTATTTATTTTATGGATAAACACAATGTACCCTTGGGTTTAAGGTTTATAGTTAAAAAGATTCAAAACATCACTAACAATGTCCTCACCATCATTTGACCAAGTTTTTACAATTGTCAACCATAGTTAAACATTTAATTTTTTATTTTTTTGATAATTAATTAACATAATATTGTATGAATGTATAATTATTAATATATTATTCTAAATTTATTAAAATTTAAGTAATAAAAGAAGAAGAAGAAGAAGAATAACTTCCACTAAGACTAATGTGGTATATTGGACCTCAATAAAAGAATAAAAATCTATCTGTGATTCTTCAAAATGTTATTTATTTAATCAAAAGGAAGGGAAAGAAATGTTCCAAAATAGCTATAGTTGGGCTTAATTAACAATTCAAGAATATTGGAATATTGGAAGTGTGTAATATGTTAGGTAAATGAGACCAATGTGGTCTATTGGACCTCAATAAAAGAAGAAAAATCTATCAGTGATTCTTCAAAATATTATTTATATAATCAAAAAGAAGGGAAATAAACGCTCCAAAATCACTATAGTTGGGCTTAATTAACAATTCAAGATTATTGGAAGATTGGAAGTGTGGAATATGTTAGGTAAATGAGATCGAACGTGAGTAATAGTTGGGAAATCTAAAAGGAAGTGTTTTTCATCTTCCACCCTCTTAGTATCACAAATCTGACAGATTCTATCGTCCCAAAGAGTCCTCAAAGTACACCATCGCATAGTTTCACTTCGAAGCTCATGAGAATTAGTTCTTATCCTAGATATGTTCATTTTTTTCTTAGTGTTAGTCAACACAAAGAGAAAATTTTGGTTATGAAGGGTGGGGTTGTTCACCTCCTTAGAGTATCTTAGCTTCCTTTTACCCTCTAGCTCCTTATCATCCCATTTTTTATCATTAAAATTGGACGTAATAGTATATTTGACACTATCCTTGATTCCTATGATGATCTCCTCCTTTATCCTTCAATTGTTGAGCCAAGAGTCGGCATCCTTATGCCACCAATGCTTTAGGAAAAGGTTGGGGTTTGGACTAAAGTTAGAAGAAATTTTGGGGAGCCTCTGGGATCCCATGTTGTAAGGCTTCTTCTTATATATCATATATATAAACATAACCATTCTTTCAACGGGGTAAAGACTAGCTTCAATCAAGAGGATATGATAGGGAGTATTCCCCTTGATCTTGAGGTTGTAGGTTATGAATTACTTTTGAATCATCTCAATATTTATCCATGATTATCTAGATATTCTGCAACCCCAAACTTCACATCCATATAGGACAATAGGCAGGACGAGAGTCTCAAAGAGGAACCTTTTTTTACTCCAAATATAGAGATCTACCAACTTACAATTATTTTTAAGCTCATGATAAGCTTTCCAACCTCCAATAATATTTTTTTGAATGCTATAATTCCAACTGAGTTAATGAGGAATGCTAGAATATTTATAAGAAGAAATCTGATCTAAGAAATGGATATAATACATGAAATTACCATGAGTGATCCTTTTGGATTTAATTATCATGACTTAGTCTTGTTGGTATAAATTGCCATACCCATATTGGAGAAGTAGACATGAAGAGTCGTAAGCTGCATGTCTAGGTCATCATTGTTTTTTGTAGGAAGAATGATATCATCAACACAAAGGAGAAGAATAATGATTATACGAGCAATCTCAGTGCCCTTGCAACCCATAGTTTCCAAACACACCTCTAGCTTATCTATGTAAATGCCAAAAATGGTAGAGGATAGGGGACACCCTTGCTTAACTCTGATATTGCATTTATTACCTTTAGACCGCCCTTTGTTGGTCTTAAGCTTGGAAACAATAGTCTTGTAGAGGAAAATCATAGCAAATACTCAATTGAGTAGGAACCATTATCTCTTCAAGTATTTCCCAAACCTTATGCTGAGGAATGGTGTCGAAATATTTTATAAAGTCCACAAAACAACATAAGAGATTGACCTTACTATTATGACATTCCTTTGAAATGATCTTGAGGGTAACAATATCGTTGATAGTCGAGTGGTTTCTCCTAAAACCAACTTGCACTTTAGCTCTTTTACCATGGCTTTCAAGCCAAATTTATTAGTTTCCAAAATGAGCCCATATAACTTGGCTAGGGTGTGGCTAATCATAATGGTATTGTAGTTATAGGGCACATTTTTGTCCCCATTTTTAAATACGGGAACAATAAGGCTTTGTGTGAAGTAATAAATATATACAAGATAAACGGTTCAACAAAAACACTTTATTCAACAAAAATTGTTAATAATTTTTAATCCATGATCAAATTAAAAAACTTGTTAGGGAATATTTTGGTCAAGGACATTATGCCTAAACTCTATGAATATTAATTTAAACAGAACTTAAATTGATTAATTGACCACTATAAATTTCATGATTTTATCGATCACTGCAAATATTCTGTTCTTAGCAAGTTATCATACTCTCGAAGTAGGTACATGGTACATCACCTAGGGAAGTTTATGGATCTTATTTTAAATACTGCTTACATTCTTTTATTGACAACTATAAATTTCATGTTTTTATCGATCACTATAAATCTTATGTTTTTATCAAGTTATCATACTCTCGAAGTAGCTACATGGTACACCACCTAGGGAAGAGTATGGATCTTATTTTAAATACAACTTACTTTCTTTAATTGACCTCTATAAATTTCAGGTTTTTATTGATCACTGTAAATTTTGTGTTTTTATCAAGTTATCATACTCTGGAAGTAGGGACATCACCTATTTTGGTGAGGGACATTCTTCATAAACTTTATGAATATTATTTTAAATACAACTTACATTCTTTAATTGCTTACATTCTTTAATTGACCACTTTAAATTTCATTTTTTTATCAATCACTATAAATTTGATGTTTTTTATCAAGTTATCATTAAGTTATCATACTCTTGAAGTAGGGACATGACCTAGGAATGATTTTTACGAGGAAATACTTGTATTTGAAACAAACATCCATCACTCAAATGCAACACATATATTAAAATTGAATATGATTTATTCTGTCATGAATATCATTTCCCATTTAAAATTGAATGTCGTTTCCCATTTTGTGTTGTTCAAAATTGTTGAGAGGAAAAGTAAAAATGCATTGCAATGTGAACCCTAATATCTTGTATTTTTCCATGAATAAGAGAATGTTTCTTCCCATTTTGTGTGGTTCAAAATTGTTGTGAGGGAAATTAAAAATCCATTAGCAATGATTCTAAAAATAGAGCTTTTACAGACCCTAATGGATAGTTATTTAACTCTTCCCTTATAAATTATGTTTTTGAAAAAAATCCAAAAAAATTAAGCCAACCATAAAATTTTAGCAAGAAAACATGTGAAGAAAAGAAACATGTATATATATTAAGAATGTAGAAATAGCTTAAACAACCTTCACCAATTTCATCTATTTCACCCATAAAAATAATGATTGGCTAAAAATAATTTCATATACACCCTCTATCAATTGAACCCTCTCATTCCTCTATAGATAACCAATGTGTTGAGCCACGAAATCCTATCTACTATGCACTTAATGAAAACCAATTGCTTCATGGAAAGAAAGTCAGAGATTTTTTATTATGGATTGTAATAAGTTGTAGATCAAAACATTTAGCACATGTGTAATATAAAAATTAGTTATAATTAATTGATAACTAAATTAGTAGATCAAAGTCATTATACGGAGAAAATTTTCTCAAATAAAAAATAATTACATCTATTAGTCTATATCTTTGGAGTCCAAATACATAATGAAATATTGATTAACTCAATTAGCGTATGATTTAATAAATAATATTTTTTTTATACAACTAGATCTTTGAAGTCCAAACACATAATTGAATATTGATTAACTCAATTAGCATATGATTTAATAAATAATATTTTTTTCATAAAACAAGAGGAGAATATTCAGCATTTCACTTTTTAATAACCTGGGTTTTCATTATAATAATTTTATAATAAATATGTAATGGAAAACATATGGAGTTGAGAATATATAAACTTACATAAATATAAAATTTTCAATTTAAAAAAATTAATAAACAACTTTTCAATTGAAATTATTACTCAGGCTAGGAAATTAATTGTGGAAAAATAACTGAAAATAATAATACATTAATAAACTCTTTATGTTGACAAAGTATCAAGGACCTTCAAGTAGAGGACTTGTACTCACCATGTAAATGCAGCTCTTAATGTGCAAAATATTTATTAAATCATGTTTACTGCCACAGGAAAAGGGAAAACTGTTCTTCATTCGTTCCATGTTCAAATTTGTCTGGCTAGTGATGATGCAGAATATTGTGAGAGAATCATAGCCAGATGATCCTATTGCTTCATTTTACTAAATGAAGCGCGCTTATTTTTCATTTGCTTACTTTAAGATATCCACCATTAAAATCAAAGTTAGGGATGTAAATCCACCATTAAAGAGAAAATTAGGGTTGTAAAAGTGAAAAGCAAATGTATATTCATTTTAATGTGCAATTCGTCACTTTTTTTAGTGTGCAATTCAACACTGTTGTATATTTTTGAAAATTTTATGAACTTCCCATTGAAGTAGATCTGTAAACAAATAAATAAAAAAAAGTTAGGGAAAATATTACACGATTCCATCAAAGGCTACTTGGATCCACCTAGTGAAATTTGTTGTTTATGCAGAATCAATTTTCTTATGCATTTCTGAAATTGCAATTGGAGGATTGCATTTGAATATGAACAATTGATTAATAACAATGGTAATTAGAATTTGACTAATATCACAACCAGAAAAATATATCTCGAAAATAAATTTCTCCCATATAAATAGTTACCTCTCAAATCAATGGATAGCTCGTACTGTCGTGAGAAGAAGAAGGGCACATAGCATGAAACTCAAGTGTCTCGAACTAATTGTGTTGTGCATATTCTCTACAATCTATCAGGTTATCAAACAAAATCTCCAATGCCATTCAATTAATTCATCAAACTAAAAGATATTCGAACAAACAAATTGCAGAAAACCCTGTAACTGCTATTCGGTCGCCAAAAGGTAATCCAAATTGAATGTTGAAAGGGGGATTGCAAACTTGCAGGTTGCTATGGTTAATGATTGCAAGTGGAGTTGTCCATGGTTGCAACTGAAAAACGCACCGGTAGGGGGCAAACCATATGGGTTAATAGCCTGATTGTAACTTGGAGCATAACTGAATTGAAAGCAACATGCCACCTTGGAGAGATGAGCGGCCACCCTGCGTGTTACTGCCTGGGCGAGGACAGCTAAAGGACGGTCGTGCAAAATGCAACGCATAGACCATAATTAATTTCAACTATTTTACTCTAAATTGTTTTTCATTAGAATGCTTCATACTCCCCAACGCCTGAGGCTTGGATTTGATTTACCATTCGGACTGAGCATATTCACCCCAGATTTAATGTCACTCATTTATTAATATTAAAAAATAAAAATCAACAATTGAAATATATATACCTATTAGCGTATTCACTCCATTGTAATATTCTCTTTGTTGATCCGATCAAAGTGGATAGAATCAATCCATGGTACTTACCGTGGTATTTTCCCATGGTATTGACCCATGGTATTTCTTGTTGGTATTGACCGATCAAGCCTATAAAAGGGGAGAGAAGCTACCCATTTAGGGCATTCTGGATTATCTATTTTATTATGTTTGGGTTGAGAACCTGGCGTGGCCAGTTATTTTATTGATCCCGGGACGAAAACCCTCCGGTGATGTTTATGTGGTGGATCCATCCAGGATTCACAAGTGGGCTTCAATTTCTTATATTTGTTGTGTTATGTGTTTTTATCACAATTATTTTTAGTTGGAATACCTAGATTTTTTTATTTATTTAAAATTTTGATCCTCGGGATATTACAGTGGTATCAGAGCTATGCATCCTGCTAGCCTGAGAGTTTTATGCAAGGAACTTCGGTGAAATTTAATTTTTACCCTAGCCATCATTTCTCACTTGTAGGATTTTTATTTTTCAGTAAATCATTTTATTGAGAGAAATAAGTGAAGGGAAAATCATTTATAAGTCTGTGGGTTAAATTTGTGAAAATATTTGAAGGCATGATTGACAAAATCATTTATATCTTGTATATAGCCTCTTATGAATAAATGTACCCATGATATTTATTCATGTGTATGGAATATTATAAATGTATCCATGTGTATGGAAGATTCATATCTTTCTTGCAAATATGGTCATTGTTGAAAGGCTAGAAAGTTATTGCTACACAGGGATCATTCTCAAGTTTCTCATTAGGTAAGTATTGAGATCCATTGATGTCAATGTCGTCATTTTATTTTTGGAAACGCCACAAGAATCAACATAATTATATATCAGTCGATTCTCTGGGCTACAATACTTATGTGGATCAAAGATGGCAACAACATACAAATCAGAAGCAAGAGCACAGCAACAGGCCCTTCTCTCGAAAGGTCCATGTTATCCTTCAGCAGTCAAAAGACATCCGGAAGGAAGATGTAACAAGCAAGTGTCTCTTCGAACTTGGATCCAAATTTCAGGGTACAAAGTCAAAATATGTTCTCCTACAGCTAGACACATTAAATGCGGCTTTGAGCTTGATAGATAAATCAGAATGGGAAGGGTCAAGTTGGGCCTTGAAGCCATCCATGCTTGCTTTGATACAACCTAGGATCTTGGAGCATTCTTGTGAAAAAGTTAGACTCATGGTCGCCTCTTGTCTCAGTAAAATCATAGCCTTAACAACACCACTATTTCCCTACAATGATGACATCATGAGGAGGACTTTTCGGGTAATGGTAGAAGCACTCCAAGGGTTGGACAACACCACCATTCTTACTTTTTTCCAGAAGCGCACAATTTTGGAACGCATGGCGAAATCCAGATTTGGTATTATTATGCTGGATCTAGAGTGTGATGATTTAATCCTTCAGATGCTCCAATACTTCTGCAATGGAATTACAACATCTCATCCAAACTACATCAAAACAGGCATGAAAAAGATCATGTCTCCGAACTTAGGAGAAGATAGGGCCATCTGCGAACAATTGAGATCCAAATTGTTGGCCATTTGGAGGAAGGAGCTAATTGCATCACCTGCTGCTTATGAACTAGTTGAGGGGTTGATCAAACAAAACATCAAACTACTTAGAAAGAATTTAACCAAGGAGGAACTAAAAAATATTTGTGGAGACAGCAAGAATGAACTAAGGAGGAAAGGCTTATGCTTTGTATGCAAGGGAGTTTGGGCACTTGACCATTCATGTCCAGACAATAAAGAGGCAACAAGGATAGCAAAATTAGAGACTTCTTCAGATCATGGGAATTCATCCATTGATGGGTTCACTGGTTTTCAGGAGAGGACCTATGAAGGATCTGAGTAGTCAAGTACAAATGGTGAGCAGCAACACCATGCTCTTCAGAGAAACTTGCAGGACAAGCTGAGCAGTCAGCTTGACAACGTACATGATGAAAGGAAAGATGAAATTCCTCCTGATGATGTGGTAGTTGAATCTATAAATACAACAAAGGACATCCATAAAGAGTATGGGAAATCGGGTATGGACAACACTCCACCAGTACATCCATGTTTGACAACCAGAGAGGAAGGACAACTGATCCTCACATGTGAAGAGGTCCAGGATGAATACACCGAAGGAGAATCAAATGAGGAGAGGATCATGCATTTTCAGGAAAGGATCATGCATTTCAAAACAGATCTGATGTTGTTGAAGCAAAGAGTCTGGACAGTCCGAGACACTATCTTACAGGAGAATAGAAAAATTGAGGAACTCATAGGGAAATGTTCCAAATCATCTACCAATGTTTCTATTATTGAGGAACAACTCAAGTCCCTCACAAGGCCGCATGAGGAGTACAATTGGGAGTCACATAGCAGCGCTTTACAAGAATACATAGAAAAGGCTTGCAACACCAACAACCCACCTTTATACATTGAGAAGAGCAGGGCAGAGTTCTCCAAATACATCATGTTGGGTAACCAAGTAGAGAAACATGAATCGAGCATCGAACAACATCCACATAGTATATTTGCAAATATTCATTATTTCCCATGTATGGATTGGCGAGAGATTATGAGTTGGTATTCTATTGATAGGTTGATTCTCACAGCCGAGGGCATATTGCAGCTTGGGCCCTTTGGTGCGGGCAGTGATGGAGGGCTGAAATGGTACCATAACCCACAGGTCCCAGGATTTAGGTGGCATTGGGATCCTGGAGAATCCATTGGGGAAATGATTGTTTGGGATCCAGGTATTGAAGGATCCATTCATAACCATTCAACACGGAGGGTGCATCGGATTGTATGGGATCCTGGTATTAATGTACAAATGCTTCTATTGTGGATAGAAGTGGATTGCTTGAGGACAAGCAATCTTTGGGCGGGAGGATTTGTAATATTCCCTTTGTTGATCCGGTCAAAGTGGATAGAATCAATCCATGGTACTTACCGTGGTATTTTCCCATGGTATTGACCCATGGTATTTCTTGTTGGTATTGACCCGTGGTATTTCTTGTTGGTATTGACCGATCAAGCCTATAAAAGGGGAGAGAAGCTAGGCATTTAAGGCATTCTGGATTATCTATTTTATTATGTTTGGGTTGAGAACCTGGCCTGGCCAGTTCTTTTATTGATCCCGGGACAAAAACCCGGCGGTGATGTTTATGTGATGGATCCATCCAGGATTCACAAGTGAGCTTCAATTTCTTATATTTGTTGTGTTCTGTGTTTTTATCACAATTATTTTTAGTTGGAATACCTAGATGTGTTGATTTATTTAAAATTTTGATCCTCGAGATATTACATCCATAGTTAATTTCACTCATTTATTAATACTGAAAAACCAAAAATCAAGAAACCTCCATCCACTTAAAGTTCAAATATATATAGCTATAATAAATTAGGTATGTAGTTCTTCTGTCAAGTACTATGATTGAAATGAACAATCATTCGTTTATTATGTTTAATAAAAATATGAATATAGAACTATGATTGAAATGCAAGGTCATTCATTTATTATGTTTAATAAAAATATCGTTATTATGCTTAATAAAAATATAATTGAAATGCAAACTCATTCAATTATTATGTTTAATAAAAAGTATGTTTCTTCATATTACAAGGAAAAATTATTTCAATTAATTTATAATATATAATGAAGAAAAAAGTATTTCAACTTATAATATATAATGAAATTAAAATATATGCATAGAAAGAGAATGTCTAACCAATTATAGTATATAATATAAAACCCGCATTGTGATGAGATGAAAGAACTATGATGAGACTTAAATTAAAATATATGCATAGAAAGAGAATATCTAACCAAGTATATCATATAAATTCGGTATTCTGATGAGATGAAGGGACTTAAAGGGAATGGAAAGGGAATATTGGTTAGAGATATTATTTAGAATTTTCAACTTATTAAAAATAAAATAAAATTTTTAATAAAAAATGAGAATATATATATTTTGTAATTTTTTTTTGGGGTTGAGAAATTTTGACTCAAAGATATTTAAAACATAAAAATAATATAGAAATTACATTTAATATCAAGAATTTCGAACTAGTTTCTTTTATATATATATATATATATATATATATATATATTTTATTAATTAAATGATAAAATTTTAAAATAAGAAAATATTAAGAAGACATTTATATGCTTAGATATATTGGAAAATTTCCAAACTTTCTTTGCAAAGAATGAAAATAGAAAAAGTAGTGAGAAAAACTTACTTTTGTAAAGAAAGAAAATAGAAATAGTAGTAATAAAAACTTTATATTAATTAAAGACTCTGTAAATTTTATAAAGGAGAAAGGTGTTTATATCATTTCTTACTTTTATAGGACTCTCTATATTAGTGAAATTGGTCGATCAATAAATCAAAATATCTATGCATTTTGAAAGGATTGATGACAAATCATCACACACTCATTTTTTAAGGATTGATCAATGTTATGGACCTAAGTTTAGGGAGACCTTGGAAATTGAAAAGAAACCTATAAATATGAATAAATGATTGAAATATTAGGAGGTCTAGGGTTCTTGCCTTATTTATTTATTTTATATTTTTAATTTTTTTATCAATTTAGGTTTGATTGTATTATTTTTATTCAATCTAGTTCTAGAAGACATTCCTTTTTAATTTAATAATAAAATCATTTTTTTTTATTTATTTTTTTAATGATATTATTAGTATTATGTTAGAACTAAGACTTTTGTTATCTATAAAGTAGATAAATGCCTTTCCTATTAATCACATGTGGTTCATCCCAAGGACAAGGTGAAAAAGTCTATGGAGGTGATAATAAAAATAATTTCCACATTATTTTTAATTTTATATATTTTTTAAATTTGTTTTTATTACTATTCATTTTATTTATTACCTTTAATTATCTGATTAATTCAATTTATCTTTATCATTATTTTAGTTTAAGTCTTTCTTTTCAATAGAATTTTTTATTAATATAATAATTATAAATTTATTTAGCTATTTATCAAATATTTCTTTATTTTAAATATATTTATTATAAATAGCATTTTTTTATTCAAAACTAGTTGTTATATTCTATATCTCTACATCTATTTGTTTCATGTCATGATCTATTTCTCATCTTGTCATTGTCATGAAGATGAACCACACTAATTTGTTTGGAAGACAAACTACAGTTGATTTGAAATAGTTTCTAGATGTCATTATCATCTAAATATTTATTTTCAATCTAGTTATGGATCACATAAACCAAACTATAGTTGGTTTGAAATAGTTTCTAGATGCCATTATCATCTAAAGATTTATTTTCAATTTAATTATGAATCACATAAGTCTAAGTTCTGAAATTTATTTAGTTTTCAATTTAATAAATAAATGATCATAATTTATCTAGTTTTAAACAAAAATAGTGATTAACACTCAAAATTTTAATTATAATATTTTGAATTATTTGTATAAATTTTATAGATTTTACATGATTTTTATAAATATTTAAATATTTTTTAATAATTTTACTTTTTTCCCAAAATCAAAACATTACTCACCCTTTTATCAATGGATTATTCAATTAACTGTGAGCAATGTTCATATATTCTTAAATAATTCCCTCTTTAGCAAGATAAACCAGTGAATAAAATTCGATTGGTGTATGACTGACAAATATAAAATGTCAAATTGGCGTTGTTCTCCCATAAAGTGAGCAAACTGAAACAGTCAAGTGTTAGTAGGTAACCGTGTAATTCTGGGAATCGCCGCGAGCACGACAGATTCGAGTTCGTCAAAGAAAGATATATGTTCATGAATTGTGGATATTTAAATGTCTTAATCCTAAACTTGACTAAGAAAACACAAGCTTCTTCTCATTTTGATCCGTCGATTATCAAGGATGGTCATTTGGCGAGTTACCTGAAACTTTGGTTCATTAAAATTTGTTCGTACAACTATCCACCTAATTTGTTTTATTTAATAAGGTCGATAATAGATATCATCCAACATGTATTTAAAGCAAAGCGTAGTCTGATTATTAGTCAATTTGGTTTAAAGCAAAGCGTAGTCTGATTATTAGTCAATTTTGTTGAAATTTAGTTTTTGGGTAGGTTAATTTGCAAAGTGATTTTATCGAGTGTGATTTAAGGTTTTGTTTAAGTATTTAATGGTTATAATGATAGCAAACTGTAGACTCCACAAAACACAAAGGTTTAAATGTGTAATATATATATATATATATATATATATATATGTTCTGCAAAATAAGATTGTCACAAAAGTTTTCTAGAACATGGAATCTATTAATTATTTTAAATAACAATAATTCAGTCACCCAAAATTATGCGAAAAAGGGTAATTATAACGTTGTTCATAGCGATGAATCATTGTTCGGAGTGATGAATCAGTCCATGGAATTTATAAACAGGTAAAAAACAGATGAGCATGACAAAAGCTTCATGAAATTTTTGGTTCGAGTCAACTTCAGGAAAAATTACTTTTCACTCTATCGTCTAGATTAATCTTCATGACCCAAAACCACACACGGCTATAATTCATTCACGTCACAAAATACTGTTATCATTCTACTTTTTTGTACGTATGAATGGACACATAGAGTTGAAAGCAGAAAAGCAGATAACCCACTCTTTCAAAGGACTGAGAAAACGAGTGGGCTTATATAACTAGTAGCTGGAGAGGACGGATAGAGAGAGAACTAACGTACAACTAACAAAAGCATTACTGATGTTCTCCTTTTGTTCGTAACGACAAAAATTTATACGTGTGTGCAATATCATATTCCTTCGTTTTATTCTCATATCAACGCAGGCTCTTGTTTTATCATGGTGCGTTCGAGATAAGGTGAACGTATATTTTATTTATAATGATGTAGATATATGACCGTCATTAAAAAATATCAACTGAATGTAGTTTAGCTTTTATATTGGAGGGCTGGCTTCATTAATGTGACCAAACAGCTTCACACAATCTGTTTTCTTCATAATGCCACTGTTACAAAACTATTAAATTAGACAGAAGACAATGGAGTGAGCCAGAAAAAAAAAATTTATTAACTTAGTTTTGATAATAAAAAGACAAATAATTAGTTTTATTAATATAAAAATTATAATATATTAAAACTTATAAATAAGATAAAATTTCAATTTTGAAAACTGAATAAATTTATGTTAACGTTTCCTAGTTAGGATTATCAAATTATCAAGCACTTCCATGCAAGAAGTATTGAAATAGTTATGGCAAAGTTATTATTGATCGAAGGAAATTTCACTTTAAATAGAAAAAAATATTTTATTTTAAAAAATTAAATAGAGTAGTAGAGATGTGTATGTTTGTGTATTTATTTGTATTTTTTAAAAATAAAAATAAAATTTATATTTTAAATAGAAAAATAATTACAATTATAATTAAAAAGAAAAATTAATATGTTGTAAAGTAATTATAAGTAAAAAATTAGTGTGAATGAGATGTTTAAATCTTATACTTTTCAAAAATATTTTAACAAGAAATTTAAATAAATTATTTTAAGATCTATGTTAATTAACTTATATTTCACATATATTTATATATAGAAAAGAATTTAAGTTTATATAATTAAAAAAATTATTTTATTTTATATATATATATATTATTTAGCATTCAAAAATACAATTTAAACAATAAAAAATAACACATTATATTTTGCAATCTAAAAATTTAGATATGAAAAAATTGATTTTTTTAAACTCAAATTAAATACACACTTAAAATACATCTATACAAATACTTAAAATACCTCTATACTAATTATTAATTGTACAAATACTTAAAATACATCTATATTATATATTAATTATCGAATAGAGATGAAAAATTATAAACTAAAGCATATAAAGAAAATTATAAATTATAGAAAAATAAAAAATGATAGTCGAAGCGTCTTTGGTTTATACTAGCTTAATAAATTTTATCGAAATAACTTCCAAGGCTAGGGACTTTTGTGTTCTTGAGTCATCTCTTTGGATGGTTTTCCCTCTTAAGTTATGTTGTTATCATTTTTAGTTAGTACGGTTGCTTTTTAGCTTTTTTATTTTTGTAAATATTTATTCAAACAGTTCTATGAAAGTGCAATTCTATTTTTTTTTTTATGTTATTATAGTTGTTAATTTAAACATGGCTGCGTTGGTTTTTGTGTTGGTTATTAGGTTGGATAATTTTGGCTTGGTAATGGTCGGTAATGGTATATAGAGATAAGGAGATGAGAATGCAGGGCTTTGTAGAAGAAGGGCACTAAGGGCTCTATTTAGTGGCCATTTATTAATAATAATTTAATTTTTAAATTTATAGTCAAATTAGATAGTAAATTGGTGTGTGGGATTTTATATTTTGGGACAAGAGACTTTATTTATACAATAATTTGATTGCTAATGTAGATGGAGGTGTGCATTATTTATCTTTAGATTTGATGGTTATGTAGTTGAGTTATATTCATATAGGGTCTCTTTAGGGTTTTGATTTCATCATTACTATTTGATTGGTTATAGGGTGTTCTCGTTAGTGTTGTGTTGTTGTTACAACCATATTTTTCAATGATTATGGTTCTAGTTGTTTTCAATGTAAGCAAGGAAAATTTTAAGGAGGAAAATTTATCTCCAAGTTTAGAAACTTTGGCGAATCTTACTAGTCCTTGAGATGCAAACTATAAAGTGTTTGATGATATTTGTATAAAAATATTCAAAGTTAAAATGATATTATCTAGCCTCTATAAATTTTCGATGAATTTTAAGGTAAAATAATTTTATACTATAAAAGATGGGTGAATAAAGAATATGTTTCTTGGAAAAAACATTGAAAATTAACACACAAGTGAATATTAGCCCTTCAAATTTTCCCTAAATGTAAGGGAGGAGTGTGTTAAGTTTTTATCCATAAGGACATTGTGAGTTGGTTTTGTGGTGGTTTTTTATTGTTCTTTTGATTCATGGTGACAAGTTGGTTTGCTTTGCGTATGGGCTTGTGTAAGCCAAACCAAGATTTTTAAAGATTAATTCCTCTTGTGATTTGCCTCTAGATAACTACATTCACAACTAATAAGAGTTCATTATTTTCAATTATATGAATGAACCTATAATTGTTACAAAATTTGTTTGCAAATGATATAATTTTTCATGGGTTGTTTTTCCCAAGAAATCATTCATGCCTGGTGGGGATTATATTATTCGTGCTTGATTGATGGTTTTTATATTTTCATTCTTAAGCATATGTGATCTCATTTCCCTTATATGTTTGAATGATAATAGGCACAAAGCATGCAATGTTCTTCTCCTATTTTTAGTACATTAATAAGTGGCCATGTTTTTTTAAATGTGAACTTCATATTTTTCAAGTAAATTAGCATTTTATTTCATTCTAACATGTTATAAATGTTCTGTGGATGGGGCCTTGGTGTGACAATAGGTGGGAGGGTGAATTTCCACTATCCTACCAATCATCTAGGGATAAGGACATGGCCACACGCCCCACTTGTGCATAATTTCATCATAAATCATCAACACATTTCTATGCATTAGATTGAGGTGGTCATGTTGTTTAATGTTAGGTTGATAGTAAAAAAAAATGTGGCAAAATAAGTGGAGAGTCATAATATTAATGATTTTCATATATCATAGGTCATTCTCTCTATTATGTCAATTCGTTTCTACACCTCCCATTCACAATAATCATTTAAAACTAGAATGGAAATTCATGCTAGGAAGCGGATGACTACAACATAAGAACATGGATTTATCAAAGTAATTGGGTTGACATATAGGTGATGAAAGCTTTACTAAACTGAGAGGGGGGTTGAATCATTTTGGTCCATTCATGGACATTAAAATTCATTTCATTAAACTCATTCATCACATAAACAACTTAACAAATAATGATCAGCAAACTCAATATATATGAACAACAAGTAATAAGCAGACTAATACATCACATCAACACACAATAATAATGCATATGGATACCAAATATAAGTGGAAACCCATAACGGAGAAAACCATGATTATAGTATTGTTCTGATGCAAAGGCAAGCTCCTACTCCTTATTACATCTGATTTTTTGCATGCTCCAATATACAGAAGGCTCCTACCTCAAATTCCTGCAAGATACAAGATGTAAGGAAGATCCAACTCCCATATTTTTTCTATAGGCTACAACCCACAGGAGGCTCCTACCTCAACCAACTCCAACTGAACATTTATCAAGCCACAACTTCAGAGAATACTACAATCCATTGATGCAAATAAGAAACAACAATGTGTTTGTTTACCTAGTCATAAATTTTGTATCTCTCCATCTTCATTTCTTCCTCTTCTTCCTTTCAAATATGTTAGGCCCCTATAATACTAGTGTATCCCCTTATTGTTATTTTTGTACCCTTGTAGCCATCATACTGTTATTATTGTGCCCTTACATTATTATTGTTAGGTCGAATAGGATTATATTGTGACCCCATGGACTATTATATATAGAAAGGAGGTTGTGTCATTTGTATCATCCAAGAATTGTTCATTTATGTAATGTATTGTAGGTTTCCCCCTCGAAGTGGTTGATTTCTAAGGCATTGATCTCTCTTTTCTTCTATTTTTGGAGTTGGTTCATAACATTTGGTATCAGAACTTTGGATTCTAGGTTTTCACTGCTCCAAATAGGTCATCGTGGCATTTTTGCTATAAATTTGTTTCTACAAAGGTTCAGACGCTTAAATTTTTACAGACTAAATCTGAAATCCTGAGGAACGCCATGAAAAAATTTGAGATCTTGGTTTGCAATATTTTCGAAGATATGATGTATGGAAGCTAGGGTTTTTTCAGGATCCCGAATTTCACCTAAAACGGGTCATCTTGGTATTTGTGATATAACTTCTTTTCTACGAAGGTTAAGAAGCTAAAATTTTTAAAAAGCGAAGTTAAAATCTGGAGGAACTTCCTGTAAAAATTTCAGAGCTTGGTTCGGAATATTTGTAGAGATGGGATCTGTGGAATTTAGAGTTTTTTCAGGCTTCTGAATTTCATCTCAAAGAGATGATCATGGGAAAATCGTCATAACTCTCTCTCTCTCTCCGAGCGTCGGATTGGATGTAAAAAGTGGTTGCAAGTACACGGACTGTAGTTTCCTGTGTAGAAATTTTAGAGCTAAAGGAGGAAACAATGACACGTGGCACATCATATAAGTTCGCTCTACTGAACTAGTCCATAATTAGGTCATTGTGGGAGATTGGGCATAACTTTGCCTTGAAGAATCCAAATCTGGTCAGACCTATGGCATTCTAAGTAAGATTCAAAGGGCTATGAAATGAGATAATTTAATATATTGAATATCTGAAATCACAGATATATTTCAGTTTCAATATTGAACTCCTCAAAAGCAATAAAAAGGCGTGTATTTTTCTTTTTTAAATTGCATAGTGTTTGTTTGAAAGAGCAGTTTTAAGTGATTCCATGGGCATATTGAAGCATTTTAATGAGTATTTGGTTGTATAATTCCTTCCAAATATAATTCCACATCCATTAAGCCCTCTAAAAGCTATACTATGATGCATGAAGAGGAAGAATTGTAGTATGATATAGCAAAATTACGGTACCAAGTGAAACAAATTTTGATCTTACAAACAACAATAAAAGATGACATATATGGTTTAAAAGAAAAAATGGAGGCTAAGTTGGACTATTTGAAGGATCAAATGAAAGCTAATATGGATGATAAAGTAGTGGAAGCTCACATCGGGCATCAACAACAAGTTCTCCAACACTCAAAGGATAACCTAACTTTGGTGCATAATCAAATGAAACAATAGGAAGATCAACATCATAGCCAGAGAAGTTCTAAAGGAGTCACATAAACAAGAACTTGAAAACTATCAAATCTATCAATTTCAGAGTATCCTGATAAGTGGAAGAACTTACCCGTTGAAGATTCCACGTGGGAGGATGAGAATTTTATACAAAAGCATCCAAAAAAAATCAAGCATTGAGGGCAACACTTTTTTGAAGGAGAGGGGAATGTTAGGTCCATATAATACTAGTGTATCCCATTATTGTTGTTAGTGTAGCCCCCTTATTGTTATTTTTGTACCCCTGTAGCCTCCATATTGTTATTATTGTTCCCTTACATTATTATTGTTAGGTTGGCTAGGATTATATTGTGACCCCATGGACTCCTATATATAGAAAGGAGGTTGTGTCATTTGTATCATCCAAGAATTTTTCATTTATGTAATGTATTGGAGGTTTCCTCCTCGAAATGGCTAATTTATAAGGCATTTATCTCCCTTTTCTTCTATTTTTGAAGTTGGTTTCATAACAAAATATGCTTCACATAAGCTCCATATGTTCCAATTAATTAATGCATAACATATCAATCAGCTCTCTCACATCCTCCAACTCTATAACCTCCTTGTGCCCTCCAAAATGACATCTTTTATAAAGACAATTTTATGGTTGTTTGTATTCCACATAGGAATATGAAGAGAATAGGCTTTACTTTTTTCCTTCTACTCATTCGTTTCCAAACTCTTCATATCTTGAATATTATAACAAAGATAAATAATTCATTTAATATCAATTTCAGCCATATGTAATGATTAAATGCACCATCCTCATGCCAATATCAAATAATGATATTTATCATTAATGTATCACAAAAATCAATGCAACATAATCTCCCTAACCTTGGAGTATTTCCTTTGCATCACAACAATTCAAAACAATCAACAATTTCACATTACAACAAAATATTCAATATACCAATCTCTACAAGATTATAAAAAACATTTCACTATATCACAATTCCTCCTACTTATTCCACTCCTTTTCATGGTTGATCTTGTGTTGCTTCTTTGCTTGTTGCTCCTTGTCTTGATGTTCCTTTTCTTTCTTCTCCTTTCCTTGCTACTACTTTGTTTGTTTCTCCTTTTCTTTGCTAATATTTTGCATTCTTTGCCGTGTTGTTTCTCTTGCATACCTTGTTTATCATATTTATCTTTGTTACTACTCTCGTATACCTTTTTTGGTCCAATTCCATTAATGACAATATTTTCAACAGTCTCCCCTTTTCGCATTGATGGAAACATATTTTTCTTCCCCCTTTAATTCTGAGAAGTTTCTTACTTCCTCTGATTACCTCTCCCTTTGACATAAATGGAAAAGCATTTAAAAATGTCATGTGTCCCTCCAATCACCATGGGCTAATACTAATGCATTAATTTTTGCAATCGTCTCTACAAATGGCCAATTAGGACTTATGGCAATCGAACACCATTTCAAAATTAATGTTGGTCCATATGGTATATAATTAATGTTGAAATAACACTTTGGAAATCATTGCAATATTTTCATGTATACAAACAATAAACAGATACCATCCAATTAATAAGTGCATTTCACTTGCATAATACTGAAGATGATATAAGATAATTGAGTAGAAATAGATGTATAATATTCACCCACATATTACCATGAGTATTGATGCATACCAGGGAGCATAAATCTTCTTTTGCATGATGGTAATATCCAAATACATATCAACAACAGACAATATCAAAAACATATACTGGACTCTTAAGTACTTTATTTTATAGAGTGATACAACAAATCGGTGAAATAGTGTTCCTTTTATAATCAAAATTACCCAAGAATCTCTTCCCACATAATTCATGGAGCATTGAAGGCTTTACAACTCTGTATGACTTAAAAAAAAGATATGATTAATCAGATAGGCTGAGTCCCATAACTTCATTTTTAGTTTAAAAGCCTGATATATATACAAGTATAAGTGGAGACCAAATCAATATTGCATTATATATTTGTCGCTCTACAATTTCAAATTATAATTAAGAAACCATAATCCAGACTTCCTTACGTTGTGCCAACAACTCTGGTGGTGACATGGATTTTCTTCTCATTGTAGAGCTTTTCCAATCCAAAAAAATCTGAATACATCACCACAATCAAACAAATTGATAATCATATCACAACAAAAATTCCTTTTTAGTAATATCAACTAGTCACTAGCCTCCCAACCTTACCATCAAATATGGTCAATGTGTATCTGTTATAAATATGCATCAACAAGGACTCTGATCTGGTTCTTCTTGATATATATATCAAATAATCTACTTCAAATTCTAAACATTGTTTGTAGATTGTTATGATTCCAGCGCCAGTATATCAACATACATACTTCACTCTTCCATAATTTCATCGATTGCAAACCCTTGTACAAATCTAAGGTCTACTGAGACTATCAAACAAAATCACTTCACAATATTTGTCTCTGAATTCAATGCTTCTTCTCATTATTAATTTGGTTCAATATTGAATTTGGAATCTTAGCATAATCAAATTAAACTATATGAAACTTAAATGTTCAACAAACTGCCCCAATATGGCCATTTTTCAAATGATCGTAGGGATCAACAAACTTATGAAAGAATGAAAATATACTATGAAGTAAAATATTTCCAACCTAAATTTCTGATCAGCCATGTGACTTAGGTTATTTGCGTAGTTAACATTACAAGAAGAACGCTTGCACATCCATAGTCTTCAATACGCCACGTACCAAATTCAATTTGAATTCAATGTAAGCTGGAGAGCTCTCATCCCATAAGTGATGTTAACATATAACTCCACATTCACTTCAATGCACTCGGATTATGAACAATAAAATCTAATTGCAATGTATAACGCTCAATCATCCACAAGTCTGTATTGCTAGCCTTCAACGGTAGAGATGCTTGACATAATAATAATCTATCTGTTATTCGCATCCTCATCTCATCCATACACATAACATTTTGGCCAAAACCATAGAACAAATATAGATCAATGCATTCAATCTTCGTGTACTACACACACTAATAATATTGATCCATTAAATTATGGAACAAAATAAAGGGTGGTAGAAAACCAATGTTGAATTATATCAAAATTGCAAGAGTGATAAACTCATTCATGGTCCTCCTTAATGGTGAGAAACTCGTGCATCTCTTCAGGGTTTTTCTTTTCAAGTTATCGGCAATAATTTGACACATGAAGTCTAACATTTTTTGATGACCCAGTAGTTTGAAACCTCTGTAAATTCAAATTGTGTGGGGTGATCATATACAAGAGCTTCTGTGAACTTCTTATCCTACATTTTGACAATATCGGGTGATGAGGCACTAGGGGCATCAATAACATGATATTTGCAATAGTGAATCACCAAACACAAAGTTTTGGTAGATATTTTAGGCAAAGGAATGGTATTTTTGGTACCCAAGTCTCCTATGATCCTCTTTATAATGCCTGAAGCCGATTTCACCTTTGTCTCTACCTCGAATATTTTTCCAACGTAGCTATGCAATCTCTCACTTTTATTGTTATTGTTTCTGCTATTGCTGCCTTCCATGGATGTGGGAATCTATGATTCACTCATGGCTATGCTAGAGAGATACACTGAACTATAAGAGATTCAATGACCGTTTGATGCCTTCCTTTTTTTCATATTTTTTTCACAAGGAGAATAGGAGGGGCTACGAATGGCCTAAACCCTATAATAATTCTCTTGGGTATTGTCGGGAGGCAAAAATAAAAAAATCCATAGACACATCGTAAATGTAAGCACTGTCGATACTAAACTATACAACGATAATGGTGTGTTACCACACCATATCAAAAAATACTACGATAATATCAATCATGCATTTAAAATATCAATTATTCCAGGAGACCATTGCATGTTGTGATTCCACTCTAATATGTTTCTCTTGCGTACTGTGATTCCACCATGATTTGTTTCTCATGTAGAGCATTCGATGCATTAATTTTTTACCAATAGGCTCCATTACTCGTTCTAACAAAAAAAACACATATATAAAAATAACGTTGCTCCATTTGGTATATGCTGATATAACAGAATGACTACATTACACACTGCGCCATTGCACCATTAAAAATATTGATACCACTGCACCGTTAATAACATTGATACCATTGCACCACATATTAATTAATGTTCACTTCAAATAATGTCCATGTCATCTCTCTATGGTATACGTTTCCATTTTATAGGTTTATTGTGAAACGTCTCTTGTCTGTTTCAGGTCGCTACTTGTAACTCCTGCAAAATCTTCTCTTTGCTTTATCAATTATTATACTACCAAATACCTCGCCACCGCAGTACTACAAGTAATACCAATTTCAACATGAAAAACATGTTGAATCTCTTCCACATTACTTCGGTTGATTAAAATTATGTTTTTCATCTATAATATACAAATTTAAATGTTGAGCACGGACGAGTGTCATTTTCGAGAAAATTGTACTCTGGTTAAATCATGGTTAAGGCATCAACCAGAGTAGATTTAAGTCATCATCGATAATATACATGGTCAGCCCATATTGGATATATACTTTTCTCCACAATATTCAGTCAAACTTTGTTCCTTCATCCAATCTACCATTAAGGAAGTAATTTCCAACATGCTCAAACTGGACGTCATTGATTTGACACACTTTTTCATTCTTCATAACCAACCAACACTTTTCTCTCTAGGAGGAGAACTTACCATCCCCAAAAAAATGCAGGGAAGAGCCCCTCTTCTCTAATTTATTGCTTATTCCCTCCCTTGCAACGGTGTCATTTCACCTTATTATGTTCTTTCAGGAAAGAAATCAATCACCTTTGTTTGGATATGCTACATAAGGGAGGGCTTATCATTTTATATTGGAGGATCAGCTTACAACAGATTCATTCTCGAGCCATGGCAAGCCAAATGAAAATGGAAATTTTCAATTCTATTGTTATGAACATCTGAGACGCCATCCATCAATGCGCTCATGTCCAAAAGGAGTGGGGGCTTCTTCACGTGTTTCTCCTATTTTTACGATATCATGGATACCCCCAGACTTTTACCACACACCATCTTCTTTTTCTCACTACCTTCTAAGTCAAGCATGAGATGCAGATAAAAAACAGGTAACTCATTTTCCAAAAACCATCTGTCTAAGAAACCATTAGCTTTGACACTGTGAGGAGGTACTTTAGCTCTCAACCTCTATTCATTCTTCAAATGCATCTCACTCGGTTTCTAAAGTCCTGATTTTTGTGCAAGTGATAGGTATAGATCTTGATTTATGTAGAAATTTCAATATAGAATAGAAGGTGTAGGAAAAATTCTTCATTATTTTACAGGTAAATCGTCATGTCTCTCCCATACTTCATGTATAATTTTGGTCTCAACATATTAGCTATTTTTTTTAACATCCCAACCAAGGTTGCTATAAAATTTAGAAGGCAAAAAATATGTCCTCATGATGGAACCACTCTCCTTGGGATGATGATCCTCTTCTAATATTGGTTTTCATGTGCAGCTCCCCCTGGGATCATGATGAATTCATTTTTTTATTGAAATAGGAATTTGCTCATTTTCCTTCCTTTTCCAAACTTTAATAGACACCATTATTTTGTGTGTGTTCCTTTCATTGGGTGGTATATTTATATTTGCGTCGATATTTTTTTTTGAATCATCTAGAGTATTTGTCAACATGCAATATTTCGCTTTATGGAAAATATTTATACATACATAACATTTTTTGTTGCCAATAAATGCAAGAAATGGTGTGCTCCTTCTAGAGTTCATGATTTTCTTTTCACACAAATTGCATTGAGCCTCTTTATTTCCAAATTCATTACACTTATAAAAAAAACAAAGAAAGTGTTTATGTACATGGTTGTTGATGTTATTCTTTGTTTTCTTACAGGATAATACCTCCTTGTTTGTTTCATCTTCAGTTGATTATTCTTGGTTTTTTTGTTCTTGCAGTCTGCTACAATATGTCTTGGTTCATGTAAATGGAAGCATGAGATATATTTCCTCCTTTGTGATATTGAAGAATTTCTAACTTCAGTCTTCTCCTTCTGGGTATGTTTCTTCTATTTATTTTGTTCTTCTTTTGTAGGTCCTTTTGATGTTTCTTTGTCATCTTTAATCATTTCATTTTCTAAGTTCTTCATGGAGGAAACGTCCTCTTCTTTCTTCTTACACAAACTATTTTTTTCTTCAATCTCACTTTTCTTTGAAATAATCTCGACCTCTAACCTTGCACATTGTACATCTTTCTTATTTAGCTGACTATTCATCATTTCTTCTATTATTTTTTCTTATTTAAGTTGTGTCCTTAGGCTAATGATTCTCTTCTTGTATTCATATTCTCTCTCATAACATATTTTCACCGTTGTCTTTAGATATTTGTTTTCATTCTTCAATATTTCTATTTCAGTTAAGACAATGTCAAGTTTGGCTTGTTCTTCAACTACATTTTCTTCATTGAAATCATGTCCATTCACACTAGAAGAGACCTCATTTCACTGAAAAAATTCCTTTTGAAATGGATTTTTCTTCTTCCTGTTTATCTTCTACTTGTTGAAAGTGTAGCCACTAGTGTCTCCTTCACGCATGAGATGCAATCTATTCTAGATTTCTTTTGCAGAAGTTAAATATATTATTGTATCAAGATCCTTGTTATGAAGATTGTAATGCATTACACATTTTTCCTTAGCATTCCACTGTTTTTCTTGCAAAGAGGGAGAGTATTTACAGTAACCGTCATGTACAAGCTTCCATACACTAGGTCCATAAGCCATTAAATATGTTTTAGCCTTATCTCTCCATTCATGAAAGTTTGGTGCACTCAACATAGGTACACTTTGATAATCCATGAATCAAGAAGATATCCTTCAAGCTATTAGTCTTACACCAAGGAACCAACTCTGATACCAATTGATGGAAGCTTGACTAAACTGAGAGGAGAGGTGAATTAGTCTAGTCCATTCATGGACATTAATTTTTTTTTCATTAAAATAATTAACTAAAACATTACATGAGCATCTTAACAAATAATGATCAGAAAAATGAATATGTGAAAAAAAATTAATAATCAAACCAATGCATCATATCAACACATAATAATAATGCATATGGACACCATATATAAGTGGAAACCCATAAAGGATAAAATCGCAATTTTCTTATTTTTGTGATGCAAATGCAAGATCCTATTCCTTATTACATCTAATTTTCTATTAGCTCCAACCTACAGGGGGCTTCTACCTCAAATTTCTGCAAGCTACAAGATGCAAGGAAGCTCCAACTCCCGTATGTTTTCTATAATCTATAACCCACAAGAGGCTCCTACCTCAACCATCTCCAGCTGAGAATTTATTAAGCCACAACTTAAGAGGAGACTACAATGCCCTCATCAAAATAAGAAATAGCAATGTGCTGGTTTACCTGGTCATAAATTTTTCATCTCTTCGTCT
Source organism: Pinus albicaulis (assembly GCA_034641835.2). Lineage (NCBI taxonomy): Eukaryota > Viridiplantae > Streptophyta > Pinopsida > Pinales > Pinaceae > Pinus > Pinus albicaulis. The sequence goes on from CM076580.1 coordinate 1,150,834,022, forward strand.
TCTTTTCTTTCTCTTATTCATTTCAAATCTGCTTCATATAAGCTACATATGTATCAAGTAATTAATGCATAACATCTCAATCAGCTCTCTGACATTCTCCAACTCTCTAACCTCCTCATGCCGTCCAAAATGACATATTTTATAAAGATAATTTCATGGCTGTTTGTATTCCACATCAAAATATGAAGTTAATAGGCCTGACTCTTTTCCTTTTAGGTAATTCATTCAATATTAATTTTAGCCATATGAAATGATTAAATGCAACATCCTAATTCCAATATCAAATAATGGTATTTATAATTAATGTATCAAAACAATATTTGTAACATCTTTTCCTTTTCCTTGGAGTCTTTCCTTTGCATCACAAAAATTCAGCTCAATCAACAATTTCGCATTACAACAAAATATTCAATATAACAATATCTACAATATTATCAAAAAAAATTCACTCTATCACAATTCCTCCTCCTTCTTATGCTCATTTGAATGGTTGATATTGTATTTCTTCTTTGGTTGCTACTCCTTCACGTGATGTTCCTTTCTTTTTTTCTCCTTACCTTGCTACTGCTTTGCTTGCTTCTCCTTTGCTTTGCTGATCTTTTCCCTCTTTTCTTGTTGTTTCTCTTGCATAACTTGTTTTTTCTCTTTATATTTTCTACCGCTCATGGATACCTCTGTTGATCATGATCTACTCCTTTGCCATCAATGAAAATATTTCCAACAACAGGTACATTATCATTTCTCATGGCTTCATCCTTTTTCATCCATTTAGTTATTATAGCCATGCTATCTAAGTATTATATGTATTTCTTTTCCTTGGTTTCCTTCTATTATATGTTTCTCCTCTATTCTCCATACCTCCATATATTAAAGCATACACTCTACTTAGTCTAGGTTGAAATTTTCATCTAGCTTATTATCCTTCTCTCATTTCTATTTTCTATCTCGACTACAATGAAACGCATGTTGAATTTCACTTGGGCATTCCCATGTACCAAGGATTCTCTTTCAGTAGCAGTAAAGATCCAATCACTATGAACACCTAATATTCTTCCTAGTCCAAATGACAAATTATTATTGGTAAAATTTTTTTGGTTGATTATGTTATGTTTTTTCTTTTAAAATTTAATTTAGTTTAGGATATCTAAATCTCCAGTAGAGTATTTTTGTAATTTATTTGAATTTTATAACTCTTTATGTTTGGATGCTGCAAAAAAATGGTTTTATCTTTAGTTTAGCTTTCATAGTGGTAGACTAGCATAAAAAATAAAACTACTATAATGTTCTTCTTTAAAGTTTGAAATGAAATTATATATATATATATATATATATATATATATGAATATGAATATATATAAATGATGGTTCAATACCACTATGTTATTTCATAATGTTATTTCTTTTTTGTGCTAAGCACACTTGTCTAGAACAAATGCAACCGTTAGTAATTCTTGAATATCTTGTTGAAATGACCCATTTAATGATATAGGTATTTTGATGATGTCATTGTTTAAATATTACAATATTTTGGAAACTTCATATGGAGTTACAAGATTTGTATTTCTATATTCTTATATTTGGGCATTTTCATTGTTTACTTCAAGATATTTATTCATGTTATTATGTTTGGAAATTTTGAAAAATCCTTTAGGTTTGCTTTCTATTTAAGGGATCATGTACTTTCTTTAGTGAGCCAGAACTAGAATTATTCCTTGTGTTTTTATATGATGTATATATTGTTTATTTGTTGAAAATGGATGGGAAAAATATTTATCTTTCTATTCAAACCTTTCAAAATATATATAATTATTGTGAGCGTGGTCCTTTGCATACATGTCTAAGTAGTAATATATAATATAAAATTGTTTTAAAATTATAATAAATATGTTCTTACATTCATCATTAGTATCATTGCTAAAATTGTTGTGGGTGTGGATGCATGCTATCATCTTTCTTAAAGATCATTGTTTCCAAAGTTGCCCCTGTAATATGATAAATTGTTGCTTGAAAAAGAAATTGGATCTCGAATTCTCTTTGAATTTAGATGAATTGGTTCCAAATTACTTGAACAAAAAATTTAAAAGTACAATGTGGACTTCACTTCCATATATATATAAATGATGGTTCAATACCACTATGTTATTTCCTAATGTTATTTATTTTTTGTGCTAAGCACACTTTTCTAGAAGAAATGCAATTGTTAGTAATTCTTGAATATCTTGTTGAAATGACCCATTTAATGATATAGGTATTTTGATGATGTCATTGTTTAAATATTACAATATTTTGGAAACTTATTATGGAGTTACAAGATTTGTATTTCTATATTCTTATATTTGGGTATTTTCCTTGTTTATTTCAAGATATTTATTCATGTTATTATGTTTGGAATTTTTGAAAAATCCTTTATGTTTGCTTTCTATTTAAGGAATCATGTACTTTTTTTAGTGAGCCAAAACTAGAATTATTCCTTGTGTTTTTATATGATGTATATATTGTTTATTTGTTGAAATTGGATGGGAAAAATATTTATATTTCTATTCCAACCTTTCAAAATATATATAATTATTGTGAGCGTGGTCCTTTGTATAAATGTCTAAGTAGTAATATATAATATAAAACTATTTTAAAATTATAATAAATATGTTCTTACATTCATCATTAGTATCATTGCTAAAATTTTTGTGGGTGTGGATACATGCTATCATCTTTCTTAAAGATCATTGTTTCCAAAGTTGGCCCTGTAGCATGATAAATTGTTGCTTGAAAAAGAAATTGGATCTCGAATTTTCTTTGAATTTAGATGAATTGGTTCCAAATTACTTGAACAAAAACTTTAAAAGTACAATGTGGACTTCACTTCCATATATATATATAAATGATGGTTCAATACCACTATGTTATTTCTTTTTTGTGCTAAGCACACTTTTCTAGAAGAAATGCAACCATTAGTAATTCTTGAATATCTTGTTGAAATGACCCATTTAATGATATAGGTATTTTGATGATGTCATTGTTTAAATATTACAATATTTTGGAAACTTCATATGGAGTTACAAGATTTGTATTTCTATATTCTTATATTTGGGTATTTTCCTTGTTTACTTCAAGATATTTATTCATGTTATTATGTTTGGAAATTTTGAAAAATCCTTTATGTTTGCTTTCTATTTAAGGAATCATGTACTTTCTTTAGTGAGCCAAAACTAGAATTATTCCTTGTGTTTTTATATGATGTATATATTGTTTATTTGTTGAAATTGGATGGGAAAAATATTTATATTTCTATTCAAACCTTTCAAAATATATATAATTATTGTGAGCGTGGTCCTTTGTATACATGTCTAAGTAGTAATATATAATATAAAATTGTTTTAAAATTATAATAAATATGTTCTTACATTCATCATTAGTATCATTGCTAAAATTGTTGTGGGTGTGGATGCATGCTATCATTTTTCTTAAAGATCATTGTTTCCAAAGTTGGCCCTGTAGCATGATAAATTGTTTCTTGAAAAAGAAATTGGATCTCGAATTCTCTTTGAATTTAGATGAATTGGTTCCAAATTACTTGAACAAAAAAATTAAAAGTACAATGTGGACTTCACTTCCATTAGTTGATTAATCGAATCTAGTTTTTCTAACAGCATGCTTGGAAACTCTATAATTCTCATGCATATTTTGTTGTTGTGTTTTTACTCTACACCATTTTACTAGACAATGTATTTAGCATCATTAATTAAACCCTAAGATAGTTGTGTAATATTAGTAAGGAATTCTTGTACGATTTGGAAATTAGTTATCAAATCATTGTGGGATTTATAACAATGGGTGCTTTGGTTTTCTCACTCACCTTAGACATTATATATTTGAGGGATTTAAGAGTCAAGTTAATTTTATATAAATTTCAACTGATGATATTCACAATGTGCATTGGAATATAATTATAGCATTTTTATTAATTAATTGAAATATATGATGGAAGAACAAGTATCCCATATGAATATCATGGTTGTTGAATTATCTATACTGTGCTCATAATGTATAGCATATTTTTGTTTTCACTTCATAAAATAATTTCTGGCATAACTTCACATGTATAATAGTTGGTGAATTTATCTTGAGCTTATTAATTCGCTTTTGATCACACTATTGAGTTTTATATGTAAAAAAAATGGGTTGTGTTTTATTTTTTCGGGCCAAGTGAGGTAACTCCCTAACTTCATTAATTTTCCATTAATTAGGCATACACATATATAAAATGATGTCATGAAATAGTTTGAACTTTCAAGGTCCATTGTCTCTTCCTATTCTAACGGTTTAGATTTCTCATATTTTAATATTAAAAAAATATTCACAATTCATGAAATCCCTAAATATTAGGTTTCTAACACCCCCCCACCCACACACACACCTTAATATGAAGATGTGCTACTAAGCCTAAGCCTCATTATGAATTTTTGAAACTTTCCTCTTCCAAGTGCTTTGGTGAAGCTATTTTCAATCTTCTCATTTGTGTAATAATATCTTAGATTAATAGTATTTTACTGTACATGATATTGAATCATATGATACTCTATGTTGATGTTCTTGGTTCTATCGCAAAAGTATTATCATATGGAAGAGGAGTAGAATTTTCTTATTTCTCCTACGAGTCTTCACACATTTTCTTGAGCCATAAAATGTACTAAGTTTCTTCTAAGACTACCACATATTCTGCCTCTATTATGGAATCTACTAGAACTTCTTATTTTCATGACCTCTAGGAGATAACACCTAATCCAAGGCTTACATCATAGCCTAAAGTGGATACTCCATTTTATTCTTCTCTGTCAATGTCTAAACCAAAATATCTAATTAAACTGAAATAATTTATCTTTGAACATTTGTGTCCAAAATCTTCAATTCCTTTCAATAACTTTAGAATTATTTTCATGGCAAATCAATGTCCTTCACAAGGCTTCTAAATGAATCTAGAAATAACTTTGATATAAAATTAAATATTTTGTCTTGTAGTGGTGAGGTAGATAATACTTCCCACAAGCTATCTATGTTTGTTTCCATCCTCAAACGCATTACCTTATTTTCACATGAGATTCAAAATATGTTCCATAATAGTATATAAAGGAGTTAATTTAGTCATGCGAAACCTATTCAACAATTCTTGAGTGTATTTCTTTTGGGAGAGGAATGTATAATTTGGATGTTGAGTCACTTCAATTCCCATGTAGCAATGAAATTTCCAAAATATATCATCTCAAAGCCCTTGTTCGACTCTTTCTTTATATATGAAATATGGTTTTCATTGTCCACAATCATCTACATATAATCTACATATACCAAAACATATGAAATAGTTTTTCCAACTTTATAGAGAAACAAAGTAACATCATAAAAGTTAAAATGATTGAAAACACAATTTCAAAAGATGCTCAATTGACTTTCCATACCAAAGTCACAGTGCTTTTTTGGATCCATACAACTATTTCATAATTTTACACACTTTGTGTTCTTTTACCTTTACAACAAAAACCTTCTACTTAAGTTATGAAGACATTATATTTCAAGTCTCCATTGAAGCTAGTAGAATTCATATACATTTGATGAAATTTTCATACAATATAAGCTGCCAAAGTAAAGAGAGTTTACATGGTGTTCCATTTTGACGTTGGGGCAAAAGTATCATCATAATTAATACCTTAATTTTGTATATATCCATTTTCTATGAGCCTTTCTTTGTGTCTATCAAGTGAGCCATCTGATTTTTACTTGTTCTTATAAACTCACTTACATCTAATTTTTTTGGTTTGAAATGTACATTCAGCTAACCTTCATGTTACATTATTTATGATAGCATCATACTCCCTCTACATTGCTTCTTTCCATTCACCATGAGAAGAAGCTTATTTAAAGGAATTTTGGTTCAAAGGTAGTAGATATATTTAATTCACAATCATATGCAAAATCCATATCATATACATGAACTAAATCATAAGTATTTATATCAAATCCATCTTGTTTGGTAGATCCTTGTAATTTTTCAATTTTTTCTTCAATAAATTGGAACATTAAATTTTGTCTAAACTTGTTTACGAGATGAATAATTGGGTAAGGAGGCCCAAAGATAATAAAAACATAAATAAAATCCCTCTAGTATGAAAATGGATCAGCCATGGAACCACATTTCACAACCTCATTTGTGAAAGGAGATATTTGCAAAGAGGTTTGACGAAGTCAACCAGCGCAAGGTATGAGTTGGAAAGCATTACATAGGAGGGAAGCTTCTAGAGGAAGGGCCCATGAGGAGTCTCCAATTGCTATATAAATGGAGGGGAGGAGAGCTATTTCCATTCATGCATATGTTTATGATATTTAGTTGGTCATCTCGACTTCTTGAGCACACTGGTTGTTTAACTAGTCTGCAGCACTGTTTAGTGCACCGAGTGTCTTCGTTCGAAGATCTCACCCTCAGCCCCGGGGAACTTCGAGTGCCTGCTTGGGTGAGGTTTTCCCATCATTATTTTGGCTCGAGACTGAAGCATCATCCTCTAGGAAAGTGTTATTACTGCAGCAACATAATACTGTGTTGTAGGGTGTTACCGTGGAGACTCCACAACACCACTTCCATTGCTTGTTTTTCAGAGGGAGAGTTTTTCTTTCCTTTGGAGGATCAACTTGGAAGCTTGACAACTTATTTGCAGATATTGGCATCAAGCCAACACATATTCTTTCCCCTACTGTGCAGTTTTCTCCAATAGCTGCATTATTTTCATAGTGCATTTGCTGCGGGGTTTTGCAGATTGATTGGAGGGTGGGACCTCAAGTGTAAGGATCAGCCTTCCACTTTGGAGATCCATTGGAGGAGGTTTACTTCATATATTTTCATATTATTCAGCCTTCTCTACATATTTCTAGTTCCAAAGTTTCCGTAGTTTCCCATCTACTCTGGCATTTTCATGTATTGCTAAAATCCCCAAGGGGAATGTAATAAAGAGCCCTTTGGGCATTTGGTTTCATTATAGATCTCTGTTTTCAGGTATTTATCATTTTTAGATCTGTATTATAATAAAAATAAGCTTCAGCCTCCTGGAAATAATGAGGAAGTGTTTCTAGGTCATTCTCTTATCTTGCAGCACCTCAATCTTGAGAGATTTTCTATGTAAAATCGTTGTTTAACCTTGATTAATTCATATGACATGTTCCTAAACTCATTATCAGATTTTTCATACTGTTTTATATCTTATACCTTTATAAAATACGCTTCCCTTGCTTCATTAAATTTATGCATACTCAAAGTCATGGGAAATCAGGGTTTTTCTTGACTAGTCGGGAAGGAGGAACTGCCTAACTTATTAAAACGCCTTTTTTTTGCTAAAATTATACATGCATATCCCTCTTGACCTAATAAAACATATTCCAGAACCTTGACCATTCCGTTTACACATATTTTCTTATACACTCATTTTAGGGCCAAAAGCCTCACTTTTCCCCACCTTTTTGCCCATAAAAGCTGAGTAAAGGTTTATGAAGTATTTGGAGTGGGTTTATGAGTGTTTTAAACACTTTATATGATATCTTAAGCACAAATTTCTGAAAAATTCATTTTTCAGGCATGATTTGCTGAGAAATCCATTTTTGGGATATTACAATCCTTTAGTTTTTGTATTTCGTACCTCATCAGGATGAAAATTTTCAAGAGTTTCGGTTATACATTTTATGTGGGATATATAATATGTTACATTTTTCTCTATATATTGAGATGGGGATGCATAAATATTTAGCCTTTCAATCCTTTCAATCACATCACTCAAATGGTTTTCCTAACCTAAATAAGTGGTTGGAACCTCAAGAAGGTAAGATAGTGCTTCAGAATGATATCCTAGAGATTGATTCAAAATATGGATCGTCCCTTAAATATAAGTAATATTATTATCAAATCCATGATATGCTTTTGTGTGATTGAATCCATCCAAATGATCAAGTTTTTGGTCAACAACGTTGTCAGTCTTTGAGGATTCAAGAAAAATCACATATATTAAAAGAATAAACTTATTACTTACCTAATTGTAAAGACTATATGCCTTGGTGGTATTTTAATACCCCAACAAGATGCACTTCCAACTCCTTGCATCAAGATTTCCTCTTTGTTTCTTGGCAATGAAAGCATAGCAGGTGGTACCAACAACCCTAATATGCTTTACTAAAGGAATATGGTCATACCACATTTCATAAAGAGTATTATTTCTAAGAGAATGAGATGGGAATAGTTTTTTGACATATACATCACATAGAACTTCATCACCCCCAAAAAAAATTACATTTTTTAAAATCATCATGGAGAGAACCATATTCAAAATTGTCTTGTTCATTCTTTCATCCACACCATTTTGTTCAGGATTTTATGGAATAGTGGTTTTATGTTGAACACCATTTTAGCAAAGATATTTTTCAAATTCATTAGAGTATTTTCTTTCCATTATCACTATCGAGGGATATAAATGTGATTATGAATTATTTTCAATCCATACATGAAAATTTCTAAAAAGTTTCAAACGATTGTGATTTTAATTTCAACAAATATACTCAACACATCTTGGTGCAATCTTCAATAAAATTCATGATATATTAATTTCCATTTGTATAAATAATAGACAGAGGGTGACACAAATCATAATGAATTAAGGGAATATTTCTATGTGCTTTAGAAGTAGAATCATGAAATAGTTGGTTTCTATGGTTTCCTAACACACCAGCATCACATTGCTTCAGTTTGCTTAGAAAAGTTAGAAATCTAGAAACACCATTATTTTTTAGTGAAGGAAGAATATCATAATTAACATGTCCAAATATTCATGTCATATAATACTAGATGGAAATGTACCTTCATTGTGCTAAAAGAGTTATGTAGGGTTATGTTGTAATGTACCCAAAATTCACACACTAAAATTTTATTATATTTGTATACTCTTAATCAAATATTGACACATTCGTGTTGGTATAGTATAATGAAGGCATTCCCTAGAAAAACTTCTCTCCGATTACATGTATTGATCTATTACTTTTATAAAAAAAATTAGGTAATTCTCGAGACTTATTTGTAAATAAATCCACACATTCAAAACTATTTTATAACATGTTCTTATATATTTTCATTTGATGACATAATTATAGAAGTGATTTGTCATCATGGATTTTTCTTGACTCTTCTTAAAGATAGCGTATCTCTCTCTCTCTCTCTGTATACATATACATATACATATACATATACATATACATATATATATATATATATATATATATATATATATATATATATATATGCGAGGTTGTAAAAAGGTATGGGTTTTAACCCTTGAACCTAGGGATACATAATAACTATGATTTGCTTGTCTTGCCACAATGACACATTTACGTTGTTGTTTTGAATATTTACTTGGTATTTTTATCCCTTTTCCTCCCTTACTTTTCTTAACCCATATGCATAGTTCCTAGTGAGGGGTCCCTCACCAACGTGGCTAGAATGTAGCCTTACACATTATCTAATTCACATGATAATGTGAGGGACACAAGGTCCTGTTGTTCTTTTATATTTCAAAAATGGTGATGGATCATAGGGTAATCTAGCTGGAATGATTACCCCGCTTGTATTGTCATTTCACTTAATGTTTGGCCATGTAGTTCAGATTTCTGCTAAGATTTAGCTCTACAAATTTCGTGTTTCTTTAGTAAATGTGAATGGTCTATGGGAATGGAGGGTGCATTCTCTCAAGCACTGTGACTATGCCTCTAGTTTCGATGGAAGTTAAACTTATTATTTTTTAAACTAACCTTTGTTACAACCTTTTTGAGGTATATTTCTTTCCATTTTATTTTAACAATCCTTAATCTGATAATCACAATAGGTTTGGTGGTTCAACAATATACCAAGGATTTTTAGGGATTCGTTATTATTTCAATGAGAAATATCTCGCAAAACATGTTTCCCTTTCTATAGGTATTCCTTAATACCCTATGCTCTAAAATATTGTATAGGTAAAGGCCCGTTCATGTTTTTGGTTATTTGAGGGGATTCACAAGTGCTACAGTCCCTTAGATTCGAACTATGTTTGTTTAAAATAATATATCTCCTTTTAATGTTTTTGACAATGATTCTTCATTTTTTCTTTGTAAATATATTTCTAAGTGATATTTTTTCTACTTATTGCAGGTCTTTCAGGAAGTTTTATAAAACACACTATTTTTTGCCACACTTTGTTAATAGTACTATGCATAGATAATATCTAGCTTAGGGTTTCACCGTTTAAAATTTTAAAATAGCACAAACCCCCACGGGCTCGATCTCTAACCCTATGGTATGCATAATATTTTTAATTTTACATTTGAATTTTTATTCGACAATGAGTGTTTGCCTATTTTCATGTTACCCATGGTTTAAATTTAGGGAATAATCTGAGGTTTTATTCCTTTGTAGGCATATGAGGGTTTTCATGCTCTGAATATCTTGGAGATATCACTTATGAATATATCCTTGTTTGTTGGGTTTCATATTGGACCGTGGATAAATTTAGTCACTATTAGATTTACCCCTCTTCATTTTCATTCTTTGTTCCAGGAGTGCTTAATCTAATTATAGTTTGAATTAGTTCAATGTTTTTCTCACTATGGGGGTTTTTCTAACCTTGTTCCCATTTCAATTATGGTCATGTTTTCAAGGGGGTTCCAAACTTGTGTTCTTCTCAAGTTCCTAGACAAGGCCAAAATTTGTCGAATCACCCCCTTTCTAGCTCAACATTAGAGCTTTGTGATGAGAAACACCAATTCTTAATAGGTATTTCCCTACTGTGATTATTCTTAACAATTATATAATGATATTTACTTAGTTTTCTATAGGGTTTTTTTTTAACTTAATTCATGAGATCTGGTTCAATTAACCTCCTTCTTTCTTAACTCAATATTTCTAACTATGAGTGGATTGATTCTCATTTACGTATTAGTTTATTTTGTTACTGACCCATTTTCACTTGGCTATGAAAATAGTTTTCAATACTTGAGTCTAATATCCATTATACTATCTAATATTTTTCTTATTTATAAGTGTACAACATATCTCAGAGGGTTAACAATTTATTAAGCCACTCTTTCTTGTTTAATTTTTTATCATAAATATGTCTTCCAATAATTTTAACCACTTCTATGTTTGCTAAAGGTATTTTGTGGCTACCATCACTAGAAAACACTTAAGGTGATTTTCCATCCCTTATCTCCAGTTCTAACTTAATTACCTAGATATTTTGATGAGAAACTAACATTATTCATTTTATTACTTGTTATAGGTTAAATTTGAAGCATTTTGTTTTTGGAAGCTTTCCTTAGCATCGTACTCTAGATTTTCAAGTAGGAACCCTTAATAACATTTCTTATTCCTTCACACACGCTTGAAGACATGAATATAGAGACAAATAATGATGGTCATGGCAGTAATATGACCTAGAATTTATCATACTCATACATAAGTTATGTTTCCAGTCTATTGTTTTCATCATTGAAACTGATACTCTATTTATTTTAAAAAATTATAGTAACGTTAACAAAAAGTATGCTCAAGAAGACTCATTTTGATTAATAGTGTTTTAAACTATACCTATATTTGTATATAGAGTATTCCTAAATCCACCTTTTATGCTTTTTTTCTCTCTGTATATAAATACATTCAAAAAATTATATTAGATTTCTATTTTGTGTATGTACTCTATAATTCAATAATTTTTATTAACTAATTCTAACGTTTTTCACAATAAAAATCATGGGGAGATACTCTTATTTATAATACATTTTTCCCCTTTTATTTTGTTTAGGTTCCTAAGCCCATTTCACATATATATAGATGATGTATTTGTTTTTAACTGAGTAATATAAATATTATATATATGTGTGTCCATAAATTCTTTATTGGTTGGATTTTTATTTTTGAATGATTTCTCAACTGTGAGTATTTAGAAATTTTATTTTAATTATTTTTAGACTTCTCTATTTTATCAATGCAATATTCCCTTACATTTAATGTATCAGTTTTTCCTCAGTAATTCCTCACCTTAAACTCTCATTTTAATCCAAGCTCACATTTCTTCTAAGAAGGCTTTAGAAGGAAATTAGTTATAGAATACTTGTCCATTGCATGATTCTATAACTTCTTTCAGAGAGTATGTTATAGTTTAATCAAATAAGGTATGTAAAACTGGAACATTTAACCAAAACACTAATACATATAGAATTTTTTGACATCAATGATTCAGATAGAATTTTCTAGCCTTTATTTAATTAATGATCTTATGTATCTCTACCCTATACACCACATTGTCAAATGAATAGCTTTTCATTATTTAGTATAAAATTTGCATGTATTTATACTTTATCTACTATTAAAAAATGCATGCAATTAATGAAGTTGTCATCTAATTTTTACTGTATAGTAGCTTTTATTTCTCTCGTTCATTAATTACACTACTCACTATTTTTCTCAGTACCAAAACAGCCAAATGTTATTATCTACTTGTTAACATATTCGTAAACCTTTCTAATAGACAATAATATATTAAACTCGTTTACTTATATTAACACTTGAAAATAAAAAAGGAACCAAAATGTTTGCCCCAATAAATGAGTTGTAATCACATAAAATCCCTCCAATCCTTAGGCTTCTCTGATTTCCCTAAGATGTCTTCCCTTAGTGGTATATATCATTTTTTATTCCCCTCAAAGAATTTTAGCAATGTCCCACCATATCTTTTTTACCTTGGACTCTTCAATAGATTTTTTATTTTTTTTTTCTATTTTCTTACCTTAGCATGCAATTCTCTCCAACTATGTCTATAAAAAAATAACACCACTCCACACACATCAAGGGGAACTACATCTAGTTCTAATTCATCCATAAAATCAACACTAATAACAAACCTATTTTTTCATTTTCTTGTTACAATTATCTCTACATATTTATTTACCCATCCCAAGGGATATGGGCTTGGATTATCATGAGCTTCCAATCCCAATTTTTTTACCAACTCTACTACAATGATATTTTCCTTCAATCTTGAGTCAAATAAAGCATCAATATTTTTATTCTTGGAATTTCTCTCTATGTGGAAGATTTTGGCCATTTCCTTCTCTTCTTATTTTCAAGGCTACTCATAATCACATCCTTCTAAATTGATGTACAAATTATCTTCCCATCCATGTTTGAGCTACTTTCAACCTAGTTGTTTGAATAAGTTTATATAATATTATTATTCTTATTATCATTCCTTTTGTTCTTCAATTTAAGCTATAGATGCAAATTTTATCACTTCTCCTCTATATCATCATCAATTTTAGAAGGTTGTGGTGGTTGTTAAGATATTTTTACTAGTATGTTGTGGTATTTTTATTGTCCCCCCCTTTACACTTCTTCTTCCCCTCGTTAGAACCCTCATGGTGCTCATTTTTCTTCAATCCATTACATTTCCCTTTATTCAATACTATATTATCTAGGTACTATGATTGTACATAAGCCTCATCCTCTAATTTCAGATTGAATAACATCATTTTCTTCCACAGATGGATATGCAAACCCCCAAATAAGTTATAATTACATATGGGATATTTTTAGAGATAACTAGCATTATGGCCATCTTTCTAAATTATTCGGTGTACTCCTATAAACTCTACATTTGCTTTTAAATAAAGTAGTGCCACTTAGTCACCAGAGGATCTCCCTCCAACCTCATGATATTCATTTTGATTTCCCACCATGTCAATGAATGATCTTCTAATTTCAGTCGTATAAATGAAATATTATATTATTCCTCTATATGGTGAACTTTAAAATAAAGTTATAATTGTTGAAAGTAGGGATTTATATTTAGAGTGTCAACATCACCTTAAAATGGATTTATCTTAATCTTCACTGACATTTTGAATAGTAATTTTTAATGTTTAATGACATTCAAATTGGATTGATATTTTTCATGTTTTTTTTCGGGTCCTTTTTTGTTTCTTCCCCACCGCCTTATCTCCCCTTTGATTAAACTTCTGAATTGTAGTCCCTATCTTCTTTGAATAGCTCAGCCTTATTAGCTAGGGATTCCATGAGGAGATTCACATTACATATTATATCTACAACTTGTGCTTCCATTCGTGAAAACCTCTCCTCTATAGGATCAAGAGGTTTATTCATAGACGCATCAACCATGACTAGGGTTTTAAGAATCTCGGCTTAGAAAATATATACCATGAACAAATATCCACAATATATCAAAAAAAAAATTCTACAATACCAATTTGATATGTAAGCTACATTAGATATACCACTATATAGTTCCTCACAATATATCTAATAAAATTATACTTAATTATGAATTCTATACTATGCGAGTTTATTTCTCCTTAGATTTTTGTATATGTAAATTACAATTTACTGCATATGCAAGAAAATTACAACTTTCCATAAAATAGATAAAAAATGAAATAAAAACTCACAAACCATAATTGGTACAAGATAAATCATAGGAAACCCTTTCACGAGAAAACCAAGCTCGAAGATGAGGTCTCTATGCTCTCTTTCTCTAAATATAAAATGGTTTCAAGTAAAAAGAATTAATTCATGTGGCCGCTAAGCTACTACAATTCACAAATACTCTCTACATGGTTTCTCCCTATCCCTCTTGATTTCTCTACACGTTTATGGAACAAGATGGTCTTGAAAAGAATGGAACCCCATTTTCCTCCTAGTGCCCTAGTTATAACATAGCTCAATATCCTACAAGTGGTTAGGCTTCAATCCTTAAACTCTTTAATACAGTTACAATATGGAATATTCTATAGTCTTCTTCACCATGATCATGTGCCTAGCCCCTTATGGTGGTAAAAAAAGAAGGTCAACTTTTGAGTGGCATAATGTTTTCATATAGACTTTGAGTGAGGAAATTCTTGTGCTTTTGGAAATTTATTTATTTGTATAATAAGAATAAAATGGTGCTACACTGAAGTAAAAAAAAATTACCCTAAAAAATGTTCATTTGATGCTTCAAAATGCTACCAAAAGGTTTCACACCCAATTTTCCAAACTGGGCCCCACTGGTAAAATTGATCTTGTGAGTGAACTCCTCCACATTTTCCACTATAAAAGCATTGAGATGGATGAAAAACATTATAATTACCCAATTTATATCATATTTAAAAATATTGAAATTTTAAGATCATCTTCAACAAGGTAGCTCATAGAATCATGAAAATCATCAATTCCTAGAGAAATGCTACCCTCATTTCATCTAGTGTTTTTTTTCAACATTGTCGTCATTTTTTTTATGGCAGTATTTAAGCATATCCATGGGTACATCAAGTTTTTTACCTTCCACCATTTATACACTTTAATAAAATGTTATGAAGGCTTCTTCTATGATTGTTTCATTAGTGTCACAGCCAAATTCTTAAGGAAAATAATGGGGCTACTCTTATTGCATGTATGTGGTAATTTTATCTTCCAAAAATCATTTTTTATATTAAATAAAACCAAGAAGGCCCTCCTATGGTAGAAATTATCAGTGATTCCTAGTAGGTGTCTTCGAACTTCTAAAATTGTGTGGCCGAAAACTTAAGAAATTTTTTAGTGAATGTTGCCATAAAATATATTCTCTTTGTATTACAAGAGTGATCATGCAATTATTTCTTATTTTCTTCAAGATATTAGTTTAATAGAATCATCAACATGTCCTCTTGTACAATATTGAATTTTATGAAGAATAGTTGAAGAAGGATCACTATAAAAGTATATCCAAATCAACATTATAGTGATCAGTGTATCTAGGTATACTCTTGAAATAAATACCCACAAACATTTCATGAAATTCACATGGATCCATATTAACCAAATATGATCTTCCACCATGAAATTTGAAATTTGACAATAAATGCAATTTCGTACTTTTTCACAATGATGTCGCCAAGGTAAGCTATTAATACTTTTTATTGTGATGCTTATCTCACCTCAAAAACACCAAGTATTAAAATTATTCAAAGAAAAGGGGCTTTTTTCTAACTAATTTTCCAAGAAAATATCTCAATATGAAACCTCAACCAATTTCATCTTCCACAAACTAGAATTTATCCCTAACAACAATGCCAAAATGTTATGAACAAATATTGTACTTCTTCAGATAAAGTCTTAAATATAAAATGTAATACCCTATATAATGATGATGGGGCCACTATGATATCACTAACACTCTTTTCAGTTCTATTCAACACTCCTTCATCTCAAAGGTTCCTCTCCCTAAGATAAGACTTCTAATATTTTCAAGGATTTGAAGGTAACCTTCATATTTGAGTTCAAAGGTTATTATTTTATAATTGAAGTCTTTGGTGAACCAAGATAAGAACAATAAATTTCACAAACATACATAATCAAGAAATTCAAGGTGATTACAAAGGATAAACCCCCAAAAAAAATTAAGCATATTTTAAATGAAAAATTTAATAGAGGATAAAATATCAATGTCTTAGCTTACCAATATAATTTTGGGGTATGTGAGGTTATAGGATCAACACACTTGATAGAAATCAGAATGAATATGGGATCAAATACTAATGGAGATATTACTTATGTCCTGTATAGGTTTAACCTAGACATCCTACAATCTTCAAGTATATATAAGGGAGGGAGATTTTGCATAGGTCACCTAAAAATAACATAGTGTAAATCATGTCCAAGGAATATAATTAGATGGAAATATTATCGTGTACTTTTCTGAATAATTAATAACCATTTTTTATTAATATAAACAATATAAATAAATATATACTCAATTTATCATGCATCCATCACATTTCACCATTAATAATCCATGAAAATAGAACTTTCGACATCAACAAGGCCTCTGCGAGAGGCTTCTCAAATCATCCATCCATATATAAATTTGAGATGAAAGTAAAAATTATAGACATTTTGGACTTGCTAAATTATTTCTCCCCTAATAAAACCATGAGAAAATGAGAGGAAGCATCTCTCTATTTATAGGGAGAACATAAAATTATTTATACATTAAAATAGTATTTTCCTTAATAAAACCACCTAATATAACCCATGAAGGGGATAAAATACCTCTTTCTTAATTGAATAATCTAAATAAATACAATGTGAGGGTTTGTAAAGCCACATGTACGAAATGTAAGGGCCATGATATCTTAAATTGACATGTCTCTTCAAATCAAAGACAAAGGGGCTTCAACACAAAGTATCTGGTCTCTAAAGTCTCTTCAACCATGTTCATTCCTTCCATAAAACTTCAAATATACCATGAAATTCCTTTGGGATTTCTCAAAACATGAAACCTAAATATCTTATGTCCCCTCAAAAATGAAAATGTTGAATTATAAGGTTTTCACTATAACTTATAGACTAACCTAGTATGCGACTCATTTTAGGTTCATCCCTCATATACTTGTAGGTCAGGCTTCATCCCTCTTTATTTTTTTCATGCCAATCATCAATTATATGACCTATTAGGTAGGTTATTCCAATTTCATTAATGTTACATAAATGGATTTTCTATGTGTGTGTGTGTGTGTGTGTGTGTGTGTGTGTGTGTCCTATTATTTCAAGTGGTGTTCCCCTTCTTCCCTAGCTTCAAATAGAAATGACAAACTAGACTATCATTATAATAGGAATTGAATTATATTTGAAAATTTGAATGATGTTTCCTTGCTAAGTATTACTCAAAATGATACTTACAAGAATTTCAAATCTACTCAAGGTAAAGACAGGTTTGAAACATATCCACCAGAATTCATCTTCAATATATTATAGAAATAAAAGGATTGTTCTTGACCATCTCTAATTATATTGTGAATTACATCAATCCCCTCAAGATCTGGATTGTCTTCACGCAAAATACTACCTCTATGTTAGATGTGACAATTAAGGAACATATACCAACCAATTTCACCAAAGCTCCTCCATGCTAGTGATCCATATCAACAAAGTTGTCAAATTTGAAATTAATTTGTGATATAACTATCAGTTCCTATTTCCATCATAAATGTTCCCTTAGGTCACAAAAAAAATAGTCCATCACAATTTTTTTGAGATAATTAACAAATCAATATGTACGAAAAACATATTGAAAGTCAAAAAGTTTTCTTTTGACGAACAAACTTTTTAATATGTTGCAATAGCCAAATCCAATAGTTCCAAATGCAAGCTCATGCACAATTCCATAGCATAAACCTCATGTATTCTATAAGGGATTGGAATGTCATGGAGGATTTCATTTAATGGAGGAAGAGACTCAAGCATGCTAACAATGGAAATATTTTCATTGATGGGAAATGAGCAGAAAGGAGGAGCACTAGAATTATTATTAAGGACAAAGGAGCCAATCAGGATCAATTGGAGTATAAAGAATCTATAAGGCAAAGAAGGGAAAAGTACAGTGGAGGAGAAGAAAAGAGGAAGAGGAGCAACAAAGTGCCAAAGGAACAGCATTAGAGGCATGGAGATGATGTTGTGGTGACATGGCAGTGACGTGGCGATGACGTGGCAGTTACGTGGTGATGATTTGGCAGTGACGCTACAAGGTGATGTGGCACGATGACATGGAGATGACATGGACCTAGCCCGCATATCGCACATCTCAACCTGAGGTGGATAAGCACTCAAGAATCATGTTAAAATGCCAAAGTGTGAAATGCGATAAGAGTATCGGACACGATAAGCTTCAAAGCTAAAATATAAAGGATTTAAATTTTGGCTATGGGACCTAATCACATATCGCACATCGCAAGCTCAGAAGGGATAACACTCGTGACTCACATTAAAACGCCAAAATGTAAAGTGCGACAAGAGCCTGGACACGATACCTCTCAAATTTTAAATACTAAATATTTTAAAGTCCAGCGTGGGACCCATTCGCATATCGCAAATCGCAAGATCATAAGAACAAGTTCAAATCACCGAAATGAAAAATATGATATGAGAAAGGACACGATGCATTTTCAAAGGTAAATTATAATATATTTCAGGTTCCGTGTTAGGTGTGTTTCCTTAATAAATCACATCGGGAGAACAAAAGGTGTCTATAACATATAATAAATAGGATCACCGAAATGAGATAAGCATACCGGATACAATGTAGTTTCAAGGAAAAAGTATAAATGATTTCAAATCTGGAGGTATAAGGTTTCCCTTTGAGAAATTTCATCAGGGTTTGGAAGGGTTATGCATAACAACAAACACATGAGAACACAGAAGTGTGAAATGAGATAATGAAGCGGATGCAATGTAGGTAAAAGTTGAAGCCTAAAGTATTTCAAGTCCAAGAGTATGGGTTTTCCCTTTGTTAAATCACATTGGAGAGAAAAGGAGGATTATAACGTAAAACAAAGGAAACGTTGAAATGTGATAACTTACCAGACGCAATATCATACAGAGGTAAATATTAATATATTCCATGTCCAGATTTAATGTGGTTATGCTTGTTTATGAAGAAGTAAATATAAACGGAGGGTTCACTCGAGTGTACAAAAAGGAAAGCCTGAATGCAAGAAAAGACTCAGGTAAGTAAAAATACTCGACCCCGTACAGAACAATGTTGTATGCGGTTATGGCAGTGAGTTAAAAGGAAAGGTTAAATACAAGAGGAAAGACTCAAGAAAGTGACCCGATACTCATGCAAGGTTAGTGCCAATGTTTAATAACAA
This sequence comes from Pinus albicaulis, assembly GCA_034641835.2. Taxonomy (NCBI): domain Eukaryota; kingdom Viridiplantae; phylum Streptophyta; class Pinopsida; order Pinales; family Pinaceae; genus Pinus; species Pinus albicaulis. The sequence goes on from CM076580.1 coordinate 1,150,853,753, forward strand.
AGTATGAACGCAGCAGAAGGAGACTTGATTAAGTGACCTAACACTGAACAAAGGAGTAGGTGAAGGCTAAATGTTGTGGGCATGAGAAGAAGAGGCAGAGTCAGGAAAAAGGATCATATGGTGGCACTATTGGAAACACAAAATTTGGGTCAATTTGGGCCAAAAATACAGTTATGCAGAACTTTGTTGAATGTAACATCATAAACAGAAAGAACTCTGACAACAATAGAAAGACAAATGCACAACGAGCAAAGAGCTGAGAGGGCTAACTAAATATTGCTTTAAATATAAATTAATTAATTAATTTTTTATTGTTTGTGATGAAAATGCAGGTCTCCATAGGCATAGGAAAAACTCCATGAGTGTTGTAATGATTATTTCTGAGATAGTAACCTAAACTAAAGAATGAGGAATCGAATGGGTGGAAGGCATAGGGTCAAGCCTCTTCACTTCGTATTCCCTGTAGAATGCAAACAATAATGCAGTTATCTGTATAATATATGTAATATCAGTGTGGATAGAGATGTTAGAAAGCTGCAAAATGGAAGAGAGTGGAAGGAGAAAGAGATCTTCAAAAGGTTAGAGAGCGGAAGAATCAGACAAAGTTAATAGAGCTTTTGTGCACATTAGGAGATGATATGAAGAAAAAATGAAGGAAGAAATGGCAGCAGTGAAGGAGGGGTATAACCAAGCTGATATCCAAGTAAATTAGCATATGATTTTTATTGTAGTGTGAGAGAGTTGGAGCTTCCATATTAAGTTGTATCTTGATATATATCTAGTTGGAATTGGTTGAAGTAGGAGCCTCTTGTGGGTTGCATCCTGAAGAAAATACATGTGAGTGGTGCTTATTTTTCAAGTTGCAGCTTGATAAAATTCCAGTTGGAGTTGAGTGAAGTAATATCCTCCTGTAAGTTGTAGCCTGCAAAACAATTATGGGATTTGGAGCTTCCTTGCAATTTGTAGCTTGCAGAAACTGAGGTAGTAGCCTCGTGTAGGTAGGTGCCTGCAGAAAATCCGTTGTGAGAGGGTGTAGGAGCTTGCCTTTGCATCACAACAATAATAAGATGGGGTTTTCTTCCTTATGGGTTTCCACTTATATCAGGTGTTTATGTGCTTTATGATTATGTGTTGATGTGATGTTTTAATCTTCTTAAATACTTGTTGTCCACACATTCAATTTTCTAATTCGTTATGTATTAAGATGCGTATAAAATGAAGTAGTTAATCAGTGTAAAGAAAAGAGTTTTAAATGTCCATGAATGTGCTAAACTTATTCACCCCCCCCCCCCCCCCCCCCAACCCACCCCCCACCCCCCACCCCTCCACCCCCTTCCAACCCCCCCCGGGACTTATTTTAGCTAAGGGTTCATCAATTGGTATCAAAGCCAGTTCCTTCAGTATCAGTCTAACAACTGGAAGGAGGTCCCAAGTCCCAAATATGGCTAGCATAGAAGGAAGATTTAAAAATAAAGCCCCTCTATTTACTGGCACAAATTATGCTTTCTATAAAGTAAGAGTTAGGACATACTTAATGTCTCTAGAAATAGAAGTCTAAGTTGATGTGGAAGAAAAATATGCACCAAAGGAAACTAACACTCAGAAGGAAGCCAAACAAAATTTGATAGCTAATGAAAAATTAATGAATGCACTCTTGAGAGGTCTAAGTGAGTCAGAATCTATCAAAGTAATGCACAGTAAGGGTGCCAGAGAAATCTGGGATACATTAAAAAATATTCACTAGGGAGATACAAAGGTGAATATTGCCAAACTACAAGCACATAGAACTCAGTTTGAAAACTTAAAAATGAATGAAGATGAAGATATAGCTGAATTATTCTTAAGAGTTGTAGAATTTGTGAATATCATGATAGGCCTAGGAGAAGAAATTAAAAAGTGTTGTAGTACAAAAATTATTGAGATCTCTACCACGCAGGTTTAATCCTAGGGTTTTTTCCATAGAAGAAACAAAAATCTGGGAAACCTTGACCAGGAACCAATTGCTTGGCAACCTCACAACATATGAGATGAGACTTCCTAAAGGGAAGTCAAACATGAGGGAGGTTGCCTTTAAAAAAGACGAGTGCATAGAAGAGAAGGAAGGTACATGCTCATGCTCTGATGAAGAAGAATCCAAATATATTAGAAGAATAGATAGAAGCACATGTAAGTATAAAGTTAAACTTCCATTCAAGTGCTTTAATTGTGGAAAAGTGGGCCACTATGCCTCAAAATGTCCCAATAAGATAACAGAGAATCAGGGTAAAAGGAAAGAGAAAAGCAACTCCTATTATATGCAGGAAGGGAAGAAATTTAAGAGAAAAACCTTTTTTACCTAGCAAGATAACAATCCATATGAAAGCTCAAATGAATCCCTAGATGAAGATGGAATCTCAAAATTCACACTAATAAGTATAGATGACCTTGAAGATGATCTCCTGGAATATCAATAAGAAGGTGAGGTAGACCTTGAGGGAGAGTTAGTGAGTGCCCTAAAGGAAATTGATATACTCAAGCTCAAGACTAGAAAGCAGAAGGAAATCCTTCTGAAATATGTTAACGAAGAACCAAACTCTAAAGGTTTAATTAATTTTAATATTGAACCAAAAGAAGAAAGGAAAGTAGAATACATTTTGTTTCAGAAAATAAGAGAGAAAAATTAGGAATGTGGAAGATTGGAAGAAGAGATGGTGAGTCTGAGGAAGAAATTGGAAAAGGCTCAAACTAATTTAACAATGAACATTCAACAGCTAAAAGGTCTTGAACAATTGGATAGGATATTGAATTCACAAATATCTCCTCTTGGAAAGGTTGGGATATGATATGAAGGATAATCCAACAAGTCGAAGGAAGAGGATAATAAAGCTATTACTTTTTTGAAATCTGTAATAAAGGAAAATCATAACTCTCATCAATCTAAGATTATTTTAGCTAGAATACTTATAAAAGAAAGAAGAAGCTTGTGTAAGAAGCTTTAAGATGATATTTCCTCCATGGAGAACTCAAAGAAGGCAGCAAGTGAAAGGGATGATGAAGCAGCTCAAAAAGGATCCAAAAAAGCAGAAGCCAACAAGAACTGGTGTGTAATGAAACAAACAGAAACAAGCAGTAACATCAAGAGACAAAGAATGAGAGGAAGAAGCAAGTAGTTGCAAAAATCTCAATTGTTCCTAAAGATCAATTGAACAAGTTCAGAAGGTATCAAAGGAGGTTCTTTCCTCCTATGAAAAATATCACATGTTTCTCTTGTCATAAACCAAGACATATTGCAGCACTTTGTAAGACAAGGCATATCAAATTTAATCAGCAAAATATGTAGCAAATGAGAAGACCCCGTCAAGAAAGAAAATGTAAAATACAATCTTTCACCAGGTACACAAATCATTTCCGTGGCTACATTTATTCATGCAATGACTTTGTACATGTATCAGCTCAATGTAAGACAAATCAAATCAAGTTTAACCAAAAAAAGATGCAGAAAATGAGAAGACTACCTCAAGCAAACAAATGGAAAGGACAACCTTTCACAAGGTACATAAATCATTTCCAAGGCTACTGTTATTCATGCAATTAATTTGGATATAAACCTGTTGAATGTAAACTATGTTAAAGAATGAGCACAAAATGTTATACATCAGCTAAAATGTACCTAGGTAAAATAATATGTTATGTATGCCACAAGCTTGGACACAAAGCAAATGACGGTAAGTTGTCATATACATTAAAGGACTCTAGACAAATGATGGAACCAAATCAAATCAGACCAAACTGTGAATCAAAAGGAGATTCATATATTATGAGGAACCTAACAAAGTATGGAAGAATAAGAAGAAAAAGGTGGAGCCTATTACTTTAATAACATGATGAATCCATCATAGTCTCAAGGGGAGTTGATCTAGGAAGCAACACATATATCCAGTCAATGATAGATAAGAAGAAACATCCTAGGGGGAGAGAAGTTCATAAAATTCCCCATAAGAGTTGTCAAATAAGAGCTGATTGGAATAAGAACAGCCAAAGGTTCATGAAGGGAAAGGACAATTCATCTGGTAGAGAACTATAGAAGAAGAAGGACACCTTAAGCATTCAATATCCAACAAGTTGATGGAAGAAGAGAAAGCAGCAAAAAACCATGGTGGTAAAGGGAACATCAATCATGAACTTGGAAACTAAGAGGATGATTACATTTTGTGTCTCATTGCAAGTGTTGATAGTGAAACAAAATTATTTTAAGAAGGATGAATAAGAAAAATCTTATTATCTTTATGTCATTACAAATATCCATCCCAAGTATTGTTATTAGAGCAGTGGTATGATACAGATCGTCAGCATCGGAATATTATGGTATGCATCATGGTGGTGGTATGGTAGAAATACATGAAGGAAGTAGTCCCAGCGTTATCATCATTATAATATGTGTGGATTAAGTTTTAGTTGCTATGATTAGTGCAAAGTATCTTCTAGTTGCAAATGCTGGAGAATGTCGAGTTGCGTTATCAATGCATCGAAAGGTTAGTAAAATGCCAAAGCATCATTATCTTATGTCTTTTCATGTGTTATATTGAGCGCTAAAGGATCACGTAGTCTTGGATATGAAATTTTTCCTTTTCAAGTCAGTATTGATATACTCTCAAGGCCTCTTTCTTAAGTCATCCATAATCTTGCTGAAGCATGTCTGATGAAACTTCAAGTGGCAAAATTGAAGATGTTTCCCGAAGAACATGGTGATAGAACAGTTGAAGTGTTTGAAGTATGATGGGTTAGTTGTGTTAATCTTACTATTGAAGGTCAAGAGTCTATTATTGATTCAAGTGAAACTTACTTCATTAGAAAGGAATAATTTATATTTCACCATTGAAAATAGTTTATCATTGAACTACATACCCCCTTGTGTCATAAATAAAAGTGTATAGTTGATATTAAGATTTTCCAATGCATGTAATGTATCAATCCTCGAGGGTTTTATGTTTAAATATGTAAATATTCAGTATTAAAGTCATTGGTCCTTTTAGATTGAAAGATATTGTCTAATCTTACAAAAATTGTAAGCTCTGTTTGAACTCATTGTTCAAATCAGCATCAAGGTCTTTTGACTTGTAGTGATTACATCTTTATCAGAAGTCTAGCACATATCACTATCATTGAGCAAAAAGGGATAAAATAACAGAAAATTCTATGGTGACATGCCCTCCAGCATTCTCATGAGTTGTGATAGCAGCAATTTGTTTTGTATATTCATTTAATAACAAAAGAACTGAATGAAGGATGATTATACTGAACTCAAAGAGGAGCTTCTCTAGGAAGCACCCAACCATTATTATTAGAGCACCATTGATATTGGAGCAAGCATTACTAATGTGTTGATCTTGCGTTGAAGTGGGGCATGTTTTTGTTTAGGAGGTAAGAAAATAAATAAATGATAAAAATCTGAATAGTATGTCTTTGAGACTCCAATTAAATAAATTGAAAAGGTCTTTCTGAAATGCATTGTGATAAAACAATTTATTGATCTCGCATCTCATCAGTACAAAAGTTTAATGATGCTAGAATCAAATTTTGTAAATTGTTGATTTTTGTTGAGAATAGTGGAGAGCTCAATGCAAATAACTGAGAGTATGAAGGGTATCATAACTATGGTTGTCTCTGCGAGCCAAAGTGAAATTATCGCATGGATTATCAATGGGTATCATATTATCTCATGGCCTTTATGCATAGACACTTTTTGCATAAGTGTATACCACAAAGATCATATATATCAAGCTCTAAATATTAGTCTTCCTTAAGCATGTGTTACACCTAAAACTTATGTAAGAGTGGTATGTAGGTGAATTTGAGAATCCCTTATAAGAAAGTATGAGCAGTTGGCCTATGAACCAAGTTCTTTGCAAAGACATCCTTCAATATGCAATGAAATCACTGTGTAATCTGGTAATAAAGGTGAACCGTGGCTGCAAAAGATATATTGGAATAATCATATTTGAACAAATGTGTACTGCAGATGTGTATTGTAGAAGAATACATATCCCATCTACAATATTCCTCAATAGATATGTATCTCAGATGAAGATCATAATATAGACTGAAGTATATTTGGAGCAGAATTTATATATCGTATGGAGCATTCTCTGTATTTTAGTATTATTGCAATGATGCATTTATGATTATATAAGTCTGGTACATTTTTTTCTATGGAGTGTCCTTATCATCACTTTCATCATTATACAAGTGCAAGGAGTCTATGCTTTGGGATGGCATCGGCTTACTGTGTATATACATACAAGTTCAATTTTTCCCAAAGTGTTCTCCCAACAATTCTTATACACCAAATGGAGTAGGAGTCCCAACCAGGTATGTGGAGAGAATGAAGAATGCTTATGCAGAACTCTAATAAGGCAATGATGGAAAATACACTAGAAAAAGGTGCAACTCTTTTCCATTGATGTCAAAGGCATGGAAAAGCAGGTAGAGGAAGATAGGCACTTCTCAGAATGAAAGGGGGAGGAAGTGTTGGAGGAAGTGTTGCCATCAATGCCAAAGGGAGATATTATTGGAAATATTGTCATTGATGGCAAAGGATTAGAAAGGAGGAAAACTAGAATTATCATTAAGGACAAAGGAGCAGATGAGGATCAGTTGGAGTATAAAGGAGCTATAAAGAAAAGAAGGCAAAATTACAGTGGAGCAGAAGAAAAGAGGAAAAGGAGTAGCAAAGTTCCAAAGGAGCAACAAAGAGGCATGGATCAACACCAAAATTATAATTAAGGAAAAGGAGTAGAGAGGATCAGTAAAAAGGCAAGGAAAAACATTAGAAGCTATATCAAGGAGCAAAGGAAAAAAATGCAGCATGTTTGGGTCGAGTCGTGCATGAGTGGGTAGAGTCATGAATGTGCTAAGACAAGTAATGAATGCGTTCAACTAGTGGGGAAAGTCGTGAAAGCGTGGGCAGAGTCAGGCTAGTTTGTGTTGAAAATAGTGTTCGCGGAGATATCCCAAATTGAAATTGCAACAGAAGGCTTGATCACATATCGCAAATTGAAGCGGAAGGAGTATCACAAAATAGAAGAGATGGAGAAATTGGGAAATGCGAAGTGCGGGAGATGACGTGGCAAGATGACGTGGCAGTGATGTGGTGATGACGTGGTAGTGATGTGGTGATGACATGGCAATGACATGGCACTGACATGGAAATGACGTGGTAGTTACGTGGCAAGGTGATGTGCCACGATGACGTGGAGATGACGTGGACATGGCCTGCATATCGTACATCACAAGCTTAGGAGGATAAACGCTCAAGAATCATGTTAAAATTTTGAAGTGCGAAATGCAATAAGAGTATCGGATGTGATAAGATTCAAAGCTAAAATATAAAAGATTTAAAGTCTGGCTGTGGGACCCAATCACATATCGCACATTACAAGCTCAGAAGTGATAAAACTCATGAATCACATTGAAACGCCAAAATGCGGAGTGTGATAAGAGCCCGGATGTGATACCTCTAAGAATTTAAATACTAAATATTTTAAAGTCCAGCGTGGGACCCATTCACAAATCAAAAATTGCAAGATCAGAAGGGTGAAGATCATAAGAACAAGGTTGAATCTCCGAAATGCGAAATGTGATATGGGAAAGGATGTGATGCATTTTCAAAGGTAAATTCTAATATATTTCAGGTCTAGGGTTAGGTGTATTTCATTAAGAAATCGCATCAAGAGAACAAAAGGTGTCTATAACATACAATACATAGGATCACTGAAATGTGATAAGAGTACCGGATTCAATGTAGTTTCATAGAAAAAGTCTAAAGGATTTAAAATATGAAGGTATAAGGTTTCCCTTTGAGACATCGCATCAGGGTTTGGAAGAGCTATGCATAATAAGAAACACATGAGAACACAGAAGTGTGAAGTGCGATAATGAAGTGGATGCCATGCAGGTCAACGTTGAAGCCTAAAGGATTTCAAGTCTGGAAGTATAGGTTTTCCCTTTGTTAAATTGCATCGGAGAGCAAAGGAGGATTATAATGTAAAACAAAGGAAACACCGAAATGTGATAAGTGACCGGACGTGATATCATATAGAGGTAAATATTAATATATTTCAGGTCCAGTTTTAATGTGGTTACCCATGTTTAAAAATAAGTAAATCTGAATGGAGAGTTGACACGGGTGTATAAAAAGGAAAGCATGAACACAAGAAAAGACTCAAGTAAGTAAAAATACCCGATGCCATGAAAAATAGTGTTGTAGGCAGTTGTAGCAGTGATTTAAAAGGAAAGGTTAACCGCAAGACGAAAGACTTGGGAAAGTGACCCGATACTCATGCAAGGTCAATGCGGTTGTTTAATAACAAAGTTTGAACGCAGTAGAAGGAGACTTGGGTAAGTGCCCTGACATAGAGAAAAGGAGTACGTGAAGGGTTGAACGCCATGGGCACGAGCAAAAGAGGCAGAGTTGGGAAAAAGGAGCATATGGTGGCACTATTGTAAACGCAACAGTTGGGCCAAGTCGGGCCAAAAAAAAAGTTGTGTAGAACTGTGTTGAATGTAACAGCAGAAACAAAAAAGACTCTGACAACAGCAGAAAAGAAAAATGCACAGCGAGCAAAGCGCTGAGAGGGATGAGTGAATATTTTTTTAAATGTAAATGTATTAATTAATTTTTTATTGTTTGTGATGCAAAGGCAAGTCTCCATAGGCATAGGCAAAACTCCACGAGCATTGTAATGATTATTTCTGATGTAATAACTTGAACTGAAGAATGAGGAATCGAATGGGTGGAAGGCATAAGGTCAGGCCTCTTCACTTTGTATTCCTTGTAGAATGCAAACATTCATGGAGTTATCTGTATAATATATGTAATATCAGTGTGGATAGAGAGGTTAGAGAGCTGCAGAATGGAAAAGAGTGGAAGAAGTAAGAGATCTACAAAAGGTTAGAGAGCAGAAGAATCATAGAAATATGATAGAGTTGTTGTGCACATCAAGAGCTAATATGAAGTATAAATGAAGGCAGAAATGGCAACAGTGAAGGAGGAGTATAACCAAGCTGATATCCAAGTAAATTAGCATATGATTTTTATTGTAGTGTGAGAGAGTTGGAGCTTCCATATCAAGTTGTAGCTTGGTATATATCCAGTTGGAGCTGGTTGAGGTAGGATCCTGTTGTGGGTTGTAGCCTATAGAAAATAAATGGAAGTTGGTGCTTCCATTTCAAGTTGCAGCTTGATAAAATTCTAGTTGGAGCTAGGTCAGGTAAGAGCCTCCTGTAGGTTGTAGCCTACAGAGAATTTATGGGAGTTGGAGCTTCCTTGCAAGTTGTAGCTTGCAGAAACTGAGGTAGTAGCCTCTTGTAGCTAAGTGTCTGCAGAAAATCAGTTGTGAGAGGGTTTAGGAGCTTGCCTTTGTATCACAAAAATAATAAGATGTGGTTTTCTCCCTTATGGGTTTCCACTTATATCAAGTGTCTATGTTCTTGATGATTATGTGTTGATGTGATGTTTTAATCTACTTAATTACTTGTTGACCACACATTCAATTTGCTAATTCATTATGTATTAATCTACTTATAAAATGAAGTAGTTAATGGGTGTAAAGAAAACATTTTTAAATGTCCATGAATGTACTAAACTGATTCACCCCCGCCCTCCCCCCCACCCTCACTCAGTTTAGTTAAGGGTTCATCATATATGCCTTCCTAAATCCACTAATTAACTCAAGAGGACCTAATCTAAGGACTTCAATAAACCCTCCATTCATATAACATTTGCATAACCTTGGTAATTATTTTTTGCATCTCTCTCGATATGTGTGAGTTTGTAATGGGGTATTTCATCATGAAAACATATTTGTACCTCCATTTTGTTGATAAGACAAAATACTGGGTAACATAGCCCAAAAATATATTTTCTCATTATGTTGATAACTATGTTAGTTCTATTTTGGTTAGTAAATGAAAACTTCACTAGCTCATCCCCACTAGCCACAATATTGAAATCCTTCCCTTTCACCATTGTGGTAGTGTATTCGACGCATGGGACATACGAAATACACTTTGCTTTGTAGGAAGGTTTCTTACCTACATAAGAGTAACATGCCAAAATGGTGTGTTAAACATTAGTGGAACAAGTTTAACATGTAATAAGCTATATTAGAAAGGAAACATAGCATACTACATGGACAATAAAACAAAAACAAAACAACATGCACAAGATACACGCTCGATAGAGAAAACACACTAATAGCTCAAAATGGAGAGCTTCTCCCTTTATTAGGTGCTTGTGGTAATAGAAGATAGAATGCTAAATCCCTTGTAGTGGATCCTTTGAGATATGGAGCTCCAACATCCAAGACAAGGAGGTCTCTTCCCCTCAATTTTTCAGCAAGCTTCTCTTCCCATTCAAAGGATGGTATATCGACGAACATGTGGCAAACTCCTTTCTCTTGGACTGAGATGTTGGGGGGCTAAGAACTGTTTCCTTCCAGTCCTTCTACTGCTAGACAACACAAGTTGGTTTCCTATGGAGCAATTTGGCCAGCATAACAATGTGTCTCCTATTCTTTTTCCAAAGGTTGTCTTTTATAGACCATTTTCAAATTTTCCCTCCTTCTCTTGGACCAAGATGGATCGTTACACAAGAGTGGAGGTATGATTCATTTGTGTACCGCATTAAGGCCTCAAAGTGACTCAAAGGCGATTTTACTTGGTTAGGTTGAGTGAGAATATTTTTAACCAACTTTTCCAAGTGGTCCCGGATGGTGAAATTTCACCATCCTTAGGACTGCACGACTATCGAAAGGATAGTCGCATTGTGCATGGATATTGAAGAAAAAGCAGCACTATGTGCAAAAATCCTTTGTTGCATGTGTGTTATCCACAAATTTTTCCTTTGACCTTAGGAATAATTAATTTTTTTGTCTCTTCCTAATGTATTCGTTCTCTGGAAACTTTTATCTGTACCTTCTTCTTGAAATTTTATAATGTATTTTTCCCATACGATTTTCCAGTGTTAAAAACCATGTTATTAAAATCCTTTTATTGGTCCATTTACTATTTTTGGAATCACTATTAATCACCTACAATGATTTTTAGTTTGTCTAAAACATACTCATATCACCATTGCATAATTGGATTCCTCTTCCACGGTGAATCGATTTTGCATTATGTTTTCTCTAATTAAAGTTTTTTATTTTGGTGAATGGTAATGGAATTTGAATAATGTTTTAAAATTACTATACTATAATGATACAAAGCCTCTATCTTGACTTTGGTATAAACTTCCTATAATTGTAGTCTTATAATGAAAAGAGAAGAAAATGTTTTTATTTTTCTGTAGTTGGTATCTATGTTGAAAGAATGGAGATGCCAGAGACCTTCCATTTATAAATCAACCAACCTTGTGTAGATGTTATCAACCTTGCTAAAAAAAATTAGACTGTTTTCTAAAGAGAAATCCATGTGAGGTATTTTTCACAATCATTAAGCCAACCATTTCTGTCGAGTCCATTATTAAAACTTGATTGCCTAAAAATGACCCATTTTTCTATTATTTGTCAAAAATCTTGAAGCACTAGAGAAGATGTGGCATATACCAAAGATGTACTAATACATTTGGATTTTACTTTTGTGAAGCACGCCTTGGAGTGACTCGCAATGAGCTTTAAAGAATGTTTATATGAAATCATCCCTTAAAACATGGAAATGTGGAAGTTTGATGTAATCGAATCCACAACATTTCATTCATTATGCAACTAATTGAAGTTTCTTTTGCAATAATTTGGTCATCGAGTCTTCAGATTTATTTATAAATGGATCTTATTAAGTTTCTTTCCTATGCATCACTAAAATGAAATTGAATTGATTTATAGTTTACTATAAAATATTCGATTACATTGTATATATCTTAAACATGTGAAATCTTCCATTTCCTTGTCTTCAAAGTAAAGACCAAAGTGATAAATATATTGTTTTTGTTTCTAGAGTGATTAACATTTAAAAAAATTGATTGATGGTGAATGAACTAAGATGGTGGATCTGAAAAAAATTCCATTGAAAATCAACGCCAGAATTGAACATGTAACTCATAAATATGTTGAGTATCAAAGCAACACAACATTAATTCAGAGTATTGGAGAAGCATAGAGAGAGACAAGAATGGAGAAACAAATCTAAACACACAGAAATAGGAGAATACATCAGAGACTTCTATTACAGTATGCCTTTCCTTTCCATGCTTGGCTTACACAGGTAGAGGTAGGAAACACAAATTTATAGTTGTAGAAGGCAGGTCTACAATTCTGGATGTGAAAAACAGATGACTACATGGTGAAATCTAGAAGTCAATCAGGGTGGGAGGGAGTCGTTGTGATTTTCAGAAAGTAGCCAAGGTCAGTGGCAGATGGCATGGATGGTGAGGTCGTTGGTTCAACACCGACGTCTGAATGTGGCTTCACATTAACATTCTCCTACTTGAAGTCGAATGAATAATCTTAAATCAACTCACACCGAGGCCTATTATGCCTCTACATAACTCATGCTTATTTCTTGGTGTAACCTTAGTGAGCATATCAATAGGGTTCTTATCTGTATGGATCTTTTCCAAAGATAATTTCCCTTCCTCCAACACTTGTCGAATCCAATGGTATATTAAGTCAATGTGCTTGGTTTTTGAGTGAAATACTGGATTTTTAACCAAGTGAATGACACTCTGACTATCACAATACAACACATACTTTCCCTTCTTTATTCCCATATCTTCTAGGAATCATTTCATCAACAACATCTCCTTCCAAGCCTTTGTTGCATATAGGTACTCTGCTTCCATTGTAGAGAGAGCTACTATTATTTGTAGCCTTGACACCCAAGAGACAGTTTCACCTACAAATGTGTACAAATAACATGTAGTGTACTTTCAGGTGTCGATATCTCTAGCCATATATGCATCTGTAAAACCTTCAAGCACGGTCTCACTATGAATCAAACATAAAAAAATAGTGACTAGTACCCTTAAGATACCTGAAAATCCATTTTACTGCTTGCCAATGTTGTTTTCCTGGATTGGCAAGGAATCTGCTCATAACTCCCACTAAATATGCAAGGTATGGTCATGTGGATACAATGGCATACATAAAGCTACCAACTGCTCAAACATAAGAAATATTTCTCATTTCTTCCTTCTCCTTATCATTACTGGGACATAACTCATCACTCAACTTGAAGTGGGCTGCAAGGGGTGTACCAATTAGCTTGGCATCCTTCATATTAAACCTGTCAAGCACCTTCTTGATATATTTTTCTTGTGACATCCAAAACCTTTCGTCTTTCCTATCACACATGATCCTCATGACCAATATCTATTCTTCTGCACCCAAATCCTTCATTGCAAAATTGCTTCCCAGATCCTTCTTTAGCCTATTTATCATATTCTTATCATGCCCAAAAATCAACTTGTCATCCACATATCATAATAATATGGGATACTTTCCTTGATCATACCTCTTGATATAGACATAATGGTCACCTTCCAACCTGTGAAAACCATGTTCCAACATGAATGAATCAAATTTCTTGTACCATTGTCGAGGTGCTTGTTTCAACCCATAGAGGCTCTTCTTCAACTTGCAAATAAGTTCTTCTTTGCCTTTTTATATGAAGCCTTTTGGTTACTCCATATAAATTTATTCTTCTAATTCTCCATGAAGGAAAGCAATTTTTACACTGAACTATTCACAATCTAAGTCTAAAGCAGCAACAAGTCCAATAATGACTCTAATGAATGACATTTTGACAACAAGTGAGAAAATTTCAGTGAAGTCAATACCATATTTTCAGGTGAATCCTTTCACCACAAACCCTACTTTATACCTCTCCTTCTTTTCGTCACCTTCATGCTTAATTCTATACACCCATTTTTTTTGTAAAATCTTTCTACCTTTTGGGATATTTATCAACTCCCAAGTTTTATTTTCCAAAAAAGAGTTCATTTATTCCTCCATTTATTTCTTCCATTCTTTATTGTGCTCAACTTACAAGCTTCTTGAAAACAATTAACCTCACCTTCATCAGTCAATAGGTTATATTTTGAAGGATGATACCTTTGTGAACTCTTATGAGGCCTAGAATATCTATGAACCAACTCTGGTGGTGCATTATCAGGTTGAATCTCATGTAAAGATTCCTACAAGATTCCTTCTTCTTGGTGTTGATCACTTTCCCCTTGATGTCCTTCCTAATCTTGAATTTTCTGCCCATTTTCCTGCATTGGTGGGATGTCTTCATGTTGCTCTTCAAACCTGTCAATAACTTTATTGACTTCCACCTCACCTACATTCCACTTAAACATTTCTGAATCATTAAATATAACATCCATGTTTCTAATAATTTTATCTTTGACTAGATCCGATAGATGATAACCAAATTCTTCATCCGCATATCCCAGAAAAATGCATTTCATTGGTTTATCACCTAGCTTAGTTATATTTTCTTTGGGAATATGTACAAATGCTTCACATCCAAAGATTTTCAAATGAGAATAATTCAAATTTTTACCAGTCCAAACTTCTTCAGGGATGGCTCCATCCAAAGTTGTAGATGGGGATCTATTTATGAGGTAGCAAGTTGTCCTCACAGCCTCTACCCAAAAATGCTTGTCCAAATCAGAATTGGACAACATGCTCCTTACCTTTTACATAATGGTGTGATTCATTCATTCTGCAACACCACTCTGTTGAGGTGTACCCGGCACAGTCTTCTCATGTTTTATGCCAAACTTGTTACAATATTATTTGAATGTATTTGAGCAATATTCTTCACCATTATCTGTTCTTAAGCACTTGAGAAATTTGTTAGTCTCTCTTTCAATAGAAACATGGAATTTTTGAAATATTTCAAACATATCGCTTTAATTTTCATAGGATAGGCCCAAACCTTCCTGGATCATCTATAAATGTTACATAATATGATCCTCCTCCTAATGACTTGATGTTAACAAGTCCAAACACATCTGAGTGTATCAATTAAGCACATTTTTCTTTTTTTCATGACCACCTCTAAGAAATGAAACCCTTCTTTGTCTACCATAAATAAAATGCTCACAAATATCAAGATTGTTGGATCTCAAACCTAGTAGTAAATTTTTACGAACAAGGATTTTTAAACCCTTCTCACTCATGTGACCCAAGCGCTTATGCCACAGATCTATTGAATTTCCTTCTCTTGTGACAACAACCAAATTTGATTTTCCTATCATTGTCTTCAATGTATATAGTGTTCTTCTCTTGGGCCATTTCGCCACGACCAATGCTCATTTTCTAATTTTCCAACCTCCTTTTCCAAAGCTTGTGGAATATGCTTCCTCATCTAGCCATCCCATAGAGATAAAACTCGAGCGCATTGCTGGTACATGCCTGACCTATTTCAACAATATATCTTATCCATCCTTCATATTGACCTCGACATCTCCCACACCAACAATAATGCAAAAATAGTTATTCCCCAAATGCACTCTACCATAATCACGAGGATTATATGCAACAAAACTATCTTTGTATGGGGTTACATGGTGAGATTCCCCAGAGTCAAGGATACAATCAAATCTACCGCTATATGTATATAAACATGCATCCTCTACTGAATACAACACATCACCATATGTGAATACAGTAGTAGTATCACCTTCATTTGTGTTGGATGACTTGTGATTTGTATTGGTCGCTCTTTGATCATTTTTTCCTTTCTTCAAGGCTCGAAATTATTTCTTCATGTGCCTAGGTTTTCCACAATGAAAGCATATGATCCTACGCCTCCTTGATTTTGGTTGGCCTCTCAATCATGATCACCCTTGTCGACCTTGATCAATTCTCCTACCACGATCAACTAGAGCTAGAGCTTCTCCTCCCTGATTTTCCACAATTGACTTGCGTCGCACCTCCTCATTCATTAAATTACTACTAACATCATCAAACTTCAAGGTCCCTACAGGTGCTGAAGTACTCATAGCCACAATTAAATTTTCCCAGTTTTCTGGCATAAAACACATTAACAAAATAGCTCTAATTTCATCATCTAGAGACATTTTAAGAGAGGCAAGATGACTAGGTATAATATTGAATTCATTCAAGTGCTCAACAACTGAAGCCCCATCCTTCATCTTGAGATTGTAAAGCTTCTTCATCGAGAACACTTTTTTTGATGTCGTGTACTTCTCATATAGATCATGGAGCTTCTTCCATAATCCTTTTGTCGTATTTTCTCTGGACACATTGAAATACACATTCTTGGCTAGATATTGGGGGATTGTCGCAATCATCTTTCTATCTAGCTTATTCCATTCCTCATCTGTCAACGCTAAGAGTTTCTTTGTTACACCCTCAATCAGAAAATATGAATCCTTTAAAATTAGTATATCCTCCATCTATGATTTCCATAGGGAAAAATTAACCCCACTGAACTTCTCCATATCATTAACTACGATCTCCATTCTTAATAAAAATTAGGACTCTACTTTCAAGATAAAACTTGAAAATATTACACTTTTAAAATAAAAGATCCATCTCCTCCAAAAATTCCAAACAAAATAAATTATTATGAAACATATACCATATATGTTTATAATAATTTTAAAACATTCTTACACCTTCTAATGAAATCGTATCCACTTCCTTTTAAAAGGTGAAAAGAGACTTTATCACAAATTGATGAAAGTAATTAAATCGAACTATAAACTATTTTTGTTGTCTCCAGCGTAGTGGGAGAAGGATCTCCTCTCTCTGTCTTCCACCTTCGCTATATAATTTTGGCAGTGACAAATCTCCTGTGGTGGCGTTGTTTCTAAGCGATGAAAAAAATTCTTCTTAAAAAATATTTATTTGCGTCCAGTGTTGTATGCTAGCAGATGCAACCAGTCCTCCACACTATGCACCCTTCCTGTAGTGACCCCACTGTAATTTAACTAGCGATTGCAAAATTTTACAGAACCATTCTTAAGGCATCGCAGCAATTTTAGTTTTTTGTTAAGGAAGGGCAGTGATTTCTCAGAAATTACCACGTGTCTAGGTTAAAATCGTCCCTCTGAAATGTAGAAAAGCTCGGTGCTTAGTTCAGTGTAGTGGCTTTCCACACAGAGAGAAATTGCAAGCACAGATTCACTCTGCTTCCAGGATCATGAATTTGTAGATGAATTGCAATGGCAGAGAGAAGTAACTTAACTCTAATCCGAGTTGTTGAGTATCAGAGAAGCACCACAGAAAATAAGTCAGAGTATTAGAGAAGCACACAGAGAGATAAGAATGGAGAAACAAATATAAACACACAAAAACAGGAGAATAACATCACAAAATTCTATTAAAGGAGGCCTTGTCTTTCCTTGCTTTGCTTGCACAGGCAAAGGCAAGAAACATAAATTTATAGTCGCAGAAGGCAAGTCTACCATTGTCCATGTGAAAAATAGATGAATACATAGTGAAATCTAGAAGTCAATCACCGTGGGCAGTATTCGGTGTGATTGTCAGAGAGTCGAAAAGGTCGGTGGCAGATGGCATAGGCAATGAGTTTGTTGGTTCAACGCCGACGTTGAATGCAACTTCACATTAACAAAATAAACTTTCATAGCTCTTCATAATTAAAATTTCCTTGAACCTATTTAATTCCGAGATTTAAAACTCGATAAAGAAGTTTTGTGCATCAAAACCTTTTCCAACATCATTAAGGCATGAGCATTGTAACAATTACATGTGTCCGTGACCAAAGTAGGCACAAGTGAAGGGGCCTCTCACAAGTTTCAAAGCCATTGAAATGGCTTGCTTTTTAATAGCTTCTCCTCACATAGCCATTAAAATGGCTTGCTTCGTAACTCTCCTCATAAATAGATTTTCTATATACAGTTTCACCTATTTTTAATAAGGGTTTGTGGTTACATTAAAAGGTCTAGGTTTTCCTTTGAACATGTAGTCGCACAATACTTGTGAATGAAAGTGGTTGCCTCAATATAAGTGAATGTACACAAGATAGAGTAGGATAAATTGTACGAGTAGAGTAAATTTGGTAAACTGTACATAATATTTAAATCAAATTTGATTTACATTAATGTATCATAGTTTTTTTTATGTATAATTATAATAAGCGCGATGGTGGTAAATAAGAGTCGAATCCATGATAGCAACAATATCAAGGTCAAGGTCTAGGTCTAGACCACTTGACCTAACCCTTGAGGATGGCACATATGGTTAATATTAAGTTAATATTAAATTTAATTCTAATATATTACTTAATAGAGTTGATATATTACACATTTAAAAGCCAGTTTTCAACCAAAAATAAATAAATAAATTATTAATTGAATTGACTTATTATTTCCAATAAGTATTGATAATCATTAATTCATGATAAGTATCATAACAATAATTAAAATAAGCATTAGAATACTTACTCCATCATACATTTCACATTGCCCAAATTAAAAAATTCATAAAAATTAACTAAATTATAATTTTAAATGTAAACATTTTAACTTGTCAAAATATAAAAATAAAAATAACCCATAATATTGAAACCCCATGGTATATATGTGGAATATTACCTATTTAAAAGGGGAAATTAAACCAACCTAGATTCATCTTAACTTCGGATCTGCCAAGCACCAAGAAGATCAAATCTCTTGAGATGCAAATCTCTTTTAGAGTGAAATAATATTTCATTAACCTTGGCTCCCTCTAAATAAGTTATATTCCACATGAATATCATGGGTTCTCAATACCATAGGTTATATAAATTATTTGAATTTACAGTTGTTTGATCCATATTATGAATGTTGGGAAAATCACATCAAGAACATTTTATCAACCTTTTCTAACCATCTATTCCCAACATTCAGCTTCAGTGAGCCTAATGGTTAAGAGTATGTGTTTTCTCTTAACAGATCACAGAGATAGTCAATCCCTATACAAAAGTGAATCCCTTGTACCACAAACGAGATCTCATACACCAATTTCTTGTTTGACTTGGCAATAACCTTAATTACCATTTACTTCAAAATTCTAGGAAACTTATTCTAAAACACCAATAATAATATTTTAAAATATAAAAATAAATTTTAATAAATACCTTGCGAATTTCTATGTATAATGTTTGGGATATTGCCTCTTTTTGCCTCTGGCCAGATGCCCGCGTGCAAAGGAATGAGCTATATATCATATACAACAAAATAAAAGTACGCATTCGTCCACGCAATCACCGTAACAGTTGAACGAAGATCGACCCTTCAATAATTCCCTTGCAAATTATAACCTCTCCTTTGGTTGATAGACACAATCAGTACTGTGTTATATATCTGAAAATAACATGACAGAGACACCATCAGTATTGTGTTATATATCTTAAAATAACATGACAGGCACAATCAATCAATCTTCTTGTGATATTATTACTGTTACTCTGTGGGTTGCCTTCAACAAAACGTCATCCCAGCTTTGACTTAGAATCATATCACTTTGGACTTATGTGCTCTGTAACCATTCGATCGTTCCCATTCCGATTCACTCAATCCAACGAAACAGAATAAAAAGATGAACATTGCCAAAACTTTCTGAAACTTTTTGACCCTCTTTCTGCTCTTGTCTCATCGTTCTGGCCCACCTCCACGCCCGGAACAAACTCGTCCACTTGATTTCCTCCACAAAATATTAATATCAACCTGCTCTGCACGGCCTATGAGTGCATTGAGTAGTCAGCTAGATTTGAAAACCTTGGCTGCATGATGTAATTCCGCACTGAAAAGGAGATGGCCCGCTCTTCCAAATCCCTGACAAATTGCGTGGGCCGCCTATATAACAACAAATGCATTCGCTAAAGTTAGATGTGAGGGCTTACTGTGCCTGGACAGGGACAATACCGGACAGACACTATTAAGCATTTTTCTTCGGCCAGAAGATAAAAATGAATACGACATTCCAACGGTATGAAGAAAAGAAAAAAAATTGATCCTAACAATTATAATCCAAAACCAGGCTTCTACCTACCTATAACCAAAAAATTGATCCTAACAATTATAATCCAAAACCAGGCTTCTACCTACCTATAACCAAAAAAATTGATCCTAACAATTATAATCCAAAACCAGGCTTCTGCCTACTTATAACTATAATGACTGTTAATTTCATACCGAAAATAATAGAAAATTTAGTATAATTTTGGTTATTTTGATAAAAAAATTTAAAGATATTAATTATAATTGTCAATATTCAATTTTGATTATCTTCAAAATAGTACTAAATCCATTTTCACTATAAATAAAAAAACAAAAAAACCCAATCCTTGGCACAGAAGTAAAAGGCTGTGCCATGTCGTCATCATTCCAACAACCAATTGACAAAACAGAATACGTTCCAGAAGGGCCGGCCTCATAGATGTGACCAGACGCCTTTACAGATTTGATCTCTTTCCAAATCTTACATTACAATTTTTTAATTTTTTTTACTGAAACAAGACTTCTTGTGTTGGTCGCATGGATTCGATTATAGGGCGGCTTTTCCTTCACGCCGGGGCCTTTGAGGAATGCATGAAGAATACGGCACGATCTCTTTAACTCAGAATTAGGTTGAATAAAAGCTTAAAATTTGAAAAACCGTTGGGAAATCGAAAGTAAATGCGGACGGAAAGGAAACAAGGCATATGAGTGTATATCATAACATTCAACTTAATATATTGTGAACCCACGTTAATTTATATCAGCATAGCTTATCTGGTAAATATGTTTTGGTGTTTTTGGTATCGACTTAAAAATTATTAGTTTTTTAAATGTTGTAAGTGGAATGAATTTATTTATATATTTAAAAATATATTTTGAATTAGATTTTTGTTTAAAATATTTATTTGTTAGAAATTTAGAATGTAGATTTTTATAATTGGAATTTTTAAATTTTTAATAAGTAAAGTGTTTATCTAAAATTTAGGTATTGTAATTTTTCCACATAAGTTTTTCAAATTTTTTATTAAAGTATGGTTATTTATAACAACTAAATAATTATTATTTATTATTATTATAGTTTTGACATGATTACCAACTTGACTAGATAAAAAAAAAATAGTTCAATAAATTAAATGGCTAGTAAACATCGTCTTATTATACATATGGTGAAGATTTTTAAAAAATCATAAAAATAACTATATTATATCTTTTTTTAAATTTGTATTATATATCTATATATATATATAACATTTCTACACTTGTTATTATATTTATGGTGCAGATTTTTTAAAAAATCATAAAAAATAACTAAATTATATCTTTATTTTAAATTTTTATTATTATTAATTATAAAAAATAATATAGTCTACTGACTTTTGGATAGACTGTGATCGTGTGCTCTCTTAAGGCACTCCTTGATGTGAAGTCATTGGCTCAATTCCTCGCCCACATAGGGGTGAAGGCACTCCTTGATGTGAAGTCATTGGCTCAATTCCTTGCCCACATAGGGGTGATATATTGGACATAATGAAGATGTAGTTTTTCCAAACTTACAAAAAAATATTATAAAAAATAATATATAAATTAAACATATCTACAATTAAAATCAAACATGTAAAAAGATTCTCAACCATATAGATTTACCTCCACTTAACCATGAAAGTTTTAATGTATAAATAAATTTTGTTACAATACCATAAGCCAATACCTTTGTAGTTCAAGTATGAACTAATTATTATACCTCTGCGATGTGAGTCTACGACCTGAATCTACAACCTGAGGCTATTTTTATTGTACATTTGAAGTGCGAGTCTGCAATCTGAGGTCATTTTATCTCTACAGCGAGAGTGCTTTTGATGACCTCTATCGATTATTTATATACGACTTCCAATCATAATGATATATGTGTGATTTGAGGGTGAAGAAATACAAGCATGTACTCTGGTGTTCGATTTCCACGTGAGATTCTCGCTTAATTCTTTAGCTTTGACGTTCTCGCTCAGATCTGCGGCTGAAGGTATTCATTGAATATAATTTTTTGATCTTGGGATTTATATTGTTGTGGGTTCAAATATCCCAGGTGCAGATGTTCCTTTAGTTAGAAATATTTAATTCCTACTTGTCTATGGTTGTAATTCTCCATTTGAGGAGTTTGTTCCTACATAATAGGAAGTAGCTAGAATACATTTTCTCCTAGTTTAGTGTGTGGTTGAGAGAATCTCTCAACCACATTACGGTACATCCAAGAAAGAATTCCTATCTTGAGACTATTGCTTGTATAAATATGTGTGTAATTTCCTTGATTCATAATATAGAATTTTATTAGAGTTTGCAGTGTGATATTTTATCTTCGTATCAGAGCTTCAGAGCCCATAAGGGCCTAGGCCTCGGCCCTGGCCCCTCCTGGGCTGAGGAAAATAATTGAGTGTATTTATATTTACATTTGTTTGTCTATCTTGAGGATTGAGGAGGCCCAACCCACTAGAGAGGAGGCCGAAGGTCTGAATGCTTGAGGGCATTGTTTTGTACTAAGAAGCCCATGTAAGTTGTTAGAGAAACTGTGCTATTGTCTGGCGAGGGGTGTGATAGTATTTTATCGATGAGGTCCGAGCGTTGAAGGATGATGTTCATTGCTGGCTACAGCGCGTGAGGCATCGTGAGTGTGACAGGAAACTGATGCAGTCTTGGTTTCAATTCTCTGCACAGATCTGCTTGCACTCTCATTGGATTCACATTTAAGTATCCGGTAGAGCGGACGGGTCATTGCACCATTACAATATTGCATAGCAATAATAGAAAGGAAAAATTCATGGTGATGGCGATGGCGTTGAGCAGATCCAATCTAGGAGCATAATATTGATGTCCACTTCTGGATGGTGGAAAACTGTGGATCTTCTTGTGGATTGAAGGTTGATCGGTGGCAAAAAGATGGTTTCCATTGATAGTTGTAGGTCATGGAGCAGCATCTGAAGGTTTTTTGGGCATTAACCATGAGACATATCTCTGACCATGTGATGGATCTGACGAGATCTGCGTGGATCAGAGCATCGGATCGTGGATCTGCTGGTGGTCCAAAGTATTTTTTGGCTCTGTGGCTTGTTTGTTGATTTGGATTTGCGGCTTCCGCACAATCATCGATAGTGTAGCACTCAATGCTGGCAGTGTAATTCCCGCACAGATCGATTGCTTGGTGCGTTGGTTGATCTACTGCACGATCACAATGTGGAGGCTCAGGCTGAGTTGAGTTGGTGGTATTGATCGATCAGCTCTACGTTAATCGATCTTCCTCGTTTTCTTGATTGATTGGATCTGTTTGCAGCTGAGATTATGGCTCTCGGTTTCTCCTTCTTGTGGTTTCTATGGGTTATGGTGAGGTGCAGTGGTTGTTGGGAAATTACTGGAGCAAGATAATCCTGACCTTGGCTACGATGCTACCAAAGGTGAATACGTTGACATGGTGAAGGCAGGGATTGTTGATCCCCTGAAAGTGATCAGAACTGCTTTGGTTGATGCTGAAAGTGTGTCTTCGTTGTTAAACACAACCGAGTGCGTCGTTGTTGAGATTCCGAAAGATGAGAAGGAAGGCCCAGATACGATTGCTGCAAATGCCGGTGTGGAAGGTGACAATGAATCCGCGGAGCAAGAACAAGACTGTGGAGCGGTAGAAGAGGGGGAGTGCCTGCTTAGAAGAGGCCGAACTCCTCGGTGCTGCATACGCACAAGACGCACTATCCGATTTCCAAATTGTCTGTCATTGCACTGCAGAAACATTTTTGAAGAGTTTAGGAGCGAAGGAACTTAGGTATGATGTGTGCCGCTGATTTAAAAGTCTACTAGAGATCATTCACTAGCAAATATGCCCGACTATCAACGAGGAATGAGGCTTATACTGACATTATGCCTTTCAGAGGGCTTTGACACGTTTCCCACACTCCTTTGTACTGATGGTTGTTGTATGGTTGACCGCAGAATGGGCATTTATGGTTATCTAATTGAAATTCAGGCATTGTTTTTCATGGCACTTAGATGTGCTCGACAGTTGCTTAAACCAGAAGGTGGAGGAAAATAATTTATAGAGCGAATTGATAAGCATTTACATGCATTAAGTTATCACAAGCGAAGTTATTTTTGGCTTGAATTTCAGCAGCTTAATGACATTTATATAATCTGAAGAGTTTATGCCATTGCCCAAATTTTTAATTATCTCATGATGTTTTTTTTTTTAATTTCAATGTATTGATTAAGTGTCATGACAATGAAACTGGTTGTAATTTAAGTGAAATTGGTGTGACCAACTATTGTCACATTATTAGTGTGTGTTGGAACTGGTCATTCCAACAATACACAAAATTGTAGGAAAATTATTATCTACCAGATATGTTGATGACATGACACTGAAGATGGAAGCATCAGAGATTGGAGGATGATCAAGTTTGTGCATGCCCGGTGTGATGGAAACAGATTGTGGAGACAGATCTGCATGTTCAATTGCGAGGAGATTAGCTGGACAAGGGATCTTAAGTTGTTGCAGTACGTCAGCGAGCATGAGGCATCATGCTTGAAAATAGTGACTAGCCTTGATACTGTGAATAGGGGAAGTGGCATTACGTTGCGACGCTGGGAGAATTGGATACTGAAACGCGACGAAGGATTGGACCGTGGAGTCCTAGATTAATGTTCTTGAAGGGAAAATTGTGCTCTCTTCGTGTAACTGTGAGTGCCTATGTTCCGGATTATTTATCAGTGGACCCCTCATAGTTATCATTCGAATGGTTACCGGTATGCTTGGGAAATAATCATCTATGGGCAGAGATAGAGAAATTAAATTTGAAGAGTTTATGTTATATTTTCTTGGAATCATGTTTAAAGATTATTGAGCCTTATTGAGCCTAGCTAACTCAATGTAGGCAAAGTTATTTTGTTATAATTTGCAACTCTAACGAATGACAGGTTAAGCATGGAGTTCCAAGAAGTTATTTGACAAAGACAAGGATGCCCAGGATGTAGGAGAAGACGAGGTAATGAAGCAGCAACAACATTTATGGTGGACAACAAAGTAGATGTTTGTTTGAGATAGTGTGGTTTGTGGAATAGACTCCCTAGCATGATATAAGCAAGTCTAGTTGGTTGTTGTAATGGTCATTATATGTACCCAGAAACTCCAAAATATTGAATTATGAAATGTAAGCCTTATAAAGGCATTTGAAAGTTCGTGGTGATATTAAAACCACTTTGTAATGGTTTGTGGTGAGCTAGAAACCACACATATATCACCTTTGTGGCTGGTTTGTGGTGAGCTAGAAACCACCTATAGAGCCTTTGTGGTTGGATCGCCTTCGTGGCTAAAAGTGCCTTTGTGGCCGCATGTACACGAGTGGCTGCATGTACATGAGAGTTGTGTACTCACAGAGCTTTGTGCTTGATCGAGCAGGTGGACTATAGTAACACCTCGCTCGCGATCTCAGATGATTCATTAATATCTGAGCAGAAGGGGGTTGGAGCGCTTTCTTAGCTGACAGTCGTGTTGAGAAGCACAATTGGCGCGACTGTTTAGTACATACTCGTTCCAACACGCCAAATCACGGGATTAGTACAGAAGCGCACGATAAACCCACGTCAAGATTCTACCTTGCAAAGTTTTTGTTCTGGGCGCGGATTTTTTGTTCGAGAAGACGCCACCTCACCTTCAATGGAAGATCCATGGGAAGCCTCACCTTCGTTGGAAGATCTGCGGGAGTTGCAGATCGGAAGTTGCGGATCTGTCCGGGAGAGGCAGATTGTGTTTTGGAGATTCTGCACATGCAATTCGCCCAATGGTGGTGGATTTGTAGGTACATATATGCAGTGACAATGGTCGATAGAATCATGTATGCGAAGGACATCCTACATGACTATCGGTTGCAGCGGTTGGTACCCACGCATTCTGGTGGATGGTTGCTCTTTTATATGGACGTCGACATATTCTTTGCTATGTTTGACCACAACCAGACTTTGTGAATTAACATCATGACAAGTAGTCATTAAGGGGGGGGAGTTATAAACATTTAATTCCTACTTGTCTATGGTTGTAATTCTCCATTTGAGGAGTTTGTTCCTACATAATAGGAAGTAGCTAGAATATAGTTTCTCCTAGTTTAGTGTGTGGTTGAGAGAATCTCTCAACCACATTACTATACGTCCAAGATAGAATTCCTATCTTGAGACTATTGCTTGTATATATATGTGTGTAATTTCCTTGATTCATAATATAGAATTTGATTAGAGTTTGCAGTGTGATATTTTATCTCCTTTACACTTACTTTCTCTTTCTTCTTGTTAATTTTTGTTTGTTAAAAGTATAAGTACTTTTCTTTATATCTCCAAACTTCTCTCTAGCAAAGGGAAGCAAAGAAAATTACCCTAGAAAGCCTTTACGACTACATTGAATCTTCAGAAAAGGGAAGAGAAGAAAGAGAAAATCCACTTAAACATGAATTATCTATAATGTGTATGGAACATAAACTCGGATTATTTACAATTCTTGACAATAGCTACATATCATTAGAAAATAAAATTATAACACTTAGACTGAACTTCAAGGAATGAAAAATATGATGCATGAAATTGAACATAAAAAAAAAACCAATGGTTGAATACAATTGCCCCATTGGAGACAAGATTAAAGAATTAAAAGAAAAGATAAATAATAATTCATCCCTAAGTAACACAGAGAATAAATTAAATATCAAACCCATAAATGAAAAGGTGAATAAACTAATTGAACTAGATCATAAGCGCCACAAAAGATCCATAAACCTTATAATTTTTGGCATAAAAGATAAAAATGATGAGCACACATTAAAAATAATAAAATAATAACTGAAAACTAAGTCACAAATTCAAACAACTTATCTAACAGAAGAAAAAATGGTGGAAAATATACTTGAGCATAAAGACAGACTTATATGTATTAAGGTAAGTTGTAATGACTATAAATTAGATATAATTAGTAAATATCCAAGCCTAATAGGGCAAGGAATGTTGCTAAATGAAGATCTTATTCCATAAGACTAAGTTGAACTAAGGAAAAAGGTCCAAAAACTGAAGGAGAAAAGAAAGGAAGGGACATGTGAAATCATTAGAAATAGGAAATTTATTATTAGAGATAGAGTCCAAAATAAAGTGATAAATCAGAATTAGGAACACTTCAGATCGTCTTATGGAACTGTCATGGTTTTCTATGGTGTACAGGTCCTATGTTAAGTTGAATCTTGAGTGATATTGATCTTATTCTCTTAGTAGCAAATTGGGAGCATGATGAATTTATGGTCCCCCACATAGATGGATACATACTTTGGTCAAATTGGAACAATAAATCCTCTCATAGAGGTATTGGTGATATATCTTTTTATATAAATAATAATATTTCTTCTCACATTTTCCTTCATAAGATCAACCCCCTCAATCAATACATGTGGATCGAAATTTTTATTCTGACACTAATAGTATTTTTCTCGTAATTTTTTATTTCGCTCCTATTAAATCTACCTCCTATAAGAAGAACAAACTAGATAATAATTCCCCCTTCAATACCTTAGAATAGGATACCCACAGTCTAAGGAATGAAGGTAATATAATTTTTCTTGGAGACTTCAATGCTAGAACCACTACTAGCCACGCTACTCTCCTAAGTATCAACTCTAACCCTAACCCCTTATGGCTAGATGAGGACTATGAATTGGCTAATAGATTCAAAATAAATTCTGAAGAAACAAATAAGAAAATATTTGGTACCGAGCTTATCAAACTTTGTAGTTCCCAAAACCTCATAATTTACAATGGAATTAATAAGTGGCCAAAATCTGGCTAGATGACTTATATTCTTGGGTTGGGAAATAGTGTTATGGATTATGCCATATCTTACACCCATGTTCTCAATCGCATTTTAATTTTTTACCTCCTAAATTACCACGAGCTTCATTTTGACCGTAAACCTTTTTCCTTAACCCTAAATGTTGACATGCACACCAACCACGTGTAGAATAATTATAAGAGTCAAAGGAACACTCTTTTTAAAGAAGTAAAATGGATCTCTTCTTACAGGATTTAAAGAGGAATTTAATTTTATTAACATATAATGATAACATCAATCACATATATTTAATTTTACTACAACCCTTTCCAATACCTTTAACAAATTCTCTATCAAGGTGTCATATAAAAGGAATAATAGAACTTCCAACCCTCGGTATGATAAAGATTGTAAAACTTCCGGAAAAGTGATTAGACATGATCCTAATAAAACTGTAAAGCTTGAGAAAATAAGTTTATTCAAATCTATTATCAAAAGGAAGAAAAGGTCCTACAGTAATAAGAGGCAAGAGAATCTTCTAAATATTCCTAAATTTGAGCCTAGAAAGTTTTGAAGGAATATTCTTCTTCATAAAATGAAAAAAATAATTTGATCCCCTTAAAGAAATGGAATATGTTTCTTAAGAATATTTATGATTCCCTGAACACCATGGGAGACATATTAAACACTTCTATAGAGGAATATATCTTCTCTTTGGAGGGCATTGAGTTCAGAATTAAGAATATCGCTAATGGGAATGCTAGGGATATTGAAGGCAACCAAGTTGAAATTTTCAAAATGGGAAATTCTATCATCAACTTCTCAATTTGGAAGTAAAAAAAGCCTTCCCTAAGACTTGAATGAAAATTCTTATTGTGTCTATCTTTAAAATTGGATATAAAAGTGTTCTAATTAACTATAGGACCATTATGATTCGTCACATTCTCGCCAAACTATATGGGCTCATTGTGGAAAAGAATATTAGCCTTTGTCTTGAAATCCATGGTAAAATAGCTAAAGGGAAATTTGGATTTAGGAATCATCATCCAACTATTGACCATATTTTCACTCTTAAGATAATTGTGGAGGAAATCACAGTAATAAAAATGATATCTCTTTTCACGTTCTTTACTTTAGAAAATTTTTTGATACAGCCCCTTTGGATAAGCTATGGAAAAGACTAGAGGAGATTATGATTCCTCTCGAGCTAAGGGTTGTTGTAATTTGACTATATGAGAATTTTATCACCAAGCTTAATAAAATTAAGAGTTGGTCTAAAGAAATTAAATTCAATATCAACATTAAGCAAGGGTGTCCCCTTTCCCTCACACATCTCTCCATTTACATTGATGCGCTAGAAGAGTGTTTGGAAGTTGCAAGATGTGATGGGTCCAAGCTTGCTAATATGATAATTACTCTTCTCATTTATGCTAACGGTATCCTTCTTCTAAGAAGAAGCCATGATCATCTCGAAAAACAGCTTAAAATACTCCATGATTACTGCTCCAAGATGGGTATGATTATTAATATCAACAAGAATAAATTCCTTGTTTGCATATTTTTGTGGGTATGATTTGAAGAAGAAAAGTTTGGAGTATGCTCCACAGTTTGAATTCCAAGTCGACATTTCAAGTTCATACCAGGACCCATCATCAAGGCAAGAATATTGAGAGAATATTGAGAAAGGATAAAGTATAAATATAGATGAAGAGAAATAGATAAAAAAAACCGACAAGACTAACTCTAAAAAACCTAAAGACCTAGAAATATTAAGATATAAACAAATGATGGAATATTAATGATTTTAGGTTAAAAAAATATTAATATAAAATAATATAAAATATACCATAATATGTTTATTAATATAAATATAAATTGTTTATTCTTTAATGAAATATAAATATATTATTATAATATGGTATTACTAATATATTATATATTAGTAAAAAAATTATATTATATTAATTAATAAGATATATCATGTTAATAATATATTAAAATAATAGTATTAGAATTAATATATCATATTAATGTATTATATGAATGAATTGAATTTAATGTATTAAAATTAACGATATCAAGTATCAATTAAGGAATGATATTAATAAATTATTGTATTAAAAATAATACGATATACTTAATAAATAAGTATAAAAATATTAATATAACACAATAATATTGATGTATTCATGCAATAAACCTTTAAAATGTAAAGGATGATTAGCCTTAGAGATGGGAGATAAGATGGATCCAACTTATACTTACCTCAAGACCACCATCTTGATTAAGGTTGTGAAGGTACTTCATTATTTTGAACCTTTCTCTAAACTTTCTTTTGAAATAGTGATAATTCTTGAGATAATTCTAGTGTCTTTAAGGCATATATGATGCTTCAAATTTAGGTAATGTTCAACAAGAGAATATGAGAGAGTGTGTCGATTCTTAATGTCAGTTCCATGCTCTTTAATTTTTATTTTAAATCATCTTCCAGTCTCACCAAAGTACCTTCTTCCACAACATAAATTGACTTTGTAAACTCCTTTAAGTTGTTGTTGGTCAATTTTCGCTTAAAATATTTCATATTGTGCCTAATTTTTACAAGAGGTTTGAATAAAAAATGAATATTTCATTATTTTAGAACCTTATCAATTCTGCCAGTGACACCACAGATGTATGGGAGATGATCTTTCTTATTGGAGGGTTGTGTTCTCTCTTCTTTTAGTGGGGGGTGGGGCGAGGAGGAGGAAATCATATTTTTTTTAGCACTCTTGATGTCTTTAAGAATGTCCTTTTTTTATATCCAATTCCTCTAAAGACATTAGTGATGTGGTTTAGCTCTTGATCACAAATTCTAGCTTCTCTTAGGACCAATGTAATGAGAATCCCAAACTTTTGTGGGGGATAATAGTGAGAGTCTGAATTAAGGTAGTTATCAATATGAGTCTTTTATATAAATACATAATGACCAAAAGTCCCATCTTCATGTTTTGTAATTAGTATGTCAAGAAAGGAATTCAATTATTGTCTTCGAGTTCCATTTTGAATTTTATTTCTTCATATATTCTATTCACATGCTCAATGAATTTAATGAGTTA
Source organism: Pinus albicaulis (assembly GCA_034641835.2). Taxonomy (NCBI): domain Eukaryota; kingdom Viridiplantae; phylum Streptophyta; class Pinopsida; order Pinales; family Pinaceae; genus Pinus; species Pinus albicaulis. The sequence continues at coordinate 1,150,884,633 of CM076580.1, forward strand.
ACCTTTACCATTTTTCCACTAATTAACATTAGCATCATAAACATACCTTTTCCACATTTTAGGTTTAAGAGGGTAGGAATCCAATGTTTTGCTTTCAAATTTCTCCATGTATAGGTTTGAAAAAATAGGTGATGATGGGGAGCCCATTGCAAAACTAGTGACTTTTTCATAGTATTCTCCTCGGAAGATAAAGAATGTGGATCGAAGACAAAGCTATACAATTTTGGAAGTTTCAGAATTTGTAACTTCATATAGAACATCGATGGCTTAATCTAAGGGAATTTTGGTGAATAATGAAACCACATCAAAACTCACAATTAATTCCTCTATTTCCACTTTTTCATCTTTAATGAGCTTGAAAAAATCATAAGAATATTGAATGAAGGATTAGTTTTTCCCAATGAGGGAGCTTAATCTACCTACAACACATTTAGCTAACTCATATGTGGGAGAATCAATGGTGTTAACAGTGGGTCTTAATTAAATACTACTTTCATGAATCTTAGGAAGATCATAAATTATTAGTGTTATCTCAGAGGTCGGCATAAGTTTCTTCTTGGTTCTTTCGTCTAAATTATAATTATTGATTACATTTTTCACATATTTTATAATCTCAAAGATAGATTTTTTGTCTAGTTTCCTGTAGCTACCACAATTCAGGTGTTCCTTCAATTTCTCAATGTAGCTATCCTTATTTAACATTATAGTGGAACCTCCTTTTTCCACACTAAGAATTACAATTTCATCATTCTTTTTAAGCTTTTTCAAGGCTAGCAATTCATTTATGCTCAAGTTACTTTTGGGTGGCTTGGATTTTCTAAGGATTATTGTGAAATATTGTCTTATCGCTTCCTTCTCTTCTTCATTTTCAAGGTGATGAAAACCTTCCTGATTTGAATGGAAAGTGGCCTACCCCCATGGTATTAATCCATCTATGGTATTTATATGCCCATGGTATTGTAAGTTGCATCTATCCATGGTATTCATTCACTCATGGTATTTATCCACCCATGGTATTCATCCACACATGGAATTTATCCATGGTATTGTAAATGACATCCACCCGTAATGAATAATTTACAATACCATGGATAAATTCCATGTGTGGATGAATACCATGGGTGGATACATACCATGGGTGAATGAATACCATGAACAGATGTAACTTAAAATACCATGGGTGGATCAATACCATGGGTGTAAGCTTCTTTCCATTCAGATCACTTCCTTAATACAATAAATGATGTTTTCATTAGAATATGCTTGGGAGTGATTCCTTAATACAATAAATGATGTTTTCATTGGAATATGCTTGGGAGTGATTGAAAAGTTAAGCCCTTTATTGAGAATGTTAATTTCATCATTACTAAGAAGATGGCTAGAAAGATTGACAACTTTATTATTATTAGTATTCTTTTGAAAAGTGGAGAATTTTTTGTAATTATTATTATTGTCTAGATTGTCATATTTATTCTTATTAATGTTTATTTTATTAATCGGGTTGTTCCCAATCATAACTAAATGATTCATTTCATTTGAATTAGTCCTATTCTCATGAGTGAATTAATTTTTATGAGTATTCATATTGTGTTTATTTGAAATACTCCCATTTTTTTTTTTTTTTATTCCTATCATTCGAATTTATCTCATCCCTAAATTTATCATCATTCATATCTTGTTTTTTTGAACTATTTTCTTTCATATACTATGTAATAATATAAATTTCACCATATGTTGCAAAAGAAACATCGTAAGGCAATAGCATAGGAAAGAGTAGCCTATAAGAAATAAGAAGGCAATAGTATAGGAAAGAGTAGCCTAGAAGAAATAAGATGTTGCAAAGAACAAGTCGTCATCATGAAGAAATGAAAGGAAAATTTTGCTTCCATGGAAGCAAGTCGTGGAGGTTTCAAAGATATTGATGATAAGAGTTATCAACCAAAAAAATTTGTTATATATTTTGAAATAGGCAATTGGGAGTGAAAACATATATGTAAACCAACATAATATGTTCACATTTATACAAATTTTGTCATAGATATTGAAATAGGAACTTGGGGGTGAAAATCTAGCACATAACTCAAATAAGATATTTTAAATACATTCAAGTATAATCTTTCTAGAATAGATGTAAATACAGAGATTTTTTATTAACAAAAATAGAGTTTACTTCAAGTTCATCTACATATCTCGAGCCAATTGCATGCTTATCATAATTGTATATGAAGAACAATAGTCTTGGTATACAAGAAAGTGAATGTCATTTTAATATGGAGACATTTCTGGAAGGAAATATTGTTCTTTATGTTATGGTACATTTTCTTAACTCCAAACTTGGTTTATTCTTTCTCTATATACATAAGAAAAAAATACAAATTAAATTCACAAATTTAAGTTATAGTTTTATATTTCATAATTACAAATCTAGTTTCTTATTAAAATATTTTACACATCCTAGGTTATTCTAAATTGATCAAGAGTATAGATTTATTAGGGTGGTGTTCTATGTGCACTAAAATTCCCATGAATTCCATCACAATGTATGGGGTTCATTGCAACCTTGGATATATTCTCTGAATTGTTGGGATTTTTTGCTTGTGGCTACAACTTAGTTTTGGTTTTCACCTAGTTATCATGATTCAAAACTTTGTTATAATATTAGATCCTTATAGCATTATATATATTATGTGAGCTAATGTGATGTTTTGTTTGTCACAATTATTCAAAAATAAATTATTATACCACAATATTGACTTTCTTGTTGTCTGTTTTGTTTATCTTATTAAAATATTTTACACATCCTAGGTTATTCTAAATTGATCAAGAGTATAGAATTATTAGGGTGGTGTTCTATGTGCACTAAAATTCCCATGAGGTCCATCACAATGTATGGGGTTCATCGCAACCTTGGATATATTCTGTGAGTTGTTGAGATTTTTTGCTTGTGGCTACAACTTCGTTTTGGTTTTCACCTAGTTATCATGATTCAAAATTTGTTATCATCTTAGATCCTTATAGCATTATATATACTATGTGAGCTAATGTGATGTTTTGTTTGTCACACTGATTCAAAAATTAGTTATAATACCACAATATTGACTTTCTTGTTGTCTGTTTTGTTTATGAACCCCTAATAAAAACCAGAGGAACATTAGATTTTATAGTGTGATCTCCCCAACATGGGTGGGGGTTTCAAAAATTGGAGAGTAAATTGAATGGTTATTGTTAGAAATTGTTGTATAAGATGGGAAATTTGGATGGTTTGTAGAAAATATGGATGTCATAACATATATCTTTTTTGAATTTTTTAGTGTCTCTGGCCACCATGCATCTAATAGGATCCATTTCAACTAAGAATTTCAATACATCATTGTATGAATGATAACTTGTGACATCCCTAGCCATGTTCTTTTATTATGGATCAAGTTATAAACTAATAACTTGTGAAATCCCTAGCCATTTTCTTTGATTGTGGATCAAGTTATAAACTAAAATATACTCTCTATTTAGAAGACTCTACATTATATATTGGATGGAGGGAAAGGTTATGATAAAAATTGTACAAAAAACCCCTTAAGGTTGTCTCAACTTACTCTATTTTTAATCATAGTGTCAATTTTATAAAACTATAATCTACAATAAGGACTAAGTGGGATTTTTCTTTTGTAAGTTTTGTTTGGAATTGAAAAATAAATAAATAAATTATAAAAGCTAAAATTATATGGTAGGAAACATTGTTTAAAATTTCAGAATAAAAGGTTGAGTAACTTTGACATCATATAATTTGAAAATTGTTTATGATTATAAAGTAAAAAACATGTAAGATTTTTTAGCTAAAATTAGGTAATTAAAGATATGTATATAGTTTGTTTTTAACTAAAGAAAGAGTATGTCTGTAGTTACACACTATTACAATGAAGTAATTAAAGGTAAATTTAGTGTTATTTAAGAAATGAGAATTATGAACATTCATCATTATTGCTCAAGTTAAATCATGTCGTCTGAAATAATTTGGAAATTTAAAAAGATCACATATTTAAAAAAAAATTCATTATTAATTTAATTTTTTATATATTAAGAAATACTACTCATGAATAATAAAACAATTGTATCATAAATAATATATAACAAAAAATACCATGTATTTTTTGAATAATAAAATAGTTGTAACAAAAGTAATATAGAACAAGAAAAACTATGTATATTTGGATGTATGAAAATTTAGATACATTTTATTAAGTGAAATTTTAAAAGAATAATGGTTATAAACATTTAAAAATAATTTTATTAAATAATTAGTTGGATCAATGAATTTTTCATATCAAGACATTTGATCCCTCTTGACTCTTGGTAGATCCAGAGTTAGGCCATCTTAATTTCCCCTTTAGATAAACCACATTCCACATGAATACCATGAGTCAATACCATGGGTTGTTTTTATAGTTTAGTAAATAATTTTATTAAATAATTAGTTTAGATCTATATTATTGATGAGAGGGATCAATGAGGTTTTCATATCAAGACATTTGATCCCTCTTGGCTCTTGGTAGATCCAGAGTTAGGCCATCTTAATTTCCCCCTTTACATAAACCACATTCCACATGAATACCATGAGTCAATACCATGGGTTGTTTTTATAGTTTAGTATTATTTTTATTGTTTATTTGACCTAGTTAAAATGTTCGTTACAATATGTCAATATTTTTATTTAATTTACTTTTCTTTTTATCTTTGTGTAATTTGACAAAGTCACCAAAACGTAAATTCAATCACTTATTAAAAAAAGAAACTAACATTATAAAAAACATATATAAAACTTTTATTTGTGAATCTAATGGCCTAAAACATTTCAATCATCTAACATTTGATCCAATGGCTCAGAAATTGACACAGTGACACCTAGGGGAGTTGTTTTCAAATAAGAACGTCTTACGACGTAACTAGAAATTGCACCACATGTTGCAAAGGGAACGTCGTAAGATGCTAGCATATGAAACAATAAAATATAAGAAAGTAAAACTTTTATGCACTGAACAAAAAAGTGGCACCCTACTTGTCGAACACCAACATCACGACCATTTTTATGGGCAATGAATTTCTCACAACAATCCCCAGCGTTGCCCTCATCCTGGTTCCCGCCATGAGATTCTTGCATTCGTCACTCGTGATGGCCAATCTTGATGGGCAGGTCAAGGTTTCGACTCCTCACGTTGTCGAACTCATCCTGGATTCATTCCCACCTTCACAGGCCTTCAACTCCTACTGGAACAACGTGATGATGTCTATAAGGTCCTTCCTACGTGATAAAAAGTCCTACTTGATGCTCAACGTCTACTCCTACTATGTCTACATTCAGGGCAATGGTGTCATGCCCCTGGACTATGCTATGTTTCGACCGCTCCTACCCAACAAGGACATCGTTGACCCCTGCCCAACAAGAACATCGTTGACCCCAACATGTTTCTCTACTATACCAACTCCTTTGATGTTGTGCTCGACGCAGCCTACTATGCCATGGCCTCATTAAACTTCCCAAACATCCCTATGGTCATGACAGAAATCGAGTGGCCCTCCATGGGCAATGCCATTGTAGACAACGCCAAAGTAAAATACCAACAATATGCACCTAATGTACAATGTTCCTTGGTGGGTATTATTTTATTCTAATTATTTTACTGCAATGGCATCAATGTCAATGAGTTTGTGTAGAAATTTACACATAGTAATTACATACAAACATATTAATTTGGATTCAAGAAAATTGTGACCAACCCAAACTAAATGTAATATCCTAAATAGTCTTATTGATTCATTATATATGTGGTGATATTTTTGTAAAACTATTTATAGGTCTAATTTAGAATTTATACTTTTCCCATGACCTTAATTTTTCTAATGGTATGTTAATTTGGATTTTATTTAGGTTTTTGGAAATAATAATTGAACATTAAATTTTCAAAGGACAATAGTTGGAGTACTTTGAGCTTATCAATTCACCAATTATTGTTAAGAAATAAATATTTATTTTCACATTAAATCTATCCTCTCACCATTAAACATATTTACCTTAAAAAAGACATGAAAACTTGAAGACCTAAGAAAATATGCCAAAAACAATTGAACCAAAAATATTAGTATTATATCATCACGGATGGTTACCAAATCAAGATGATCACAATTTAGATAAAAAAGACATCAAAACATCCAATGAACAACTATGATCACTCAACTAAATATTTGTTTAATTAAATAAAGGGTGTTAATAGAGTGAGGACCTCAAAAACATTTTTTTTTTTTTTGAAGTGTGAAAAATTATCTACATCCTTAAATCTAAACCACTTATAATAACTTATTATAATAACTAATTGGTGATGATTACTTAGAATTCTTTATTGATAATTTATAATACATATACTTATCTCCTTATTATACATTTATATTAACATGCTTTTTACTCTTTATTTTTATAATACCTTATTAAATATTAAATTATTTTTTACATTTGAATGAAAAATTTTATTTAAATAATTAAAAATTAAAAATCATATTTAATAATAAAAAAAATGGAATAAAATAACTTACGGGCTTATTCCAAAATCATATTAAAAAAAAATATTTTATCGCTCCATAATACTATATTTAAAATTTCAAATACTTTGTTAAAATTCATAATATTTTCACGTGGAAATGCCTTCACATATCAGCATAATCAGACAAATAAAAAGTAATTACATCACTTAATATTAGAACCTTCTTTTCTTGTGTGTTTCAAAAAATGCATTCAACATTTTTGTTTCATTTATCAACGTGCTTGTCCAAACAAAAGTTTTGTATTCCATAATAAGAATCTTGTTCACTATTCTCCTATTTTAAAATATATATTCCACGAGCCAATTTTAATTCAGAGTCGATTGAGGTCATGGTTCGATCCCCCAGGAAAAGCAAAGCCCAGGTGTATAGGTTGAGAATGGCGAAACAACTGAGTTCCCCTCGTGGTTTCTTCCCTTTGCTTTGAAGAATGCGGCTTCAATCAACCAAAATGAACCCATTTTAATAGGGCAAGAATCTCAAGATGAGAGCCAGTCATAATTCAACCAGTAAGTAAGCTACTTTGGTACCCTCAAAACTAATGTAATTCATTACATACCTAGTTATAGGATGAATTGTACCTCCAGGGATAGGTGTTCTGGAAGTCTCCCTTTGAATTGCATTCTCAAACTTAGCTATTGCATTATCGTCACCAATTCCAACAATGGTCACCATGTCTTACATAACCAACCTTTGGGTAGACTCAAACAAACCTCTTTGGTAACCCAAAAAAAAAAAGGAAACCCACTGTCCATGGACTATTTGAGTTCAAACGGTACAAAATAACTCATGCCAGTCTTGCACAGTTCGATTTGCTCGTCGAGGACATCATTTCATATGGATGGGTAGCTCAAAATTTCTCCAAATATGTAGTTGGATCACTCCAAATTTCTTCACACCGTAGGTTCCTTGTTCACATGTCCTCTAGAAATTTTAGAGAAAGCAGTCAGGGACAGTCTATCAATACCATCAATACAACAAACATATGAAAATCTTGTATCTATGTGTACAGAGGAGTTTGTTCTTCTTTGCATTTGACTGCATAGTGAGGACAACTCCTGGTGGTTACAGTGAAAAAAATAGTTACAAATCAAATCCATTTTTAGTTACAAATCAAATCCATTTTTAAACTTCCCCAAAAGTGACAACTATAATCTATTGAATTTAAAAAGGAAAAGAATCATAAATATTGCATTACAGTTGATTTCATATTTACCAGCCTTCCAAGTTTTAAACTATGAACGTGTTCCTTGTGTACATTTTTCTTCACACTGTAGGTTCGTTGTTCACATGTCCTCTGGAAATGTTCAAAGAAAGCAGTCAGGGACAGTCTATCAATCCCATCAATACAGCAAATGTATGAAAATCCTGTACCTATGTGTACACAGTAGTTTGTTCTGCTTTGCATTCAACTGCACAGTGAGAGGACACACTTCGCCAAAAGCGACAACTATAATCTATTGATTTAAAAAGGAAAAGAATCATAAATATTGCATTACAGTTGATTGTTTTAAACTATGAGCGTGTTCCTTGTGTACATTTGAAAAACTGCATTCTTGCACCCTTTGCAAGCTCAGGAAAACAAGTTTCGCCAACAGAGTCCAAACCATCAAAACCTGCTCACACAGACGCTTTTTGCTTGTGAAAAGAATCCTGATACAAACTTTGGCAGCCTCGATCTATCAACTGGTTTGCATGCGAGAAATGGCATGCGGATGGATAGATTATTTGGAACTGCCACAGCAACTGCTTCGCAACTGCCATCTGTTAGTGCTATTCGAATCAATGGCTGAGTATCATGTATCATCTAATCGTCTAACATGGAATGGTACAGATTATGACAAAAAGGCAATTAGGAAAGTTGTTTTCAAATAATGACGCCTTACGGCGTAAAAATGCATAAAAAAAAACTATAAATCATGTAAAAATTAGGAAAGGAAAATAAGTTACTCTTTGTCTTCACATAGAACACTTACAAAGACTAAATAAGATAAGAGACAACCTTTAATAAGGGTTTTAATTTGAAATAATTATAGAAAAAAATTTTGAATTAGAAAGCATATGAATTAAGCAAAGTTATCTATATTATCACATATATTAATTTTTAAAAAATATTAAAAAAATATATATTTACTTTAAACATTATTATTTTTTAATTAAATAATATTTATTATTAATTTTATACATATTTTAATCCTAACCAAATTTATATTTTAATGTAGAAATAACTATCTTTTACAACAATATGTATTGATTTTTTTTCTTAATTTAAAAAATATGTGTAAACATCCCAATCAACTTAGATTGAATTATTAATTTAATTAAAAAAAATCCCAATCAACTATTGATTTAAAAAAATATTTTTTTATTAAAAAAAACCCTTTTTAAATTTAATTCTATAAAATAAATTTTATATTTTAAATATATCTTATTTTTAAAATTATTTAACTTAAAACTATAATAAAATCAAATTCCAAAATATTCTTGAAATGGACCAGCTAGATAAATTTAGTGCCGTGTTATTGCATTATTGTAATTTAAAAGTTTAAAAACATATATTAAATACTAATATAATTAGAATACTCTATAATTTAATTTAATATAAATGAGCGAAAACCCTAATTATAATACTCTATAATTTAATATATATTAGTTGATTCTTTAGTTATTTTTTATTTTAATAGTATATTTATGTATTCAATAACTTCAGAATAAAAATGAATCATCCTGATTCAAAATATCAAATCCGTCTCCCAACGAAATTAAAAAAGGAGAAAAGAAAAACAATTTGCCGTGAGAAATATGATATGTTATATTTGCAGTGTAATAGAATACAACAATATAACAGTCAGAACATTGAACCTAAACACAAGCACAATAATGCTCAGAGTGTTGAACTGAAAGACAGGCGCGAAGATTCATAGCTACAGTGCAAAAGTCACACAAGAGTTAGAAAATACAAAATGAAGGATTATAACAAAAAGCGGAAAGCAAAACAATTTGTTGATCTCCAGTTTCTCTCTTAGATAATAGTAAATAGAAAACAAACGAGAGGAAGTCTTTAATGCACAAGTGGATTTTTTGGTTGGTAAAGGAGAGTGCGTTTTTTTTGCATATTGACCGCCAACTTTGTTTCTCTTTTGTTTGTTCACAACCTGTACTTTTAACTTCAGGGTTATCTGTATGTTATGATTTTTTATGAATTTTTTAGGTGGATGACCGATGTTCTAGAAAATTGTTATTGAGCTTAGAATCTCATTCTACATCATGAGCTTAGAAGCTCATTTTATATTCAATATGATGAGTAAAGGTGTCAGTCATATTAAAATCTATACTCGTAAATATATATATATATATATATATATATATATATATATATATATAAAAGAAGACGAAGGAGAAAATCGACTGCTTTCTCCATTGGGAAGGTCTGTCGGCCACAGACCTAACTTATTATTGTTTATATACTACGCCATTGCACTGCATTCTAAATTTCAGAAGGAATTATGAAGATAGAAGAGACACCTTCTATAGTCAAGAAATTGTGGTTTGTCTTGAGCGGATTGCTGAAAAAGAAATCAAGTGCTTTCAAGGGCAAAGCATCCCATGCAATGAAGACCAAGTTTGTTGTTTTTAGCCACATCAAGAACAAGAAGATATTGGGCCTCATCAAGAAAAAGAAGATATTCAGTGGAATCTCTCGAAAGATGAATTCCGTGTTTGGACATGAAGAGAAAGAGAAGAAATATTCCAGCAACAACGATATGGCATTAATGGCGTATCATGCCTTCGAGCTAGACGATGACATATCTTGCCAAGAAACTCAACAGTGTGAACATGGATTGGAGTGTGTCTCCCACGCACTTCTTGAGTCGGAGTTACCCGCTGATAACCCTAGAAATCGTGTCTCAGTTACTGAGGGCCTGTAGATGTCTCCGTGTTCCATTGAGGACGAGATCAACATTTTGGCAGAGGATTTTATTAGAAGGTTTCGCAGGAAAATTCTTTTGCAAAAAAAAAATTATTTCCAACGATATCGGGAGATGTTAGATAGAGGTGAGTCATGAGCGTTCGGTCTTGTATGGATATGGAGCGTTTTAAGTTGCAGACGAGGAGGCCGAGGAGATGGACTACGAAGAACACAGGGAACTCACTATTCCTTGTTTTCATAAAATTGATTTTAGTTTCTAGAAACAACAATTTACTGTATAATTAGGCATTTTGCATGTGAGCAATGGCATGCGGATGGATAGGTTATTTTGGAACCGCACAGCAACTGTTTCACAACTGCCATTTTTTATTATTCAAATCAATGGTTGAGTATCATCTAATCATGTAACAAGGTATCGAATGGTACAGATTATGACAGAAAGGAAATTAGGAAAGTTGTTTTCAAATAATAACGCCTTACGGCGTAAATATCTAAATTGTAAAAAGAATTATTTTTTGTATGAGTGTTCGATGAATTGTAACTTATTGAATAGGAATTATTGTTATGGACTTTGTATTGTGCATTTTCTTCAGTTAGAATAATTTTCAAAGTGTTGGAGACCGAGGAAATATTTTCCAATTAGTTCTTCAAGCTGTCGGATGTAATGAATGTTGTAGCTTCTTTCTTTAAAACATTGTTTTGATCCCTATTCATTTTAATAATAATGCTATACGAATCATTTTAAAATTTATTCAATTCTTTTTTTCCTCTTACTTTATCTAGTTTCAAGTTTGTCTAGACCGAGCTAAATATCCTTCCTTATTAGTCCCTACCTTCGGCGTAGAGGGACTGTAGCGATCCTCAATTTAGTATTAAATGGATTTCATCGAGTAGTAAATTAATGCTTTAACTCAATGTTTAATCAAATATATTGTGTTAAACTATTTTTTATCCAAACTTTAGATTGTACCTTTTATTGATGGGAAGACTTTATAATTTTGATAAAACTTAGGATAATTGTTCTCAATTCATTGAAAAAACTTGAAAACTTGAATTAATGCTAGTGTGGATAGCATTAATTTCAAAGCATTTAATGTTGATGTTAAAACATAGCCAAACTTTCTTATCATATAGTGATCGAAATGATTGGAAAGGGTGTAGTGTAACTCGTTTTCTGCATGGCTATTGGCATGTTAACCATATGGTAGGAATTTCAGGTGTCTCATGGAATGTTAGCCATATGGTGGGTGTCTAACAGCTACTAAAAAAAAAAAAAAACTCTATTTGCTGATAATAATGCATAGAACCTGGATCAGAAGCATTAACTCTATGTTGATCAGCAGATTAAAGCAGATGGGATCCATACTAACTATGTTTTTCCACCAGGTGTGGCTGCTTGAACTGATTTGGATTAAAGCAACTGGGGATCCATACTAACTGTGTTTTTCTACCAGGTTTAGCTTCTTGAATTGATCTAGACAGTGAAAGACACCTGTGGCAACTGAGCTGGATTCCTATCAATGTTTATTGTGTCCATGTTCCAATGCTTAAATGCTGGTTCTCCTTGTTGTTCACATCTTCATCCAACTATATGACATTTGACGGAGGTCATTCAAAATGGTCCATCCTTTGGTCTTAGTGTTGTGGGGATTTGAGAATGGATCCATCATTTGTCTCACATTTGATGGAGGTCATTCAAAATGGTCCATCCTTTCGTCTCAGTGCTATGGGAATTTGAGAATGGATTCATCATTTGTTTCAGTGTGCTCATACAACGAGCAACAAATGTGGGTATTTAAGAATGGATCCATCATTTGTTTCAGTGTGCTCATAAAACGAGCAATGAATGAAGGACCAATTGATCCAACCTTTTGAATTAACGAAGGACCAATTAAGGCAACCTTGTGAATTAAAATACTCAATAATATCATTTTTCCTTTCAAAACTATGTGAAATTGTGTCTCACTGCTTTCTACTGAGCTACTTGCTTGTTGTTATTGGTATGATATTGTGTAAACCATGCTCTCTATAAAAAAAAATATTTTGAATGCAAAATTTAATCAATTTCCTCATTTATTCATATGGCCAAACTTACCTTATGCCAACTATATAGTTTGTTCTGATTTCAAACTCTTTACTAAATATTTCCTCTCATATTTTACTACCAAGTTCCAATTTGTTTATTTTTGTTACTGTGAGAAAGCAACCAACCCCCATCTTGAAGAACAACGCATACTCTTCATTTATTTTAATGAATAACATAATGTGTATTGACTCTTTCACCTTAAAACATATTGACCCAGCCAGGATCGATGAGATATACAAATTAAAGGTTGAAAAGAAGTAGTGATAGAATGTGCTCCAAGGGCCATTGACAAGGTTTTAGCAATGTGTATAAGATGCGCTTCTCGAACTCGATCTACAAATTTATATATATATTCATCTTGTAACACTTAGCCCTGGATGATTCGTATATGTTTTCCTTGGTCTTCGTACAAGCAAATGGAAATATGGTTCACTGGCCTTAGATTTTGGATTGATTGCCTTCCTGCATTAGACTAGCTTCACCCGAGCACTGCCATTGAAATAAAAGCAGCATTTCTGGTGTTGTTGGCATTACATCCAAACCATAAATCCTATTATGAAGGCACTGCCATTAAAATCAGCATTGTTGTTGCTTGTTTAGGTGCATTTTGGAATTACTTGGAGCCACAACCACATGGAATGCATGCAAAATTTTTTTAGAACTGTCATTTATTTCAATGTAATGTCAACTATCCTTTATTCCAATGTAGTGTCATTTTATTCGTTTATTCTCTTGTTTTAAGAGAGTAATTCAAAATTAACTCTTCTTTGATGATTTGATCAACTTAAACCTGATGAGACCGCATGTTTTTTCAAATTACTTCATAAAGTTTCATAATAGAGAGTTTAAAATTACATAATATAAAATATTAAAATATTAAAGTTTAAAATTACATAATACAAAGTATAAAATTGTAAAATTACACAATACAAATTTTTCCACCATGCGTTCTAGCAGCAGGCCACATGTCAAGCCACCTGCCACTTTGGGGAGAGGTCGCTATGCTCCCATTCTATTTTTATACCTTTCAACATAGGTTCGGGAAGGGTCAATACAGAGGAGATACAAGCCATTCAATACTGCTCCCATTCTATTTTTATACCTTTTGACATAGGTTCATGAAGGGTCAATAAAGATAGTATATGAGCTTTATAGATGGAAACTAACTCAAAGATAAAATACTTTCATTACATATAATACAATACAATCTGGAGGGTTTGAATGAAATTTTCTTTAATTTTTGGGGATAATGGCACCATTGATGGCTAGGGTCAAGATTAGTTTAGTGGATTATCTTGGGATACGTTATATTAAAGTGTGTTGTTTCATTCAATTGGCCTTTGTAGGACATGCATCCAATCTATTGTATTGTTTAATTGTTTGAAATGTTTATAGGTTTCCTTCCCTAATTATGTAGGAAAAATAGATCATGTAGTTATGGATGACCATACCTTTTTCTTTTTAGTTGCAACAATATGGCAGACAAGATGGTGAGAATTATATCTGTCTCTCAGCATTTGGCCAAAAAGTTCATTGTTGTTCTGTTATAATAATCCTCCTTGTAATACACTCATGGCGCACTTATAATAAGCCGATAAGAGGCTCATGACTCTGTTAATCCCAATGCAGGAAAAATTTATTTTGGTATTTCAAAGATTGATATGAGCAAGTCCTCCATAACCTAGGAACATATTAGAAAATCCTCTATACGCATCAAAAATTTTGGAGCTCGTCCTCCACAACCTGCAAACAATTTTAGGGGAGCATTTGCCTAAGTTGAACTCATTTTAGACTACTAGTTTAGATTTTTAATAGACGAATCATAAATATTTTTGTCCTGGCAAGGGCTATTGCTGCTCGCAGTTCTTGTTAGCTTTTAAAATTGTGTAGGCATCTAGAATATTCCATAGGTTGGGTTGGATGATATTAGAAAGTTTAATGTTCAATTTGAAGGCATTTTTTGATAGGTAACTTAACATATATCTAGTTATCTTAATTTCACCATGGATTAGAGATCAACTTAGTCTATCAAATTCTCTTTTGTTTTTATCGTATCAAAGCCTATGTTTAATTCAAGAAAAAGGGGTATTAAATTATTTTCATGACAGGACTTAGGGAAATGTAGGTATATCATTATTCTCTCAATTTTAGTTTTAAATTTTTCTAGTAAACGTATCTCATGCCAAGTTTTCCTTATGTGCATGAAGATAATTCTTTTTTTCATATTTATGTACATAAGATTTGAAGAATAAATGTATGGAGTATATCCACAATTTGAATTTTGAGTAGGTGTTTCAATTCTAAACAACTACCCATCATCAAGACAATAAGTTTGAGAAAAGAGGGAGAAAGGATAAATATAAATAAAGATGAAGGGAAATAGATGAAAAAGCTGACAAGACTAAACCTAAAGACATAGAAATCTTAAAAATAGAAATGAATGATTAAAATTGTGCAGGCCTCTATAACATTCCATAGGTCGAGTTGGATGATATTATAAAGTTTAATGTTCAATTTGAAGGTATTTTTTGATAGGTAACTTAACATAGATCTAGTTCTCTTAATTGCACCAGGGATTAGAGATCAAATTAGTCTATCAAATGCTCTTTGGTTTTTATCATATCAAAGCCTATGTTTAATGCAATAAAATTGGGTATTAAATTATTTTCATGACAAGATTTAAGGAAATTTAGGTATATCATTATTCTCTCAATCTTAATTTTAAAATTTTCAAGTGTATCTCATGCCAAGTTTCCCTTATGTGCAAGAAGATAATTCTTGTTTGCATATTTCTGTTAGTAAGATTTGAAGAAGAAAAGTATGGAGTATATCCACATTTTGAATTTTGAGTAGGTGTTTCAATTCTAAACCACTACCCATCGTCAAGACAATAAGTTTGAGAAAAGAGGGAGAAAGGATAAATATAAATAAAGATGAAGGGAAATAGATAAAAAAGTTGACAAGACTAAACCTAAAGACATAGAAATCTTTAAAATAGAAATGAATGATGGAATATTAATTATTTTAGGTTAAGGAAATATCAATAAAAAATAATATAGAATATATTATAATATGTTTATTAATATAAATATAAACTATTGATTCTTTAATGAAATATAAATATGTTAGATCTAAGACTTTTGTGATCCATAATGTAGATAAAATATCTTTCAGATAAATCACATCATTCGAATAAATATATTAATATATTAGTAAAAAAATTATATTATATTAATTAATAGGATAATATTATGTTAATAATATATTAAAATGACATCATTAGTATTAATGTATCATATTAATGTATTATATGAATGAAGTGAATTTAATGTATTAAAATTAAGGATATAAAGTATTAATTAAGGAATAATAATAATAAATTATTGTACTAAAAATTAATATGATATAATTAATAAATAAGTATAATAATAATACTGTAATACAATAATATTAATATATTCATGCAATAAACTTTAAAAATGAAAAGGTTTAGAGATGGCAGAGGAGAGGGAGTCAATTGATACTTACCTTAAGACCACCATCTCAGTCAAGGTTTTTAGGGTGCTTCACTATTTCAAGCCTTTCTCTAAAATCAATTTTGAAAAGGCGATCCTTTCTTGAGAGAATTCTAGTGTCTTCAAGGCATATATTATGCTTGGAATTGAGGGAATTTTTAGCAAGAGCATAGGAGCGAGTGCATTGATTCCTAGTATTACTTCCATGCTCTTTAATTATTATTTTAAATGATCTTCTAGTCTCACCAAGGTAGCTTCTTCCACAAGAACAACTGACTATGTAAACTCCTTTAAGTTGTTGTTTGTCAATTTTGTCCTTAGCAGATTTCATATTGTGCTTAACTATTACAAGAGTTTTGAATACAGAATCAATATTCCATTTTTTTAGAACCTTAGTAATCTTGTGAGTGACACCACATATATATGGGAGATGAGATTTCTTATTGGAGGGTTGTAATATCTCTTATTTTAGAGGGGGTTGTGCTCAGGAGGGGATCATCTTATTTTTTTCTCTCTTGATGGCTTCAAGAATGTAATTGTTTTTATATCCAATTCCTCTGAAGACTTAGTGAGGTTGTTTAGTTCTTGATCCAAGTGTTATTGATCATAGATTCTAACCACTCTTAGGGCCAATGTATTGAGAATATTTTGAGGTGGATAATGGTGAGATTATGCATGAAGGTAGTTGTTAGTATGAGTCTTTTTTTTTTTTAAATACCTCATGACCCAAAGTTCCATATTCATGTTTTGTAATTAGTACATCAAGAAGGGGAATGCAATCATTGTCTTCCAGCTCCATTCTGAATTTTATGTCTTCACATATTATATTCAATTGATCAAGGAATTTAATGAGTTCATCTTTACCATGTTTCCACTTAACATTAGTATCATCAACCTACCTTTTCCATGTTTTAGTTTTAAGAGGGTAGGAATCCAATGCTTTCATTTGAAATTTATCCATGTATAGGTTAGCAACAATAGGTGATAATGGGGATCCCACTGCAACACTAGTGATTTGTTTATAGTATGCTCCTTGTAAACTAAAGAATTTGGATCAAAGACAAACCTATGAAATTTTGGTAGTTTCAGAATCTCTAACTTCATATAGAACATCTATGGTTTCTTCTAAGGAAATTTAGGTGAATAATGAAACCACATCAAAACTCACAATTAATTCCTCCATTTCCATTTTTTCATATTTATTGAGCTTGACAAAATCATAACAATATTTAATGAAGGATTCAATTTTCCCAATGAGAAGGCTTAATCTACCTATAACATATTTAGCTAACCCATGTTCCTCTTTGAGACTCTCGTCATCTCTATCATACTATATGGTTATGAAATTTGGGGTTGCAGTATATATAAATAGTCGTGGAGGAATATCGAGTGGATCCAAAGGAAATTTATAACGTACAACCTCAAGATTGAAGGAAATACTCCCTATCCTATCCTCTTATATGAATTTATCCTTTCCCCCATTGATAACATGGCTATGTTTAGGTATCTAATGTATAAGAAGAAGCTTTAAAACTTGGAATCCAAGAGGTTCTCCAAAATTTCTTCTAACTCTAGCAAAACTCCTCGCCTCTGACTCAAGCAGGGATGGCATAAGGAGGCCCAGTCTTGGCTCAACATTTGGGAGATAAAGGAGGATATCATCTTGGAGAAAAAGGATAATATTAAAAACAGTATTACTTCCAAATGTAAGGATAAGTTTTGGGATGATAAGGAGCTAGAGGGGAAAAGGAAGCTACCATATTATAAGGAAGTGATCAATCCCACTCTTTCTAACTAGAATTATCTTTTTCTCTTTGCAAGTGCTAAAATTAAAATTAACATTGTGAAGATAATAATTAATCTCATGAGCTTCAAAGTGAAACTGAACATTAGTCCATACCCCAAAACACCTTGGGATGAAAGAATCTATCACTTTTGTGATAATAAGAGAGTTTAATATAAACAAAACTTTCTCTTGGATTACCCGACTCTCACTCACATTATTTCTCATTTCCAAAACATTTTCCATACTACCAACATTCTTTACTTGTTAAGTCAAAAAATTTATAGTGATAGGAATGATTATCTCCCTTCTTTTTAATCATAGAAATAAAATATTAAGGAGTCTCAATTAACCTCTTATTTTTTTAATGTATGATAGACCAAATTGGTCTTAGTAGATGTTAATAATCATCATAATCATCATTTAATAATATCATGAGACAAAAAAACCATAACTCATGTTCATATGAAATTTTTTATGTAATATTCCCATTTTTGGTATCACCCATGATAGGGCTAGGAGGGACTTCCAGAGTTAGCAGCAGACAGGTCACATGTATAGATTGGTGCTACCAGTGGGCTCAAGAGATTTCTGGAGGAGTTTTGAGGAGTTTTCATGGTGTTCGGAGGCATTCTCTTGATATACTCCATCATTTGAGCAGTTTGGCTTTCGTTCCGATGCATTTCAATAACTTTCGAAATTTTAAGTTATTTATGGGCTTAACTCAGCTGATTATGATCAAGGTGGCATTCCGGGAGGAATACACGATGGAACAACTTAGTGTAATAGCTCATTGGAACCAGGATGAGGAGACCTACACGATGGGACAGTTAGACACAAATTTCAGTGATCGGAGGAGGCGTGGTAGCCGATTTACCCTTTTCGGCATTAAAAAGGAATATTTTATAATATTTTAATAAAAGGGAAAAGTGCTCCATGAATAAAATAATAATAAAATAATGCTCTAGAAGGCTCCAAGGGATCTATAAAAGAAAGGGAGGAGGCAATTGGGAGATATTATTAGAGTAGATCATTTTCTTGTGTATGGGAGGTTTGAGGACGTGGTTCTCTACTTCATGTCATAGCCCCAAGACGGAAACCCTCGGGTGATTTGTGAGTGTTGGACGGAAACCCAATACTCTTGAGGAGACTTCACTTAGAAGTTTCACAAAGCTTCAGAGATTGGTGTGAGGATCATTCAAATCTTCAAATAGGGCTTCATCATCTTCAGTGGATTCAGTGGTAGCTGCTGCCAGAGGGAGAGTGTAGCAGTTCAGTTTTGGGAAGCCAGCGCCGTATAGCAATGCAACAGATTGTATTGTTGGCCAGTTTTCCATCTCAGCATTTTCTGGGTCATATCTATATGTAAACCCCTCTTATTATTTATAATAAAAGATGAGATTTCTCTTGTTCTATGTGGTATTCGATTTCAGTATTTATGTGTTTAATTTTACATGGCAATCTTCTGTTGAATGAATGTTGATTTTGCGGCTTTTTGTGGAATTTATTTATTTATCTGCATTTTTAGTAAAAATATCCCATCCGGGATATTACAGTGGTATCGTAGCCTCGACCTTGGCTCAGCCGTGGGGTTGATTTGAAAATCCAAGTTCAAGGGTTTTATTTGCAGATTTTCAAAGGTGCCAAAGCCATCATTTTATTGTAGTTCAACCATTGAGGAAAGATCGTAATCAAGGGTTTAAGCCAGAATTGTTGAAGACATTTACCATGTGAAATCATGGCTGATTTATTCAACAATCTCGAGTTCAAATTGTTGAATCAATTATTCAGATAATATTTTGAAGAAGCCGAGGGAGGCGGTCCGTGTAATTTGCACAACGAGTTGTGTCAGAGATTGTAATTCTCTAGAGTGGTCTTGACGAATACCGAATTGCAGCAATGCGATTTAACATGCGGGAAATACTTATGCGATGATAAGGCTTTGTGTGAGTGGATCAATATTAAATTTGGGCGAAATATTAATTTTCAAGAGGAGCTACGCACTCGTGGCTTGATTGGAGTATCAGGCCCCATTTCGAAGAGTGACCGTGACCTGGAGACTTTCACCATAGCGCCAACTATTTTCTGTGAGGTCGAGTCATATGGTCAAACAATGGAATTGCATCTGACATCACCACTCGAGCAACCAGTCACCTGGCTGGAGGCAACGAGTTTAGGAACCCGTCGAACATGCGAGTGTTGGAGGACTGAGTTGGAGCCGCCAGTCGCTGATCGAGTTCGACGAGTCCCCTTTTACCAGAAATCATCAAGGGGTGATCGTCAGTTGTTTTTACTGAGCAGGCCGTGTGTATCAGGGCACTCCAAAATAATTTCCAAGTGTCACGAAGAAGTGTTGAGTGGGTAGTGTCATGGGGCAGAGTTTCTAATCGGCCTCGTTAAATCAGTTGAGAGCCGATAATTTTTAAGCAATTGCACAAGTTTGAGATGTTGTAAACTAGTAGGAGAGCCAGTTTGTGAAGCCACAAGATATCTAGACCAGTGATGTGATTCTGCAAGGAGAAAAATTGGTGCGCGCTGTAGATGGATGGCGACAGTTTGTATGAGATTTTTGTCATGTGAAAAGGGACCGTAGCATGGTCGTATTGTTGATGTAGGGCCGAGTTGTAGAAGCCCGAGCGTCATTGTGGCTGTTGGGGATGAGTTTACAGTTAAGAAAGGGACATATTCTCCCTTGATTCCAGGGACAAATTTCCATTGAGTGAGAATGTCGGGTGTGGTATCCATCCACCTTTGTTAGCTGGCTTGCATGGATACTGCGATGAATAGGGAATGCACTGCCACATCATTTTTAATTACCGGGATGAAATTGCTCGATGCCAAAATTGTCGGCTTCTACATATGCCAAATGTGAATCAACAACGAAGTCGAACTTTTTGGAAATTAATTATTGTGATCATGCTGGTGGAAGCGTCAAGGGTGCAACGATAATGGACTGATAGAAATATTATTGCTAAAACTTTCACATGAAGTGATTGCATCAAACTGGTTGAATTTCTTGCTTTAGTGGGGAATATAAAGAGGTTGAATTTACATGGATATAAAGCACTATATTACTACATGCATCTCCAAAATTAACATTTTAAGGGCTGTGTACAGTCACAATTGCTAAAGGATGCTTCTGCTGTGATGACTGTGTATTCTTGTTGAGGAAGGCCGAGTGGTCTTGCTGAGGAAGGCTGAGGGCATACATTTCATTTTCTAAGGACGATTTGGGAAGGAGAACCCACTACGACCTAGCAGAGACCAACAGTTGGGTAGAAAAATGAACTGGTGATTGACTGAATGAGACTATCTGGGTTTGTCCGTCATGTTGTGACTACATTGGGCAGCGTCTAGCAGTGATTATATTAGTGGCTCTTTCTTGATACATTATATCAAGGTTGGGCATCATTTCAAAAACATCTCACAGTGTTGTAACCAGATTCGCATCAGTCTTAAGTAAGTTTCTGGGAATTAATATAAATCAGTCTTGGTAGTTATAAGCGTTTTCTTGTTTGCATAAAATTCGTTGTATATATGAATCAAAATTATGACAAGTGCACCTACAGCAGTGCGTGCCCAAACTGACCACTGAAAACGATAACAAAAACTCAGAAATTTATTGAAATTCTGGAAGGCAATCCTACATGTGTAAACCAGGGCCTTGATTGAGTGAGCAAGACTATTTGTATGTGCGATGTTGCTAGTGATTGGAGGTGGTTAGTAAGCAGAAAGAGAGGTTGTTGTTGAGCAGATCTCATATTACAAGGGGGAGGACTCATTTTGTTTAGCATTGTATATATTGTGAACCATGGAGGGGTTCCTAAACAGATTGATGAAAATGAAAATAGAAGTCGGTTCCTTGAACCACCATGCATTAGATGACCAAAAAACAAAACCAAATAGTGGACCCTTTTCAAAATAAATTTATGCCATCCTTTAAAAGGGACAGCCAAAATATTTGCAGGAAACATTGAAGATTGGTCACAAAATTTCTTCACTTGGGACAGATCTGAAACACATGAAGATGTCATGGAGATTTTTGTCCAAACTAGAAGAGTTTAATGAACTCATGTCTACAATATACCAAGCAGAAGGGAAGAAACTGATTTGGGCTCTAAATCTTGCTATGCTTGCTCTTATACAGCTCAAATTCTTAGAAGAGCCTTTTGAAGGGGTCACACTTCCAGTCGCAGCTTGCCTTAGTAACATCATGAAATTGACTGCACATATAGCTCCATATAATGATGATGTTATGAGGGGGATTATGAGGTTGTTTGTAGAGACATTTCAGGATTTGGACAACAGTGCAGGCTCTACCTTTGGGAAGAAGCTTGAGATTTTATGGGGTATGGCCACATTCAAAAATTATGTCATCATGCTTGACCTTGAGTGTGATGACCTGATTTCACAGATGTTCCAATGCTTCTTCAGCATTAGGAGACATCATTCTGATACTGTCATAGCACACATGAAATCCATCTTGTCATCATGTATGAGAGACCATGGGGCCATTGCCCGAGAGTTGTAGACCCAGTTTTTGAGAATTTGAAGGAGAGAACAGTCAATCTCACCTACTGCTTATGAGCTAGCCCAAGGGATAGTTGAGAAGAACATTGAGTTTCTCAGGAGACAGTTGACCAGGGAGGAGCGGCTCCAGTTTTGTGGGTCAGGCAGCAAAAATGAGCTGAGGAGGAAGGGACTTTGCTTCATTTTCAAAGAACCATGGGGGCCTGTGTTGAGTCTCAAATCTGCATCTTTTCCATACACTTTTCTATACCTTTTTCACTCACCTGAACCTCCCAAGTTGTCAATATCATTGTATGTTAATTGAAAAAGAGCATCTAACATGGTTTTTAACTATATTTTTGTGTCTGCTGTTTGATTTAGATTTTGTTCATTTAGCTGCGGAATCTTGCCACTTTCCGCAGCTGCTGCAACTTTCCGCAGCCATTTTGTGAAACTCTATGTTACAGGTGTCTACAGGGAAAACGAGCCACATGGGCAAGTCATAAATGATGTGGACATGGTTCGTGTCCTATTGGCTCGAGCAAACTCATCTAAAGAAGCCGCGGTCAAAGGCGTCCACATGGAAGTCAACCATAGAGTCTCACGGTGACAGGACTCTGTTCCGTGTCACGTAAAGGTTCATATGGTTGTTTATGAGTTGCGGAGGACAAGTCGACATCTGTACATGGCTCCATAGTCGAATTCAAGCATCCAATCCTCATAGATTTACTTTCCAACACGGCCATGATCCTAGATCCGTGGACGTAATGGTCTACGTGTTCACCACCAGCATAAACTTTAGGAGACATTTATATTTCTTTTGTTATATATAACAAGTTTGCATACGCATATAGAGTTAGTTTCGATTAGTCTCTGTTATCTTTTATTAGTCTGCTCTGTAATGTAATTACGTTGCCTTAGTGCCGTAATACTACCATACTGTTATGACTGCATTTTAATATAAGAAGACTCTGTTTTCCAACTTAATTAGTACTTGAAGATCGTTATCAAGGCTGGTGTAGAGGGCCCCTGCTCAGCTAAGGTTTTGTGCATTAGTGTATAGTTCTTATTTCATTTCTTTAAAGCTCATTGTGCCATAATCTATTCACATGTTTCTACACTGCATTTTTCATGATACATATGCTTCATTTCTGTTTATAAACTTTCATGCTTTCTATTTCACTTCTGTCTTTCATGTTTTATGTTATTAATCACTGATCAGTGTTCTTGTTTCAGGTTATAGATAGGCAGCCCGGGCATTTTCATAGCTTTTTGACTAATGACATGGAATTAACATTGTTTTGTTGCTAATTTGTTTTTCTTAGTTTCTGTTTAATTTCAGTACTGCTTTGTTTAATTTAGTTTTTCTCATTTGCTTCAGTAGTTAAATTTAGATATATTAAACTGCTCATAACATCTTCAGTTGCCTCCGAAAGCCACAGCTGGACTGATGGTGAGGGATTGTATTATGAAATTTGTAGTTTAGTATTAGTCTTCTTTCTGCAAATTTAGATATATTGAACTACTCATAACATCTTCAGTTGCCTCTAAAAGCCACAGCTGAACTGATGGTGAGGGATTGTATTATGAAATGTG
Organism: Pinus albicaulis; assembly: GCA_034641835.2. Lineage (NCBI taxonomy): Eukaryota > Viridiplantae > Streptophyta > Pinopsida > Pinales > Pinaceae > Pinus > Pinus albicaulis. The sequence continues at coordinate 1,150,908,641 of CM076580.1, forward strand.
TAGTTTGGTATTAGTTTTCTTTCTGCAAATTTAGATATATTGAACTGCTCATAACATCTTCAGTTGCCTCCGAAAGCCACAGCTGGACTGATGGTGAGGGATTGTATTATGAAATGTGTAGTTTGGTATTAGTTTCATTTCTGCAAATTTAGATATATTAAATTGTGCATGACATCTTCAGTTGCCTCCGAAAGCCACAGCTGGACTGATGGTGAGGGATTGAATTATGAATGTATGATTTGATATTAGTTTACTTTTTGCAAGTTAGATATCAGTTACTCAAGTTGTTCATGGTTACTTCCGAAAATCATAGCTGGACTAATGATGAAGGATCAGAAGACAAGTTGATGTAAATTGATTTAGATTTACTTTATTGCAACTTTTGGATTTCTTTCAGCATAATTTATTTTGTGTTTAGACAGCAGCAAGAATAGTTTGGTTTCATGCTCACTAGTTCACTGTTTTGATTCATTAGACTAGCAGCATCTTTTTTCATTTCAACAACATCTTTTCATTTCCTTTCAAGTTTTGTCATTGTAATTTTCAAATTCCTTTTTAAGTTTCAAGTTGGTAAATCATTATAGAGGATATCATTTCCTTGAACAAACATAACCATACTTGTTTTCATTTTATAATTTCCATTTCATCTTAGAAAACCAAAAACGACAAAAAGTTAAGAAATAGGTTATCTTGCACATATAGTGCGCCGCACTTCATCAGCTTACGATTCCCGGATTGACGAATTAAATGCAGCAATTTAGGACACACTAAATTGACCAAACATTTTGGCGCCGTTGCCGGGGAAGTGTAACTAGGTAGCCAATTTCTTAAAAAAAAAAAAACATAAAATCATAAAAGAAGGAAAAACTTGATAACTTCTTGAAGTATGCTCTCCTCTTGCACCTAGTGTGATCTGGAGGATCAGAAAAGAGAGTTATTGGTTTAGTAATTTCTTAAGTATGCTCTCTTCTTGCACCTAGTGTGACCTGGAAGATCAGAAAGAGAATTATTAGCCCAAATTTTTAAAAAAATAATAAAAAAATAATAAAAAATGACATGCATAGAGCAAGAGATTCTAGGGGAAGGTTTATAGCTAAAGCCAAGAGTTCGATTTTCACAACTCCATCTTCTTCAAGGCATAGACCAGATTCACCACCATCTACCCCTAGCCTTAAGATTTTTGGAACTCAAGGAGCAGCTGAATTAGAGGATTCTCCTATACCATCTACTAAATCCCATTTAGAAAAAAAAGAGACTCTCTCTCATTCTCCCTTGATAGAAGAATTAGAGGACTTTAAGGACTCTAAAGAGACTATCATGGCAGAGGAAGTAATAGATGGAGGTAGAGGTAGAGGTAGAAGAGGAGGAAACAATGGAGACAACAATGGTGAAGGAAATAATGGTAGAAATAGGGAAGGAGACAACTTTTTTGGATTCCCTATAGTTGATGAGGAAACTCATGCAACAATGAAAAATATCTCACCATCTGTCCTCCCTAACTTTTATGGATTGCGAAGTGAGGATCCTGAAACATTTCTATTTGAGTTTGAAGTCGTGTGCTGAACCTATGACTATATGGAAGACTCTCAAAAACTCAAACTGTTTCCTTCAACTTTGAAGGGATCTGCTTTGAAATGGTTCATGGGATTAGCCACTCAATATATTAGGACTTGGAATGATATGAAACAAACATTTTTGGATAGATACTTGGACTATTGTATGCCCACCAATCACAAGGATGAGGTATTCAAAATGATGCAAAAGAAGATGAAAACTTGGAAGATTTACTTGAAAGATTTCAATACAACTTGAAAAGAGCAAAGATGAGCAACTTAGATGATGAAACCTTGAAAGCCCTCATATTAAAAGCCATTAGAGATGAATGGATAGATATTTTAAACATGATGGGGAAAGGATACATTTCTCAACTCCCACTTCGTGATATAACAAAACTATGTGTCCATCTCTCAAGAGGAAAATCTAAAACAGGAAAAGGGCCTAGGGATCCTTCTCTTATTAGGGCTAACAAATCTGCAACTGGATCAGTAAGTAGGGCAAAGATTGGTAACATGCTTGATGAATTCAAAACTGATATCTTAGGGAGCCTTAGTGAACAACTAGACACCCTTAAAATCCAAAACAAGCAGAAAGCAGAAACAGATGTCTTAGCCATCTTTTGTCCGAAATGTAGGAAGAAACATTCTTTAAGGGAATGTCCCTTGGATGCAAAATTTGTAGAAACATGTATGATTTGCTCAGAGAATCATGAGATCAAGGATTGTACTTCAATTCCTGGACTCAAAGCTGTCTTTCAAGAAGACCCAAATTCAGTAGAATCTCTCTGTTTTGTTGCAAGGAGACCTTGGCAGGGACAACAAACTCAAGGGTTTAACAACCCTATGAATTTTCAAACCCAACCAAATTGGAATCCTTGGCAACAACCTTGGCCCTAACATCAAAATTCATATCAGCCATGGGTACAAGGGATGCAAAATCCTTATGGGAGATTTGCTCAATTTTATCAATATCCTCCATCTTTTCAAAATCAACAAGCTCCACAACTTCTAAACCCAAATCCACAACTTTCATTGCCATTTCCACAACAACAACCTTCTCAACAAAATCCAAATCCTCAAATCATGCTCCCATACCAACAAAAGACAAATCAACTTCCAGCTCAGCCATTGCCAAATCCTAACAATAAGAATCCTCAGAATACTTACATGGTAGAAGGACAACAATTTCCTACCTATATGATTGTTCCTCTCAACGATGTACAACTCAGATCTAGTAGAGTTTTAGAAAAACCTTCTATAGATATTCAAGAGCAAGATACCTCTGAGGAGGATTCTCTTGAAGTCAATAAAGGTTCTGAGGAAGAATCTCTTCAAAATCCAAGCATGCAAAAAGAAAAAGAAAAGTTAACACCCACAACTCCTATAGTTGAGCAACCTGCATCTTCATCTACACCTCCTTTTCCTGAAAGACTACAAATTGACAAGGGGGTGGAAAAAAAAAATTTGTTGCCTAACTATGACTTTCTAGATGAATTGAAGAATGTTTGTATCAAGATTCCCTTGTTACAAGCCATTCGAGAGATTCCTATTCTAGCAAAAACAATAAAGGAGTTGAGTTTCAAAAGACCAGGAAGGAAACTAAAAGACACAAGAAGAATCCACCTGGTAGGAAAGATTGCAGATATTATGATGGGAAAAATTACCATGTAGAAGTATGTAGATCCAGGAAGTTCAATTTTCAAGACACATATAAACGGGATAGAAATTCTAAACACATTGATTGACTTAGGGGCTGCTATTAACATTATGAGTAGACAGACTATGGACCAGCTAAAACTTCCTAACCTTCTTTTTACACCTACTTTACTGCAACTTGCAGATCGATCAATTATTAAACCAGATGGTGTATTAGAAGATATTTCAGTCTCCTTAGATTCTTGGGAATATCAAGTAGATTTTATGATTTTGACTCCCAAGAGTAATCTAGGAGGGCACCCACTTATCTTAGGAAGACCTTGGCTAGCCACAGCTGATGCTTTCATTAGTTGTAGATCTGGGGATATGTACATTTCTAATGGTAATTCAAAAAAGAAATTCAATTTGTATCCTCCAGCAAAAGAAATCACAGAATTAGGAGACAATGAATGGGTCGATGATGAGGACACTATACAACCTGTCTTTACCATTTCTGAAATCAGTGAGGATAGTCAAATTCTGAACACATTAGAAAATTTTGAGACATCTTCAGAATATGACCCCACAAAATTTCGGTTGGAATCTGACATAGAATATTTATCATCAAGACAAATGTCTCTTTACTCTATGGAAGAGTTTGGTAGTTCTACTATTGAGATTTTTCCAGGAAAAACATTGAATATCAACAAACATTTGGAAAAGTCACAACAAGAAGAACTAACCAAAATCTTGCAAAAAAATTCTACTACATTTGCATGGGAGTATACTGACATGAAGGGTATTGATCCTAAGACTTGCATCCATCATATCTATATTGAGGAAAACAGTAGACCAATCAGACAACCTCCAAGAAGGATGAATCCAAATCTTAGGGAGATAGTGAAAGAAGAGCTCCAAAAACTACTCAATGTAAACTTCATTTATCCAATTTCAGATAGCCGATGGGTTTCTCCTTTGGTTATAGTACCTAAAAAGAATGGTAAATGGAGGGTATGCATTGATTACGGGGAATTGAACAAAGCAACTTTGAAGGATCACTTTCCTTTGCCCTTTATCGATCAAGTATTAGATACATTAGCAGGCAAAAAGTACTTTTCATTTTTGGATGGTTTTAGTGGCTATAATCAAATTCAGGTAGCACCTGAAGATCAAAATAAGACCACATTTACTTGTCCATGGGGAACTTTTGCCTACCGAGTGCTTCCTTTTGGGTTATGTAATGCACCAGCAACATTCCAAAGAGTAGTACTAGGAATTTTTTCTGATCTAATCCATGATTGTGTAGAGGTTTATATGGATGATTTTACAGTTTATGGTAATTCATTTGAAGAGGCATTAGAAAATTTGGAAAAAGTTATTATAAGATGTAAAGAAACAAACCTTTCATTAAGCCATGAAAAATGCTTTATGATGTTTACTGAAGGGATTGTTTTGGGGCATCATATTTCAGGAGATGGGATTAAGGTTGATAGATAAAAAGTTGAAGTCATCTCCAAGTTACCTATTCCAAATTTTCAAAGAGATGTTAGAAGTTTTCTAGGATTTACTGGTTACTATAGAAGATTTATAGAAAACTTCACTAAAATAGCATCTCCACTCTTCAAATTTCTTACAAAAGATTGTGAATTCAAATGGGATCCTAAATGTCAATCAGCCTTTGAAACTTTGAAAACAAGAATATCTGAAGCACCTATTTTAAGAGGACCAAATTGGAAACTCCCTTTCCATATTTCTACAGATGCTTCAGATACAGCTCTAGGAGCTGTGTTGGGTCAAAAGATTTAGTTCCTTATGCCATTTATTATACCAGTAAAAATTTGACTCCCACAGAGTTGAACTATACTGTGACTGAAAAAGAGTTTTTAGCTGTTGTTCATGCAATTAATAAGTTTAGACATTACATAGCAGGCTATGAAACTTTTATTCATACTGACCATTCTGCAATTAGATATTTAATGAACAAACCTGTTACTAATGGCAGAGTGACAAGATGGCTTTTACTTTTGCAAGAATTCAATATTACTGTGTTGGATAGACCAGGAAAACAGAATACGGTAGCTGATTTCTTGTCTAGAATTCAAAATACTAAAGAAGATTCTCCTGTAGAAGATAAGTTTCCTGATGAATATTTGTTTGCAGTAACTATTAAGACCCCTTGGTATGCAGATATTGCTAACTATTTGGTTACAGGGAAACTACCTTCACATTTATTTCCAAGAGAAAAACGAAAAATTATTCGGGAGAGTTCAAGATATTCATGGATTTCTAACGAATTGTTTAAAACAGGGCCAGATCTTGTGATCAGAAGATGTGTCAGGGAAGATGAAATGCCTGATATTCTTAAGGCATTTCATGATGAACCATGCGGCGGACACTTTGCAGACAAAAGGACGGCCTATAAAATCCTCTCTTTAGGATATTATTGGCCTTCCCTCTTCAAAGATGCAAAACAATATGTCAAAAGGTGTGACAACTGCCAAAGAGTAGGGAAACCTACCCTTTCAAGTGAAATTCCATTGCAAACACAGGTACTCATTGAACCCTTTGAAAAATGGGCTTTAGATTTCATTGGACCTATTAATCCACCATCCAAGCAAAAGAAGTATATATTGGTTTGTACTGATTATGTTACTAAATGGGTAGAAGCCAAAGCATTAGTATCTGCTACTGAAGATTCAGTTGTTCATTTTCTTTATGAGGATATTTTTACTCGCTTTGGTGTTCCAAGAGAAATTGTGACAGATCAGGGGAGCCAATTCACATCCAATTTGGTGGAGAAGTTGATGGAAGAATACAAAATCAAGCACAGAAGATCTACTCCTTACCATCCATAAGCAAATGGTCAAGTGGAGTCCACAAACAAAGTTCTTGAAAGTATCATCACCAAAACTGTTCATCTACATAGAAGAGATTGGGCAGAAAGGCTTCCAGAAGCCTTGTGGGCCTACCGAACTACATGGAGGAATACAACAGGACATTCTCCCTATGAACTTGTTTATGGGAAAGAAGTCTTGCTCCCCATTGAGTTCCAAGTCAAGACCTTCAAGATAGCAGTTTGGTTGGGGATGGACTTATCAGAAGCCCAAAAGCATAGAATGGAGCAGTTGAATGAGCTAGATGAGATCAGACAAGAAGCAATTTTAAGAACTGATCTAGTTCAATATCAAAGAGCTAAATGGCATGACAAGTACATCAAAGAGAAGAAGTTTCAAGAATGAGATTGGGCATTGTTATTTGATTCCAAGTTTAAAGATTTTCAAGGAAAATTTCAGACTCATTGGCTTGGGCCATATGAGATTGACAAGATATTTAGCAATGGAGCGGTAAGAATCAAGACCATTGATTAGTTTCAAACTCCTCTTATTGTGAATGGCCATAGATTGAAAGTTTATCATAAGCCACTCTCAAAAGAGGATTTTGTCAAAATGTTTCAAGAAAGTTCTGCAATCAGGCTGGTACAGAAGAATTCTTCTTCTCCACCAGCCTAGCTTTTGTTCTTTTCAGTTTAAAAAATAAAATAAAAATAAAAATGGTATAAGCCTGAAAACCAATCACTGATTGGCAGTCTTATACAGAAAATATAGGGTGAAAATCAGGAACACCTGACACTCTATATTTTCCAAAAAAAATCTCTCTTTCATTTCACAAATTTTGTGACCACCACTCCATTTCATTTCACTTCATTCCATTTCATTTCACTTCATTCCATTTCATTTCACTTCATTTCACTCCATTCCACTTCATTTTATCCATTTCATCAATAAAAATATTTTCCATGACCATTTCCATCTGGTCATTTGTCATCTATTTATCTCCATTCATTCAAGTAATAGCTGTGTCAGTTTCCGCAGCTGACATCTGCTTCCGCAGCTGACTCCAGTTTCCGCAGCCAGAAGCAGATTCCGCAGCTACAACTCTATTTTCAAAAGAATGTACAGCCAGATGTTATTTCCATAATCATGAAATAAAATGCAGGTGAGAGGATCAAAAAATGAAGACATGGAGCATTCAAGACACCAATAAAGAGCAACTAGTTGAAGACCAAGGAAAAGGCAAAGATTCCAAAGGTATGAATAAAATTTATTTCAAATAGCATTGAAAAACACATTTTTATATAGTTCTGAACCATAAGCTCCATCCATTATGTGCAATGATTATATTGACAGTTCCGTAACCTTTCACGATCTCCATATTACCCTCTCGCATTCATTCTCAAACAGTTCCATCATTAAACCCCGATCTTCACTCATGTTCCAATATCCCACCGGTGACAATGAGACGTATTTGATTTGACCACGGACTCTTACAGCCGCATAAATCCATAACCGTTGTTGAAACGTGCTCATATTTATTGTGCAGCCACCAAAATTCAAAACGCTGCCGGATGTGTTATACTCTGTTAATCTCTCTGTCGTGTCTCTGTCGTGCTTACGAAACCCCACTCTATTCTGTCTCACTCCATTTCGTTCATTGTGCTCATTCCCATTCTCTGATATTTACCCACAGTCATTGCGCTTATCTCTATGCATTCAGCCGTTCTATTTCCATTTGAACCCTCACGCAGGCAAATTTGTGAAGAGCAGGAAAAAAAAAAATGGGTAAATTGCTAAGAGCAGAACCGGAAGGACCTAAGTTTATGGAGGGATATCCGCAAGTAAAGGATATATTGAAGAAAGAAAATTGGCTGCGGTTTATCTAGAAATTCAGAGGTTATCATAAAGAAGTCACGAAGGCATTCGCAAGGTCGTTTGATGGCTTGGAAGCAGAGATTGGAGACCTTAAGTTTGCGGTCAATGAAGCATCTATAGCAACAGCCACGGAACTTCTTCAGGAGGGTGAGCGTTGGTTTAAAAATAAAAGCATCAGTGATGAAGCATGGAGAACAATCTTACGAAACCAAGGTATGGACATAACTGTTTTTAAAAGAGGAATTCCTTTGCATGCATTGAAAGAGGAATGGGCTACTTTACTGCTAGTTGTTCAGAAATTCATTACATGTGAAGGCCGTTTTGGGTCCATGTACATGTACCATACCAGGTTACTAATGAATTTTCTAGATAATCAAGCTCTCAATCTTCCATATTTTCTGTTAAATAGCTTGAAGAGAATGGCTGTGACTGTTCAGAAACACTTAGGAGATGTAGAACCACATCTATATCACACGGCCTTGTAAAAATTTTGATTGAAAATGAGTTAAAGGAAAAGAAAGACACATGGGAACAATTTCTGGTTAGAAATTTCTTTGAGGAACCTCAGGAAATTCCTGAAGGTAGCACAACAAGAAGGAGTAGAAGAAAAAGAATAAATGATGAAACCCAAATTACTCCTATTCAAGAAATTCCTGAAGGTAGCACAACAAGAAGAAGTAGGAGAAAAAGAACAATTGATGAAATTCAAAATACTCTTACTACTACAATTGAAAGAAATGATAAGGAAGAGAGACTGTCAAAGAGGAAGAAGAAAGAAATCAAGGGTAAGAAGCCAATAACACCAAAAGAGAGAAAAACTATTGAGGCTATACATAAAACTCCTTCTTCTGAAGAAGAAGATAATCAAGTGTTATCTGAAAGACTAGTTTATCTTCAAAAACAATCCTCTATGGCCAAGAAGACAGAGAAAGGAAAACAAAAACAAAAGGATAGTGCACCACAGCGTGTGAGAAGAAGCAGCAGACTTAAGGGGAAATTAAGGAAAACGCAAATGAAGGGTCCTCATTTCATTAATTTGGGAGAGGAAACATCTGAACAGTCCCCAGCTGACCATAGTCCATCGCAGCCAGTTAGTGAACCTGGTTCATTTCATTCTCAGTCAGACATTGAACATACTCCATCCCATTCTCAACAAGATGTTGATGTGAGCCCTTCTCAGCCAGATTTTGAAGATAACTCTCCTTCACGGCATTTTGGGGACAGCCCAACAAAAATGACACCTGAAATAGACCCCAAGCAGCAGGAAGTATATGACTATATAGAATCTTTGGAAAAGGCAGCTACAGGTCCTAGTACCTCGTCCATTCAGCCTCACACAGTACAGGATGATTTAGTCCAAACACTAAAACAGGAAGTCTTTGAGCTAGAGCTTTTAAATAGACACATCAAAAATGAAAATGAGACATTGAAGGAACAAGGCAAACTGGACAAAATCATCCATGATAATACCATGCTACATCTGGGAATATGGCAGAAGAAGAACAAGAAATTGAAAAGGAAATGTCAGAAGTTAAGCAGAGCACTGGTTAATATCAAATTTAGGTGCTTAATGAAGAAACCCAGAATGTTGGTAGCACCAACGAAGAGGAGGAGAGGATTAGACGTGCTGGCTGAAGTGTCAAGGCACATGAACTAAGGAAGGAATATCAAAATTTTGGTTGCATGAGGACATGCAACACCTTCACAGTGGGGGTATGTTGAGTCTCAAATCTGCATCTTTTCTATACCTTTTTCACTCACCTGAACCTCCCAAGTTGTCAATATCATTGTATGTTAATTGCAAAATAGCATCTAACATGGTTTTTAACTATATTTTTGTGTCTGTTGTTTGATTTAGATTTTGTTCATTTAGCTGCGGAATCTTGCCACTTTCCGCAGCTGCTGCAACTTTTCGCAGCTATTTTGTGAAACTCTATGTTACATATGTCTACAGGAGAAACGAGCCACATGGGCAAGTCAGAAATGATGTGGACATGGTTCGTGTCCTATTGGCTCGAGCAAACTCATCTAAAGAAGCCGCGGTCAAAGGTGTCCACATGGAAGTCAACCATAGAGTCTCACGGTGACAGGACTCTGTTCCGTGTCACGTAAAGGTTCATATGGCCGTTTCTGAGTTGCGGAGGACAAGTCGACATCTGTACATGGCTCCATAGTCGAATTCAAGCATCCACTCCTCATAGATTTACTTTCCAACACGGCCATGATCCTAGATCCGTGGACGTAATGGTCTACGTGTTCACCACCAGCATAAACTTTAGGAGACAATTATATTTCTTTTGTTATATATAACACGTTTGCATACGCATATAGAGTTAGTCTCGATTAGTCTCTGTTATCTTTTATTAGTCTGCTCTGTAATGTAATTACGCTGCCTTAGTGCCGTAATACTACCATACTGTTATGACTTCATTTTAATATAAGAAGACTCTGTTTTCCAACTTAATTCGTACTTGAAGATCGTTTCCAAGGCTGGTGTAGAGGGCCCCTGCTCAGCTAAGGTTTTGTGCATTAGTGTATAGTTCTTATTTCATTTCTTTAAAGCTCATTGTGCCATAATCCATTCGCATGTTTATACACTGCATTTTTCATGATACATATGCTTCATTTCTGTTTATAAACTTTCATGCTTTCTATTTCACTTCTGTCTTTCATGTTTTATGTTATTAATCACTGATCAGTGTTCTTGCTTCAGGTTATAGATAGGCAGCCCGGGAATTTTCATAGCTTTTTGACTAATGACATGGAATTAACATTGTTCTGCTGCTAATTTGTTTTTCTTAGTTTCTGTTTAATTTCAGTACTGCTTTGTTTAATTCAGTTTTGCTCATTTGCTTCAGTAGTTAAATTTAGATATATTAAACTGCTCATAACATCTTCAGTTGCCTCCGAAAGCCACAGCTGGATTGATGGTGAGGGATTGTATTATGAAATGTGTAGTTTAGTATTAGTTTCTTTTCTGCAAATTTAGATATATTAGGCTGCTCATAGCATCTTCAGTTGCCTCCGAAAGCCACAGCTGGACTGATGGTGAGGGATTGTATTATGAAATGTGTAGTTTAGTATTAGTTTCCTTTCTACAAATTTAGATATATTAAACTGCTCATAACATCTTCAGTTGCCTCCGAAAGCCACAGCTGGACTGATGGTGAGGGATTGTATTATGAAATGTGTAGTTTGGTATTAGTTTCCTTTCTGCAAGTTAGAAATATTAAATTGTGCATGACATCTTCGGTTACCTCCGAAAGCCACAGCTGGACTGATGGTGAGGGATTGAATTATGAATGTGTGGTTTGATATTAGTTTACTTTCTGCAAGTTAGATATCAGTTACTCAAGTTGTTTATGGTTACTTCCGAAAATCATAGCTGGACTAATGATGAGGGATCGGAAGACAAGTTGATGTAAATTGATTTAGATTTACTTTATTGCAACTTTTGGATTTCTTTCAGCATAATTTATTTTGTGTTTAGACAACAGCAAGAATAGTTTGGTTTCATGCTCACTAGTTCACTGTTTTGATTTATTAGACTAGCAACACCTTTTCATTTCAGCAGCACATTTTCATTTCCTTTCAAGTTTTGTCATTGTAAGTTTCAAATTCCTTTTTAAGTTTCAAGTTGGTAAATCATTATAGAGGATATAATTTCCTTGAACAAACATA